>CM031595.1:118260423-118500423 GCA_018398815.1 Conus ventricosus
TAGCGCTATAGCCGTTACTAACGGCTGTAACGGCATATAACGTTTTTCTTCTTCATGGAATATTTCAGAAAGTACTTGGCCAATTGCCCTGATATGGCCCTTTGCGGTCGGCTGGGCTATAAGCAACATTATCTTATACTTGGCCAATTTATAAGCGGTTTGGATGATCTTGTGACAAATCGGAGCCTCTGTCCATATGTAACTGATGTAATACTGAAAATGGATTAAACAACCGTTAAAAACCGTTATTCTGCCGTTATTTTCTTATATATAGGTGGATTTTAATTAAATTTGGTATATAGAAAGGTTATCACACACAAATGGCACTTCAAAAAGTGTTTCAAAATTTGACCGTTAAAAACCGTTATTCTTGACATATTGTCCGATTTGGATGAAATTTGATATGTACACAGGCTTTAGCCCAGTGAGGACTAAAATACCGGTTTCAAAAGTGTATATCGGTTATATATGCGTTAAACCGTTATTTTGCCGTTGTTGTTTTTTTTTCATATATTGGTGAGTTTTAATGAAATTTTGTATATAGAAAGGTTATCACACACAAATGGCACTTCCATGTAGTCTTTCAAAATCTGACCGTTAAAAACCGTTATTCTTGACATATTGTCCGATTTGGATGAAATTTGGTATGCACACAGGCTTTAGCCCAGTGAGGACTAATTACCAGTTTCAAAAGTGTACATCGGTTAAATAACCGTTAAAACCGTTATTTTGCCTTTATTTCTTATCTCACAAAGCACTTGGCCGATTAATAAGCGGTTTGGAAAACTGGCAGTATGTTTATATGCTTTGCACCTTGTTTTTTGTTGTTGTTGTTGTTGTTTTGTTTTTTCTTCCAGCCAAAACTACTCCCGCAGTACTGGTGGCATGTGGTACAATGCAGAGATCATAATCAAGATTCCAATATAAAATGAGAAACTTGATCCCTCGTGGTAGGACTGTAATGCCAACATTTTATTTCAAACTCAATAGCGGTTACGACAAAGCTGTAAAAATATCGGTATCTGAAAATTGTCTTTTCTGTGACATAGGTTACGTACTAGATCCTATACACCACTTTTTTTTTAACTGTCGATTTGAAAACGGTAGAATCGCACCACTGGTACATTGAAATTGTACTTTTTTTTCGATTTCACAGAAGTGACATTTTCTGGTTTTGAAAGCTAATAGTGTCTCCCTAATTTCAGAATTAGGGCTTACTATCAAATGGAAATAAATATTTGCCTTCTACACAAACTGATAAGCTACTCTGATGCATTCCCAACAGTTTTCTTTCGATGTTATAAACATCAACAACAGGCCAACATTATCGATTCAGTTTTGTAGGCATAAAGACAAAACGTTACATAAACGAATGAAAGTCAATAAATCCAAGGTAGCATGCCAGGTTGAATGGACAACTTCGGTTTACGAGCAAAGAAGACATAGTTAATGTTGTACTTTGTATCAACGCAGTGAAGAAACTAAAGATGTAAAGATGATCAAAAGCAAGCATTCAGATGGGTAAAACACTAAGCATTAAGACTTTTTCCTTAATCACTTGCAATGTTTCTGTTCGCTTATTATTGTGCTGTCAAACAATGGAATATTAGTTTTTGAAATTTTGAGGTCTTACCTTTTTTTTCTTTTTTTTTCTTTCTTTTTTGATGTGTGTTTTTGTTGTATTTTCCCCTCTGGCAACTACGGCTATGCAGAACTGTTTGCAATGAGTGAGAGTAAACCGGCGACCAGACGACAGGGCACAAGTAATCTGACCTACAGTTCTGTGCTATTCGACTTTGGGTTAAATACAAAAACAAACCAGCATTTCTCTAAAAACTGAATACGCTTATTTCATAATGTTTGAAGATCTTGTTTGTGTTTATTGAGTACTCCATTCAGTTCTCAGGGAAATCATGTATACAAAGCTTTTCCCGACTTTCTTCGCTTTGAGGTGGTTATCGTTTTTGCTCGTGTGTTCCAGGTTTGCTGACTTTTCCCCCGAGCTACAATGTTACATGTTCCTGCCTCCGTCCTCACCCATCTCCATCTCTCTTCCGTCTCATTCCCATTCTTGCCCTCCCCCGCCCTCCCCCCCCCCCCCCACCCCCCCCCCCCAATACACACACACACACACTCACACAAACACACAGTGCAATGTTTCACGTGCATATTTCTGTTAAAAGATTTCAAATTTTCCTCCAAAAGTCATCGGAGAGCATTGTAATTTTGTTAATTAACACTATCCAGCATCTGTTCTCCAAAGCGACTGGTGCGATGTTCATACAGGTTGCTTTTGGAGAATGGTTCCGCACTTCAACTGGAGTTCATCAGGGCACTTGAAAATCATGTCAGCATTGGAGAAAGAGCCGTTACGAACTTTCACTTTTGCAGATTACATCGATGCACAAGAACTCGCCAACCTTGTTGAACGACTGGGTGAAATAACAGGGCCAGAAAAAAAAAGAAAAAAAGTTGGCAGTAGAAGGGCATCTGGGAGTCATGACCTGAATGCGGCACGGAGCTCTTATAGTGTAAGGAGTTCAGGGCCGAAATACTTGTCTGAGGTGGGTTTCTTCTCTGAAGACCTTCTACTGTCAAGCTCTCCCTACAGTTTCTTCCTACTGGCATGAAAATCAGCGTCGATAAGACCATGTTGATGGCCAGCCACAACGCCATCAACAATACTGATATAATTGTCCACGGTCAGAAGCTAGAATCTGTGTTCATGAATTCACTAACCTGGGATCCGCACCACAAATCCTCACAAGGGCAGCAAAGACAACCACAGCCCTGTCCAAATCATAACTTGTATGGACAGACATGAACATCTCCATGAAAGAGACGCTTAGGCTCATGCGTGCTCTGGGATATCCTGTTAGTCTCCCTGTACGCATACAAGACATGGACCTTCACACGGGACCTGGAAAGAAGAACATAAACCGTGGAAATAAGATGCTATCTCAATATACAAACAGCAGATATACCGGTCATATTACCAGTTAACAAGTGTATTAAACCATCAGGCAGCACACTGGACCATAAGAAGGTCTACTGGCATCAGTCAAGGAAAGAAAACTCCGTTGGTATGTCCGTGTAACAAGATCCAATGCGAGGGGAAGGCAGTAAGACGACAACAACAACAATAATAATAACGACAACGACAACAACAACAACAAACAAACAAAGAAACAAACAAAACGAGTCACTTACAGTCTATGGAGACGACGTGGCTATTGATTTGAAGATTTGAAGAAAACAAAAACCTTAAACGATGGGTTGCAAAGTTGCCGAGAGGACAGGGAAAATAATTGCAGAGACGCACACAACCGACAGAACGGCTAACGACAGAACGGCTAACGACAGAACTGGAGGAACCTGGTGAACTGTGTGCTGCCGCAATGACTTGCCATGAAGCTGTGGGAGAAAAAAAAAAAAAAAAAGTAGAAATGCAATGAGTGGGTGTCCTCCGTCAAGACCGCGAAGCGATTTTCTCCTCTGTGTGTGTGTGTGTGTGTGTGTGTGTGTGTGTGTGTTGTGTGTGCGCGCACGCGCGCGCGCGCGCGCGCGCGCGCGCGTGTGTGTGTGTGTGTGTGTGCGTGTGTATGTCTGAGTGCATGCGTACGTATGTGTGTGTGCGTGTGTGCGTGTGTGCCTGAATTTGGCCATTGCTTTTAACTTCTTGAATATCGAGTGCGACCCCTTGTTGCCAAATTTGCTCCAGGGGCCAACAGTCTGAGTCGCACTGTTTTATGTTATTTTATTTTACTTTTTAACATGCGCGCTGGTGACCTACTCGTTTTTGAGTGAACCAGTATTTTAGGAGGAAGAAGAAGTGTGTGTGTATAAGAGAGAGAGATAGAGAGAGAGCGTGTGTTTGTGTGTGTGTGTGTGTGCGCGCAGATCTATGTGTATGTGTGTGTGTGCGTGCGTGCGCTCTCTCTCTCTCTCTCTCTCTCTCTCACGTGTAATCCTGACAACAATTTTTTTTTCTTTTACCCTGCTTAAGTTTAGTCTTCCCCGCCGAAGCTTCTTGTTTGTAAACGTGCGCCTGTATGAGAGAGAGAGAGAGAGAGAGAGAGAGAGAGCACGTGGGCGCACGCTCTTTTGTGTCACCGCACTCGTATGATGTATTGCGTGTTGCCTTTGTGTGTTTTCCGCCTGGGTCCACCAATGAACGCCCGTCTCTTTGTGTCGGCATTTGTAAGGCAAACAGCTTGCTTGTTCTTTCTGGCCTGTGATGTCTCTTCTCACTCACCACGTGCGGGCGCGTGCTTCGTGGCCCAGTTTTCCTTCCTTTGTCCTGAATATCCTCCGAGCGACTGTGTCACTCACGTAAACCATTAGGCTGCGTTCCCCATCTGCACTATCTTCCTTTGTGTGCATCTGTCATTCTTGTCCTTTATCTTTCATACTCGCTTTGTTCTGTCAGTCTTGTAAATTTATTATTAGTAGGCCTACTTAGTACGTTTTTTTCAGAGTTTGTTCCAAGTTCAAGCGTCCGCACGTCGGTGCAAGGGGAGTAGTGAAAAGTGACTGGGGAGGGGAGGGGGAGGAAAGGGAGGGAAGGCGGGGCGGTGGTGTGAGATGAGAGGGGGGGGGGTGACCGGAGTGCTTGGAGGTGAGGAGTTAGTGGAGGGGCTAGGATGGAAAGGAATATGGGTGGACTGGAAAAGGGGGAGGGGGGGGGGAGTATTCATTTTTGTGGAGATGGATTGAGGCCGTGGGCCTAACTTTCTTTTGTCTCACTCTAAAGATCTACAGCTGCAAATTTCTGTCTGTCTCTCGTAACAAAAAAGTAGTGTGGTGTGTGTGTGTGTGTGTGTGTGTGTGTGTGTGTGTGTGAGACAGACAGACAGAGACGGAGACAGACAGAGAGAGACAGACACACAGAGAGAGAGAGAGAGAGAGAGAGAGAGAGAGAGAGAGAGAGAGAGAGAGAGAGTTGAAGTGTGTGTGTGTGTGTGTGTGTGTGTGTGTGTGTGTGTGTGTGTGTGTGTGTGTGTGGCGCGCGCGCGCGCGCGCGCGTTCATGCGTGCGCGTATGCGTGTATGTAATAATTCAAAATCATCAAATCATATGCCTTGCCAAGAAGCCATTGCTCCTGCTCGAGCCCAGGTAAACAAGGGAATTCTTAACAGTGTGGCAATCAGTCTCTACAACCTACTTCCCACTCAAGCTAACCATATTGCTCTAAAATCATATTGTTCAGCTGTGGTTGGGTGGAAGAACAGTACATCGCCGGTCACGGAAACGGCGACTTGCTCCTCAGCTACTGAAATTTTTTTTTTCTGTTCATAAAAGAAAACACACACACACACACACACACACACACACACACACACTTTTCATATGACTTGGAAAAGATAACGCCAAGTCAGAAACTTATGAGCAACATAATGTTAGTTTAACCCGTTGAGCGCCTTTAGTCGGTCAGCTGACGCGGAAATAAAAGTGCTTTCCATGTGCCTATGGGCTGTCCCCTGACGTCATGCATTTTTCTTGAGTTTTCATTCGTTACTATTTCTATCAACGGACTCAAATAGAGTTTGCGTAGAAAGCCTTATATGTCTGTAGTCTTAAAATAATATGTAAATGACCACACGTGAGGGGAAAGCCCATTTATTCTCATCACTGACTGGATGACCAGCCAGCACTTCGTGTCTCGCTTGCAAAGATGGCGGCGCAACCTTCGACAAGCCCAGCGACCAAATCAACGTATTTACACAGCTGAGCAGGCTCTGCTGATGATTTTTGACAAACACAATAATCTTTTATTCAACGACTAACTCGAGCATGAAGGTGAGATGATGATAGTGGTGGAATTGCCGACCATATTCGTCAGTTATTGAGTAGGGCTCTGTGACCTCAGTGTGTGTTCAGCTGACAGCGTCAGTCGAACGAGCCAGCCAAGTGTGTACTGTGCACTGCGTGCTGGTGTCCAGTGATGTGAAAATCAGTGCGAGAGGGGAGCGTGGCATGCTCGTGGCGTGACACACGGTGCAGACGGAAAGGAAGGGGAAGATGAGGGGTGAAAGAGAGGGTTGAAGTCGAGCAAGGGGTGTGGTGGGGAGAGGGGGGGGGGGGGGCGTGGTCGTGGACTGGTCAGTCTGCATCGAGTGTGAGCGTCTTGATAGACTTCCAAACTGTTTTACTTTCATTTACAGGTGTAGTGTGACAATACAAACTTTATTTTCAACTTTTTTGCTGTGTGTTCTTGTTTGGATGTGGTAAATACATATGTTTTTGATCGTGCAAAAACATCGATCCAAATCTAAAAGCCTAAATACTTTTTATTATCAAAATTAAAACAAAAGAAGCCCAGATTCAAAATCTTCATTCAATTTCCTTCAAAAATGATATAGATTTCATTTTTCTATCTTTTGTAGTTTCTGAGCTAGAATGTTTTGTTAATTATCATGAGATTTCCCAGGCACCTGGGAACACCTTTGTTTGTACTATTGTGGGGCACTGAACGGGTTAAGGATTGTCAAGTTCCATTAACACATTTAAGAAAATGTGTAAGCAAACAGAATCACCAAAAGTATCATCAGATGCCTGTCTATCTCCTCCTAGTCTTGAACTTAGTAGTATTGTAGCCTATTCATGGAAGCCCCTTCTGTTAAATATGTCACTATTGTGAAAAATGAGAAGGACCTACTCACGACTTCAATCGTGGAACTCAAAAGAATTCTTTCAAACTGTCATTTCCATGCTCTATGAACTTTACAAATTGATTTCTTGTTTGTTTATTCTCGCTGTTAAAAAGCTGCCTGTTTACGTTCGTTATTATTCTTCCTTTTCTAACGGAGACAACCATGTGAAAAGAGAACAGGGAATGTCATAGAATGTCTTAACATTTTACTGTTGAACTGCAGAAGTAAGCGACCACCTGATTCGGTTTTCGCAAGGTCGTAGCGTTGACATCGTTGTGCGATCAGTCTTTGAATTGTCATAGTTTACCAAACCTCACGAGATATTTTTGTTCCTCCAGTGACTGATATAGTAAACAAAAATGCCAAAATTAAAGTTGCTGTATATGCCCATGTATCCACGTATAACATTGTACCAAGCTATGAAATCACCATGTACAATGACAGACAAACGTTTACAGGCCTACCCCTGTTGTATCGCAGTGAATATCAATCGCCGTTGTTTGCAGGATGTGGACTGCTGTTATCCAGATAGAGTGTCCAGGAAGGAAGCCGACTGCCTGTTGATGGATTTAGATTCAGACCGGGAGTGGATTATTCTGGGCGATTTCAATTCAAATTATGCTGTATGGTTGAAAAACTTGAAATCGTCACAAACAATGACGAATGTCTGGCTAACACTACGGGAAATGCTAATCTTACAGAACTGAATGGTGGTTCTGTCACCAGAATTGCTGATCGTGCTGAACAGAAAAAAAAATTAATTGATTTGCCCTTAATGTTACCGAGCATTTCCCCACTTTGCATGTGGAATATCATTTATTTATCATCAGGTAGTAATTATCTTCCATTTGAAGTTTATACCGTAGTCCCGAGAAAACTGAGCACTAATCCGGAGATACAAAACACAACGAAGAGACAGACAGCTTACTGGACCTGTTTGTCCAAACATTAGTTGATGGTTCTCATTAGCTCAATTTCAGTCATAACGTAGAATCATCAGAAGACCTGGGAGGGGGGTGGGGTATCTAAAATTGAGAAAAAAGTGAAATTAAATAAAAATTAATTAGATAAACTTAAGGCAGCTGATTCTGCTATTCCTAAAGTTAAGATAAAAGACCGTTCAAGGAGACACAGTTCTTTGGTGGAACTCCGTGTGTGAATTACCCGTAAAAAATGGAAGCTTTTCCAAACGATGAATTGTCGTCATTCACCCAAATAGTAAACGAACTACAAAGTGAATACAAATTGCTAATAACTGCATTGATAAAGGAGTGGCTCTTGCTAAAATCAATAACATTAACAACTACAGTATCGTGATCATTTAATCATGACTTGTTCGAAAAATCCAGGGGGTGTTTCTAAATCAAGGAAAGGGTTTTTTTTTTTAATCAACGGTACTATCCCCCCCCCCCCCCCCCCCCCCCCTTCCCGATTGCTTTACATGTTAACAATAAAACGTATGGAACTAACAAAGACAAGGCTGCATTATTTGCGGATACTTTCACTTCGGTGGCTGAAACTGAGAATTTTTCTTAGGCTGAATACATTTGAAGAAGGCAGTTTTAAGATAAATGCCAAAACTTTGATCAGTCTTGTAAAGAAACACAAACTTGACAATGCCAGCTTGCCGCGGTAAATCCGTTATCGTCGTCGGAACATAGACTCTCTCTCTCTCTCTCTCTCTCTCTCTCTCTCTCTCTCTCATCCGGATCTCCTTGTCTCTCTGGCGTCCTGGTTGTCTGTCTTCCTCGTTATATCTCTCTATCTATCTGTCTGCATGTCTGTCTATGTATCTATCTATCCCTCTATCTGTTTATCTATCTATCTATCTATCTATCTAGATAATGGACAAGTGGTGTTACTCTTGCTCCCATGATGAAATAAATACATGTCCATAACTCCAAGCGAAAATTGCTTACTACACCGAATCGCCGAGCCGAGTTACCTTACTAGTTCGTTATTTACTGTTTACTGTTCTCTGCTTCATCTAAGATTCCTTTTCATACAGTCTATCTATCCGTCCATTTACTAAAATCAGGATTTCCCCGTTTTTTCTGTTTCAGGATCATTTGCTTTGGGCCCAGTTTTTGAGTGTTTTGTTGCTAACTGTGCACACTGAATTCTGTCTATATTAGATCCTATTAATTTGTCGCAGTTTCCGTTCCTGTTCTGGTCTGTCTCCTTTTGTTCCCCAATCACTGGTGTTAAAAAAAAAAATTAAAAAAAAGAAGCAAAAAAAAAAAAGAAAAAAAAAACCTATGCTTGCCGTCCGTGTTTTGCGTACTCAGTGTGATTTCAGGTCAGCAGGCTAACAGTAGATTAGAATGACGTATGTAACAGACTGGTGACCTACTCGTTTTTGAGTGAACCAGTATTTTAGGAAGAAGAAGAGAAGAAGCAGCCATTTTTCAGGAAACGCAGAGAGTGAGGGGGGCGGAAGGCCTGGGTTGGTGGGGGAAGAGGAAGGGGGAGAGCTGGGATTTTCGAGGCGCGGGGGGAGGGGGGAGGGCAGAAGGGGGGAGTTAATGTTTAAATATTTTGGATTTTTGGGGTTTTTTTGGTTTTTTTGGTGATGGTGGTCTTCAATCATACCTTTGTTTTAAAGGATATTTGAAGGAGCGATTAAAAAAAAATTTAAAAAAAGGTTGAAGTCTAGGCTTGTGCCAGTCGGGATGCATTCGCGTTTCCCAGGGATCGCCATGCAAGTAGGCTCCGCAGAAGCCTAGCTGTAAATACGAACTTATCCATTTTGCGCCCAATTTGAGGAGATAAGTGATTTTTCGTTCTTCGTTTTCAAAAATGATTGTTCGTTCTTCGTTTTCTTTGTCTTGAATGTTGTTCGTCTTACTTGAAGAGGACCAAAGAGGTCGAAACGTGTCGTGTTTTGTCTTGTACTTTTTTACTTTGTCTCTTTCGTTCGGCGGAATCGTAATTTTTCTGTTAAGTCACCATGGAGTTTTTTTTCTTTTTTTCTCTTTCTTTCATTTTTAAGATGACATAAAAAGTTGTTTGATACGCTCTCTTGTTTTCCTGCAGGTGCCATAAAAAAAAAGTGGGCCCGACCAGCGACATCCCCCCCCCCCCCCCCCCCACACACACACCTTTTTTTTTTCTAAACTAGATTGAGAGCCATAGGCACCTCAATAAACGGCAGTTCTTCTTCTTCTTCCTAAAATACTGGTTCACTCAAAAACGAGTAGGTCACCAGCGCGCATGTTAAAAAGTAAAATAAAATAACATAAAATAGTGCGACTCAGACTGTTGGCCCCTGGAGCAAATTTGGCAACAAGGGGTCGCACTCGATATTCAAGAAGTTTAAAGCAATGGCCAAATTCAGGCCCAGGTAACAGTAAAATATCTGGGGAAGTTAAAATAGAAAATCGTCAATATGCAGATCTCAAAACTGTCGTATCAATTTGGTTTTTTAAATGAGACTGCATTTGTGGCAATCTTGATGGCACCCGGCAGTGAGTTCCACAGCCGTACAGAACTAGGATAAAATGAATGTAAGTGGCTGTCAATATTTGATGCAGGTATGGTATAGCATTGACCGCCACTCCTGGTGCTACTTTTATTCAATACTCCCCTCCCCCCAGTTCTCTCTAATCGACTTGCTTGCCGTTTCCACAAAAAAGCGATAGGACTGGAAATGATGGGGATGGGAGTGGGATTGAATGGGAGAGGGTGAGGGTGGGCGGTGGCAGCAGTCGTGCGAAATGATGTTTCATCAACCTCACGGAGGAGTCCAACAACAAAAATCGAAACTGCTTTGGCAACAGGACAGTAAAGTTGTCGCTCCTTCCACTCAAGGGAAGCTACTGTCATACTCTCAGAAGTCACGCCTCCTGTGATAGGCCTAACATATTTCATAGGCATTTATCGACGACGAAATATAAAAATACTCGTATTTGGCCGGTTTTGAGACTTTAAAGGTGGGTTTGATACACAGGTTACTGTTGACACGTGATTCAGCAATAACCAATAATTTTATTTTCTTTCAGAAGTCAATGTGTTTGTGATTTAACGTGCTTACGACTGATCAGTTCCTGTTTCTCGTCCGAATCTGGTGTGTGTGTGTGTGTGTGTGTGTGAATTTGTCCATTTGTTGTTTTGTCTGCAATCAGTGGCACGAATCAAGCAGATGGCTTTACATTTCTTTTTTAAAAAGATTGCCTGCAGTTATGGAGTGTAAGTGGGGTGGGTTTTTTTTTTTGTCTTCTCCCCCCCCCCCCCCCCCCCCCTCTTTTTTTTATTTTTTTTAAGCGATGAATGGGGAAGTCCGGGACAGGTACTTGCGATGACAGCCGTGAAGGTTGCAGGTACTGTTGATACCCACCAGGAGATGAAATGATA
This sequence comes from Conus ventricosus, assembly GCA_018398815.1. Taxonomy (NCBI): domain Eukaryota; kingdom Metazoa; phylum Mollusca; class Gastropoda; order Neogastropoda; family Conidae; genus Conus; species Conus ventricosus. The sequence goes on from CM031595.1 coordinate 118,271,430, forward strand.
AAACTGTTGACTCATTCTGACTCATAACAACACTCAACAGCATACTTGTAATGGCAGACTTTTTCTGTGCCATCTTGTGGGCTATAGTATGCATTAGTTCCCCGTGTTACTGACAAAATAGACCAGCTATGAGAATAATGCATCGACTGCTCTCTTTCTCTGTCTCCTTTTGTCTGTCTGTTTGCCATTCTTATGGCATTCCTCATTCTGGCTTCCATGTACACAACCATGATTATTAGAACATGGCATTAAGGCTCACAGAGGTTGAAATGTTTGGGGTTGTGTTTGTCTGGATGATCAATGAGGACAATGGAGATGATGCTGTGGAATTTCATTTTTGTCTGAAACCATATGACATACCTGTACTCAATGCTTACAGTTACACCACACACACACACACACACACACACACACACACACACACACACACACGCAATGTACTTGCTTATATGCACACACATACAAAGCACATGTATGCCACATACACACACGCTCACCTTCTCAAACACACACACACACACACACACACACACACACCACACACACACACACACACACACTCTCTCTCTCTCTCTCTCTCTCTCTCTCTCTCAAACACTTACACACACACACACACACACACACACACACACACACACACACACACTTAAAGCTAAGGTTTCTTTCGAGATTGAATCAGAGGTGGCTGCTTCCCCATTCCTAAAGCAGAAGAGGTATCCAATAACAGCTTGGTGGGTTTTCTCCTGGATCCCTAAAGAGGAACAGATACCCATCAGCAGTTGAGTGGACTTGGATCATGTGTTGAAGCAATTGTTCAGTTGCGTTTAATCTTGGTGAGTGGGAGCATGTGTGTTTACCACTGCCCTACCCAGTTCCCCATTTGAAGTTTAAGATTGGGAAGCTTAGTTTGAAGCAAACATTTTTTTTTTTAAATAGTATCATTTTATTGAGTAAACATGCACATTCATAAACCACGAAGGAATACAGTTCCTTTACCTCACATTTTTAGTTTTTTTTTATAGACATGCACATTGTTGTTATCAATGCTCCACAGAGCCTTTCCTTTTGTTCTACTGTGGTGCAAAACCCTAGATAAGTATCATCCGAAAATATGACATTTGTAGTGTGATCATGTTTTCAGACTTGGAGTACTTACCATCATGACGATCGTGTACAGCTGCATCGCCAGAGGCACAACAATCCTTTGCAGCAACCAGACAGGATCTGGTTCATTCAGCGACACCATTCAGTCCATGCTGAACAACATCCCGACGTCTTCTGATGGCAAATATACCTACACTGCTCACAAGTCAGTAGCCTTGTTGAAGTTCTTCACCAGTTTGGGATTTTCCTCCTGACCAGTTTTGCCTCATTCATGCTTTTACTTTATATCTCTGTACCATTAAAAAAAAAAAAAAGTGTGCTTTTTCTGTGTATTTTACCTCCAGGACAGATTTCTGTTAAAAAAAAAAAATGTTGATGAATGATTATCCCTGAGATTTGCAAAATGGCATGTTTCGAAAAAAACTGACAGCGAGTATCAAAGATTTCAGCTGTGTGAGTTTCCATATGTATGTTTGTTGTTGACTGTTTTCTTTGTAATCTTTCTGTTTGTTAAAATTGGGTTGTTTAGATATTTTATATGGAATATTTGCAAGATGAAGGATATTACAGCATTTTGTATGTGTGTGTGTAAGTTGATATTATTATTAAGCTGCATTGCTCATCAGATAAAATGTTTGTTCATGAAGTCCTGAAAAAAAAGAATAAAAGAAAAAATGCTTTGGGCAAGAGAAAGGAAGGGAGAAGGATTTGTACACGTGGGACGGGTATGGTGTGTGTGTGTGTGTGGTTGCTGTTGTTGTTGTTGTCTCTATGATTTATAGTCTGTTCACACTTGATACTACACTTTAGATGTAAAAAGAAAAAAAAAGATAAATGAACAGAGAAGTAATTTTTTTTTCAAATATGGAAAAAGAAAGTGAGATAGTTTGGGACTAGAGATGGTTTGGAAGAAAATATAATAAATGTCAACAAACTTGCGACAGGATCAACAAGAATCAGAGGCCAGGTCTTATCCACGACATACTGAACTAATCGTATAAATTTACAAATGTCTTCTAACTTCGGAACTGGATATCGCTCACGCTGTATACATGTACAAATTCTGGTTTGTGTGTGATTGTTCTAACACTAGTAACAGATTCCACTTCTGTGATAGTAAAATTAGACTCCTTATGTAAAAAAGTAAATGCGATAAAATAGGGCATTGAAACAGAATATGAGAGCCAGATACTGGATAAGCACAAAAGCGTGTTATGTTTTGAGAATATTTTATCATTTAGTTTTCCATGCATTTAATCGAAGTTTGTATGCCAGACTTAAAATACACCTTGGACAAGAGAGAATTTCAGAATTGTTTGGAAGGTATTTTTTAAGCACTATTCCAGTAATGAGATAATTTCATACTTACCGAGTTTTAAATGCCTTCCTGGAACTTTTTCATTGCACCCTCTGTGGCAAATTTATCTGCTATTATATTGCAATGCTGTCCACAGTGTGGTGGCACATGACAAACATCTAGATCCCAGTTCCTTAGGACATGATGCAGTGTACTGTGTATTTAATTTTGAAAAGTAAACGTCTTCTAACATTGGAATCAAAGTTTTGGAAGCTGTTTAACACAGATTTAAAGTCTATGCAAAAAAAGAAGAAAGGATATTGAAAACAGAAAGGTCACTATCACACATAGAATTTAGTGCCATAAGAAGAGTTTACTATTTAGCTATAAATGCAGAAAAATCTTTTGCAACACAAGATGTTTTTGAGCTTTCAAATGAGGAATCACAAACCTATATACAGTAAACATGTTTTTTTAATGATTCGTATACATAGTTTCATTATTTTCTTTAGCCTTGCCTGATAGAATATTAATGTGATCATCTTTTCTCAGAGTACTATCCTCAATATTGAAGTTGGCTGTGATGTGTTTATTGAGGCATTATGCACACTGTCAGTGCACCTGAAATAGCTTGAATGTATGTATTACGTTTGTCAAATATTTCATTCATTCAATTTGTATGTGTTGAGCTCTTTTTGGTTACTCACTACATGAATCTAGGAATATTTTGATTGTCACTGAATTTAACACAGAAGTGTGGTGTGTGTGTGTGTGTGTGTGTGTGTGTGTGTGTGTGTGTGTGCATGTGTGCGCACGTGCATGCATGCATGCGTTTATGAGTATGAGTTGTGTGCTTGCGTGCGTGCTTGCGTGCGTGCGTGTGTGCATGTGTGCGAACGTGCATGCATGCATGCATGCGTTTGTGAGTGTGAGTTGTGTGTGTGTGTGTTAAAAGATGTTTTCTGATAGTGTGCTGTTTTACACAACACACACGTATGCACACACACCAACAACAGGGCTCCCATTTGTACTGACAGAAGGGACTCCTTCACTGATGCTATAGAGGGTCCCAGAGGGGGTATAGAGAGTCCCCATGAACAAAATTAACCAATACAGAAAATGTAGTATTTCTTGCTTTTTTAATTTTTAATTATTGGCTTGATAATCTGAACATTTCAGAGTAAATGAATCTCTCTCTCTCTCTCTCTGATTACTGATTGTGCATCAATGTCATTAGGAAGGCAAGTTAAAGTTCATGTATGTGCAGTCACTTGTTCTTGTGATCAAATATGTGCACTATGAAATTTATTATAACAATAATAACAGTAGAAATAGTGAAACTCATGCACCCCTAAAATTGTGGTAGATCTGGTGGAGATGTAGGATAATGAATCTATCATGTGTGGTACTGATGTCATACTATCAGTGTTACACAACAAACTATGTCAAGGTCTTTAAAAAAAAAAAAAAGCAAATCTATTTTTTTCAATCAAAATCTAAAAGGGTTCCTTATTTGAGCTCGAAGGAGGCTTGAAAATTTCGTATCTGGAAGATAATCTTGTGCCAGAATCAGAGCTGCACCGATCTGCTGACGTAAAACGTGTGAACTCTGTTTCACTGCAGCACCTTTCGCACTTTCCATCTCCTCTCTTCTTTTCTCAGCGGCTTGAGCAATGACGTGATCATCACTCTTCTCATGTCTGTACAACGCAGATTTTTGGAAGTTGATAGATCCAGAGACGAAGGCGTTTTTGTCTCTGGACTTGCTACTCGACTTCAGGGCACTACGAGAGCACATGTTGCATTTCATCTTGCCATCTTCGTACTCCAGCCAGCTGAACTCTTTCTTCCAGGCTGAATTATACGCACGGCATTTCTTGTTAGGTGGTGTTGCTGCATATATTTCTTTAGGAATCGACGATTCACTCTCTGTAGCATCTTCAGAAGATGTTTCTTTGCGTTTTTTAGGAGCGCCCAACCACTGAAGCAACGACATATTTGTGAGATGCGATAGCCGTGAACTTCCTTTCTGCTTCGTTCGCCTAGGCTTGTGCACGCGATTGTTACAACTTGTGAGTCATCGAATTGGTTAATTAGTGGCGGCGGGCGCCAGTGTCTGAATAAGTCAGCCGGTCGACTGAGTAACCGTTCAGTGACGTGGGCCACAAGGCGAGCCTGTCAGTGTTTACGCAGCTTCTCGGCTTACTGTACTTTCGCGGGCACACGCTGTCCTGAATTTGACGGCAGGCAATCGCGCGCGAAGCTTGTGGTGTGCTCAGCTTTGATCACTGACCGCGGCACGTTTTGGGGTTTGCCTGATTTTGTAGTGCGTCCCGCAGGACTCGCCACACGTTTTGTTAGTGCGTCCTTTTCGCTCATAGTGCGTCATGGACGCACATATGTGCGTCATTGGGAGCCCTGAACAAATACCCACCCACACACACCCACACACAACACACACCTCATACACACATGCACATGCACACACTCACACACACACACACACTCACACTCACACACACACACACACACACACACACGCACATTGCCTCCATGGGGATGCTTGTGGCTCTCTCACACAAATTGTATGCCCACCTTTTTTTTTCTTTTTTTTTTAAAAATCTGTGTTTATTGTCGTAAGTTGCCTGTCTCAGCAGTCCATTTAATTGTCTTTGGTTTAGTGCTGTGGGTGATGCACTCACCTGGGGCTGACAGTATCCGCCTTAAGGATTATGCCCTGTGTTGTTGTACGTTGGTATGCAGATGTGCTGATTTTCTTTTCAAGCCATGACTCTTGACTTTTCCTTGTTTTGCTTCTGTCAACAAAGTTATGTTGTCACCTGTGTCTGTGGATTTGCATGTCTGTCTGTGAGATGATGAAGGAACTGTAGAACTGATTTTCATGAAACTTGTTTGAAAGATGGAATGTGGCCTGAGGATGACCATCATGATCAGAGTTTTAGCACAGATCTGCAAAGTAAAGGGTGGATCCAGGATCGGTTCTACGTTGGCAGAGGCCTGGACCCTCCCATGTACTCTTCTTGTTTTGATTTGTGACTGGCTGGGATGTAGGCAGTAGAAAATATGAAACGGGAACGCATACACATACACGCACATGTGCAGAACACACTTATGTGCTCTGTCTGTCTCTCTCTCTCTCCCATACACACACACCACATATGCACACACACACATGCATGCATTAGATTTTTGTGTTAATATATTTGTTTAGAATGTTTATCTGCATAGAAATCTAGATGAATATGCATGTATGCATGGATTTGTGACTTTTTTTTCCCAAAAAATCAACTACAAAGAATTACACCTTTTTGTTGTGTTTTAAGTTTATTGTGTTAGTTTGGAAAGCAACATCAATTTTTAGATTTGAAGTTTAATGACTGCAGTCAGAAGTCAAAACATGGAAACGAAATGAGCTGCAAGATGAACTTCACAAAAAAAATGAAATGATGAGTCTTGACCTATTGGACTTTTTCATTCAGGAAGACAACATACAAACAAATAACAGAAATAGATATACAGTGGTAAAGAGCAAGTGAGGGTGAGGAAGTCCTCAGTTTCTATGAAAATGATGCGTCAGGGATGAAAAAAAAAGTGAGGTTGAAATATAAACAAAAAATATTTCTCCAACAGCTCTTCGACAACAATGGGAATCATTAAGGTCTGTATTTTTCACTAAACCCTTTCCTTATGCCTCACCAAAGTCAACTTTTGTCTCCTGGATGAGAACTGTGCCAGTGGTCATTTTTTGGCTGTTGTGGCAGTCCACCAACAATATTAATGTAGAACACCACCAGTAAACTTGTGATGTTTCCAATACCAAGGGAGAAAAACAATCCCAGTGCAATAATTTCCTAAGAGGGCTAGTGAAGGATAGAATAGACAAATAGAAGAGAACGATATATACAGAAAGAAGTTACCAAAATTTAGTTCAAACTGATCAAAATTTAAAATTGAAAAAAAAAAAAAGTTTAAGCGTATGCTTGAAGACCTAGAACGAATAAAATGGAAATCATACGGACACAAGAGGCAACACAACACAAGGTAACAGTCAGTTTAAATAGAGTAAGTGTCAAAGTATACTGACTGCAGGTGGAAGTCAAAACATGAAATAAAGTGTTGAAGTGCTGAGCTGCAACATGAACATAACAAACACTGAAGTAAGGTCCTGTTGGTCTTCTTCAGGCCGGACAACCACAGCTCAGGACTCACTTTTGGTAATTTATTTCTTCATATCATTCTGTTCCATTTCCCTTTTCTGTCCTTCACTCGATGTAATGTTGTCCCTAATGGTATTGGAAACACCACAAATTTGTAGGTGGTGCTCTGTGCTAACACCATGGGTGGATTACGGAAGACCAGGACCACTGAGGAGTTTCATCCAGTAGATGAAAGTCGACTCAGGTCAGGCATAGGTAAATGATTCTGTTTAAGATTCGGAACTCGATGATTCCCATTGCTGTCAGGGAAGGATTTAATATTCAAATTTCAACCTTATCTTATTCATCCCATCTCCCCTTCTCCTCCCCCTTCCGTCACCATCTCTCAGCCCCATTCAAGTCATTTTCAATGTGACTGAGGACTTGTTCACCTTGACTTGTTTTTCCCTACTACATGTTTATTTCCAGTGTTTGTATGCTTGTTGTTGTCTTGACTGCAGAAGACCAATGCATCGAGACTTGTTACTTCAATGTTTGTTAAGTTCATTGACAGCTCAATATTTGAACGTTTGTTTTCAACATCCATTTTGCTTATATAGTTTTGTCATCAAGATATGTGCATCATTATGGCTTCTGCACTTTGCAGTTTGACTTTTAGGTTCGGGTTGGAGTGTAGCCAGGGTGGAGAAGGAAGGAGAAAGATTCTTTTGTATTGAGCGCAGTATAAGGCATGTTCCTGTAAAGGGGGGGTGTCAGCAGAACAGCAAGCACCTGCTGTTTCACTCCGTGTGAAGAGCTCATCAGGCTTGGTACTGCATCCTGCCACATACTGGAGAGTAGCACTTCCGCGCAAGCAAGAGAAAACTCCTGACATTGGCTTTATCCTTATGCCCATGAAGAGTGTGTCTTAGAACGACAAACACGAGCGCTTGGTGAAAAAAGGGTATGAATTAATAGAATTAAGGATGCAAAACAAAATACACAACCGGCCGCCGTGGCGAAGTGGTTAGCGTCGCGGACTCCCGGTTGGGAGGTCGTGGGTTCGAATCCCATCAGAGTCATGTGGGTTTTTTTCTGCCCCGACCGGCTCCTACCCAAAGTTGAGTTGCTGCGGATTCAGCTGGGAAGACTGGGACCACACAGTCGAGTTTCATCCACTTAATGGATGCGTTTCTGAGAGTGTTGCTCAAATTTCCTGACCAACACTGCAGGTGCCTGTATCTCTCGGGCCCGGTTGACGCCGGGATATATTTTGAAAGGAAGCATAGAGTACAGCCCTGTCACGCAGTCTCAGACCGAAATGGAAATCCGTAGCATCATCTTAATCATCCTCATTCTCATCGATCAGCATTAAAAAAAATGTCTCAAGTTCTGTTGCCCTTCATGCCCTGCTCTGGGGGCCGGAATAGCTCAGTTGGTAGAGCGCCGGACTCGTGATCCTGGGGTTGCGGGTTCGAATTTCGGTATAGGGGGATTTTTCCCTCGGAGTTAACATTGGTTCTGACTCCATTCCCCACACAGTCCTTCGAATGAGACTATAAACCGAGGTTCCGTGTGTGAACGCACGCACAACATCTTGCACACACGTAAAATCCCATCACCAACTTTCGGAAGAGAAGGCCAGTTTGGCCGTTGGTATGGATGACACGTGACACATAGCATGCACCTTCCCCGAAGATGGAGTATGGCTGCCTTAATGGCGGGATAAAAAAGGGTCATACACACAAAACTCCACTGCCTGGCTATACAGGGAGTGTTCGCAGGAGTATCAGCCTGCGTACGCAGAAAGAAAAAAGAAAAGAAAAATGCCCTGCTCTCATGGTGACCTCAGTTTCGATGTCCTCTCCACGTCTGTGGCCTTAGTTTGGTTCCGTTGGGGTCGCCGGTATCGGCGAGTCCATGGGGCTGTCGTTGGACGGACGTGGTGGCGCCCTCCAGAGGGAGAGCTCACTCACGCCGGCTCCGCGACTAAGCAATTATTGTCGTCAGTAGGGGGCTTAGTAGGTGGTGTCCTGCGTATGTTAGATCAGAACAGGCGCCACTGAACACCACCGAAGCGACTCGGCAGCAGTGCAGTGTCTCCTCCGGTGGGTTGCCTCTTGACGACTTGACATTGACTGCCCCCTGTGGATTGCCGGTGCGGGGGCTACGGCGGGGCCGACCAGGCTGTGGCTGTGGACAGGGTGTCGGAATGAGCGGCGTGGGTACACTGCCTCTGGGGTGGCGCAGAAGTTGGGACAGCAAAAAAAACAAAAAAAAACAAGCGACAGGCCCATGGGAGCTGATAACTAGGGATGAAATGCCAATAGGAATAAAAACTTAATATTTCTCAGTCTAAAAGTACTTTCTGTGCTCACAGGCCAGAGAATCTGCCAGATTTTGAGTCCTCCTCTCTCACCCTTACCTCTCATGCTCTGCTTGTTTACTTTACCTTGTGTAGTTTTGTACAGGCATGTCAGCATGCCTTTGTGGTAGGTTTCTGTGATGTGCACAACGTGTGTGAGGTTTGACGTTGGCATGGTTTGTTGTTTTTTTTGCATGGCATTTCCCTTCCCCACCCCTGGTTTTGTGAGGCAGCAATGACTACCATTGTCTGATAGAGAACGGCATTGTGTTTGTCTGCGTCACTGAGTCGGGCGTCAGTAAGCAGCAGCCATACTCCTTTCTTGCTGAGGTAAATGTTCTTACTCGCTGAGCGTTTTTTCTGGAAATGCCGGTGTTTTGTTGTGATTCGGACCATTAACCGTAATATCTGTAGCATGATAATGATCATAGTAATTATTGTTAAGAATAACAATGGTGACAAGGATCAGTTGTTAACCCCAGGATGAACAATACTTAGTGGCAACATTTGAATGCTAAGTGCATTTTGGTTTGAACTTTTATAACTTGTCATGATAGAACGGTGACAGTGACAGTGTTAGAATTACTTTTTCTTTCATTTCTTTTCTGTGCTAATAAACAGAGGCTTGTGAAACACTTAAAAACTAAGAAGACAAAAGAGGAAGAAAAAGATGCCCCATGGCCTCCATGTAATGGAGGTCCCCATGAAAAAGTAACAATGGTAATGAAATACTGATGGTGTTGATAACTGTTACTTAACTAATGATTATAAGAGGGAGACGAGCAGTGGTGATGGTGGAGGTTATGATGTAATCACTCAAGGGCAGTGATTATGTGAATGAAGTTGATGAGTCGGTACACTCTGCTAAGTTTGTGTACTCTTGGAATATGAATTGAGAGGGGTACGCATGCAGTCGCGCGTGCGCACACTCACACACTCACACTCACACACACACACACACACACACACACACACACACACACACACACACACACTACACACAAGCACACACACTCACTCTCTCTCTCTCACACACACACACACACACACACACACAGACACACACACACACACACACACACACACACACACACACACACACACACACACACACACACATATGCATACACACACACACACACACACACACACACACACACACACACACACACACCACACACACACACACACACACACACACACACACACACACACACACACACACACACTCACACACACATATGCATACATAACACACTCACAAACACTTGCAGGCAGGCATGCAGGTGTATGTAATGCATTTGCACACAGTCACACAAACGCATGCTCATGCATATACGGCATACACTCAAATCATGTTTATCAGTTCAGTATAGATAACAGCTAAAAGAAGTTGAAATGATGATTGGTAGACTACAAAAATAAAACTATGATGGATTCTAGAGAAGGGGGAAGTAAGAAATTTTGCTTTGCTGCACGAGTTGTACTCATTTGAGTGGAAAAGTCATCTGTGACTGTTAAACAACTAGTTCTTCAGCAGAAGAGTGTGTTTATACTTGCATATACATTACAGTAAAGGGGTACCTTCTGTGTATCAGAGTCATGAGATACTGTTGATCGGTCATCTGAGCCATGTGCATCTTATGACAGATCAAGCGCAGGTTCCAGAGTGGACCTTTGGCAGGGCGTGCAATGATGGCTGGCACGGGAGAACTGGACAAGGACTTCAGTTTTGTCCTGGCCCAGCAAATGGTTGGTGTCTGTAATGCCCATTTTCTGTGTTCCATTATACTGGAATTATTGTACTTGTAGTGTAGATCTTTATCTGTCATTTTTTTTCAGTTCTGTTTGTCTGTTTTGCGTGTGTGTGTGTGTGTGTGTGTGTGTGTGTGTGTGTGTGTGTGTGTGTGTGTGTGTGTGTGCAGCACTGGTATGAAGATATTGCAGTTCAAGTTTAGAGGTCAAGATATAGATTTCAGTATGGCAGATCAGAAAGATCATAAAGACGAACAGCTTACATATTGCATATTTAAGTCTTCATCAAGCATGGAAATGTGACTGTCAGTGGTGAGAGCATGGACTTTTGTTAGACCCAGTTTCAGGGTTCAAAAGTGAAGGCAAAATGTACGCTTGTTGCCAGAGCAGTTTGGATCTTCCAACAATTTTTTTTATTTTTTAAAAGTTGAATGTCATACATCGGTAGATGGTGATAAGAGCAAACATTTACTTGATTGTCAGTGACATAGGTCAAACTTAAAGGTCACAAGATGACATAGTAGTAAAAGCTTGGATGCATAATGCCTCTTGGATCCTGCAGTCATCTGATACTCCTCAAACCTGATGTCATTATTAGTTTTAGCCAGACACGAGCTATAATAAAATAAAAATGAAGTGTGTTTTTTTGTTGTTGTTTTAGCTTTTAATTGTTATCCTTTTTTCCCTATTATTATTAATCTGATGTGCCCCCATTATCATGCTTTGAAAGCAAGCAGGAAGGAGGTTTTGTTCGTTTGCTTCTTTTTAATTCATAGGCCCCAAAATTATAAATCAGCAATTGTTGCATTCCAGTTTATCTCTGAATGTGACAGATAAGGAAAATTTTATTTATCTTTTGATTGATCTTGTTATCTTTCATTGCTATCTATTAGCATAATTGCTCATTTGCACACTCTTCCAAATCTGTCCAAACGTCAAAGATTTTGTTGTATGCCACCAGTGTCCGTAAAGAAGAAAGTCTTTTGCCATTTGCACACATGCCTCTCCTTTAGAAGGGGTTCCATGATGCAATCCATGTGATGTTCCCATTGTTATGAAACATGAAGAGTGTTTGGACTTCCATGACATCAGACACTTTAGTTTTACAGCAGGCTCCATAAAAATCTTGTTCAGTGATGTCCCCTCTGGATGTGATTTCTGAGTTTCTGAAAGAGGTTTATATTTCCCACAGAAGAAATTTTTTAAAGAAATTCCGGCATTTAAATAAAAACTTTTAACGAGTTATGTGTATGCCTGTTTGTATATTAAAAAAAACCACAAACAAACAATGTTGAGAGTCAGTATATCCTTTTGCCGTTAGCTGGGCCGTAAACAATATGAACTGAATTGAACTTGCACATGGCTAATAATTGTTCATTGTTTGTACATTAATGTTCAGGTATTCTTGATATATTCTATGTATATTTTCATGTGCATATGGAAATCGATTGATACTTTTTCTTTTTAAAATGCATCTTTAGAAACAGTTAACCAGCAGTGAGAAGGGAAAAAAGCCCCAAAGCTGTGATCTTTGTTGACAGAAAAACTTCTCCAAGGCGGGCAATGACACCGTGTCCAGACTGCAGTCACAGGTGGATGAGGTGAAGGGGTCATGACACAGAACATCGAGAAGGTCATGGAGCGGGTGACCGCCTGGAAGTCCTAATAGACAAAACTGAAGAGCTGGAGGCATCTGTGAGTACTTTCAGATTACAGTATGGTATTTGTTATGTATGATTCTGTTAGTACTTTAATGCTTACACATGCAGTCTTGATTTTGCTTGACCTGTGCTTGTTTTTTCTTCAATGCCTGTACCTTTAACGAATAGGACTTGAAACGATGGATTATTCTACATCATGCTGAAACATCACTCTGGTGTTCAGTATGTGGAGTTCTGCATATGTTTGATGAGAACATGACTACTGACAGGTTTGTCCCCAGCTGTTGCACTAAAAGGGACTCTCAATACTGCAATTCTAAGGATCCTGGGACCTCGTAGTCAATTCAAAAGGTCCCTGACTCCCAGCACTGTATCTTTATCACATGAAAGTTTGTCACTGTTAAGTTTCTATTGATGTTCTAAACAACATCAGCACTGGCAAGGCTCAAGGCAATATGGAGAAAAAGACTCGTTACTAGAGAGCACAAGATCCAGCTTATGTGCACCCATGTCCTTTCCATTTTCCTGTATGCAAATGAGTCGCGGACTCTCACAGAAGAACTGCTAATGAAGATCCAGACCATAGAGATGTTATTATAAGATCCTTGGCATCTCCTTTATGGATCATGTCACAGGCGAGCATGTGTAAAAGACAGTCAAAGAACAAATCAGAAGGCACGAGCTGAAACGGTGTGCCACTTCATGAGATAAGACGGGCAAGCTAAAATGATCCTTCAAGAAACTTTTGAGGGAAAGAGACACAGAGGCAGACAAAAGAAGAAATGGGCAGACAACGTAGACGAGTGGACCAGCAAGCCTTTTGCAGAAACAAGCCCTCACACACAACTGACAGGAATGGAGTATGCTGGTGCACAAGTCCTTCGTGCAGCACCTCCGTGACTCTGCCTGGAGTTAAAGACCAATACAAGGTAAGGCAGGGCATGCAGGATGCAGAGATGCATTAAATGGGGAGCCCTGACTGAACTTCAATGAAGTGAGCAGGCAGTACTTGCAGTGTCTCCTCAGGTGGGCGACCTCATGAAGACCAGACATTGATTGCTCCCTACAGTCTGCTGTTGCTAGGGTTGTATCAGAACAAGCTTGGGGTGTAGCTGGGTATTTAGGATCGAAAATGAGTGTCTGTTTACCGTTGACAATGACAACTGTTTCTTTCGTTTGTTTCTGCAGGCTCACAACTTCCAGAGAACGAGCCGCAAGATTCGCAAAAAGTACTGGTGGCAGAACAAGAAGATGACGCTCATCTTATGTGGTATAGGTCTGCTGGTCATCATCATCATCGTCATCATCATCTTGTTTTCTACGGGCGTCCTCCCCCCCAGTTCCAAGGATGATGGTGGCAAGGGTTCTGTCACCACAATCGCCCCTTGAAGCCGTCGGAGCTGTCTTTATACTAGAGTTGTCTGTAAAACAGATGCTTTTTTTTTTTTAAGATGCCAGCTCAAAGATGCATATCTTTTTCTCAAAACTATTCATCTGTCAAAAGTTTATCAATATATATCTGTCTATCTATCTTTATGTTTATGAAGACATGAATCACAGATAGTTCCCACGGAACTGACATGCTGTTACGTGGAATGAACAAGGATCTAACGCAGAAATCTGCGGATCCGAGGAAAAATCCCGCCCCTGAAATATAGATTTATGGATATCTTCCCTCCCATCTCCCCCTCTTTCGTCCTCCCCAGTTCCCCTTTTTTGTTACTTATATCTCCCCCCCCCCCCCACCCCCTTTTGTCAAAATGCTTCAAAGATCAGTTTTATTTTTGTACTTAATAGTTTACAATGTTTTTTTTCTTTTTTGGGGGTTGTATGATAACTTTTGTGCGTATAGCGTATATTGGTACCATCTAACTTACGAAAACTCTTTCTTTTTTTTTAATCAGCTTTTCAAAGAGTATATTTTTATGACGCATCAGCGTCAAAATGACCAATAGACTTACTGTGTAAAGAACTTGCTTTCTTTTATAGCCTGCTTTGTAGACCTTTTATTTTGTCTTACATATGACACGCAAGTTGTGCAATGTTGGACCTGGCTTGTGCTGTTGTTGTGCAGAGGAGAAAGTGTCAAAATAGTGTATGTTTACAGGGTCTATTCTAATGTATCGTGCAATGGATGAAACAGCAAAGTACAGTCATTTGTGAAAATAGGAGATTGATCAATTGTATAGCAAGGAGTGAAAAAGTGAGAACATCTGTTAGGCATGTGTGTGTGTGTGTGTGTGTGTGCATGTGTATGCGTGTGTGTGTGTGTGTGTGCATGCATGTGTGTTTGTGTGTGTGTAAGAGAGGGAGAGGGCATGGACAGCAGTACAATATCATGACATTTGTGTTTCTGGGGCTTGTTCACATGCTGTCTCAGATTCCAGTCCTCTATGCCTTATGCAAATGTTAATGATGATTATAACAGTTATATATATCTGACAGTGCCTGAGTGCATTTTCAAAGTGCCTCGATCATCTTAGTATCGTCTTGATCCCCGACAGTATGAAGTAGAGGCAAGTCTTACTACTATGCATATCTTATTTTCTAACAGGATGATATATATGCAAAAGACTGTGGGCGTTTTCAGTTATGCATGTAGAAAATGTGTGAGCTTGTGCAAAAAAAAAAAAAAATTCCTGGATGATAAGTTTGAGAAAGTTACTGTTGAGGAGTAGAGTCATCAAATGATACTGGTGCACTGAACCAGGATTTAAGGCCCCCGAAGCCAGGCAAAAGGCTCCCGACACTAGGTGAAAACTCAGTGAATCCAAGCCAAAGGCCCAAAGACTCATGGCAAGCATAAGCATCAGGGACTCTTTCAGTTAGTTGGAATATCAGATTAAAATGTGCTAAAGTTATGCAAGAAATCCAGGGTGCTTTCATGTTGTATTACCTCTGAAGATGCCGAAGTGTAGGACTAGGAAACGCAAAAGTTCCTTTCAAAGTACAAGGATTGTTGAAGGTATTGAGGTGGTATATGTTCAGTCATGCAAATTTTTCAACTTTTGGTGCATTTCGTATTTTTCTTGCAGAAATGCCCATTTTCCCCATAATAAAACAGAAAGAAAAAATGTAAAAGGAAGTATAATCAAGGAAAGAAGCATAATGATCCGCAAACTTCATCAACATATATACGGTAACAAGTTCATTCTCAGTCAGATCAAATGAAAAGAAGCGGAAGTAATTTTTTTTTTCCAGCTGTTTCATTATAAAGTTGTAGTTTGAGTTATTTTCATGTGGATGCAGAAGAATGTGTATGTGAAAGCAACAAGTTCAAGTCAGTTCAGTTGACCACTAGGGGCCATATCAAGGCAGCCATCATGTTCAGGGATGAGAACAGATTTTTAAAAAGCAGAGGAGATTTTTCTGTTGGGGTCCAGTGGGGTCAAGGGGCAACGCCCCTGCGGGGGTCTGGGGGCAGCGCCCCCTGAAGCTGAAGCATTTTTTAATATATAAAGAAAAATCCACATTTAAAACCATCAAAATATGTTTCTAGCCTTCAATTCAAACCTCAAATTCTGAGGTTTTTTTTTCTTTTCTTTTTTTTTGTTTTTGTTTTTTGTCAAACATGCAAATGGATTGAATACAGGGCTCTCTGCGTTTGTGGCTGGTCGATTTACGTAAGAAATCGGTTTTTTCCGAAAATTACCTGCCCTTGACCCTGGTTCTATTATTAGTAACTAGACGTCTAGGTTTTGTTTCACAACATAAAGTCAAATGACGAATGTTTCAGCTAACTGAGATAGTTTGACCATTGCAAATGAATGATAAAATATAACAAAGAAGAGAGCAAAATCACAAACAACTTACTTTCCAAAGTTTGTTCTTCAATGCAGCGACACGCTGCCTGTGAACCAGGCGTTTCATGTGGTCAGCAATCGTAATGAAGCCACGACTTCCGAAGCTGATTTTCTTGTTGCAAGCTAGACATAACGCCTGCTCGTCACTGCTTTTGCATATGCTATCTCTAACTCTACTCCCACACACACCTCTTCCTCGAGCCAGTTTTCTTTCCAACGGTTGGGATATTTTTTTTTGTTTGTTTTTTGTTTTTGCGATTTCGTTCGACGCCATGAATCACAGATGACACTCGGTCGATCGGCGCTGTAAGCGGATGTGCAGTGGTTGGCCGAGTCAACCGAATAAAAACCAGCCCATTTGGGTATAAGCCTAGAGTAATCTCGCCGGAGGCGTCTCGCCGAGATTGGGAGCAAAGAAAATCGCGATAGCTTTTTTTTTTTTTTTTCGGCAGAGATTTTTTCAAACGGCGGACATTTTTTTTAAAGACGGCGGAAAACGGCGGAGCTGTTCTCATCCTTGATGTTATAATCAGTTCGCCAGGGACTGTCAGTATTTGCACCTCTGAAGTCATCATTTGAAGCCTCATCAGTCCCTACCAGGGTTAAGAGATGTACGAGGCAAAGAAACAGGTGGGGGATGTGGTTTGTTTTCATTATCAGTTTTACTAGGCGATTTTTGTTTGTTGTTTTAATTTGCTTTCATTAACTCCCTTTCCCCTTCTGTCAGTTCTGACAGCTTTCTTCTTCAAAGCTGATGCTATTCATTTGCTCCCAGTGTGATGTAAGAGTAGATGCAGAGATGGTGAAGATCAGCCAATGTCCCAGGGATACTACATGGTGCTGAAGCTATATATACAACATTCAGGAGGGAATTCTAAATGAGGAAAATCCGTGCCATTCCATTGTTACAGTGCATGGAGGTTCAGATCATATTGTCATTTTAATTTTTTTTTTTTTTGGATGTGTTTACATGTGTCTTCTAAACTGAAAAATAATTAAAACGAGCATAGCTTGACTATTTATGTACATGATGAGAGTGACTGTGAGTCACCAAGTGTTTTTTGACATTCCTTCTATGTTGAACTTAATCAAAAATTGGTTGAACTTCCTTTCCGATGGTGTATTTATACACTTTTTTGTTTGTTCTGTTGAGAAAATACCCAAGGGTGCTGTTTGAATTGTGTGCAAGCATTATCATAACAGCAGGGGTTGAATTCTACTTGCAATAGCAATATTTTAGGTATACATCACAGTCATCACAGTTCTAAAGAGATGCAGCAGATGCGTGCTCAGTTGTCTCAGATAAACATCCTCTCCAGAAAAGCATCACACCCAATATTTCAGTGTTTCATGCGGACAGCTATTTCATATGCAGTGAAAGTTTTTCCCAAAGTTTTATTTTGCTCTGAACTTTTCAAGTCTAAAGGGTGATGGTGAATTCTTCCCATTGAGTGTAGAAATAGTGTTTGCATTGCTCTTGGTGGAGAGGCCTGACAGGCTCTGTGGGTGAGGCATCCGACTCTTGTTCCAAGACCAGTGCTGGGTTCCCACTTGAGGCAGGCAGGCTGGAAGAGACTGTCACTTTTGAGTTAACCCAGGTGCAGACTCCAGTCCGTTCCTTGTCCTTCAGAGAAGAAGTGTGAAGTTTTGTGTGAGAATGCATGCTTAAAGAAAAACAATTTGCATGCATGTTAAATCCCATTTCACGTTTCATCAGAGCATAGACCGTCGTGTGCTAGTAGGATAGATGAAAAGAAAATAAATCACATGCATACTGGTGTTGTATTTTCATGTCGACCCCAAAGATGGAACGTGGCATAATTATGTAGAAATCATTGGTAAAATCTTAGCGATGATGAGCCTTGTTAAGCAGGGGAATGGAAAAAAAGGATAACATGGTTGCTTTATTTAATGCAGGGAAACACCTTGGCCTGTTGCATTTTTTTTTTTGGGGGGGGGGGGGGGGGGGGGGGGGGGGGGGGGGGGGGGGGGGGGGGGGGGGGGGGGGGGGAGGGGAGGAAGGGGAAGCAATGAATAGAATGAGGTGGGCTGGGCATTTAGTAAAGGGATATTTGCACATTCATGTTTGCGTCTGGTAACTGACCTTTGGCATATTTGGTGGTTTTTATTTGATTTACAGTTCATATTGGATGGTGCTTTTGTGGAGTTCTGATTTATCATTTAGGCGTTAGATTTCCTATTGCTTAATAAAGCATGGTTCTAGTTGTGCTGTATAATTTTTGTCACACATGCATATGCTGCAGAATGAAGTTTGTCTTGCACATGAATTATTTCTTCATGAAGAATGTTGGTTAAGGAATGCAGGAATGATGATAGCAAATGTGTGTATTATATATACAAGACATGGCCTTTCTGCAAGTTGAATTATTGTTTTCTGGTCGATTTTTTGATGAACTTCAAGTCCAATTGAAATGTTCAATGATAGCAGGAAAAAAAAACTCTGAAGAGAATTCTTAATGACATTGTGTGTGTTCTGTTTGTGGGTGCAGAATTGTAGCAGTGTTTGTATGTTTTAATAGAAAATGGCAAACTGTGGTGTTGATGATCCTTTCACACCTTTTTTTACTTTGGAAATAAATGGCAAACAGAAAATGTTCTTGATCGCATGAATGAAGTAGCTAGATGTGAGTGATTTCTACTACCTGTAATATTATTACGGTCATTTCCTAATCAATGGCACACAATACCCTTTGGGGGAAGGAGAGTAACAGATGATTCATATAACAGAAAGAGAGGAAAGGATATGGGAAGCAGAGGTGTCAGAATCTTGTATAAAAATATACTGCATCCAAACGATATCACTCTGCGCACACACACCAAAACCATGACACAAATTGAGCCTGAGAGTATTTATTGAGGCAAAGAATGATCTGATTCTTCAATGAGGGTGGATATGACAGGAAAACATAAATCTAAGCAACAGAAAAATCATGAGCACAAATGCACTGCCAAGATACATAAATACAATCAACAAAATGTAAACGCTCAAACAAAGAGTACAACAGATAACATGCCTCACAAAGCCTTCTCTGGTCAGGACCTCCCCAAAACCTGCTCCCCCCCCCCCCCCCCCCCCCCCCCCCCCCCCCCCCCCCTCACTCACGGATCCTAGTCAGCAAATTTGGAAGTACACCCCTTTTTAAGACCTGTTCTTTATAGCGAAGAATCCTATTAAATAAATTTTGAAAATTTCACTTATGTAAAACGAGAAGTGTCACTGCAAATGAACCTTTAGGTTTTGCTGTTCTGTGTGTGCACCGAGTGTATGGTGATGTGTACATTGCAGAAATAAAACAAGATAAAAGCCTATGCTGTGAAGTTCTGGCTGTATTCTTTCAAACAAACAGACACCAGCCATAGCTGAATTTCTTTTCCACATCAGATGGCAAATGCATTAAGAACTATGGTGCTGCACTATGGAAAGCACACTTTCAGAGGACAGAAATCTAAGCTCATAATAATAAACATGCTTCCCTATGAATCTGCACAATTAGACAGGTTGCCATGAATGAACTGGTTTTATCTTGCCTGCAGAACCTTTTTTTCTGAAACCTTGATAGTAGACAATTGTTAGTTTTAAGTTTAAAAAAAAAAGGGTTGTAATAATATTGAACAACTGATTTAGAAAAAAAAAATCAATTTCATTATCACTTCTGTGTTACATTACCAAATAAGTATGTTAACTGAAATGATCACCTTTGGACACCTATATTTGTTTTTCAAGCAATATTTCAGACACTTGATAACTCCACATTCTACGATTTGACAAATCAACTTCCCATGGGAAATTACACCCTGAATTCAAACAAACAACAATGGATAGAGCAGCACCTGGAATCTTTGTCAGGTAGCTATGGAAGTCTCAGCTGTATATGTATGTCAAAAGTAACGGACTTAGAACCTGAGGAATTAACAATTTAAAAAAAAAAAACAAAGATCAGTTTCTAAAACTGAAAAAAACTTGCTGGCAAGACTTTATTTGTTGTTCTAACAGTCTTTTTTTTTAAAAACAACTGAAAATGAAATATATGGATGAATATTGAAGAACAATTGTTTGCTTCCATTTACTTACCACCACACTCACTTTTCAATTGAAGAGAAAGAGGTTTTCATCATGAATATCATTTCTAGCAGACTCCCTATTTCCGATTTTATTGAATAAATTTTTTCATAAAGCTATCATTTTAGAAAGCTGGCTCAAAGGTGTCATTATACAACATCATTCAGTTAAAACAATTTTTTTTTGTGGGTGTACTAAAGTCTTGGTGTAAATATTTTCATCTTCCTGGTCTCCAACTGCATTCATGATCACCTTGTATTATGAGGGAAAAGTTCATTTGGGGCCGATTTAGGAACTTCCTGGTGACGTTGATGATTGTTTGCATTGAAATAATCTTGTTCAGCATGCAAATGAAAGAACACCACTGCTGCTGGAGAGCATGACAGTGTGTATACACAAATACAAGATTACATGTCTTGTGATACAAGGGAAAGCTGTTGATGTCCATCGCTCTCTCTCTCTTTCTCTCTCTTTTTTTTTTAACGGCATGGTATGCAAGGGAAAGCTGTTTGTTTATGTCCATCTCTCTCTCCCTTTCTTTTTTTCTTCAAATTTTCCCAGATCTTCATCCAACCCATGTAAACAAACCAAAATTGGTGATATCAGACTATTGTTGACCGATTTACTTTAATCATTAAGCATGAAACAGGAATGCCTAGATCAATAACTATATCTCCAATACTTTCCATAGAAACTGAAGCACAATTCAGCTTCAAAATAGTACATCATGCCTGCTGTATCTTAAAAGAACAAGCAAAAAGAAAAAACGAACTAATAAATTGAGATGGCATAATGGTTTTAATGGGAAGGATGGCAAAATAAAATCAAATGATTCCATAAACAAGAGATTAGCTATCATAGGCAAAATAAAAATACCGTAGAAGCATCCCGTCAAACCACCCTAAACACAACCATTCTCAGAGAGATGATAACAGTACACCCAACTTGGGAGGGATTGTGCCAATGTGTGACCAAACAAGGGACAAGACATTCTGACAATTCAATAATTAAAGGAGTTAACTAACAAATGACTTGTACCTTGCACAACAGGATCAGAGCAGAGAATATATGCCACAGAAATGATTAACTAAAAAGTCACTCATCTTCTTTCAAATATATATGAAACCTTTCATGAAATTTGACGTGATACGACATGAATCGCCACCGACACAAATGAAATATACATATGCCAATTTATCTAAAATCAACTCTCCCTAAATGTTTCATTATGGCAGATTTAAACCCCCAAACATAAAAGGCATGTATGTAAAATTCTGCATCCCCCTCCCCCAAAAATTCTGCATCCCCCTCCCCCAAAAGAGAGCTAAAAAAAAAAAAAAGGGAGCAAGAGATAATCAACCAGAATAGATTTTGATGCCAGAAAAAAAAATGACATGATCATTCAATTGATCATAATTGCATCCAAAGCACAAAAACTATATAAAAACAAAACAACAACAAATAAGTGGGACTGATTTTCAACTAAGACAACAGCCACATTAACATCAAATCAATAATTTGTCATACAATACTTCACAAAGACAACACAAAGAATGCACTTTCTGATCGTAGTACACATATCTCGGTCAAACTTGTGCAGTGACAATTTGCCCTATAACAATGCTATAGTCCTGGTAAGCACACCACATACTCCATTATAACTGGAGCAGGAGCAATGAAAGTAGTTGTGAAGCATGTCAGAGTCATGATTACAGGCAATGGCACATTACCAATGGACATAATTTCATACAATGGTGAGCGAATGTTTTCAAGGTAACACTTGCTTCTTCTTTTAAGAAGAACAGAGAGAACCTGCTTTTGTATCAATTAACAGAAAACTGATGCCAACTTTAGAACTTCTGTGGTCCGTCTTCTATCATTTTCATTCATCCCATAGTTTTTTTTCCCCCTTCAGAAGTATTCTAATAATACTTATTTCTAATGCAGATACTGCTTGTGAAATGCAAAACGAAACTAACTTTCAGTCGCACATCGCTTTGCACCATCAACAACTCTGAATACAGCAAAATTCTTATCAGGGAAGTTTTTAACTTTTCGATCATCCCTTCTGCATGCATCCAAAGTATTGATCTAACATTCAGATGGTTACCATATCTCTCTCTCTTTCTTTTCTTTTCTTTTTTTTTTGCAGGAAAAATTAAAAAAATTGATCTAAATTATCTTTCTACTTGTTGGCAAAAATTTTGAGAAGGAACTGAAAGAGACTTTTGTATTCCTACAAACCTGTTGGTCATTTTGACACTACCGAACACTTCTCGGCATAAATTGTCCATGTGAAAACATACTGGCAATCTTTTCCAGTGACACCCACCTGTGTTGACTTGCAAACAATAAAGGCATTTAATATCATGTCAAAGTGACTTCTTTGAAATCTTTCACAGAATGTTCACTTAATGTTGGAAAGTACAACCATTCACTTAATATCTGAAAATACAATGCTTTTCTGATGATTTTGCATGCATGTTGAATTGTGATGAAATCAGAGGTACTTAAATGACTATGTTCTAGAACAATATGTGCCATTGAAAGGCCTCTTTATTGAATTGAGGTTTACCCCAATGTCTTTGGATTCTTTCTACTGCTCCAAGCTTAATGGCCTATTCACAATTCAGTGGGCAGAGTGCTATCTCACGTATAGCTCCAATGTCATGTGATATGAAAACTGGTCAGCGCACTGGAGCAAGTTCATGACAAAACATCTCTCTTCAAGGACAGAGTCTTCTCAAAAGACTTCTTTTTGTGAAGCCTTTCATTTTCCCTCTTGGGGGGGAGGCTTTTGCACGGAATTTTCCATCTGATGTCTTTGTGATTGTTCCCTCTGAAACTTGTGAAAGGTAATGGCATTTGAGGTCTAAATATGTTATAAATCTGGTTCTGGTTCCAAGTATAACTAAATGGAATGAGAGATTCTTCTTCATTCAGTGCAGCCAAAGAGGTTCTTCATCATTCAGTTCTGCCAAAGAGGTTATTCATCATTCAGTACAGCCAAACTATCAGAATATCCCGTTTTCACTTGTTCGCTGCTTTCCAGCTCACAATATGGAACACACACCTGTGTATTTTTCAGACTTGGCACAGATCCCACACCTTGGCCATCATGCCCCTTTTCTCTGTACCCTTCATCTACAGTACAAGGTATCTGACAAGCATGATGAAAATATTTGTGACCCCTTCTCGTTTCACACATATCAGAACAGACAGTGCTTGTTCACAAGCAAATCCATGTTCACAGAACTACTTATATGAATAAAACAAAAGATTGAAGATGTTTTACCCCAAAACATGTCCTTTCAGCAATCAGGTCCAGAATACTACCCAAAGTACTGACACAATACACATATGCATGAAAAAAAAAGGAGAAAATTCTTTTTTTGTAGGAATTCATGTACACCTAGGGTACTACTGCGCAATTCTTAATATGAACTTTTCTTTTAAACAGACAATTTCCACAAACAATAATTACTTGCTCACATACACACACACTATTCTTAATATGAACTTTTTTTCGTAGACAATTTCAACAAACAATAATTACACACACACACACGCACAAAAGAAGATGTTTACAGTATGCTAACCACTGCTTACAAAAATAACTATTACACATAAATCTGGAACTGACATGAACAATTCGCAGCTTTCAAGTTCTGTGGTAAGAACTACTGACAAGAGTGGACACCCTCAATGTACATACAGTGGATTCCAGGATCATGTTTTTGGCTTGCTAATCACACATCAGCTATGCTTTAAATAACGTGTGTTACAGTTGTTACTTTTGATTTGAATCTGTCATGTGACAACACCACTGGTACCTTTGTGATCTACATAGACTTCAAACATACTGAAACCCCCTCCTCCCCTGGGAATTAGCTAACATTGAAATTTCTTCCTCCTTGTATCCCTTCCCCTATTCCTTGGGTCAGCTAAAAAAAAAAATAAAAAAAAAAAACCCACACACAGATAGCAGCAAACTTAAGCAACTTCAAGGCCTGATTATTTTAAGTTCTTGGGTAGTCCCTGCCAAACTTACATTTTTCTTAATTTTTTATTTTGGTCCCTCTTAAGCCCTACAAAATTCCAGTCTGGCAAACCCAAAACTTCCAAACTTCAACCTTCTCAATTTCAGATACAAGCAACTTTATCTCAACCAGATATAATGTACATTCAGTAGCACCTACTGTGATTTAGATAAAATCCAAGACTGGAAGGTATCCAGGATACCATGGACTTCTCGTATGGAACATGTGATACCAAACATTTGGCTTCTTCAAATATCTTTGAATCTCATATATATTTCAAGTTACTTTTTTTTTCTAATCTGTTAGCCTGTTAGTTATTTAACATATCCTTTTACTTAAGAACAAATTCACTTTTCTGTCTTCACACAGATAGAGATACACACACATGTCTGGAGATCAAAGTTCTGACAATAAACTAGAGAAATGTAGCATAACCAGTGGCTAATATCAATTGAACTGAATTCCACAATCAACTGATCCACTGTTCACAGCCATCTGCTGACTGATAACATGACCCCAGGATGTTAGGACAACCTCGAGACAGAATGGCACATGCATGCCTACACATACACAGACCAGAATATTTAGCAAGACTCGGAAGAACAAAATGCTTCTTCAGCAAAGCCAACCTAGTTCTAAATGTGAACAGATGTTCTTTTTCTTTCACCTCTGCATAAAAAAGAAAAACAGGTGTGCTATCACAACATCATAAAACAAAACGGGACATTGTAAAAACCTTCAACCCACCCCTCTCCGAGGATGCAACAGAGACTAATGTCTTTTCACTCATTTACATAAAGACACTACAGATCAGGAAACACACACACACACACACCACAACATTAAAAAATAACAACAACACAGTTGTCCAACCTCATTATACACCCAACTATACCTGAAACGAGAAATACACATACTGAAAAACAAAACACATACTGTACATGAATGGGTTTTTCTAGAGCCATAAATGGTGAGAACTGATTTGGGTAGACAACCTGAATCTCATGTGTCAGTGTACCAACCTATCCCAAAAATATATTCTCACAGCAAAGTATAGATATTACGCATCAGCGTTACCAGAATAGCGGCGCTGCATTTGCGTTTAATATGTTGTCCAGTTGAAAGTATCTCACTGTAAGAATATTCCTCCAAAAGCTGCTTCATACCTTCTGTCACCATCATCCTCTAAAACCAAGTCCTCTTGGCACTGACAAAAATTATCCTGTTTTGTTATTCTTATCATAACTGATTAACAATCAAAATCTAACAAATTATGTGTCTCTAGTAATTACATATCCATTATTTTTGAACAGCTGAATACAGAACTACCGTAAAGTTCGGTCTATTGAGCGCACCTGTATATAAGCCGCACCCACTAAAAAAATTTTTAATCTGAACTTTTTTCACAAATACGCCGCACTGGTTTATAAGCCGCAGATATATGCAAAACAGTCCGATGTGCTACAGGCGGCAGCTGGCCGAGCGTTGAGTTAACATAGTGTCGAAAATCAAAACCTCCAATGTGTTCATTGCATTCATTGGCGTTTAAATAGGTCAGAATACAAGAGCATGTTTCCAGCTTGACTTCAGTCCTTTTTTTTTTTTTAGTACGATGTGTTTTAAATCAATTAGAATCGAAGTTTTTATGAGGCTTCTTACAAGTGTTGTCTTTCCAACATCATTGCTTTAAAAAAATACCGAAAAAAAAAACCAACACATTAACGATGCGCTAGAAAGGCAGGTCTCTCCTGCATTCATTGGTGTATCAAGCTAAGCGATTGGTTGAGTACTGGAAAGCGCAAGCCAATCAAAGCGAAGGTATCAGATGCAAACCTTCACTCCCTGTCCATGATTTCAACAATGGCGAAACGAAGCCAAGGTCTGACGATGACCGAGTCGAATGTGCTAATCGTTTTTGAATTGCAAGACGCACTTGGTAAGATAACGCATATAATAACAAACCAGAACATCAATGAAACGATTCGATTGTTTTATTTCGCTTAATACCGTGCCAATGCTTAAGTTATTTTGTTCGTAATTCAGCTAGTGTTAGTCAAGATTAAACAGGTCGGAAACGGCCAACACATTGCGCCGTTCGAAGCGATCGTATTTTTGTAGAAGACAAACTGATGAAAAAAGATATCAGTAATGGGCTTTACTTATGTCGATTCATGTATTTCTGAAGGGGTTACTGATTCCATTACACAGAAAATCGTAGTTAAAAGCATCATAAACATTTGTGAACAGTAAACACGATATGGTGAGTTACAGAGAAGCTAAGAATAGACGAGGGTGTGATGCTTCTGAAATCGGAAAAATCCGCAAATAAGCCGCACCGTTGTTGAAGCCGCAGGGTTTAAAGCTGGGGAAAAAAGTCGCGGCTTATAGTCCGACCTTTACGGTACCTGTATCTTACTGCACTGAAACCGTTTTAATTGCATGGATGACAATGCTTGTACTTCTCACATGCAGCCAGTTCTTATTCCAGCCAATGTATTTCAATCCAATAATGGAATAAATCAGTAGATCATCAATGTTTATGTTCCTACCAAAGAAAATTCATGCCATAACTATTTCAAGCAATTAATGTAAGTGTAATGTCATGATCATTATCAAGCATGCTTAACAGATTTTCAACTAGATGCATCTATCTGTCAGGATGATATTTGTCTGGAGGTGCTCATACAATACTGAAAATTTCAAAATGTTAACAAATGCGTGCACAACTCAAGCCCAGATATGTACAGTCTACAAGACTGGGAAAGGTATTTCCCTAATGATGGCTGTTCACCCAATTACAACAGGTTCTCCTAATGATTAGTAAGGAACTGATAATATGTGGTAAGTCGGAGGTGTTCAGAAAATAGTTATTTATGCCCTTGAGATATACACCAGAATTTGTCAAGTTGTTGAAGTATGAACATTCCTTATTTATATTCCACTTCTGCGTATGACTGCCTAAATGGCCATAGCTATTTAAAAATAAAAAAGGCCATCAGCAAATAAGTTGTAAAAAAAATAATAATAATAAACAGATCTGAAAGAGTGGCAGCCCATGAACACAGAACCACGATAAACTAAAAAAAGAAGAAGAAAAAAAGTAAGAAATTCTGGAAAAAAAATCAAGAATTACTAAATCTGTACACAGTCATTCCACGACTAGCATCAGTGCTGTGAAAAATATATGTCAACACCACAACAATCGAATGATCAAATATATAATAGCAACGCAAAATACAATGGGGAAGAGAGAGAGAGAGAGAGAGAGAGAGAGAGAGAGTAAAAAAAAAAAGGTCGTTAAGTGTTAGGTCTGTAAATGTTTTACCATTTAACATCATCATTTTATTATGTGTTTGCTTCCTCAACTAGGAAATTGACAAGTAAATTCTTAAATTTTAATAAGAATACAACCAAAACAAAACAAAACAGAAAGTAAAATCTTCTTGCCTCTCATAGAGCTGCTGCTTTCTTTTTTATATATGCACATGGACTTTCATCTCAGTCTTGTAACACAAAAATCTTGATTCTTGTGTACAGAGGATGAACCTTTTCAAAACCGTACGGTCTAAAGATCAGGATTTGTTCACAGATTTTGCAATCGTCTTTTTTTTTTTTCTCCCTTCAAATATTTCATTTAGAATAGATCAATTCTACCTCTACTTTCATACAAAAAAGTACGTAGTCAAACTGATCTGAATTCCGAGTTGGATAACGGAACTCTGAGAAACATTTAGGTCAGATTTTTTTTTTTTTTTACCATGCCATCAATTTTCAAATAATGTCTGGAGTTGTTAACAGATTTCATTAAAGTTTTTGATTCACTATACGCAATTCCACTATGCCACTACTTCTCAGCGAAAATGAGCTGATATAAATGATCAGTGTCTGAAAGCAAGGCTGTGAAACATCTGACAAGTCAGTGTTTTTCAACCATCCTGCCAGTTTTCATCTGCTGACCTTCTCAGCTTTCACTTCACAACATTTCCCTAAATTAGCAAGAGTAAATGTCTTCAAATTAGGCCCTTCAACTGATTCTGCGCACCATGGTTGCCGGTAGCTGTAAATACTGAAAACTGTGTACTATATCTTATTATTTGTTTTGAACAGATACATGCTTTCCCCTCTCTCATATCTTTAACGCTTTGATTTTATACCACCAGTAAAACAGAACACTTGTCATGCATACTGAATTCTAGTGCGAAAACAAACAAAAAAATAGTGTATTTTGCCATCAAATAAACTTATGCAGTATCTTTTCAACATAAACATGTTGAACTACATATAATAATGTCTTTTCTCTGCCACATAGAGTAAAAAATGACACAGCTTACAGTAAATAACCAAGAAATATTTTCATTAATAACAACTGAAGTGCAAACAAGAACGTCCACATCTTACAGCACATCAAAAAAAACATAACAAAAAAACCAATAACCACTGAAAACAACATGCTGAAGACAGTATTAAACATCTGACAACAAGCACACAGTAATTCCAAGCAACATTTCATTGTACCTTGCAAATATTCTGTCTGCACCTTATTTTACAACTCCCATTTAGATTTTACAAAGGAAACACTGAGACACTATGTCTGCTTGGCCATAAGTTTATATCTAAAGTTAGACAAAAACAAAAAAGACAGTGCACAGTTCCTATTTCACACACACACACACAGACACACTCTCCTCATTCTTGTAATGAGAAAAAATATTACTGAGGCATAATGCAACATTTCAACACCCAGCCGGGTTGCTCTTTCTATTGGTTACCTAGAAAACTTACACACTCTCACGAAAACCAAGCCATGTGACTACCCCCATCCTCCTTTACCCCTCCCAAGTCGTGTCTCGATCTTTACATTAAAACCTTGTGTCCTGCAGTATCATACATCTGTACAAGTATATACAAATATTACCCTTTTCTATAAATAGAAAAGGCAGGGCAAAAGGGAGAAATGACCCCTTCTTCAGATATCCACAACCCGTGGTCATTCATATACAACAGGTGGTTCTCCTCCCACGTTCCCTCAATAACATGAAAAAAATATTTTCTTTTTTCAAACAGTTCATGGGCTGTCACTTCCAATTCATTGATTTTGTTACCTGATGAGCCTTAAAACATATGACTGTAGGAAAAAAGAACACACCATTCTTTAGAGAACCAAGTTGTTTTTAGGATGAAAGGGAAAGGGAGAGATGGAGAACGGTGGAGAGGGGAGAGGAGGAGGAGGTGATGGGTACTATATGAAGCGTATTTCATCCTTTACAACTTGAGAAATGCTGACATGGATTACAGAGACTCTAGCATGCATACTGATGTCATGACCTATACGCATACTTACAGGCAACACATGAAGATAGTTAAGAAACAACTTCAATGTGTATTTTGAGATTGGTAATAAAAGAAAATCACCATTGATCTCCAACATATTGCTGCAATTTGAAACTGCCTCTTCGTCTTTCCTCGTCTAATGACTTCGCTGAAAAAAAAAATTCTGGAAAATTCAAGTGATGGCTGTGGCTAACAAAATAGCAACAAAAATCCTCTAACCAATCTTAATGGAACCCCCCCCCCCCCCCCCCCCCCACCCCACCTCTTTCTCTGTCCAGAGGAGAAAAAAACTGGATATTAATCAAAAGAAACTTTACACAGCAAGCACAAATATGCAAACCATCAACAACCAAGAAATCGTTCCGATACTAAGAATTTGCCAGGTCATTATAACTTAATCCCTTTTTCATGTATTTTTAAGTAATGCCAATCTAAAGTGAGAGAATATACATAACCTGACCTGACGGCATATAATTTTACTGAGTTGTCAATTCACTAATTACTTCTTGGATCGATCACTGTAATTCAGTACTTATGGCATGCTAGCAGAACAAATTTCACGTGCTAACAAATCAAAACAGTACAGTGCAACTCTTCCTTAATCAAGACAACAAGATTACATTACACCATTGCTAAGAAAGCTTCACTGGTTGCCTGTTAAATTTCGTTATCAATACAAACTAGCTATTCTTGCCTTCTGTTTCTTTGACGAGTCTCTTCCATCATACCAGTCCTCTACCCTCTGTGCATACATATCATGACACACTCTCTGCTCCTCCGTCAGAAACTCCTGAAAACACCAAAGCAAAATTTTAAACCATTTGGTGCGCGTTCTTCAACTTTGCTGCCCTATCTGTTTGAAACTCACTGCCTTCCACTTCTCAAAACAAGCCCACTTCATCTGTTTTCAAACCACAGCCCAAAACCAATCTTTTCAGCTGTGTATTTTGAACAACCCTTTTCCCAAATTGTGTGTACACAATAAGTTGTGCCTAAGATAGTTGTTATATTGTGAATGAATGAAGGTCTGAATGGTGATGAAAGTACTATGACTAGTTTTCAACTAGCATTGTCCTATACAAAATATTTCTTTAATATCATTATTATCATTATATTATTTCAAATGATTATGTCATTGCAGCATAATGCAATTCAGATGAACTTTCTGCCTAATGTTCTTGACAACTTGAACAAAGACAAAACATTTCCCAAGAAGAGCAAGGCGGTAAAAAATTCAGTCTGCTGTGTCCTATTCTTTTGACAGTAAAGCTAATGCTAAAAAAAAAAAAAAGAATTGTTAGCCTGCACTTGTTTTCCCCCACTACTTAACTGTTCAGCTAAAAAAAAATATTCTTCAAAGATGGTGACAGAAGTGATAATCATGTTACAAACTTCCATAACCTTCTAGTAAAAATTATACCTGCACTTTTTTATACTGAACTTTCTGAATGGAAGTGATCTTACAAGTACAACCTCCCCAAAATTTACATTGATGATTTCTAATTTCACGTAGATTAGTAAGACCATTTGCAGACAAAAGTCTCATACTTGAGCATTACACTGTGTGCATAGTCACAAAGACATGCATGCACATATGTGAACACATGAGTACACCTTTCAACAAACACCACTCTTCTTTCTCTCATACATAAGAAATACAAGCAGAAAAAAAGAGGAAATGCTTACAACAAACAATTTAGCAAGTTATGCAAGGACAAATCGCAAAGATCTTTCAAAGCCGACACATGAAGAGCACTTGTGCGTCATGTGAGTCACTTTGGACCAGACCTTGCTTGAAGTTACTTTTTTACATCATGAGATATGGGCTGGGACACTGAAGATCGTCTGACACCCTGCCAAGTTTGATGAAAATAACACATTAATGACTGATGCCAGCAAGATTATCTCATGCATATGAAAATAATTTCTCATCACACAGATGTTAGCTTACAGTTCCCCATCATTTAATTATATTTCACCTCCTGAGGTCATAGCAGTTGCTTCAAATACTGGGGCAAAAGGTGCTACAATGGATAACGTCGCCCATTTCAAGCGTTAAGTGAGTTTGATCCCAGCTTGAGGCATCAGATTCCCCCCAATCCCCGAGATCTTAGGCCATCTACCAGGCCCATTCACCAGGACCATGAACAGTGGCAGTTCCCTTCAGGTATATTATCATCCACATGTCAAATCTGGTACAGTGTAATTCACTTAAATGGAAAATACAGGCAGATCTGAATTCTAAAATTTCCACCTGGTGAGTTTGTATTCTCTATGTGCATCTGTTATGTGTTGGTGCTCAGTGAATGTGTTTGTGTCAATTTTCAGAGTGCGAGTGAATATGTCTGGTGACAACGAATGATGCTCCTCTTCACATCTCTCCAAACTACCTATAGACAAACAGACTAAATTCATTCCATTCTGATAATTAAAATTAATCTACTTGTCATAGTTCCGTTTATTCTTCCCTCCCCTCCACTGTTGGGTGGATAATCTAAAACAAGCCAAAACCAAATCAAACTAAACCAAACAAACAAACAAATTTCAACAATTCATAAGCATGAGGACAGGACAAACCTTGGATAGAAAAAAACCACACATTCAAGACATGACAAAACAAACAAACAATAAAACAGATGAAGAAATGAGAAATGAATCAATAAATACCTAAGCTCACAATTAAATCAGTACATCCATATGCCTCAATCAAATATTGAGTTCTCAACTGCAGAACTCTTTTTCTTTTTTTTTTCTTTAATTATTTCAAACATCTGCCCAAGTCATTTCAAACATACACCATCAGAAAGGTACACACACAAACAGTTTTTATGTACATCAATATAATTTGAAATATAATACATTTTACACTATCAATATCTTAATAAATTTCAATGCAAATATTTGTAAAACAACTACGACAAAAAAAAACCAAGATGAACCCTTCAACTGAACACAAGTCCTGGCTGTGCACAATGATTTTTTAAAGAAAAACAAATGTTATAAAATAAATGATAGAAACGACTACACAATATCCCTTTTTTTCATTTACCCCCCCTCCCCTTGTCCCCCCTTTCTCATGCATAGTAGCATTTCCTCTTGCTCTTGTGAAAAATGACAGTATTTACTGCTCTTACTTAAAAACAATTATTAAGATTCCCCTTTGTAATGACATTGATATGAAAATATACTAATTGTTAAAATGTGCTTTCCCCCTCCGTTAATACATGCAACTATCTTGGTCGAGTTTCATGATTACTGCGTCATGTTTGCTTAAATCATGTATTTTGTATTACATTTACAACATCATTGCCTAATGCCGTGACAGTACATGTGTGTGTGTGTGTGTGTGTGTGTGTGTGTGTGTGTGTGTGTGTGTGTGTGTGTGTGTGTGTGTGCGAGCGCGTGTGTGTGGGTCTGTCTACAATTTGGAGTGTGTGTGGCATTTCATATATGGGAACATCTATTAGGCTAGATTTGATCAAAAACTGAAAAAGCCAACAAAAAACCCCTACCCCCTACTCCCTCCCCCCTTCTTCCTTCCCAGTCAAACCCCATTCATTCCCCTCTGCCACACCCCATCTGCATGTTGCTTCTTTTCGTTTTCTTAAGTCAGATAAGATAAGATAATGTTGCTTATAGCCCAGCCGACCGCAAAGGGCCACATCAGGGCTGTCACCACGTTAAAATCAACTCACCAGTCATTTTCTTAAGTCAAAAACCAGAAACAGTAAAATGAAACAAAGAAAGAAACATTCAAACAAACAGGATGCTTGTGTTACTACAATAACACACTTTTTTTGGTTTTGTTAATGTTGTTGTTGTAGACAAAGTCAAATATGAAAAATGCCATCCGGTTCTGTACACTGAAGATCCATATGGTTTTCAAAATGAAAACCACATAATTTTAGAATTCACCTTCACTAACCTCTTCATCAGTCTTCTTTTCAAGCTTTTGCACAAGGTCTGCAAATACTCGAATCAGTGAATCTGTTGTTAACATCATTCTTCTTGAAAACATTTCTGCACTGTTTGAGAAAAAAAAAAAAAAAAAAAATCTCCAAGCCACTGAGTTTTGTTTTCTTGAAGCAAGGGGGGAGAAAAAATTGGTTTATTTGCAAAGCAGATGAACCCATGTTTGCACCAAGAGAAACCTGCTTCCAACTGTGACAGACATTCAACTGTATGGTTGATTCCTCATAGAATTTATATATATATACATATATTTCACAAATCTTTAAGAGAAATCTCTTAAATGGACAATATGTCTTTGACAAGGAACAAAAAATTGTACAAAAGTCATCATCATCTTTGCAACAGAAAGGTGACTGCCCTGCTCCCCTCTCATTCTTTTTTTCTTTTTTTAACTAATAACCTTCATATCTAACAGCAAGGATATGAGTAAAGCTAAGAGAGATCTTTGCAATGCAATTCTATCCATTCAATGTACAACACGGGCTGATTCCTTCATCAAAGACAGAACAAGTCTTCTAATACCAGCACACAAATCTGCGCTCCATGAATGATGATAATGATTTGTCTCAACTGCAAGATGGATCAGCAGAAAAGACGGAAACAAAAATCCAGTGCATTTGGGAATCAATGATCTTTTCACAGAAAGACACAGCCTTGTGGTGCAAATGTGAAAGGTTGGAGACTAGTTGGTATTGGTTAACAATGGAAGTCATTGCTATATACAGCGGATTACCCACAAAGATGAAAGCAGCTTTAAGCTGTACAATCTCTCATTTCATTTTTCAAACGAGCATTTTATGGTAGTTGGCATGTGTTTAACACCAAGCAAGCGTTTGTTTATGATGTTGTTGGAAAGGTGGAGCAGAGAAGTAGAACTGGAAGTCTGCAGGAAGTGAAGGAAACATATCAGCTCTCTGCATAGAAATTACGAAGATGACCCAGAGATTCCCAGTCACATTATTAACAAGACTGGAGCATTTCAGGTCTCTAGTAATTTCTTCCACAAATACAAAACAGCATTTTCAAAATATTCTGTTTTCAGTCCCACATGCATAATAATGGGTATACATTGTTCTTTTTTCCTCCTTTTCATTTTTTTTTCTCTTTCTTTTAAATTTTGGGCAAGAGCTTTACACACCAGCAGAAACATACAACAAACTAGGCACCAATCCAGTAGTTCAGAGCATAAGAGGATAGATCTGAATAGGAACATGAAAAACATTATAAAAAAAAAAAAGAAACAATGCACTATACAAAAGAAAACAATAAGACTTGTTAACACAAACACTGTAAAGCGCAACGTTGATCTCTTTTAGTCATGGCATATTGGGGACTGGGATAGAAAAATGGTCTTCAGGTGGAGAATTTTTATCCAGACTGCTCAACCTCTACCCTGCACTTTGGTGTTGCACTGCTATCATGAATACACTCTGGGGAAAAGAATCGTGTCCAAAAAATTCCTTTGTGAAAAATCGAGATGACAAAATTGAAAAAGAGCAACACAATTATTATCTCATCTTGCTTGACGATGCCAGATACAACATTTGAAAATCCATAATTTGTTGGGACTAGAAGTTCTGATAGTGTTATATCATGTTTTTAGCATATTAAACAGGTCACAACCCATCCCAGTTTATAAACTGACATTTTTTTTTAGGAATACATGATTCCAGAGAATGTCTACTTTCATCCAAAACAAATCTATTAGAGGTTGGTGGGAGTGGAACTATGCACATTATTTTTTCACAAGCATACATAATCAAATTTCATAGTAATTAACAGGATGAAATCATTTCTAGATCACATAACAATCAAGAACCATCATTCCCAAGTCACCATTCAACGAGTTGTTCACTGATTTGCATCTGCCTAAATTTCAAGGATTAACAAAGGGACACAATTCCCTGATTTCAGTGAGAACTATACGATTCCTTTTCTGTGGCAGGGGTGGGTAGGTGATGGAGGACAAGCAATTTATATAGCTCGCATGAAACATAAATAACTACAAAACTAAACAAAGATCTCGGAACATATCCATTGTTTTGAAACTTAAGATACTATTTATAGTCCTCCTCTAATATATTTTTTTCAACCCAGATTTTCCTTCTAAATTTTAGAAGACACAAACATGGGCAGTTTGAATGTAACTCCTATTTACGCATGCATACTCAACCATGCTAATCTTATGCATAACTTATGGAAACTAGAGTCACTTTGGTCATTCTGGCCAAACTTTCATAGCTAATGCAGTGGCAAGACCTGCAGATCTTGCATTTTTGCTCTATTGTGCGCAGTCTCTTCCGCTTCTTTCTATTCCGTAGCCCAAGTTGAAGACCCCACCCCCCCACCCTGAGGATCACAGCATCAAAAAGTGGGGATTGATGGGCAGGAATCAGAGTCCAACACTGTAAATATACTAGCTTAAATTAAGAGGAGTTACATACAAACTCCCCGCTCAGGCATCACATCTGTAATAAAAAGGAAATGGAGGCAGGTGTATGCCCTTATGATCTGATGGAGAAACCCTTGGGATGGCAATAACTGAGATAGCCACGATGGAAGAAGTTCTCCTGGTACCATCAGCTCCTTGAGACATAAACTGAAGGGATTTCCTGTATGGCAGCAGGTAACCGCCGGAAACTGTTTCAAAGATGCTGAATACTGGGATACCACTGAGGTGGTGAATGCACTGATCTCATGTGCTAAAGGGCTACAGACCAAGGTGTCCCTTTTGACATATTCATTCCCTTCAGACAGGTATGTGAGATCAAGTACGGAACAGTGCCAGCAGATGTGTTCCCTGGAGGGTTCTCCATGTGAGAGATGAGGAGGTGGCGTCAGGAAATGCGTCTGTGTTTGGACCTCTCTGAATGATAGTGCAGGCACCAAAAGGAACACAGTCTTCACTCCCCAGAATCCCCCAAAGAGGTCACATGGTGAATGAGGGGGAGCCTGGTTCCTGTCAAGCCTCCTTACCTTGATTGCACACTCGGAAGGAAGAACAGTACAATCTGTGGTGAAAACAGAATAACTACACGAATCTCTCCCACTACGTTACTCCCAGCATTGGCACTGGGCTGCAAGGGGTGGTGATTATGATGGTGAATGCACATTGAGCATGGAGATAACTGTGAGAAAAAGCAAAATAATAACCAAGTCAAATTGTCAGTTAAAACGCCAGATCTAAACTAGCTGGTACTGCTATCAAGGGTTAGTATGAACTAAGAACAGAAGGAACAATGCACTGTAACATCAACAGTTTACAGCCTGGGCCAAGCACAATTCTAACAGGATTGTCTTGGTCAGCATTTGGCCGCAGAATATAAGGAAACGTGGCTATGCAACTTCGATCAGAAGTTTGAAAACGTCTACTGGGTGTCTTAGTGCTGCATTAGCTATGAAAATTCAAAGCTAGCAACTGGCTTTAGCTTGCATAAAGTTTGCATATGTTTGACATGGTTGACTGTTTCCCTCTAAGTGAATGCATTACAAAACAATTAAATACATGTACTGCCATAAAACAAACAGACAACAAAATAAGTACTAGTAAACATGTATAGAATGGGGTGGGCAGGGGGAATGAAATAACAATAAACATGAATGATACAACACACAAATTGTACCAAGAAACAGACAAACATGCGTACGCATGCATTCAAATTTCAAGAAGGAACATTTACAAGCCACACCACAAATACAGTCAATACCTAAAAACACATGCAGCAGACTAACACGCATACACTGACGGAGTTGCAATCGATCAACAATGTGTGATAATAAATGGATGTAAACGTGCATAGTCATTTTCTAAGCTAAAAGCCAAAAAAGACCATTTATCAATGTTTGGTGTTCACATCTCCCTGCATTTTCATGCTTCCACGGATACGCAGAAATACTCTCACACCTTACGTTAATGTTAATCAGCCTAAACATAATTACGTAAAACATTAATTCAATCTGGCAAATAATTCAAAAGCACAACACACAGAAAACGATTTTTTTTAAAAAGACTTCCAAAGCTCAAATCCACTCACATCCCCAAACACACTTGAACATTTCACGCATCAAACAAAACTCCCCTTGAGATCATGACCGTATTTTCATAATAAACTAACCATATTCTGGTAATGTTACAACTGAGGCTAACCGTTATATATACATGTAATTTACCCCAAAGCCACTCATAATGTTCAGAAACAAAAACAACAAATGTAAGTGAAAACACTGAATGTTTTGCTTTAATTTAACTGTACACTCAAATTCAATGTATATTTATGAAATGTGACCAAGCACCTTCAATCTGTTAATCTGCCCACAGCCTATTTAACTTTCCAAGCATCAATAGCTTCAATGATACAAAAAATGATTCTGACCCAGGACTTTAAAGCATCTTCTCGGCTGGTTTTATACATCGTAAGTTGACGTGTTAAGTAATAACCTACTGAATTTGCTCAACACTTTTTCCTTTTGTTACAACTAATAAGACAATGAATGGAAGAATAAATATGCCACAATTATGACTGAAGATAAATTTTTCTCCATGACTATTTCATGCAGCATACCGTATTCTTTTTCTCCTAATACACTGAGGTCAAATGTCATATCTCCCATTTCTAGTTTAATTCATTTTCCCACTTTCACTGTTACAAACTCTTCTTGTTGTATAAGAAGTGTCCCTGGTGCATGATTCACCTGTTCACTTTTAATCATAATGACAGTGAAAACTCCTTAGGATATGTTGGTTCTATTAATCAGCGCAAGTGACACATTCAACCAAAAATACAATGTGTATGGTGGACATTCTGCCAGCCTGCACAAACACCCCCACACACCCTACATATAACAAAACCATGGCAACATTCAGAACACTTCAAGATTAGATTAACATTTCAAAATAAAATAAAAACTCAAACTACTCCCTTGAAATGAAGAACTTGAGACACACATAAAAAGGCCAATAATTTCAATAACAATGATACACTGTGTTTGAAACACATGCACCATAACTTAGGGCTATTCAGTATAACTGAACAGTGAAAAAAAAAAAATCTGGCAAAGAACTAGGAGAGAATACGAAAATTTGGGTGCAATGAAAAGCAATCTCAAAATGATACATGCAGCTCAGATTTGCAAAATCACAAGTTCAAAAAAAAAAAAAAAAAAAAAAAAAAAGGAAACAAGTGCATTCAAATGACAATGAAGTATCATGAAAACTGCGATAGATGTGATGTGGTTGTTCAGGCTGTATGAATACATGGCAATAGTTAAATGAACGAAATCAAAACCAAATTCAAACCCATATGACGTTTAAAAATCGTTGCAAGACAAGGAGAAAAATTTGGCATGACACCTTAGCATGTGCTGATTATTTTCTAACTTTAAAAAAAAACTTATTTCAATCTATTTAATCCTAAAAATAGAATTCAACATGAACATTGAGTGACATACTACACAGAGCCAGAAGAGCTCTCTTTTTTATCATTATAGTTATTATTCTGCTTATAAAGCGCATATCCTCAGTCAGAGAACAAGCTCTAAGCACTTTACAATCCATGCTCACCTTTACACAATAGGCTGCCTACCTGAGCAAGGCCGACTGAAAAGCAACCTGCTGGTGCTAATAATTCATTTCAGCCACATATCAGTCACCCAAACTTTTGATAATTCCTTTACTTAAAATGAAGAGCTCTGCTACATGGAAATCAAAGTCAGTCTGCAGGCGCCAGCAAATGTGTTAAAACCCTGCCAGTTTCCAGACCATCACACTGCAAAAGTCAAGAGGTGATATGATGAATATTCATGGGCTATGATAAAGACAACAAAGGTAAAATTTTTCTGACACCAACTGAATCAACAAGCTCATGCGTTTTTTGTTCTTCTTCTCTCTCTTTTTTTGTTTATCTTCTTCCTTTCAGAAAATACAAAGTAAGTACACAAGTTATATGACTACACATCTCAAAATATCCACTGTACAGACAGAACATTGCTGAACAATTTCCTTCACAAATAGTTACTGATCAGTCATTTTACTTCAGGCTTTCTTCACCAATCAGAGATCTTACACTCACATTAGAAACATAGATCAACAGATGTAGATAGGTATGTAGGCAGATTAACAG
Organism: Conus ventricosus; assembly: GCA_018398815.1. Lineage (NCBI taxonomy): Eukaryota > Metazoa > Mollusca > Gastropoda > Neogastropoda > Conidae > Conus > Conus ventricosus. Next base: position 118,311,115 of record CM031595.1, read on the forward strand.
ATGGACAGAAATTGCCAAGAAGTTGTTATGTTCCTTGTACTGTACAAACACACACAAAGTCCAAATGAATACATACAAATACACATAATTAAATAATTACAGAGTTAAACAGATACATAGATAGGCAGACAGATAAACAAATAAAATATGAAGACAATGCTGCATTTACCATTATGCAACAAACTCACTGTCTGAAAAAAAAAAAAATAAAGAGAAGAGAAAAATCACATATCACTGCAAAATTTCATTTTTCATAACACTTTGAAGTAAATGCTTCCTTTAAATTAAAGAAACAAAACTTAGACTAAGGACTGGGGGAAAGACAACCACGAAGATATGATTGAATTCAGAAAAAAAGATTATTCATAACAAAATCACTGAAAGCAAAGAAATAAACAATACTGTTATACATTATTTCAGGCAACATGAAATTTAATGGACAAATAAATTAATCAAATGTAAAAATGCAAAAAGCAACATGCACCCATGAAGAAACAAATAAATAAATATACCAAGTTAATACATAGATTGCTTCTTGTTAATGGACGTTCAAACAAGAAAAAAATGAAAATAAAAACATGCGGTTAGAAATAATGAAGGGGTTAGGGCAAGTGAATAAACATAGATACATTAATCTTTCCATTGTTAAGAAGAAAAGGTGACTTAGATAAGAATCGACATTACTGTATAAAAAAAAAAAATTTAAAAAAAAAGGAGAAAAATAGAAGAAAAAAAAAGAAAAAAACACGACCCAAAACTAAGGTCTAAAAATTCTACCTTCAACTTCAAGTAAGTGTCCTGAACTGAAAGCACACTCTGTCCTCATGCACCTCAGCTCTCACACAATTCCTCCTGAAACTGTACATTTTTGAAAATGTAATGTGTGAGATTTACAACTTACTCTCTGTATAAGCCTAAAGGGCACGTATATCAAACAAAAACTGTTGGCAAACTGACAGTCAGTCAATCATCGCCCTTCAAAGTATACTGTACGTTGCTGGATTTATTTTTTGGTCAAATGACCTTGAGCAATCAGTCCTTCTGCTTGTGGTTTTAAAATGTCCAGCTTTCACTTCCAAAAAGTTTTTTTTTCATCTTCTGTTAGAAAAACCAAAAATGAAAAAGTATCAACAATTTTGCCTAATGAAACAAATGCATATGGAGGATGATGCATATGACAACAGACATCTGATTTATGCGACTGAAAAAGGTATTTTTCTTCACCTCACCACGCTGTTGTTTCATGATGTATTTGTCAAATCTACCCCTTTTATATTTTGGGGGGCTATGTGAATCCCCCCTCCCCCCAGTCTTTCTGCAGTCTTCCTCTCCAAAGCAGGCAAAGAGTCAATTCTCTAATTTTTTGTCAACCTATGCCAGTCCACTTTCGCAACAAGGCCTATAACAAATATGTAAAACAATTATTTGAGTTGACACAAAGAAAACGAGGGATGTGTAAAAGGATTATACTAATGCACAGCTAGGAATCATACTGAACACAACCTCTTCCTGGTTTTTGTCTTTTTTTTTATAACATGCTGCAGTTATTAACAAGAAAACATCTGGTTTCTTTCTTTTTTTCTGAAGGGTACTACTGTCACTACAATACAGTTCAGTAGGACACAAGACACTGATGTTTGGTTCACAATGAAACAAAAAATCAATGCAAACAATGACCAATGGTATTCTCTGTTATAATGCCAGAGACTAATGAGACTGATACCATGTTTGAAATGGGAAAAGGCTCTGGATGGAAAAACAAACAAAGAAAAAACTTTGTTTTAAATGACTTTAATACCCGACACTGAAATACCATTTCACTCCAGTTCAGACTTCAAGAGAATGACAATCCAGATGAACAATGACACCATGGAAAACAGGATCTGAAGTACAACAGGGCCAAGTGCCATTTTGTCCATACTGAATCCCCTCAGGTCAGGAATGGAGCAAAGAATCAAAGAGGCAGGATACAGACCATGAGGAATAAGATGTGTTGCTGCCAAGTCAGGCTTAGACGCCACGAGTCCATAACTCTGATTAGAATACACGATTTAAAAAACAAAAACAAAAAAAAAACTGCAGGTATTTTTAAACACCAGCCTTCAATCAAAAAATCTTTCAGCAAACTATGTCACTAATGACTCAGCAATGGCGGAGGATGTTAATTTTGTATTTGCCCCTCTGTTGATCACTCCCATCCCCACTCCTGTCTCCACTTACTCTCAAGTCTTTTCCTCAACATGCTACGACAACTTCAATAAGAGACCTAAAATGTGAGATATAATCTTTCAACAGAACTGAGGCAGGTGACACACATGATGTCTCCAACAGCCACTGGGATGCGTGTTGGCAGTCAACTTGTATCAGACTCAAGTTCATATCATCACTAGTGTATATATATGTCCCGAAATCTTCACCTCTCACACGACAAAATACATGGAATATGCACTATAGTCTACCCTGTGAATAACTGTAATTGTGTAAGACAAAAACAAAAAACAAAACAAAAAAACCTGAAGGAAAAGAAAACTGCAGAATTACATCTGAAAAGGGTTTTCAAGGCAGTGTGTATTAAGGTTGTACCTGCAAACAACTCTTTTCATTTTTTTCTTTTAAAATTAAGATAGATCTATGCAAGTCATGTCCTACATGTGCAGAAAAAGAAATATTAGCAAGGAAGGAGAAAGGGCAGATATACTAAACAGAAGTTAGAGTGGCCAAGAATATGGACATTGGAACAATCATTCATCCACAATGAAAATTACACGACTGTATATAATTACAAAAAGAAACAAAATAACATATATTGGGATATCTATTTACCCATAACAACATCAAATATATAATGCACTCATTTTAAACACAGTACTCATCTGTGACTACCACACCAAGTCATATTCATATGTAAAACATGTTGTCCTCTCTCTTCCCCTCTACAATTGCATCATTCCACACTCGGGTGGAAAAAAAAAAAGGTGAATGTAGGATCAAATCACTTTTCAGAAAAGACATGTGACTTTTACTCCATAAAGACAGATGGAGAGTTGGACAGACAGTCAGAACACTTTGGAAATGATAATATACTGGGTGTCACACATCATGACAGTCCATGGGAATTTGGACACGGGTCATCGCCTTCCAAAACCACTTCAACTGCGAAAGGTTTAGGACATCAATGTCTAAACAAAAACCAACCAGTATACTATTGTTGCATTTACCAACTGAATTTTCTCAGCAAACATTAAGTCTTCTACTGTATCTTGAGAACAGAGTCTGGTATAATTCTTAGGAACACCAAAGTCAAACAAGCCAGTGAAATACTTTAACTTAAGCAAACAGAGAATATGCTAAAGGCATTGATAAGATTTTTAGTTTCCAGAATTTACATTGAATCTATGGTATCAGTTTGCTTATTTATCTAAATGCCAGTCATGAAACACTGTCATTGAAGAAGATTCTTCAAATTCAGCAGGCATGATGGATATGCTGACTGCACACTTTCAATTCATGTATACAAAGTGTTCACGCAGGTTCCCACCTTCATTCAGACATTGCATGCCTGTCCATGAAACAAACAAACATGCAGATTTACTCAAGTCGCTCAAATTCCCTTCTAATTCAGTATAAGTTAAAAATATCCCCTTTCATGTTCTGCACAAGTAAAATCAATCTTTCATACGTCGCAGGCGCATAAACACGATTTTCATGTTCTAACAGGCTGCTGCAAGGTCATCTCAAACAGTCAGGTAAATAAATACTCAGAAGCAAGTTTACATGAGGGAGCCAAACACAGACAGCTACACAGCCATAATGAACATTCATTTGTGCTGAGAGACGTTTAAGACACACTTAAGTCAACACAATAACCTCTCCTCCCTACTTTCTAGGGACTACAACATAGGACACTCTCAATACGTAAACCCTTTCCGTTTTTCTCTCCTTCAATCCCCCAGGACCACAAAACATGTGCAAGGTAATTTTCCACATATAACCCCCACCATCCCTTAAAACTCAGGACAACAAATGGGTGCAAGTAGCACTCTGTCTGGAGGCCCAGACCAACTGCTACGACCAGCAGTCGTCACAACACTAACAGGACTGTACCAGGCATCAGATATTCCTCTAAGCACCCAAGTTGTCATACTGTGCCTGTCGCCAGCCCACTCACGATGCGCTGCCACAGCTCCTTGCGGCATGACTTGGAACGGCGCAGGCTTTGTAGAAGTTCGTTAAACTGCACAATGCCCCCAGGTGCCAAGTAGAAAGCATTGCGTGCCGTGCACACAATGCTGACAAACTCATCGTAGTCAGCGTTGCTGATGTGATGAATGCGTTGATGAGCACACTGAATAAACCTGGTCAGACCAAAAACATCAATTTTTTAAAAATCACTTCAAGAACTGACACAAACTCAGTTTTAAATCTTAATATAAACTAGAAGTAATATGTCCTACACATCATCATGAATGTATCAGTGGATCTTCTATTTACAAACAATCCATACAAATCCTTCCTAACCTCCACCAAACAGTCTGCAACAGATTACCTCTCTTACATTGTCACACTATTTTCAACCTCTGCAGGACAACCACTTCCTTACCTGAGTATTCAGAGTATAGCAGACCCTTTTCTCTGCTAAATTATTGGAAACAGTTTCCACCATCAGTCCCTCAACAACCCGGATAATTTGCGTGTCTTATTTGTATTCACATTCCTTTAAAAAAAAATTTTTTTTTGCTATTTTCTTATTTTTCTTTCATTTTCCCAGAATAAGTTAAGTTCATATCTTTGCTTGCACCTCTGTTTACTGATGCACATTTTTGCTAAGGGTTATTAGAGGGATTATCTTACGTTTTTCATGTTAACTTCCATACTTATTCTTATACTCTACAAGTTCTGTTAGGATGAGGGTTACATTCTTATTACTGCATTAGCCACACAAAAACTTTGGCCTGGCAGAGCTGACTAACTGCCGTGGAATGCTATGGTCTGACATGGTACAGTATATGACGCCAAAACGATGTTCAGCAAAGTTTTTTCCCCAAGACTTGCCGAGGTCCATGCCTTTATCTCCATCTTTCAGGGCAGAATCTTTGTTGGGTATGCACTGTGAATGACCTTCCACTGAAGTAGTTTGAATCATGGTTCTGTGCATGTGTGAATGCTGGTGATCAATGATTACTGTCTATGTGTATTTTCAGTTTCAAAGATTGGTTGGTGGCTCATGCCTGTTTTTTACAGTAAGCACATGGCTGAAGTCCCTTACAGAACACCTTCGGAAAGAACTGTCTTGCAGGGATAAGTTGGTAATATTCTGACTTTCATTCTTATCAATAATTGATGATCCCATGAAAGGAACCTAAGCCAACTTAGCTATATTTTATTGTGTGTGTGTAACTTTTTGCTTCTATTTGGGAATTCATTGTAGAAGGTAACTGAATTTGGTAACCGAGCTGCACAATGATCTAATCATGGCCATGTTGTAAGTATACACAGTACACAACTTGAGCATGCAATGTATGTGCTATTACATCAACGATCAACTCTTGAAGATGCTGTATACAATCACTAAAAATTCATAAGATTCCAAGCGAGACATTTTTCAATCATTAGACCAGTTATATCTTACAGTTACAAATGTTACATCATCACAAAAGCAATCTGATTAGAGGAAACAAAACACTAAAACTTGTGACTGTGACACTCACATCTGCAGGCATTTCTGATAGAGAGGGTTGAGGATGTTGGAGCGCAGCTGACTGGACAGATGTACAGGGTTGTTGCGGGACAGGAAGTTGGCCGCCTCCATGGCCAAGTCATAGAGGATGAAGGGACTGACCACTGCATTGACCGCACTGGCACAGAACTGCTGCAGGAAGGCTGTACCTGTACATACAACAAACACCAACTGAAACTGGACACATGGGTGAAGGCGAGATCTAAAACATCAGTTCAAAGATGTTTCTGAGGTACTTGTACTTTTAACCGTAGAACTGCAATTCTACTATTGTGTTTCCTAGATTAGTCCAGAAAAAGTCACATGAATACTACATCACTGGGATTTCCTCTCTCTTCATTGGATTCATTCACATACACACAAAGAAGTCATTTCATTTCCACAACTGGCAAGCTTAGTAAAGATGATTATATTCATACTCCATGAGTCCACCCAAACTTTCAGCAAAAGCAGTGATGAAAACAAATTTGAGGAATTGTAGATTTCAAATGTGGCATCACTCTTTCACTGTCTGAAAAACAAATACTTAAAAAAAATTTTACGGTAAGAGATTGTGACGGTCCTTTTTTTTTTTTTTTAAATTCCGTACCAGATGTCCAAAGCTTGCTGTCAATATATTTCTTACAATGCTTTTCTCATAAGTTACCTGTCCAAACAAATGCCTTAAACCTACCTGACATAAAATCACACCATGCTATCAGGATCCCCTGATTTCTGGGGTGGAGCACTTGAACCATTATTGATCGCTCTTGTAACATCAACCTCTTCTGCTTGTGAACAGTTCACTTTGGTTTTTCTTTCTTTCCTGGCCCATGGATACACTCTACCTTTCGCTCTGGATATATCAAAATTTGAACTCAGGCTACGGATTCCCACAAGTGGCACTACAGTGAGGCTTTTGTCTCCATGCTTTGGTGTTCATTCCTGTTCCTACCCTGGGCCATATTTCAGACTAGAATGCAGTCTTTGTATGGGCTGCTGAACTTTGCGAGTTGTCTGTAACAATCCCTCTCTACACCATAGCCACTCCTTCATCAATGGCTTCTTTGTCATCTGCTACTGGCACACATCTAAAAAAAAAAAAAAAAAAAAAAAAAAGGGTGTATATATATATATATATATATGTATAATTTGTGCTTGCGTGCATGTGTGTGTGTTTAGCGTTACACAGAACAGATTTTAAGATACTGTTCATAAGACGGATCCTTTAATCTTCTTTCCTGTTTACTTGAACAGTATGATCAGAAAATACCAACAGTTCAACATCCAATCCATCTAGGAAGTGGACTTCTTCAACAACAGCTCTGAGCCAAGCAGGTCTTTAAACCAACATCCTACCTTACAAGTCCACTTACCCAGTTTAATGGCGATGGCCAGAAGCCACTTGACATCCTCGCCGTAAGGAGGGTTGCGGGCATACTTAGTCTGGGGACGGTCATCATGGACACGGCGAGCCAGCGTCTCCATAGCCAGCATGCCCACTCTGAAGGCAGCTGTCAGGTACTTGAACTGGGCAGGGCTGTGACCTGTGGGCTGCAGCGGGGCACGGCCATGTTCATCACTTGGCCTGATACACAAAACATCCCAATTGTATTTGGACTGTTAATGGACAATGGTCAGGGCAGGGTAAGGAAGAAAGTAGGGTGGGAGGGGTGGGGTGGGGGGGGGGGGGGTGAGGCGGGAGAAAAGGAGAATGCAATCATCTGGGAACAAGAAGAGGCTCAGAGGAGATGCACTATCATTGATCACCATTTACTCCTACATTGATTGAGTGTTAATAAATGACAAGCCAATAGGCAGGTGAGGCATGAACACCAGCCAATGCGATAGTCCACAAATGACAAGATACCTGTCATACAATTGTGAGTAATGGTCAAAGACATATCTGAACTGATTACATTAAATATACTGACTTCCATAAAAAACACGAAAATTTGAAAGGCTATTTTTCGGGTGAAAAGGGGTGAATATACAATATTGAACCATTGTGGCAAGTTGTTTGGGTCCAAGACTCACGTGCAGTGAAAAAATTGTGTGAGCAACACATCATTCCCGGCATTGGAGGGTCAACAAAAATGGCAAACTGGTTGCTGCATGTGAGGCACGTGCACACCATGCAGAGCAAAGTTAACCAGCGACAAGTACGCAGGCATGCAGCCTTTATAAAGCCGCGCTACAAGGTTCAGGTAACGACTTGCCGTCTGAGCGCTACAGAGATGCCAAGATGCCAGGCAGGTCGCCAACATCTTTAACGTCCACATCTCAACCATCTATCGTCTGCAGCACCGCATGCGAGTCACTGGTACCACTGATGATCGTCCCCGGCCAGGCCGTCCTTGGGTCACCACACAAAGACAGGATCGCCATCTTGTTCGAACCCATCTGCGGGACAGGCGGCAAACAGCCGCTAACACTGCTCGACAGGTGCCTGGGAATCTCCAGCAACGAATCAGCCTCAACACTGTGCAGCGGCATCTTCAGGAGAACGGGCTGGCATGTAGGCGTCCTCACAGAGGTCCGGTACTGACACCAAGACACCGGCAGGACAGGCTGCAGTGGGCACAAGCCCGAATCAACTGGCGCAGTCAGCAGTGGGGACGCATACTGTTCTCAGATGAGAGCCGTTTTTGTATTGACATGGCTGACGGTCGTGTCAGAATATGGCGTCGACCTGGTGAACGCTATGCTGACTCCTGTGTGGTAGAGCGGAACCCCTGGGGAGGCCTGAACGTTATGATATGGGGTGCAATTGGCATTAACCACGCCTTAGGACCAGTCATCTTTCAGAACATTGGTCCTGGTCACGGACAGGGTGTCAATGCACAGCGCTACATCAACCAGGTGCTCAGACCCCATGTCGATCCTTTTTTTGCACAACACCAGACCTGTTTACCCCAATTTCGTGTACCTGTAATGTCTCATAAAAAAACCTGTAATTTCAGAAAAAAACCTGTAATTTTCATAATCGCAATATTTAGCGACTTTTTGCACTTACACATGTATATCAAATGTAAAGCATTTATACCATAATAACAAGACTTTGGTTAATTATACAATTATAGTATTTAATTTTTAATAACACTTTACTTACCAGTTACCTTCAAATTGTTCAGCTACCAGGCACTCTCAAGTCTGTTTCATGCTTGAACTTGCAAACACCACAACTGGGAGTGGGAGTATCCTTGTATTTCATACACACAAATCACTTTATGATGAAGAAGCCACTCTTGAATACTGTTTATAAGTATACTAATGTTGCAAGTCACTATATGTTGTTCAGCTAGCAGGCACTCTGAAGTCAAGTTCATGCTTCTTGAACTTGGAAACACCACAATGATAACATCAGACACAGACAATGGCACGTTCATTTTCACCAAGGTTTCCGTTACCATTGCTTCTGCCCTTATGACAGACAAATCATCGAACTCCTTTTTGGTATTCTTCTTTTCAGTCGTGAAAAACGATGTCAGTTTCTGTGAAGACTCGGCATCTTTCTTCGTTTCAACGTACTTCAGTGTTTTTTTCGTTTTGCAGTGTAGACTCTTAAGTCATACTGGCCTGAATGCGCGATAGAAAAATCCGATGAACAGTAACCACAGAAGGCATACTCTTCGCCAAGTGACGATCTCTGTATTCCAGGCGTCTTCAGGTATGATTCACGGAACTGTTGCCGAACTTTTGCAACTTTTGAACATTTGGATGAACCAGCCGTGGGCGCGCGTGTTCGCTTCGTCGCCATCTTTGCAAAGGATAAGACGCAAGGCACGCTGGGAAACGCTTCAATGCTGTTTGCCTTTTGACCGGAATCGTAGCAAAAGAAACTTTGCGTTTAAGATTTTTTTTTTTTTTCCCCCGTAATAATTTTTTTTGGCCGTAATTCCCGTAATTTCGATTTTTTCTCGTAAAAATTACGGCAAAATCGTAAGAGTAAACAGGTCTGCAACACCCAAACTGGACATTCCAACAGGACAATGCAAGACCACACACCGCCAGGGCCACCCAGCAATTTCTTCAGCATAACAACGTCAATGTGCTGCCCTGGCCAGCCCTCAGTTCCGATTTAAACCCAACAGAACATTTTTGGGATGAACTTGGCAGACGGTTGGACCTCCTGCGTCCACGACCAGCAACAGCGGCTCAACTTCACCAGGCCATCGTCCATGTGTGGGCTGGTGTGCCAAGGGGACGCATCAACCACCTGGTCCACTCAATGAGCCGCAGGTGTCAAGCAGTTGTCAACGCAAATGGTGGCCACACACGGTATTAGGACTTCAAGCTGGTTTGTCACGTGACCTTGGATTTTCCACACAAAAGACATATTGCTGATGACATTTTCACACATTACCGGTGTTATGAATCAAATCACGTTGAATTCTCGCTTCCACTCTGTACAATTGTGACCAATAAAATTCACCCCCAACCTTCAGCTTGTTTTGTTTTCGCGTTTTTTATGGAAGTCAGTATATAAAACATTCCATACCAACATGTCACAATCTACAAATGATAATCATCGACCCTCATCCAACACAGGCATCAAGAAAACTTGCATGAACGGCAACTGATAGACTCAGCCTGAGAACAAAAATCTGAAGTCACCAAGAACTGAAAACTGTACAATTCAAGCAACCTCAGCTGATGTCTCATTGTGTACCCACCTGAGTTGACAGTGTTGGTGGCCGGGCCACACAGGTGTCCACAGTGTGCAAGGCATGAATGTGAGCCACTGCACCCGTGGCTGTGGTGGGCAAGGTGTGCGTGGTCACCTGGCACGTGGCTGGGTACACCTGCACTGCTGTGGGGGGCACACTGGAGGCCAGCTGGCGCAGGTGAGGTGGGGATGTGTGGTACAGCTGACTCCCTGGCAGCCCCTGCATGGGAGTGGTGGGGAAGGTGGCCGTGGGAGGATAGGGAGCTGGGGCATAGGACGTGACATAGGCAGGGTGAAGGTTATGGGAGTGTATGGGTAGGTGCTGGTGGGAGTAGGTGTGCTGGTGGAAGGTCCCTGCTGCTACCTGTAAGCAGCAAAACCTTGCGTTGCTCATGTGCAACAAAGAAATGGCAGCCTTTAAAATGCTCTTGTACTTAACACTGTGAGAAAGGCTTACAAAAAAAAGTAAAGAAGAAAAAAAAGCAAAGTACACACTGCAATTCTGAAATTTCAAACATCTCTTACATTCATGTATACAAAATTCATTAGCAGAACGCCTATGATGGAAAATGCTGACAAAACCATCATTACATACTATGACAAACATTACAAGATTTGATGAAATCTTCAAACTCTTTAGCACATTTCTTTATCAACTTTCATCATTTGATTTGGAGTAAGAACAAGCCTTCTCAAGCCAAAGCTTATTACCATCTGTATTTCTCACATTTTTAAGCTATTCTATTTTCACAATGCTACGTTCATTATATGTGTGAATGACCTTGAATGCTCGTGTTTCTGCTAGAACTTATACTTGTGTTTGTGACAGAACTGATGCGCACAGATGTAAGTCTGATGCACCCCCTAAATAACGGGGTAAATCATTCTAGCACATTTTGTTTGACCATTTCAACAGTAAAAGTATTAAGGAAGAAAACTTGAGTTAGTCTGACAGAACAACGAGAGAGAAGACAAACATCCCTCTCAAGAGAAGAGGAAGGCAAGGACTGGTAGACATCTTAACTGAACACACACACACACACACACACACACACACACACACTCTTTCTCTCTCATATATTTGGGCACACACATCCCTCACATAAAGCACTCACATAATTATAGGCAGCAGCAGGAATGTAGGCAGAGGCCGGCAGCTGCCCTGCCCCGTGGGTGGCCTGGGGTAAGGGATAGGGCAGGACTACAGCCTGGGTCAGCCCCGTGGAACTGTGGGACAGCAGCTGAGGGCTGGACGTAGGTGGGGCCTGGCTGACCATGCCTGCTGCCACCGCCACAGCAGGGGGCTGGGAGTAATGGACAGTGGCCAAGGATACAGGGCTGGACCGTTCCACAACCATTCCATTGCTGACCTGATACATGCATAAACACACACATATATAGAGAGAGGATCTGTAAGAAAGAAAAAAAGAAGAACTTTTCATCTGAGTTGCTCTGGTTTGTTCTAAAAACCAATAGATGCTGAACATGCATACATTCCACAGATCAGTTGCTTACAAATACTTGGCACTTTTTAAGTTTCTTGTGTCTTTCCTGGCTATTACTGCAATACCTACAGCAGAAATTTGAAGTGTTGATTATGACTTCCACTTTTGGAATAATCTTCAAACTTTTTGTAATGGATTAATCAAATATACCTGACAAAAAAAATCACTATATACGTTCAGATTAGTGAAATTCAGGAAATACGCAACTAGCAAGCAGCAAATTAAAACAAAAACTTTAAAAAAATTTGAATGTTGATACTGCTAGTTTACCTGATCTATCCCAAATATGTTCATCATGCATGTGTACATTTGCAAGTATAATCAGACCAGGCAGATCTATGTGTGCACATGCCTATATCGATGTGTCTGTTTTCTTTCTTTTTGTCTTAATTTCTATATTCGTCATCACTATGCTATTCTTCTTTTTCTGCCTTCGTTTTTTTTTTTCTTTCTTTCTTACTCTTCACTACTCTATCCCTCTTTTTCATCTCAGAACTCACAAACACTACAATACCTGTGGTATAGTAATAGCCGCCCCAGCAACCACTGGACTGTCTGTCTCCCGTCGCTGTGCTGTGGACACAGATTGAGAATTGTTCCCAACCGGCACGTCTCCTGCAGGATTGGCAGGCCCTGCCTCCTCTGCCATCTCGTACCAATGGCGAGCCACTTCGAAGAGCACCTCAGGGAAAACGCCACCCCCATCAGCAGCCTGTTCAACTGCCAAGCAGGCTCGCTCCAGCATGTCCCAGCTTTGCTCGCGACACTGGTACAATGCTCTTTGGACCTGCCCACCAAAAGTAGTATCATACTGCAGGGTTACATCTAAAAATAAGTGTGTGTATGTGCATGTGTGTCTTCACATATGAATGAATGTCTACAGTGAGAGTGCATAACGAAGTGCTTATTGCATGCATTTGAAAGAATGCACCAAATGTGTGCGGGCACATGTGTACATTTGTAGGAGAGGGGGAGGAAGGAGAGGGGCACATGCAGGGGAGCTAGTGGAGGGAGACCCTGGACCTGAATCTGAATTGTGGCCACCCTAATAATCCTGAAATTATCAGAACACAATAAAGGATCCTGCAACCATTTTTTAACAACGTATTACTATGCAACTCAAACTCATCTGCATATGAGACATGCTTTTAAAAACCACATAAACAAGCAAGTTGTTGTGTGTAGCTACATTCATAGTGAACTGAAAAAAACCAAACAAACCCAAAGAGTAATAGCTCAAATAAATAGTCTGGGCAGCTGAGCTGAAAAAGAAAAAAAAAATCACGCTTGACAATCTGGATCTCGCTGATACGGTCACTCTTATTCTTTTATTGGTGCAATGTGATGGTGGCCCAATAAGCTTCACACTGTAGACAACGGCAGCACATACTTTTATGTGCACTGACCATTTGCATGAAATGTCAAGAATTTGCTTCCAGCTGGAGCCACATTTTGATGTCTGACCACCTCAGCTGCAGTATCACACACTGGCAGTGTCAGTCTTTCGGCACCTGTGCAGCAAAGTTTGTGTGTTAGCCTATCATTCCTCAGATTATCTAGCCAGTCCCATTTCCAGCAATTTTCCACATGTTCTTCATCAATTTGTTTGAAGACATCAACATAATTTTGTCCAAATACTTAACATATTTTTTCTTTTCTTTCTTTCTCTCTCTCTCCCTCTTCTATGCATCCACAACAAAATCATGAACAAAACCATACACCTCACTTCCAAGTTATATGAAAACATTACCTCTGACGGATTCAGGGCATGTGCATGCGGTAGACAGGACAGAGCCAGCTCAGCAGCTACGCGCACCATGGTAGGGTCACGACCCCTTGATGCCCTGTCAGCAAGGGAGGCAACCTCGGGAGGTGTCAAGTGCCCTTCCCATGTGTCTATGATGATGCGGACTGCTGCACTTCCAATCTCCATGGCTTGACCTGTTATCAAGGCAGAAATATTTCTCTAAACACAGATGATTTAATTTTATCATCATTTAGACCCATGTTACCTTTAGATGACAAGGATAAGAAGGGGGTCAGGGGAAGGGGAGTACAGGGGGCAGGGCAGAAGGGCACAGCGAGGGGGGAGGGTGAAAATGGAGAAGGGGAGGAGGAAGGAGGTGTTGGGAGGGTGAAATGGGAGGAGGGGGGGGGGGGAGCAATATATATTCCAAAGCTTTTTGTGACTGTCTGTGATAAAATCAAAGCATTTGTGAAAATGTGGTTGTCCAAATCTATTTAGTGTATCTTGTAGCATCTCTTTCTTAACTACAGGCATATGGAATCTCATCAGAGTGCCGAGGACAAATAACATTGCTAGTTCCTGTAACCTACATCAACTGTTTTCCTTTGTACACTGTTGGATCTAACCTTTTCCTGTGTACAGCAATGTTCATAGTTGCACAACCATTGCTTACTTAACTTGTTTAGCAATTTGCCTTCTTGAAACCATGCCACTTGCTCGTGTCTGTCATCTTCAAAACATACAAAACTGATCAAAATTCACTTCGAACTGTGTTCTTAATTTTACTTGTACCGCAATTTCTAGGTTATAAAAGAGATACCAGTATTTAAGCTGCATCTTCCATTTCTTTTTAATTTAATTATTAAAAAAAGATGAAACCAACTTCTAAGCCATAAAAAAAACCTAGGCACCAGTCTCAAGACATACCACAACATGAATATGTATTGCTATGGAAGAAAAATCATTATCGAGCAAGGAAACCCCAAAGACAGACATGTCGCAACAATCATGTGTATTAAATAAAGGGAAAAGGTGGCAAAAGGAGTACCTGGAGAGGGGATGTCCAACGTTTCGTGTCGTAGACACTTCAACAGGAATGAAGCTTGATGATAGTTGACTTGGGTCACTGAATACAGTTCATGGTTTGAAGGGGTGGAAAGGGCAGAGGTGGGAGTGGTGGACAATATTGAGTGTAGGGGTGATCATAATTCACAATAGAAATGGGGAGTGTTAATGGACAGCAAAGGAAGGGGAGGGAGGGGGGGGGGGGGGGGGAAGAAGAAGGGAGGGGCAGGGGGGAAAAAAAAAGGGGGGGGGGGGGAGAAGAAGAAAGGAGGGGGGGGGGGGGGGGGAGGGGGGGAAGGGAGAAAGAGGAGGGCTGATGGTTCATTCCCTGACATTGAGCCCATGTGGGCTCAAGGTGCCAAGGCGCTGTATTAACTGGCTTTCCATGTATTTTCGGTAGTTCCCTTCTTGACGACCATTTCTCCAAAGGGCTGCTACTCTGATGTGGGAAAGATGGTGATGGTCCGAATTGAAATGGTTTGCCACAGGCGTGTCTTTTCCTGTGAGGATGCTGTCTCTATGTTCTTTAAAACGTTCGTTTAGAGATCTGTATGTTTCACCCACAATACATTTTGGGACAAAGGGTACAACTAAGAACATAGACTATATTCTGAGTCTGGCAGGTGAAGTGAGACTTCATGTGGAAGCTGCGTCCGGATGGGCCTTGCACAGTAGTTGTCGGATTAAGAAAGTCACAGGTTTTGCATTTGGGTTTCTTGCACTGGAAATTGCCTGGTTGGGTTGGGGGGGATGAAGGGTGGAAGGTAGAGTGCATCAGGTGGTCACCAAGATTTTTGTCCCTTTTGAATGCCACCATAGGTGGTAGACTAAAAATGTTTTGGAGAGCTGGATCCTCCTTCAGAATAGTGAAGTTGCGGAGCAGAACGTTTTTCACAGGTAGATTGTGTGGGTGGTAGGTCAGAGTGGCAATGCATCGGTCATTGTCTGTAGTCATCTTTTCCTTGTCTTGTAGGAGCTGGTGTCTGGGGATGGACTGTGCTCGTTCAAGGGCCATCTGAACTGTAGCTTGTGGGTAGCCTCTAGTAGTGAAGAAGGTAGTCATGGCCGCTGCTTCTTTGGTGTAATTATCATCAGTGCTACATAGTCTGCGAAGTCGAAGAAACTGAGAATATGGGATGCTTTCTTTCATGGCAGGAGGGTGGCTTGATGAGAACAGGAGGTAAGAGTGGGCATCAGTTGGTTTGTAGTGCAAAGAACACAGAGACAGCATCCTCACAGGAAAAGACACGCCTGTGGCAAACCATTTCAATTCGGACCATCACCATCTTTCCCACATCAGAGTAGCAGCCCTTTGGAGAAATGGTCGTCAAGAAGGGAACTACCGAAAATACATGGAAAGCCAGTTAATACAGCGCCTTGGCACCTTGAGCCCACATGGGCTCAATGTCAGGGAATGAACCATCAGCCCTCCTCTTTCTCCCTTTCCCCCCCTCCCCCCCCCCCCCCCCCTTTCTTCTTCTCCCCCCCCCCCCTTTTTTTTTCCCCCCCTGCCCCCTCCCTTCTTCTTCCCCCCCTTCCCCCCCCCCCCTCCCTCCCCTTCCTTTGCTGTCCATTAACACTCCCCATTTCTATTGTGAATTATGATCACCCTACACTCAATATTGTCCACCACTCCCACCTCTGCCCTTTCCACCCCTTCAAACCATGAACTGTATTCAGTGACCCAAGTCAACTATCATCAAGCTTCATTCCCTGTTGAAGTGTCTACGACACGAAACGTTGGACATCCCCTCTCCAGGTACTCCTTTTGCCACCTTTTCCCTTTATTTATTTGAATACGAGTACAGCAGTCACTACTTTACTTTTTAATCATGTGTATTACTGTATAACTAATTACGTGAAATCATAATCATGAAAGGAAACCCCAAAGATAATCCGGTAATCTAAATTTTCAACAGCCTCCCCCAAACTCACCAGCAATCCAGGAGACGTGAGAAGAGTAGGTCCTAGACAACCAGTTGGGAGACACACAGTTGCTCAGCCCTAAGGCATACAGGCCAATCTGGAAGGCGCACAGGTGGAGGTGGCGGTGAGGACCAGAGTGGGGGGTGGAGGAGGAGGGCTGGGTGAAAAGGGAGGTGGCACTGCTGCCCCCTGCTTTCAACAGAACCGTCTTTGCCAGCTCAAACATGAAGTGGGCAGATGCTTCACTGGGCTGGTTGGGCACTGTGGGCATGATCCTGGTCTTGCCCTTGTACCTATGGAAACAAAACTCTGTCTTAAAATCACAAGTGATGATTAATCATGAGGATGAGTAATGCACATGGAATGATCATTACCAATGCCTCCGTTACCTAAAAAATCAAATGGATCAATCTGTTAATGATGTTCACATAAAGTGGGCAAATACCAATAAGCATTATCCTGGTCTTACATAAAACATACAATCAAAAGCATTTTTTTCCTCGCAAACAATGACTAATTAATAATGCTGAACATTGGAACCTGTTAAAATGAAGAATACTCCTGAGTACAACCTATGAGCCATCCAGCTAATGAATATTACTGAACAGTAGAGCCTTTACAAAATGAAGCACATCCCTGTGCACAGTCATGTGAAATGCTTGTGTTGTTATGATGTTATGTTGTGACGTTATGATGGCAGTGAGGCTGTTGATTACTGGATACTGACCTCAATCCCTTGATGCCACTGGAGGACATCCTGTTATCAGCCAGCAGCTGCTGGGGCAACATCCTGGCCATGTAAGGTGTCAATGGGCTGTATACACACACAGAATATACATTCAGGATTAATATAGCCTTAAAGGAACAAAAACTAAGGGCTTTCTTAACATTTTTTTCAGCCACAGTATGAGTACGTTCCTTTTTTATCTGTATTAAGGAAACTTTGCAGGATAAAATAAATTGGATAATCTCAAAACTGATCAAACAAACACAGCAAGCAACCAAATTTTACATTTATACAGAAGCCCTTGCCAGTACCTCCACCATTCTTGCCTAAGGGAACGGAGAAGAATCTCTTCCTACACTACCATTGATATAATAATTTTGTTTTTTGTTTTTGATAATTTTTAAGTGTGTGTGTGTGTGTAAATGAGTGTATGTGTGAGTAAATATGTGTGTGAAAACTCTCCACAGTTGGTCTCACTATAATCACATGATCTTAACTCACCCAGAACAATGTTTATATGTGGTCCCCCATCCCCCACCCTTTGGGTGTGTGTGTGTGTGTGTGTGTGTGTGTGGTGTGTGTGTGTGTGTGTGTGTATGTGTGTGTGTGTGTGCAAAACATGATACCCTGTTTTTCATTGATCACTGCTATCTTCTCTCAACAAACATCAGCATATTGATGCCAACACATTATTTCACCTGTTGCAATGAACATCATCCCACAGCATTGTTCACTTTTTTAAACAACACCATTTATATGAACCTCCCACCCCTACCCCCACCCCATAATGGATGATGAGATATGAGCTCTCCTTCTCTTGCCCCCCTTCCCTCCCCCCCCCCCCCCCCCCCCCCCCCCCCCCCCACCCCCCCCCCAAACACATTACCCTCCTCTCCACCCCCATTCCCCCCCCCCCTTTTTTTTTTCTTCTTTCCCCACCTCACCCACCCCCACCATACGTTATCACCCATTTATCTTCCATCCCCTTCCCTCCCTAACATTACCACACACCTTCACAACTACCCACGCATAACTACCACTACCTCTTTCATCACCCAACGAAATCATTTATTTTATTCACCTAACCCCCTTTTTTTTCTTTTTTTCTTTTTTCCTCAGCCCCCCCCCCCCCCCCCCCCCCCCACCCCCTTTTTTTTTTCCCTTACCATTATTGTCAATCCACCATTACCACAACCATCACAAAGATATCACACCATCCCAATAAACTAGACACACAACCCTATCATATCACACACACACACCTCCCCCTACGCAACCCCCCCTCCTTTTCCTTCCCATAATCCCCCATGTCATTTCCGCCTACCGGCTATTCTCCCCACCACATGGACAACAACAGATGAGTCATTTTTCGTTCTTTTTTTGTTTTTCGTTCTTTGTTTGTACTGTCCCAAATGTTAAATGTGATTTATTTTTTCGCCTGAAGAAGACCCAAGTGGTTGAAATGCATCGTGTCTTGTCATGTGCTTTGTTTGTCAATGTCATTGGCGGTAAGAAACTAACTCTATTTCTAAATTTATACTTTGGATATACATTGAACAAATCATATTAAACAACCTAAAAATGGCTTAAATATTTAGTAATCATTTTCAGAGTGGATGACCAAATTTTGTCTCTGCAGTGAGTGAGTTTTGCAACTTACGCCTTGATTTCTCATGCACTTTCACAAATGTGCGCGCACACGTCCATAATACACACACATGGGTGCAACTGCTGAAAAAAAAACAACCTAAAAGTCCGGGTCCAGGGGCTAGTGGGTACTGCTGAATCACAAGTAAATATGAAACACTGAAAGCGTGAAGGTGAAAAAAGGAAAACTATTCTACAGTGCTCACTGCTCAAACTCAACAATACTCTTCTCCTCACTCTGTACTCTCCCACAATCAGGACTTCACCCATGGTCCTTTCCCTCTCTTCTCCTTCTCACATCTGACATGTAATTTTGGCCACTAACTTCAATATTTTAAAGTGTTTAACTGCGAGTTCTGGAGGTCAGCATGATCTCCATGTTCTGTCACTTTTCTACTGCCGTTGATTTCATATTTCATTTCACATCAGGCAGCAACAGACTCCGTTTTTTCAGCCAAGTTTGTTGTGTGCCTTACACTCACTATTAATTTCTGTCATATCAGTATTGTCAAGCCACTGCCAGCTCCATTTGGGTTTGTTTGCTTTTTTTCTAAAGGGGAGTCAATAACAGCTACAGAGACTCCTTCCCCCATGAATGGCAATTTGCTCTTTTCTCTTTACCATCAAAGATTCAGAACTTCAAACAAATGGCATGCTGCTGCTTGAAAGCAAAATTATTCTACGTTTCATGGGGTTCATACAGCAAGTACACAGTGTGACTTCTGACACAGAATTCTTTTTCCCCATTTATGACCCAAAAAAAGAAAGTTTGCCTGTACTTTTCCTTTTCTCTCTCTCCTGCATTCTTTCATTTCTTTTTTAAATGATGTAGTTTGTTTCTGGCAATTTTAAAAAGACAGATTTCCATCAACAATGGAAAGGAGTTGTACCCATGTACATACACTCGCACTCACAGAGTAAATATACATACAAATCAAATATAAGACAAAAATATATGCGCACCTATTCACAAAAATACATACATACACATGCACAGTGAGAACCTACATGTAAAGACATATGACAAACAAGTAAATGTGCACACGTTCACAGTACACAAATGCATATATACAAAAATGTAGGTACCAAACAACCGTACAAAAATGAGCACATCTCCACAGCACACAAAGAGTGAACATACATGTACACAAATGCAGATAGATATGACAGCCATATAAATATGCATGCATACATACATACACACACACACACATACACACTCACACTCGTAGTGAACATGTCTTTCAGTGCAGCGAACTAAAATACTCTTATTTAAGTGAGAACGCATTCATAGCATGCTCCCAAAAGCACAAATGACATGTTAATCAAGTAACCAATAAACTACCCAACCACAGACCACCAACAAACAAAACATCCTTCTTTCCTGATCCCGTTACCTCTCAATGTCCCTGTGCACATTGCGAGCTATCTTGTCCCCAGAGCTGGAGGACCCAGAGAGTCACTCTCTCCACTGCTGCCACTGTCCGACCCAGGTCCCTGGTGCTTGCCAAAATTACGCCGTACCAAGGTCGGTGAATTGTCACTGGAGGTTGTCTCGGGGGCACTGCTGTCTATGCTGGCCATACCTGTGAGTCAACAAAATTAACCAGTCAATGCGTGACAGTAGGAAAGGTAACCTCCTGTATAACAGTTGCTTAGGAAGGGGAAAAAACCTGGGTCTGGTTCAATTCTTAGAGCAGGATTTTTACAATCTCTTTCCCCTAGACTTGAAAGTGGTGGGCCCAGTCTTTTGTCTTTTAGAAGAAGAGTCCTATGGGCAACATGCACCCAGCACATGTAAATGAACCCACAGCAAAAGAGGAGTTGGTATACAATAAAAATCAGAAAAAGAGGAAAAGAATGGGTGGTACTGTATTATAGGGGGGGAAATTTCCGACAACATATAGTTTTACTCTAGAATACCTACCTATCCAAACACACACTTTAATCCAGCATGGCATGGCTGGATACCATAAAACCAGAAACGGCACATGAACAAGGAGAAAAAAAAAAGAACAAGGGAGCTACACATGCCTCCTGACTAAATCAATCCAAAGAGTTGTCAAACCTGGCACACATGTCAGTTCTGTTCATGAACTATCTGTCCAGTTTCCACACCTTTCCATCCAGAAGTAGGGAGGCAGGAGAACATTGTATTGTTAGAACATCTCAGTGTTTTGATAAACTACTTTTAGCAGGAAAATCTCTTTTTTCTCATATCTACCTGTCCAAACAAATGCTTAAACAACAAAACAGAGGTGGGAAAACATGTTCACCTGCCTCAGAAAGAAGTGAAAACATACAGTCTCTAAATCCCTAAACCCAGCAATGGGTACACAGTGGCCAAAATGAGCCCTAATCTAAGAACTGTCTCCCTTTTCAAACCTGGAGGTGAATGGATCAGTTACCACTCCCTCTCAAACATACCTGAGGGAAGTCCTAAAATCAGCTAATGAGAATAAACATACAAGCAAAAGAAACAAAGAGTATACACCAGAACCAAGAATGAAATGTGGTTTCCAAATATCAAACCATAATGACTCAGATGAGTGCTGTTTGAGCAATAACAATCACCAAAATGAATACCAAAAACCACACTCAACATATACTGACTTCCATAAAAAACGCGAAAACAAAACAAGCTGAAGGTTGGGGGTGAATTTTATTGGTCACAATTGTACAGAGTGGAAGCGAGAATTCAACGTGATTTGATTCATTACACCGGTAATGTGTGAAAATGTCATCAGCAATATGTCTTTTGTGTGGAAAATCCAAGGTCACGTGACAAACCAGCTTGAAGTCCTAATACCGTGTGTGGCCACCATTTGCGTTGACAACTGCTTGACACCTGCGGCTCATTGAGTGGACCAGGTGGTTGATGCGTCCCCTTGGCACACCAGCCCACACATGGACGATGGCCTGGTGAAGTTGAGCCGCTGTTGCTGGTCGTGGACGCAGGAGGTCCAACCGTCTGCCAAGTTCATCCCAAAAATGTTCTATTGGGTTTAAATCGGGACTGAGGGCTGGCCAGGGCAGCACATTGACGTTGTTATGCTGAAGAAATTGCTGGATGGCCCTGGCGGTGTGTGGTCTTGCATTGTCTGTTGGAATGTCCAGTTTGGGTGTTGCGCAAAAAAAGGATCGACATGGGGTCTGAGCACCTGGTTGATGTAGCACTGTGCATCGACACCCTGTCCGCGACCAGGACCAACGTTCTGAAAGATGACTGGTCCTATGGCGTGGTTAATGCCAATTGCACCCCATATCATAACGTTCGGGCCTCCCCAGGGGTTCCGCTCTACCACACAGGAGTCAGCATAGCGTTCACCAGGTCGACGCCATATTCTGACACGACCGTCAGCCATGTCAATACAAAAACGGCTCTCATCTGAGAACAGTATGCGTCCCCACTGCTGCCTGTGCCAGTTGATTCGGGCTTGTGCCCACTGCAGCCTGTCCTGCCGGTGTCTTGGTGTCAGTACCAGACCTCTGTGAGGACGCCTACATGCCAGCCCATTCTCCTGAAGATGCCGCCGCATAGTGTTGAGGCTGATTCGTTGCTGGAGATTCCCAGGCACCTGTCGAGCAGTGTTAGCGGCTGTTTGCCGCCTGTCCCGCAGATGGGTTCGAACAAGATGGCGATCCTCTCTTTGCGTGGTGACCCAAGGACGGCCTGGCCGGGGACGATCATCAGTGGTACCAGTGACTCGCATGCGGTGCTGCAGACGATAGATGGTTGAGATGTGGACGTTAAAGATGTTGGCGACCTGCCTGGCATCCACGCCAGCCTCCAGATGGCCTAGGGCACGATTGCGTTCCTCTGCTCGTAGTCTTGGCATCTCTGTAGCGCTCAGACGGCAAGTCGTTACCTGAACCTTGTAGCGCGGCTTTATAAAGGCTGCATGCCTGCGTACTTGTCGCTGGTTAACTTTGCTCTGCATGGTGTGCACGTGCCTCACATGCAGCAACCAGTTTGCCATTTTTGTTGACCCTCCAATGCCGGGAATGATGTGTTGCTCACACAATTTTTTCACTGCACGTGAGTCTTGGACCCAAACAACTTGCTACAATGGTTCAATATTGTATATTCACCCCTTTTCACCCGAAAAATAGCCTTTCAATTTTTCGCGTTTTTTATGGAAGTCAGTATATGTGGCATGCGGTGTAGGCGAGTGGTACTGTACATCCCCAACAATTTTTTTTTTTCTTTCCCACTTGAACGTTTAGGCGCTGGGGGGATTAGAGCTTGTAGTGGATAGAGAGACACTGGCTTTCCTCCACACCTTGTGACTTGTGCATGTAAAACAATAATTAGGAGTGTCTGCTGACTCTCTGGACAAAACCGGCAGGCCTTCAGGAGATTTCATTATCTGGAAAGTTGATCCACGAATCGAAGTTGTGAATTCTTCTCCATGTTGTGATGGACCAAATCTCATACACATTGCACTGCCTAAACTGGGAGAAACAAGTGCAAGAAACACATGTCTGATGATTGTCGTAGTGAGGGCCCCTTGCTGCAAGCGAGACAAACACAAGAGTATCTGACACAGACCTGGCTGATGACATGACAGCACAGCTGAACAAACTGGATCTGAAACTGAAGAAAAATGGCCTGCTTGAAGATTTTCTCAATGTTTTTGAATAAAATTCATCCAGATATTGATGACTGAACATCACCGACAGCAGGATTGAAAGGCCTGTTGAGAAGATCCATGGTTGTAAAAACAAACAAACAAAACAAAAACACAAAGTGGTAAACAGAGAGCAAAGGCAGAAGATGTTCACAGACTCAAAGAAAGAAACTGAAGAGGCAGTAACAAACAGAACCGACGTGTATACAAAGGGAGGTTACTCTTTGGTTTGATTGAGTCTGGAGGCATGCTCTCCCATTTCTATGTTTATGTAAGGTTCCTGGTTAAACAGAATCTGTTCATACCAAGCTGAAATAATGCATTTATTTGGACAGGTTGGCATGAGGAAAAAAACCCACACACGCTCAATCCAAACATGGATATGCATGCACGTCAAAGCTACTGTTTATAATTCTTACCTTTAAAAAGATGTGAACAAGCAGACTTGCTTACATTTACCAATCCAACTTCCAAAATTACAATTAAACAAAAGGAGACCCACCTTGTGATGGCTTCTTCTTCATTCCGAGACACCGGATCTTGGCTTCCAAGGCCTTGAGATCATCTCCCTCTTCTTCTAGAGCTGAGCTGTCTGTGTCTTTACCACTGTGTCAACAAAAGTAATGACAGTTAACAGCACTGACAAGATTTGTTCTTCAAAACATATTACACACACACACACACTCTCACATATACACACACTCTCACACATACACACACTCGCACACATACAAGTATGGACATCGAGCGCAAACACTAATATCTTGTAAAGCTCCTGACCACATATTTAGTTCCCCCATAAACAGAAAACAAGCCACTTCAAAACAGTAAGACAGCTGTGCACAAAATGTACGGTTTCCACTCACCTGTTATACCTGAGACAATAGGTGGTTTTGGGTCTGGCACCACCATTACCATTCCCCCCAGTCAGTAGACCACTCGTGCTGCCGCTATTGCTGGAGGGCAAGGACTGTGTGGGCGTGACATCGTTGCTGGACTCTGCGTCCGCCGCTGCCTCTGCTGCAGAGCAGTCTCTGGCACCCATTCCAGGACCAGCCCCCAGCCCACGGTCGTGCCGATGAGATGCGGCAATGGAGTGGGGCTGGGAAGCAGAGTAGGAGCGGGAGGATGATGGCACAGGAGTACTGCAGGATGGACTGTCGGTGTGGACGGAACTCGGAGGGGCTGCATGGGGGCTGCCAGGGAGAGGGTGGTGGGCTGCAGAAGTGACAAGAGGGATGCCAGAGGAGGAGGAGGAGAAGGTGGAGCGCGAGTTGAGGTAGGTGACAAGGCTTGGGGCTTTGTACTGGCTGTTCACCTCCTTGTCCAACAGCTTGTCCATGATCTGACCATGACAACATTCCATGGTTATTCACAATAACCCACATAATCCCCATACTTTTTCTTATGCCACCTTTTCTTCCTATCAATAAGCTAATATAGCCACAAACTTGCAAGCGTTTAAAAAAAAAAGCTATTGATAGGGCCACTTCCGTTCCGTCATATTTGCTTTTAAACTTTGCAAAAATCATGGTGATCTTTCTTTGCAGACCCTACCTTTCTTTGAGTGTTATCTTTGTCATATTTACAAATAGAACTGTCCCATTTTCACAAATGTAACAGCCGACTTTATGAAAATCATCATAAACTATGCCAGTATAATAAGGGAATATAATCATCATTTCTCATCTGAGTCTCCTGGTCTTGCCTAATTCTCCAGTTCACACTACGCCCAGCTATCACCATTCTATTGCCTACGTTATGAACTGTTGCTGCTCTTACCTTGCTTAGTTTTACAATATCTTCCTTGTAGTGGACAAGCATGGCAATAGCCAGTTCCCCTCTCTGACGACGAAGACTTTCACACAGCAATGGGTGATCCGCCTCAGAGATGTTGGCCTTTAGACCAAGGGCAGTGACCGCTGCTTCAAAGCCCAGCTTTTCGTCTGCTGCTGTGTGCACTGAAACAACACATCATCCTTCAGTGCTTTTTTCGCTGTTCTGCCATTTACTTCAAACAACATGATCAAACTAAATTAAAAATTTTTGAAAAAAAGGGTTACTGTGCCCACCAATTTTACATACCTGAAACAAGTGAAGAATGCTTCTTTTGTTTCATGCTCGGTAACCTACTTTTTTTTTTTTTTTACTTTTCTTGCTAAACTTCTTGCTTCCAGTTGTTCCCCTTTTGACCTCCTAACCAACATAACTTTTAAATCAAAACAAGCCAGACTAGAAATGTGTGTATTTAATACCCACTGCCACAAACACACGTTTATTTTCCATTTATTGCTTATCTTTGTTTTCAGTAATTACACAGGCCAAAAAACAAATGTTCCAAAGACAGGGGCGGTAGAAGAAAACAACCCCCCCCCCCCCCCCTCCTTTTTAAAATCAAATCCTCTCTTCCTTTTCATCAGATAAAACCACCATCAATGTCCTTTGAAAAAAAAAGCGGAGTTGATAGCTGATGCATTATTTTGCATTTCTCTAGCACACTGCATGCATAAAACTCACAGGGTAGGCACAGAGCCTCGAAAATGAAGGTAGCTAAAGTCAATGGCAGGAGAGCATCTCCACGGGACTTCAAAGTTCCATCCCGAAGCTGCTCTGCCCTGGATTGAAGTTCATCCATCATCTGACGTCCCAGTGGGATTTTCTTCAGCAGCTGTAGCAGCTCTGATTCTTGGTAAGCTAGCTTTACCTGAAAACACACAGTTGAAAACACAGCGTTTATACACCCCAGCTTCATTCTGGTGCAATCTGAACTTTTTTTTTTTTTACTTTTCATCACATGAAAAAACAAAGATAACCAAATATTGAAAGGCAGGCATTTGAAATTTTTCACCTTAAAAAAAACAAAAACACCCTAACTGATATATCTCATGGAAATGCATAACTGATGCTTGGTAACTACTGTAATTTCCTCCACACTGTATTGTTCACAGCAGGTTCAATGCACCTGTGGTGAAACAAGGTACATGCTTTTGGCATTCTAGAATGATTTTGATAATGAAGTCATATGACTGAGATGCAGTTCTCAGAGCCAGATGACATATGAAACTGATGAGTTTAAATAATGTCATCCTCTGCAAGTATGTGGCTGAACTCACATGAACATCCTCAAGATGATGAACAAGCCTATCAAGTTCCATTATTTTGTTCATCAGAATAAATGTCAGTTCCAACATAATGTGCTACATGCTTACCATCTTAATAGCACTTACGGTGTGATCTAAATGGATCATTCATGTTTCTAGGTAAAGAATAACAAAACAATCAATACCTACCAGACACAACGAAATAAACACAAACAAATTTGCTAGAACCGACACATACAGATGTTTGCTCAAGTATGGTTGACTGGATTTACAGAGATAAGCAGCCACATCAAGTTTTCTAACAGGAAATATTTCCTACATTCTAGCAATTATCATTATCATTGTAGTTTTTACACATTTGACGTCTCATTTTTTATGAATGTTGCCGCAATCATGAAAATAGGAGGATACAAAACCTTAATGGACAGAACAAATAACTCCATTACACAACAATATATACACACTCTCTGTCAAGGATCTTACCTCCAGAGCTTTGCATGATGCTGGCGGTCGGGCCAGTTCCATACCAAACATGCCCATTTTGAAGGCCAGATAATGGCACTCTGTGTCTTCTGACAGAACGCTGCACAGGAACGAGGCTTTCGCAAGGGTCGAGCTGGCCAGCAGACTGATGCTGTTCAATGCCTTCTTCTTTTTTGCTGTTCACACACAATAAAGACAGTCTGTTAGGTTTATTTTTTCCTTCTTCTTAATTGTAAAATATATCTATCAGGAGTATAAGTATATCCTGAACACACACACCGAAGTGCAAAACTTACAAAAAGCATCAATTTGCATAGGCTCTGATCATAATGAAGCATCCCAAAACCAGGACATGATAACACACTGTTGACAGAAGCATAAAAGGCCTTAACATGTGAACACACACACACACACACACACACACACACACACACACGTGAGCATGAGCAGATGAAAGCATGCAAGCATGATCAACTCACACTTGGGTGTGGATGCTCCGGTAGCCGTGTTGGTGAACAGGTCAGGGGGGTGAAGCAACATCTCCTCTGCCAGCTGCTGAGCCAAATGACAGGCCTCCTTTGTGTGGCCATGGGCATGCAGTGCTTCTGCCCTCGCAAACAGGATCTGCAAAACACAACATCAAGATTGCATGCTTCTGACTCTGAGACTTCTGTTTGGGTCTGGGAATGGAGCAGTGTTTCCTGGCCTGAGAAAAGACAACATGATTTTTACAAGGTCAGGTAAACTGTTTTGACATTTATATTATACTGAGTTCACATAAATAACACTTTACTGGCTTTGATAAATATATGCAAATAGATACAATGTTAAGAATTCTCAAAATCGAAATTAAGACCTTTCCAACTGCTCTTGACTCGCAGTGCAAGACTGTGAACATCATTCTTCCTGAACCTGACCCTATTCTAGTCAAACCTTGCCACTGGTCTGTGGCCAGTCCATTCCACGTTGTTTCTGACCCAACCCCACGCTTTCCCTTTCATATCTTGCCTTCATCCATGCCAAGTCCTGGTTAGGACTTAATGAAAAAAAATATGATGAAAGTAAAAACAATGTCCACACTATGCAATTTACCATTATCTGATGACATAAAGCATGTGTTCTTAAACTTCTTATTTGCTTCATGTATTTCCAGTGCTATTAGTGATTTGTTTTGTCTTTGTTGTAACAGATGTCAAGGATCCTCTGACGACATTTATTGAAATACAGGATTCTTCTACTTTTGCCAGTGTCAACTTTTGCCGTGTTCACCCTGTGCTGCATCTACATGAGTACCCATCAAACATTGTAAAGTACAAGTGACCTGTAGAACTCAACTGACTTTAACGCCCAAGGCAGGAGTGAGGCAGACGGAACTGTCCTATCACATGATGGTGATCTTGTTGTAGCAGAAGCCGAGGTATCATAATTTGTTTTGACTCTCTTTCAAAAGCAAAAGATTTTTTGTGCCTTAAGCCACCTCTTGTTATCATGAACCTGAGGCATTTTCCCTCTAATTTGCCTGCTTCCTCAAGACTCTGTTTATTTTGTGTCATCTTCTTCTTCTTCCTAAAATACTGGTTCACTCAAAAATGAGTAGGTCACCAGCGCGCATGTTAAAAAGTAAAATAACATAAAATAGTGCGACTCAGACTGTTGGCCCCTGGAGCAAATTTGGCAACAAGGGGTCGCACTCGATATTCAAGAAGTTAAAAGCAATGGCCAAATTCAGGCCCAGGTAACAATAAAATATCTGGGGAAGTTAAAATAGAAAATAGTCAATATGCAGATCTCAAAACTGTCGTATCAATTTGTTTTTTTAAATGAGACTGCATTTGTGGCAATCTTGATGGCACCCGGCAGTGAGTTCCACAGCCGTACAGAACTAGGATAAAATGAATATAAGTGGCTGTCAATATTTGATGCAGGTATGGTATAACATTGACCGCCACTCCTGGTGCTACTTTTATTCAATACTAGTTGTTCCATTGGAATATCAATTAGTTTAGCTCTGCCTTTGAAGAAGATGTTAAGTTTGATAAAAGCTCTTCTCTCTTCTAATGTACCAGAGCTGTCTGCTGGTTTGGATTGTCAACAAGAAGTTATTTTTCTCATTAATCTAATTGTTTTTAATTTTTTCCTTTTTCTCCCTGTGACTGTATATGTTCATGACAGCTGCCTGTAAAAAAGTCCTCCAGATCCACTAACAGGTACTGTCAGCAACATCGACCTTTGGCAGAATACATGACACACCAGCAGCCAATGACATTATCACTGTAAAACGATAGGAGTGGACACACTCTCAAGAAAACCACATTAACATCACCAGACAAGCCACGCCTTGGCTTAAGGCTGTGTCAGACCAATTGACATAGGCCAGAACACCAAGGCTACATCAAAATGTTGTTATGCTCTGCATAGTTATGTGGGGATTGTCTTCAGTCGTGACAAGCTCCTAGCATAACATTATCAGTCTCCCAAATCCCCGAAGTCGGAGTGTGGCTGCCCATGTGGCGGGGTAATCAAAAACGGTCACACACGTAATGTTCTCATCCCCAGCTGATGCATTTGTGCCATAGTGTTCAAATACTTCGGCTGTTCAGATGATCCTGGAGTCTTTTAGCCAGGGTACGACAACAACAACAACAACAACCAGACAAGCCTTCAAGTGGAATCCCTAAGCAAGTGGAACATGACACTGACAGAGATTCATCTGGTGTTGGGACCATGAAGCAGACAAACAGTTGGGATACACCAGAGGACTGATGGAGAGAAACACCAAGACAGAGGGCTCTGGCAGATTCTTTTTGATGGCCTCTGGTTCAGAGTAGATGATGGTGGATGATGATGACAATGGCTCCTTAGATTCTTTTTTTTTTTTTTTTTTGCTGTCCCAACCTCTGCGCTACCTCAGAGGCAGTGCACCCACGCCGCTCATTCCGACATCCCGTCCACAGCCATAGCCCGGCTGGCCCCGCCGCAGCCCGGCACCAGCAATCCACAGGGAGCAGTCAATGTCAAGTCGTCATGAGGCAACCCACCGGAGGAGACACTGCACTGCTGCCGAGTCACTTCGGTGGTGTTCAGTGGCGCCTGTTCTGATCTAACATACGCAGGTCACCACCTACTAAGCCCCCTACTGACGACAATAATTGCTTAGTCGCGGAGCCGGCGTGAGTGAGCTCTCCCTCCGGAGGGCGCCACCACGTCCGTCCAACGACAGCCCCCATGGACTCGCCGATACCGGTGACCCGACGGAAGCAAACCAAGGCCACAGACGCGGAGAGGACATCGAAACTGAGGTCACCATGAGAGCAGGGCATGAAGGGCCACAGAATTTGAGACTTTTTTTTTTTAATGCTGATCAATGGGAATGAGGATGATTAAGATGATGCTACGGATTTCCATTTCGGTTTGAGACTACATGACAGGGCTGTACTCTACGCTTCCTTTCATAATATATCCTGGCGTCAACCAGGCCCGAGAGATACAGGCACCTGCAGTGTTGGTCATGAAATTTGAGCAACACTCTCAGAAACGCATCCATTAAGTGGATGAAACTCGACTGTGTGGTCCCAGTCTTCCCAACTGAGTCCGCAGCAAACTCAACTCTGGGTAGGAGCCGGTCGGGCGAGAAAAACCCCACATGACTCTGATGGGATTCGAACCCACGACCTCCCAGCCGGGAGTCCGCGACGCTAACCACTTCGCCACGGCGGCTGGTGCTCCTTAGATTCTGTATTAGGTGAGGTCCTAACGTCCACTCCAAATATAAAATCCATGACCAGATTTCATGTTGACTTGACATCAGACTTAGAAGCCTGATAACTTCTCATGAGTAGTTCTTGACATAATCAGTGTTTTGGCTCATATGAAGTTGTCAGGCTCTTATGTCTGCAATCAGCTTGAATATGAAACCCAGTCCCATAATCTCCTTCAAGATGCTTTCAAAGTGGAAGTTAACAAAGGAATGAAACCAAGATAGCCAAAATGCCTAATGCTCTGGAACACCATATGCATCAGGATCTTATCAAAGTAGCTATCTCCAAACAAGGTGACGTTGGGCCAGCCCAATGGAATGTTTGGTTTAAGAGCTAACTCATTTAACTTGTGCTTCTTCTTATCAGTAGTGGATACAATACAGATGCCCTTCGTCAAATCCTTAAAGCATTTTCTTGAGAGCTGACAATCATGAGTTGGAACCACTCATGGGATTGTAGTTAATTGCTTAAAAATCCTGTTCTGTCAATCCAGCAGTAATTGACTACCTAATCCAGGTCGTGGTTCCAGGTTAAAGCAAGGAAAGGAAAGGGTTCGGCTCCATCTTCTAGTGCAAAGGGTATGAATTTGTAATACCTGTACCTTTAAATACCAATAAGAGTTGAGGTACAGTAAAGGAGTTGAAAAGATACAGCATAACCTTTCAGGTCTGATTGTACCGGTATACTGAGAGTGACAAAACTGTGTAAAGAAAATGTCAAGTTTTCTTGTACACAGTCGTCTAAGTGAAACTGATGCTGCTAGAAAAAACCTGCACATTTTCTAACTTTCCTTTGTCATCAATGACAAAGAGTTTTTACTCCTGAAAATCTGTTCATGCTGTTTTAACTGTTACAGCAAAACAGGTGTTTCTGTCACTTAAAAAATACTTTTATGTTACAACAAAGTTCTACAATGGTTAGTCTTTCTTTTTTTTTCCATTTTCAGAGACTTTTCTTTCTAAACAGTTTTCTCAAAAATACTGCTTAATAACAATAGTCACAATTCACGCATCACTTAGAGGCTACAGTGCTGAAACAAGAAACAGAGTTTTGCCAACCCTCTGGACTGAAAATTCAGGAAGCATGGGCTGAAGGGGATGGAGTGTGCTGATGAGGGACAATTTGGGCTTTGACTAAATGTGTCTCAACTTTTTCTGCTTCAGCTAACAAATGGAGGGTTTAAGAAGAAAACGAATTTTCTACAACATATCTAACTGCGAAATTTACAAAACACTGCAAAGTGAGGCGACTGCAGGCGGATATCAAAACAAATATTAAATGTTATTAATAGCGAACTGCCAAGGAAATGTAGACAAACAAATCACAAGATAAAACATGACGCGTTTCAACCTCTTAGGCCTGGCCTTCTTCAGGCAAGATACAAAACACTCGGGACTCATTTTCGTTGTCCTGAGTGTTTTGTATCTTGCCTGAAGAAGACCGAAGAGGTCGAAATTCATCGTGTTTTGACTTGCAATTAATTTGTCTACGTTTTCTTGGCGGTTCACTATTAGTTACATTTAAAAATTTACAAAACATTATTAAGGACTTTATTATGATATGCTTTATCAACTCTATTAGAAAAAATCTAAAATGATCCCCAATCCCACTTTCAAACAAAATTGTTAAATTCTGGATTGTATTCATTTACAAAATGCAGGATTTCCAGAGTGATAAAATGTCTAAAACAAGGAAATTCCAAAAAATATTGGAGGACTGGCTGTCACTTGGCAGCTATGATGTAGGTGTGTGGATATATACTGTGCTACCTGCATCTGTCACTGTGTCACAAAACAGCGTCATCATTTGAATACTGCTAAATAACTTTGGGTAAGGTAGATAAGCAATCACCAATAAATTGTTTTCTATGCCGAGTTCTTTACTTTGGTTTTTGCAGATAAGCAATCACCAACAGATTATTTTCATACCTGTCTGCAAGGTCAAAACAGTTCTCAAACAATGCTGATGAATTTTATGCCACATCTTGCAGTCACTGTAGTGGGTGGGGAGGGGAGGAGGGGGGGGGGCAATACAATTCTGTCATCACCTGGTTCACTTACCGGTAATCACTCGCATACTTTGTGAGAAATTCCTGCTCTCTTGCCATTTTCTTTCCCATGTAATAATAATAATAATTTATGGCACTTAATCTTACATAAGCCTGAAGCACTTACAAAACAGAAAAAATTTAAAGAAAACATAAATGAACTCAATAAGAAGATAAATATTGCAACAAGTTCCATGCACCTACAAACAAGAATGCATATTGACACCCACACACACACACTGTCTCGCAACAACGCACACAACAGCATGCGCACACACACATACACACACACATGTGCGCATGCCCACACACACAAACACAAGTCACAAAATCAATTTGATGGGGAAGGGAAAGGGGAAGTAAGAACTGCTATTGATAAATGAGGAGGGTTGTTTAGGGCCTGCTGTCTCCACTTCTGTTTGTATGGTTTGGCACATTATTGATCAAACAGTGTGAACAGCAGGATATTCTGAGTGCGAAAGTTAATGAGAGAAGTTCTTACTGGTCAAAGTACTTGAACTAGCACATCACGACATCATCTTGCTTACAATCCACAAGTGTGATTATCACTCAAGAAATGCATCTCTTAGACTTCTTTTTTGGTGCATTTTCTTATAAATGTATGAGGAATTACATGTATTTTCGCAAGAAAGGTGCACAGAATATGCTTAAATCATACGTATGTGAACAGTCTATACTTTTAGTTTAGGTGTCCATATGTCTTGAAGTTCTGCCCTGAAATTAAACACTCATGATCCTTGGTACCCACTTCAAATCTGAAGCTAACTATCTGGGAATGAATATGCACCAAATCTGAGTTAATATGATGGACATGGATGCAAAAAAATCTACAACCACCAAACACTGAATGGAGCACTCTATGCTGGGCCATTCATTAGACTGGAGACCAGCCACAATCACATGATCATGTGAGCCCCTCCTTTCTCCTCCCCTCCCTTCCAGCCTTTCTTCTTAGTTCATGCTCTGTTGCCCATAGTCACATTTCAGTGGTGGAGGGAGAGGGAAAGGTGGGATAGGAGTGGGTGACCAACGGGAGAAGGGAAGAGCCTCTCCCTTCTCGGCAAAATGATAGGTGGTGGCTGAACAAGTAAGGGCATGAGTGGGGGAGAGGGGAGGGAAGGGAGAGAAGGGGAGGAGACAGTTACATGGTACATGCTGCCAAAGCATGCACTCTCTCTATGAGGATTATGGGTGATGATGGGGGAGGAGGGAGGGGAAGATGGGGGTGGGTGATGATGGGGGGAGGAGGGAGGGGAAGATATGGGACCGGCTATTCATGCACTCTGTCATGTGTGTGTGTGTGTGTGTGTTGTGTGTTGTGTGTGTGTGTGTTGTGTGTGTGTGTGTGTTGTGTGTGTGTGTGTGTGTGTGTGTGTGTGTGTGTGTGTGTGTGTGTGTGTGTGTGTGTGTGTGTGTGTGTGTTGTGTGTGTGTGTGTGTGTGGGGGGGGGGGGGGGGTTTACATACCTATGCAGGCAGTCAGCCATGGTCAGGGATTAGCTGGCCAAGGTTCTTGATCAGTGTGAAAAAGGGGTGGGGAAAAGTTTGTGACAGAGGGGTAGGTGGTGTGGAAGAAGTCTTGGCAGCCGTTCTTTCTTTGATGATGGAGAATATGAGAAGATAACTCCACTGCCCCACACTGCAGTAGAACTATCGATGAAGTATTTCTTGTTGGTGATGTCATTTGCTTTGGGGGAGCACTGGCCCATTCAGAGTCATGGGAAACAACAACTGATTGAAGAAGAACCATCCAATGCCTCACATGTCAGTACAGCCTAAAGATAATTCCACTACCCCATACTGCAGTACACCTATCAATTAAGTATTTCTTCTTGTTGATGTTGTTTGCTCTGGGCGAGCATTGGCCAGATTAGCAGGTCATGGGGAACAACAAACAAGTTTCCCTCTGTTTCTGTGTGTGCGTGTGCGTGTGTGTGTGTGTGTGTGTTTCTTTGTCTCTTTGTGTGTGCGTGTGCGTATGAGAGAGTGAGTGGGAGTGAGCGAGTGAGTGAGTGAGTGAGTGAGTGTGTGTGTGTGTGTGTGTGTGTGTGTGTGTGTGTGTGTGTGTGTGTGTGTGTGTGTGTGTGCGTGTGTGTGCGTCTGTTTCTTTGTCTCTTTGTATGTGTGTACGTGTGTGTGTGTTAGTATGTATGAGAGAGAGAGTGAGTGAGTGAGTGAGTGAGAGTGTGTGTGTGTGTGTGTGTGTGTGTGTGTGTGTGTGTGTGTGTGTGTGTGACGTGTGTGTGTGTGTGTGTGTGTGTGTGTGTGTGTGTGTGTGTGTGCGTGCGTGCGTGTGTGTGTTTGTGTGAGTGTGTGTGTGCGCACGCGCGCCCGCGTATGCATGCACTCACTCCCTAACCCTCCTCCCCCCCACCCGTATCTCTTTCACCTCATTTTTACTTACAACCCTCCAGCTCACCCAATTTCATCTTTCAATGTCTGTTCCACACATATCCCCTGGCAACACTGAGAATAAAATTATTTAATTCAAATCATTGCTGAAAACATTCACTGCAAATGTTTGGCTTTGACAATTTGGTGATATCTTGGAGGATATTGTTATTTGGTGTCTAATCTTCCATGCCACCCAGTGGCATTACCCCATGTTGCTCATTCTGGTTTCCTGTTTACAGCCATACCCTGGTTTGTCCTGCAACCTCGGCACCGGCAATCCACAGGAAGCAGTCAATGACAAGTCATGAGGAGGCAGCCATCAGAAGAGATACTTTACTGCTGCTGAAGTCTTTTCAGTGCTGCCTGTTCTGATCATCATACATATATATGCAGGATACCACTTACTATGGCCACTACTTTTGACAGTAATTGCTTTGAGTCGGAGCCAGTGAGAAAGTGAGCATCCCCCCTCTGCAGGGCGTCACCACATTCAGTGACATCTTCATGAAAAAGATGGCTGACAAGGTCTTTACTCTCATCAATACAGTGTTTTAGTTCATGTAGAAATGAGGGTACAGTATCCTTTGAACCTAAAAATCATGCAGAAAAAAATCATGAAAAGGCTAAAAACGTGTATTATGTTTTTAATCACTGGTTCTCTCTCACAGCAATATAATGTTGTTTTAACAAAATTTTGACACCTCCACCATGCTCCCAAGACTTGAATTACTTTTTGCCACATGCCATAAAACTGTCAGTCAGTGATTCATGAACAAATACAAACACCCGTATGATGGAAGCAGTTTGGTCTTGGCTCCTTTCCACCAAATGACTGCTTCCAGTGTTGTGTAAGTGCACTCCCTTTACAAGCTTCCATCTTGCAGCAAAGCTACATTCCTCTGAGAGTGAAAGCATCCTTGATAGCAAAGCAAGCGAAACTTTCTTCATTAAAGAAAAAAAAATTGTATCAGTGTAATCTCTACTTCTGAAAATATTTGAGGCATGATTTACCCCTAGTTTTCTAGACAAAGGTATGATTATATACTCCTTTGAGGCAGATCTGAAACACTGTATCATATTTCTTACGGTTCTACCAAGTTTTGAACTGCCAGTGCTTGTCATCCCTGAGAAAAACCTGAAGTTTACCACAGACACATTAAAAAACGTACAAATGTATGCATACATGTTTGTGCGTGCGTGCACACACACTCACAAACATACTCACTTTGTTACATAAACAAATCAAAAGAACTTCCTGTACACTCTGACATAACGCTAAGGAAGCCTTGCCTGCAAAACTAGTCTTATCACTTTGATTTTCATAAGGTCCATCTCAACACTAAAGCTACTCATCATTAGCCAGAAACCTTATCTATAATGCTATTTTTCATTTCTCCCCTCCCTGCCTACCCCGGCACCAGAGCATACTACATTACCGAGATACGACTCTTGGGGGTTTTCCATAAGACCGCGGACTAGGTTACGGCCCTTAGTCAGCACGTGTAAACTCAGCTCCAACATGGCGACGCGCAAGAAGCAAGGAGGCGAAGCCTGCAGCGCTATCGGTTGTTCAAACGCTCGCAACAAAATCGATTGTGAAGGGCTGCATTTTTTCGTTTTCCAAAGGATGAAGAAAGGTATGTACAAACCTTATTGCATTTTATTAATTATTGGCAGAGTAAACCACGTAAGCAATACGGTGTGGGACTATGCACCTGGTGCAACTTGAGTCTAGTCTAGATCAAGTTTATAGTATGACTATGAAGCCACATCGGCAGATTTTTAAAAGTTTATATATGTAAGGAAAGAGCAATGCGCATACCTTGTTTCTTCTAGAAATCATTAAGCCTACTGGCTTATTTACAGTCCCGTTAGCTAAACAACTAGGCGGGGGGAAAACCAGACCACGCATACCGTGCCCTCACATGGCCAGTGATGTTTATCTAAATTATGTTGATAATGACAGTGCCGACACACGTGTTTCATCACCGAATCTCTCTCTCTCTCTCTCTCTCTCTCTTGTCTCTCTCTCTCTCTGTCTCTGTCTCTGTCTGTCTCTCTCTCTCTGCGTGCAGTTGCATGGCTTGTGTGTGTGTGTGAGTGTGTGTGTGTGTGTGTGTGTGTGTGTGTGTGTGTGTGTGTGTGTGCGTGTGTGTGTGTGTGAGAGAGAGAGAGAGAGAGAGAGAGAGGAGAGAGAGAAAAACCAGTTGTGGCATATATCGGTTGATATATAGATCTAAATCTGAAATCCCATGAAACAAATACAAACAGCACATGTGTATAATTCATAAGAGGTATAATTATGCAGCATGTGTCCCTGTGTCTCCAGGTGCAGACAGTGGGTTCAAAATAGCCGGAGATTAGACCTGATCGGCAAGACCAGTGCACAGCTCAACAAAAGCTACCTATTCTGCCGGAAGCATTTTGAGCCAAACCAGTTCCTGAGACCTGACGACCCGAGGAGCCGTTTAAAACACGATGGAAAGCCCACCATCTTTGACGTCTGGGCGGATCTGCATGAACAGTTTGGTTTCAAGTTCCTTCTCACAGACAGGCTGAACCAAGATTGTCTCGAGAATTTTTTTTCACAGATCCGTGGAAATAGTGGACGGGTAGAAAACCCTTCTGCCGCAGCACTGCGAAAATTGATTCGCCAGGCAATGGTAGCTCAAATCTTTGTCCACAGTGACGGCAGCAACTGTGAAGATGAATCGAGCCATTTTTTGCTGAAGTTGAAATGTCAAGCAAACGAAGAACCTGCCAGCACAGAAGTTGCGGACGATGAGGAAGATGAAAACGAGTCAGTGTTTCGCATTGCCATGCCTCTCCCACCACCAAAAGACTGCGACCTTCAAAAAGTAGAGGACAATGTATTGGCCTATATCGCTGGGTACATTGCCGTGAAGCTCAAAATGAAGTTCTGCGATCCATGCAACAGTATGTTGACAGGAACTCTTTCTGGTCGACAAGATGAAATGTTACTTGAAACAAAGCAGTTTCCCAACCTTGACAAAGAAAAAGGCCTGCAAGTACCAAGTCCGCAGTTGGTGGAGGCCGTGAAGGTTCTTGAAATAGCTTATGTCAGCAGTGTGGATAAAATCATCATCGGTGACAACGTCAGAGCCCGTTTGCGGAGCATTCTCAAAGAGAAAATGAGCCAAACTGTTCTTTCATGTCCTCTGGCGCAATGCAACACTGAGAAACTTATTGTCGACAAATTTCTGTCTGTTCGCCTGCATTTCACATTGAAAATATGCAGTTCCTCTTTCCACCAAAAGTGTCTTAAAAGAAACAAGAAAATGATGAAACTGTCCCATCAATGAACTGTCAAGAGTTCTCTCTCTCACACGATTACTAACCCCCCTCCACCCCAGCATACTCGTGTGTAAGCCTACATGTATCAATGACCGTTTCATGTCTAGGCCTATCTCGTCGCAATGTCTATTTTGAGGTTGATGTGTGTATTTGAAATTGTGTGCTTCTTCTTTGCTCGTATTTTAAACAAGACATTTTTGCAAATTTTTGCAGACTGTTTGGAAAGTGCAACCAGTTTTGTTTTAATCCATCTTGTATTGATGGCAGAACTTTTTTCTATGTTTTGTGGGATGAGACGGACTGCATTACCCCCTCCCACCTCCACCCCTTTCATTATGCCATTGTTGGACGTTGTTATAAACTGACACAACACAATTAAAGTTTGATTTGGAGACAAATAAATGGTCTTTTTTTTAATTTAGAACAAGCCACAAACTCTCTCTCTCTCTCTCTCCCCACCCCACCTTCACCCATCTTACCACAGTCATGCACACACACACACACACACACACACACACACACACACACACTATACATACATAAATATACATGCGTAT
Organism: Conus ventricosus; assembly: GCA_018398815.1. Lineage (NCBI taxonomy): Eukaryota > Metazoa > Mollusca > Gastropoda > Neogastropoda > Conidae > Conus > Conus ventricosus. Next base: position 118,350,423 of record CM031595.1, read on the forward strand.
GCATGCACACATGCAGTGCACACACGCACCTACATGCACACGCACACAAACACAAGGAGGGCCAAAAATGTGTAGAGGCATTTGAATCTGTCGTCACAAACTGCTGAAGCAGTTCAAGGTAAAGTTATGACAACAAATGCGGCCCGACGGGCGTCGTTGTTTACATCACGGCAACGTTTTCACATAGCAGCCACGAGCCTGCAGCCCGCGCCGACTAAGGGAGATAATCGACTGAACGGACTTGTAGGCTGTAAGAGGCAGAGTCGTATCTCGGTAATGTAGTATGCTCTGCCGGCACACACATTTCCGACACCACCCCATAGATAGGAAAGACTGTAATTATGTATATTACCTTGGATTGTCCACAGTTATAAGTATGCTGACAAGATTACAAACTTTTTTTTTTCAAAACAGAAAAGTCTCTCATTTCATTAAATCTTGTTCCATATCTCATTTTGAATTTTCATTAAAGTTTGGAAATGGCATGTAGAAGACTGAGAAACGAAAAAAGATTGGAAAGGGATGAGAAAGGAGAAATAAAATTAGAGAAACAAAAAATAATGATGCAGTTTTCAACAAACAAACAAACAAATGAAGCAAAACAACTGACTCTTGTATTTCAGTGGGGTTTTCTTACCTCCTGCACGTTTTCCATTTTCTTCAGCCCTGAAAAGAGATTGGGCTCATCTGACTTTTCCTTCTTGCGCTTGTCCATGTCCCCAACTTTGGCCTTGGTGTCGTAGAAGTACATCTGGTACTCATCACTGGACTGCTGGGACTCCGAGGAAGGGTCCACATTGTTAGCAGCACCACCACCTACTGCCACTGCAGCTTTGGGCTGACTAGACTCTTTGGCACTGAGATCGTTGGAGGGGGCAGGTTTGGTGGGAGTAGTGTCCTCTGTGGAACTGCTGGGAGTAGATTTGACTTTGTCCTTGCTGCCTTTAGTGGATGCTGCACCAGTCGGCATCTGTGCCACGCACAAAGCCCCATCCTCCTGCACCTCCTCAAATACCTCCACTTCCTGGGGGTCATGAGATCTGAGCATAGAACCCCTGTGTCGGGTCTCCGCCGCCTCTCCTGGAGACATCTCGGGTTCATCCAACGAGTTGCTGCGGGAGTGGAATCCTTTTGTATTGTCTAAACTAGAGTCTGAGTCCCTAAAATGCCGGTTTTCTGGCTCACAGAAACCTTCTGAGCCAGAGCTGACAGCGCCATCATTTAGGCAAGAGTCTCGTCGTGTGACAACCCCTCGCACTTCCATTCTGCCTGCCCGAGACCGAAGTTCCTGAGATCGTTGGGAATGAGCTAGGTTTCTGGAATTGTCCGTGCTGATGATATCTTCAGAGCAGATAGTGACAGGCTGAACGCGAGAGGGTTTCTTCACATCCCCACCATCATGGAACTTGGAGCTGAATCGGTAGTTCCAGCGCTGGCCATCCTTGCTGGAGTAGGTCACCCCAGGGATAGGGTTAGTCCTCCCAAGTCAACTGACATGCCTCCATGGCTGGCTTGAAACCTGAGAAGTTCTCCATGTCTGTCTTCTTGATAGTGTTGGATGTGTTCCCTGAGCTCGAGTTACGCGCCTTCCGCACCTGTAAGAATGACTGTCGGATTACTAACAGCATACTTTTCTGACACCTTCACTGAACAACATTCACATTTACACTTATACGTTTATTTCTAAGTCATCAGACACATTTGCGTATTTGCAGCACACACTTTGTCGGTAGTTTTCATAAGATTTTTATTTCAATTCTCTTTAAGATGCTTGTCATAAATAACAGATGTTTTGAAAATTTCAGATTTAATTTGTGCGTGCCAGTTTAACAAAAATATGTACCAAGTTCATCTTTTTTCCTCCCAATCCATCATCAGTACCCACTCAGTGGCATTAATCCCACATGATTCACTTTTACTCCTGTACACACAGCCACACCCTAATTTACCCTGTCACAGTCCAAACAGTCACAGAGAGCTATCTTCTTCTTCTTCTTCTGTGTATGCAGGCTGATACTCCTGCGGACACTCTCTGTATAGATTGGCAAGGATTAATCCCATCTACCCAACAAAGGGAGTGGAGTTTTACATGTATGACCGTTTTTTATCCCACCATTTAGGCAGCCATACTCCAACTTCGGGGAAACAGGCAGCTATTAATATCAGGATTATCATAAAACACACCACAACTGAAATACTGCACTTGAATCAGAGTCAATCCCATTACACCTTTTCTGATCTGGTACACACAAGACACTACTTATAAGTCCCCTACATACAATACTAATTGTTTGGTTGAAGATATGAAAGACAATGATGCCATGGAGTTTTTTTTTTCTTCTGGGACAAAAAGATAGGACTGTCTTCTTGCTTCTCTTCATAATATATTCTACCTTCAGTGTTAATCTGAAAATCTGAGCATCCAATCAAAATGACATCCTCTAACCCTTGAACCACTGATCTGCCAATATACACCACACTCTTCAACTAATGACTGCCCATCAAAGATAACAACATTCTGTTTCCATACAGGTCACATGAGAGGGATGAGCATTTTGTGATGATATCTTGAGCTCACAGCTTTAGCTCTTGCTGGCACTAATTGCACTGCTTTCAAAATGAGGTGTTTTTTTTTATGTATGGAATGTGACTGACAAAAACAGTAAGTGACAGTGATCAAGGTCAGTGTAGCTAATATGATTACAGACAATCACTAAACCCATCTGGAAGACTCAAACACTAATACCGACTATGAAAATGTGTATGAAATTGAACATAGAGACGATGACTTCCATATCATGGTGCAGTCAGCGCTGATGTTCAGATTAATAATCTCATCCATCACAGTGAAGATGAGTGACAACAACGGTCAGTTGTATGTATCCGCAATATACAGTCAGACACACCCACTTTTCAATCTTTCAAGTTCCTTAAAGGTTGACTTACTCAAAACTACGTGACTTTAACATACCATTTTGAGAAATTTCCAATCCACAAATTAGCCATTCTCAGACCAATTTGTATTCCTCTGGTAATCAAAATGGCCACTTCAGTGACATCTGTTATGGGCTGAATGTTCACTTGATTTTTGACCACCAACACTTGTGCACCTACACCAAGCACTTGCGTTTTTTGAAGGCTCTTTTTTTTTAAGTCCATGATTTTTCAATAACTTTGATCATAATTCCATGACATTCTTGTCTTGGAAAATTCCTTTTCCAAATTTCTTGACTTTCCATAACCTCTTTGAACTCTGATTTTGTAAACAAAATCTGATGGGTGCGATTTGGACTAAACAAACAACCCCCCAGTATCTTTGCATCATGGGCTTGTCTATCATTCCACTAAATTAATTTGGCAGTTCGGTACATATTGTGTCACAACAATGTGATGCCTAGAAAGTTATGTGCACGAAACTTAAGAATGTGGTTGTAATCTTCCTATCTGACCTCACAGCTCACTCAAAAACTTTAGGTAAGGCTAGACCTGGGCTAAGATCTGACAATATTAACACAGTTCTGATTATGGTTCAACCTGTAAATTTCCACAGCAATAGTACGGCTGCCCCCAAGCGGCAGGCAGTCTCTCCCCACTCACTTTTCTATACGGAAAAAAAATCCATTCTGTATTTCAGTTCTTTTTCCCTTTTATTTCTGTTACGGTTGAAATGCACAACAGTGAAGTGTCTCACCTTCTCAACAGTGCTGATGTGCCACTCTCTGAACTTTGCACACAAATCAAGACGTTGGGAGGGGGACAGACGAGGGTTCAAGGCAGCCAAGCGCCACAAGGCCACAATTTCCTCGCACAAGCTGGCTGCAGCGTGTTGGGTGGCGCTGGCAGAGCTGTTGTTGCTGCGACTTAGATGCATACTGTTGTTGTTTGTGGTTGATGCTTTGGTCACAAACCACCAAATCAGGATCTGTGAGTAAAAATACAATAATTCATTTCTCAGTGACAAGATCAATGGCAATTTAAATTAGGCATAGGGAATGTATGTATATATAAAATTTGGATATGCATGATTAAGCCACAATCTGATTTGAAACAATGATGAACCAGATTCTAGAAAGATTCTTAAAAAAAGAAAAAATAATAATCTGGGAGTTTTAGATGGATTTAAAGAGCCAGTCAAAGCAAGAGTCTGAAGGTCTAGGCTTCATATTAGTTTCTGCTCTCCAGGAAAGACAATTACGCACACATTATATAATGCCAAACCGTGGAATCCTGTTTCTTCTGTGTGCCTCTTGTCTATATACGAACAGGAACTGCAAGCAGCTTTAATATGGAGTTACGAACATACTGTTGTTTCACAATTGGGGCAAAATTTACCATCTTTGTATACCTCTTTCTGTTTCCCTGTTGACTTGTGCTTTAGATTTACTAGTTGTTTGGAGTATGACATGGGCTGAAGCAATATGATGCTGACTGTTAATCAAATAATGTGGTCCGGCATTAGATGGGTCAGATTACTGTCTTTGATAGTGTGAAGACTTTGTACAAACCCACACAAAAAATCAGTCACACTACAAATGAACACAAAGTTTGATATCTCCTTCAGTCTTCTCTAATAAAACAAAAAGGCAAGAACCTTACTCTACCAATATTTTCTCAACACACTGTGACCATCGATTCCTCCTCACCTGCTCGCACTGCATGACCTCATCGGTGAGAATCTCCAGCAGAGGGATGGAGTTGCTGTCGGTACGACGGAACATCTCGCGCACAATGGACAGAAGGTTCCACATGCCCTCTGGCTCTCGGCCGCGCAGAGGGCGCAACAGACTCTGCCACTCTGCTGCTGCTGGTGGGGCACTCGCTGACAGGTAGTTGACATCACTGCACATAAAAGGACAGTGATAGGATTATGTAGGTTGGTGCCCAAAACACAAAGCAGGGAAAATTAACAGAGAGGACTGGCAGATAATAGAAACAATGAATGAAAAGCATGTATACATAGACAGAAGGGGGAGGGGGAGAAAGAGGTAAGGTAATGTTGCCTATAGCCCAGCCGACCGCAAAGGGCCACATCAGGGCTGGAGAGAGAAAGAGAGAGAGAGACAATCAGACAGACAAACTAACAGGCAGATAGAAAGTTAGAGACAGAGACAGGGAGGAAGAGAGACAGACACAGAGACAGAAACAAAAGAGCAGTGATTAAGGTAAAGATGAGAAAAGACTTCAGCTGCACATAAATTCTTATCCTGCCATAGAAGTTCTAAATACAATCTAGACTGACACGTTACAAAACAAAAACAAAATACACGTTACAAAACAAAAACAAAATCAAGATCAGATCCGGAGAGTCAGTACATGTTTGGCCTATATGGTTTTCTGCAATCTAGGTTATCTCCTCAGCATTACAAATTGTACTAGATGCAGATGAGCCCATTTTCTTTTCTTTTTTCTTTCTCTCTCTAATGATTTTGTTTGTCTACACAAGACTAAGACAACAAATGAATACCTAAAAACTATGGGAGACGGGACACAGAACTTGACTAGAGTTTTCTTGATGTTTTCATGCAGCGTGGCTTCATCCAGACACCAGGAGGTCTGCTCATTGGCGGATGGCCCTGCAGTTGGGTCTGTGGACAAACATGGAATGGTGAAAAGAAAGTAGCAATGGAATTAACACAAATGGAAGTGGTTAAAAGTAGTAACAACTCAAAAGTTTAAATCATCAATTGCATATCATAACATATGTGATGTGATATATATCTATTCTGTGAATATACTCAATTTCACTTCCATGGAAAATTTTTCTCTTTTTTCTTCTGGTCTTAACTCCAATTTTGTCACACCACAAGATCTGGCTGTATCTAAAAGCAGAACACACAATAAAAGTAACAGCACCTATTACACTTCATCAAACAGTTCCATACAAATTGTTATATAATACTATTCAAAAGCAACTGCTGTGACATTTAAAAAATGACAACATGCTTGCAGCCATTATTTTACAATTGCAAAAGCTCATCAGTTTTTCAGGTACTAGTAGCAGGCGCAATGTAAAGACATCAAAATATGTAACAAACTGAGCAAATCAACTATACAACATGATATGTAAAGGAATTTCTGAAGTGAACCTTCAATGTGGGATGTTCTGACAAAAATGCCTTCACAAGGGTGATTTGCTCATTTCTTCCTATTGTGACATTTCCTCTATTTTGGGGCTATGGCATTTGTTGACCTTAAACAGGCTAATATTTCAGAGGATCTAGATTACGGTTCTCCACTGTCTATTATCAACAGGCAATATTAAAATAAGACTATAGACTTACTGAAACAATGGCTGAAAATTTTGAATGTGTTGTTAACTTCACAGCAAAAACTAATCGAAGCTCACAAGGTGGTACAGATTTTCAAATCTCTATTTTGAAAATACAATACACGATTATTGGAGCAATGGACACCCTCAATGGAATTGAAATATTCAATGGTAAAATCATAACAAAACAATAAGGGCTGTTGCATGAAATTATGAACTGGCCTTTTTGGATCTTAAAAGTATTAAGCTGGCATAACCAAAACTTTTCAAGCCTAATAAAATCTGACCCCACTGTGGTTCAAACTCATGATCGATAGCTTTGCAATCTTAAAATATAACAATTTTTTTGTGTAAAGAATATGTGATGGAAAGCAGTTCCCGTTGCTCTTTCCATTGCCTTAAACTTCCCCTGAATTGAATCGGGTACCACTTACTGCTGGACAAGCCAAAAAAAAACCTGACCCCACTTGCAGTTTGCACTCATGACCATCAGCTCTGGAAGCAAATGGTAAAAATCAGAGAGGCCGTTGCATGAAGTTATGAAATGGTACTTTTGGATCTAAATATAAATGTATTGAACTAGCCTTACCAAAACTTTGTGAAATGATAATAACTTACAAAGGAAACGTCATTTAAACCACCTCATATTCCAATGTAAGAATGCTGAATTTTTTAAACCTCAGGTTCATAACTTCAGTATGTAAGAAAGGTTAGAAAGGATGTAATGGGAGGTGAAGCCATCCATCTCATTCCACTGCCTCTATTCTTCACTGAACTGAATCAGGTACCCATTTACTGCTGGATGGACAGAGAGTTTTCAAACTGAAAATATCTGACCCCACCTGTGATTTGAACTGAAGATTGTCAGCTCCACTGACAAAAGGAAATTTTTATTCTAAAATTACGTTTAATCTAACATACTTACCGTGGCTCACTAATGCAATAAGCGGCAGCAATTTGCTATCCCTGCCTCGTATACAATAAAGTCCGTACGGACAACAAACCTTGAAAGGGCCTCGTGCCTTGCGCATGCTCAGAACCATCCTCTTTCCGAGGTATATCAAACCCTGACTGAGAACTCCTGATGGAACCAGGAAGGCGGGGAGGTAGGGAGGGCCTCTGCGTGAGCCACGGTAATAATAATAATAATAATAATGGGGATTTATATAGCGCCTTCCACGGCACAAGGCGCTTTACAAAGGCAGAAAAAATGCAATTGCTAAATGTAAAGAAAATGCATTGAAAAAAACGGCTCAGAAATGAAAAACAAAGGCTCTCTCTCATTCTCTCCCACGCGCACACACACTCTCACGCACAGACACAACAAACCACAACAGCCGCAACAAGCACAAACTACTAAGCAATCCACAAAATAACAAAAGTCAATCAACTATCTGGTAATGACTGTCTTCTTAGTATTGTTTGAAAAGGTAGGTTTTCAGGGAGGTTTTGAAGGAAGAAAAGGTTTGAGAATGTCTTAAGTCATAGGGGAGTTTATTCCAGAGTTTGGGAGCTGCGTATGAGAAAGCTCGTTCGCCATGCTGTTTACGATGGGGGCGGTAACTGGGGAAGCGGAAGGTCCTAGTGTCGGTGGAGGAGCGGAGCGTACGTGATGGGACATATACTTGAAGGAGATCGGATAGATAGGCAGGGCATCGCCAGTGAAAATCTTGAAGCAGAGACAACAACATTTGTATTTAATTCTTTCTTCAACGGGGAGCCAGTGCAACTTTTTCAGGAGAGGGCTGCAGGGTTGGGTCCTAGGAGATTTGCAAATGAGACGGGCTGCAGAGTTCTGTACACATTGGAGGGGTTGGATGACAGTTGAGGGACAGCCAAGGAGAACACAGTTGCAGTAATCTAGCCTTGAAAGGATGTATGATGAAACGAGAGTTTTTGTGGCGTCTTCAGTGAGATAGGGTCGAATAGCAGCAATTCGTTTAAGTTCCATGTAGGCTAACTGACAAATTTTTGTGACATGCTGTTTCATCGAGAGGTCACTATCAAGGAGAACACCAAGGTCACGAACAGTGTTTGAAAATTCAATAGTGCTGGAACCTAATGTCAAAGAAGAAGGGAGCGGATCAGGGCCATGATGTGACCGCTTTAAAAAACGGATGGCTTCAGTCTTCTCACAGTTTAATTTAAGCTTATTTGCTGACATCCAGGTCTCAATATCAGAAGTACAAGATTGAAGAGTAGAAACAAGGGGTGAGTAGTCATCGATGACAGAGGAATGGAGCAGCTGAGTATCGTCCGCAAACATTTCGTGTGAAACGGAATGGCCGTGGATGACATTAGACAATGGAGTGGTGTACAAAATAAAGAGGACAGGTCCCAGCACGGATCCCCGAGGCACTCCAAATTGGAGGTTAGATTCATCAGAACGGTGGTCACCTACTTGAATGAACTGTTTCCTATCTAGAAGATAAGAACGAAACCAATTTAAAGCTGTTTCCCTGATGCCACATGTGTATTTCAAACGAGAGAGAAGGATTTCATGGTCTATGGTGTCAAAGGCTGCCGAAAGATCTAGCAAAAGAAGGACAGAAATTTTGTTTTCGTCTAAGGAATTTAGAATATCATTGAGAATGCGAAGGATGGTGGTCTCTGTGCTGTGCCCAGGGCGATAGGCTGACTGATGTGGTGTGAGGAGGTTGTTTGAGGCCAGATGGTCAGAGAGCTGTTGAAGAATGACTTTCTCAAGAATTTTGGATAGGAAAGGAAGATTTGAGATGGGTCTGTAATTTTTAAGAACGTTGGGATCAAGACTGCTTTTCTTGAGTAGAGGTTTAACAAGGGCGGTCTTAAAGTCAGTGGGAACTGTGCCAGAAGACAGGGACTCGTTAAGAATTTTGGTGATGGTAGGAAGGAGAGAGTCAAGGTGTTCAAAGAGGAGTGGGGTGGGAATGGGGTCAAGGTCACAGGATGTTTTCGCAGACTGTGTGATGATTTTACGAACAGTCTGCTCCGACACTGGCAGGAACTCACAGAGTGTGGTACCGTTAAAAACAAAAGACTGATCTGAAATATCTGAGGATGGGGAGAAAGCGTTTCGAATTGTCTGAATTTTATGGGCGAAAAACTGAGAAAACGGTAAGTATGTTAGATTAAACGTAATTTTAGAATAAAAATTTCCTTTTAATTACACATACTATACCGTGGCTCACTAATGCAGAGTAGCACTACCTGGAAGGAGGGCTCACCTGGTTACCACCTGGAGGAGCGAGAAGAGCCGGAGCGTGTGGTGGAGATGGAGTGTTGGGCCACCACAGCTGATGCGATGCCCCTAGACCCATCATCGCGCAGACGAGAAAAGTCGCGCAAGCAGAATTGGATGAAGGTGCCAGGGGAACGCCAATATGCGGCATCTAACACGCTCTGAATGCTGGCAATAAGAGCTACTGCCAGCGAAGACGCCCATGCCCTAATCTCATGAGGTCTTGGTGAGAAAACAGCCAAATCCCCTTCAGGTGTCGCGCACGCAGCTTAAACGACTTCTCTCAGCCATCGAGAGATCGAAGAGCGCCTGATGGCCTCCTTATAACCTTCGTTGTAAGAGAGAAACAGGTGGCGCTGCTAGGAGCGAGAAGATTTCGTGCGTTTCCTATACTCCCGCAGAGCGCGCACCAGACAGAGAGTGCGGTCTACGTCGTCTGGGGCGAGAATAGAAGTGACAGGAAGAATGGGGATAGTCGGGGAAGGAGGACCTGGCAACTGGTTTCGCTAAAAAAATTCTGGGAGGAGGCGAAGAGATATCGAGTCATCCGGTTCGGAGGCAACGTCCCCAGGCAGGCCGCTAAGGGCGTGGACTTCACTGCATCGCCTCCCTGAGGCCAGGGAAACGAGAAAGGCTGTTTTGAAGGAAAGGAATTTCAGAGAACACTCTCGGATGGGCTCGTAAGGGGGAGCCTGAGGGAGGAGAGGACTAAGAAAAGATCCCACGCCGGGGTACGGCGGGGGCAACGGGCCTCCTGTAGGGCTGCTCCTCTGACCAGATCCCGCAGAAGAGGGCCGTCCCCGAAGGAGGGCCCCCTAACTGGTGGATAGTGGTAGAAATAGCCGCCCTGTGAACCTTAACAGAGGAGGCTGAAAGTTCTTTCTCCGATGAAAGAAAAACTAGGTAGTTAGCCAATTGGCATTGAGAAGGGAGAATGAGGTGATACGCGTGGCTGGAGCACCAAGAGAGCCAGCCATTGCAGTGGACCCTGTAGAACACTTTGGGTGCCTTGACCTGTGGGCATGTACCACAAGGCCGATTACCGCTGGGGAGGGGGCCTTGGCGGGACAGCGCGTCCCGCACAGTAGCCAGGCGTGAAGATGTAGCCCGTTTGGATTGCCGTGTGGAATGCCTGACCGTGGCTGAAACAGGGACTTGCCTTGAAGGCGAGCGTATCGGAGGCACGTGAGACAGGTGAAAACAGTTTCTGGAAACCACGCTTGGGCCGGCCAGCGTGGAGCCACCAGAATAAGCGTGGCTGCGTCTTCCCTTGCTTTGCGGGGAACTTTTCCCAGAACGGAGAATGGGGGAAAAAGGATAGCCCGTCAGTCCGGACCAAGGGAGGACAGGGCGTCCACAGCCCACGCTGCCGGATCCGGAACTGGGGAGACATACAGCTGGAGACGGTGGAATCCCGGGTGGCGAACAGGTCTACAATGTGGTTTGAAACCATACAGTCCAGAGAGGTTCCAAGTTTGAGTGGACGGGGAGTCCATTCCGAGGGAAGAAACCATGAGCGACCTGCTGAGGGAGTCCGCGAGAATGTTGATCTTCCCGGGAAACGTGCTTGGCCGGATCCGGATTGATTGTGTCTCGCACCAAAGGAGAAGCTGTTCCGCCCTCCGGAACAGGGAGTGAGAACGCGCCCCCTCTTGCTTATTGATATAACACGCCACAGTCGTGTTGTCGGTGCTGAGGGAAACATGTTTTCCCTTCAGGAAGGGAAGAAACTCCTTCAGGCTTGGAACACGGCTTCCAGATCTAGCGATTGATATGCCAGGATCCCATCTCCAGGGACCATTGCCCGGCCCGCCGTCAGAGAGCTAACGTGGGCACCCCCCCCCGGGACTGGGACGCGTCCGTGAACGGGTTTCCTCCTGTGGAGGAGGGGGTGTGATGGGACTCCCTGCGCCAGCCAGGACTGGGAGTGCCATCGGGCCACCAATGATTGGAACCACTGACCGAGAAGGCCCGGGAAGGTCCCACGACTGCAACGGCTGAGACCCAACGCTTGCGAAAGAGGCGTTAAACCGGCGTTTTGTGCAGTCGTCCGAGGGACACTAAGGGGGCCAAGGACTCCATCAGACCCAGAAGAAAAGGCCAGCTTTCTGGCTGGGCCTGATCCAAGGAAAGGAGATGGGCCAAGAGGTGCTGGAGGCGAACCAGGCGTTGGGGGGGTTGGAGAGCCCCACCAGTTGGTGGTATGGAAGGACATGCCCAGAACTGAAATACTGCGAGGGGATGAGATCGGACTTCTCCTCGTTGCGAACAAATCCCAGCGCTGACAGAGGTAAAAAACCCTGGAGGGCTTGCTGGGAGCACAGAGTGCGGGATGAGGCAAGAAGGAGCCAATCGTCGAGATAGGCCTTCCGAAGAATTCCTTTCTCCCGAACATGCAAGCAAATTTCCCGGGCCACCTCGTGAAACCCAAGGGGCCGGGCTAGCCCAAAGGGAAGAGCCCTGAACTGAAAAACGCGGCTTCCTACATGAAGCGGAGGTACTTCCTGTCCCTTGGGCGGATCAAGAGAAGGAAGTACGCATCTTACAGGCGAAGGATACCGCCCAGTCGCCGGGATGCATGGCATCGCGGATGACAGGGGGGTTTTCCATCCGAAACGGAGGACGATAAAAAACCCTTTGTTCACGGGCGGAGGGTCTAAAACCCGGTCCCTCATCCAGAAGCTTTGGGAACCACAAAAATGCGGCCATACAAGCCCGAGAGGAATGAAGAGGATTCCTCTTGGCACCCTTGGCTAACAGCGAAAGGGCCTCTTGGTCTATGGCCTGAGAGGCCGCTAGATCCCGAGGAGGAGGGAAAGGGTGAGAGGAGCCTATTACCGCACCCCAAGGAAGACGAAACCCGACTGATCACCCGCAGAGCCCAAGGGCTTGCGGGAAGCCGCTCGGCTCCCAGGCCTTGAGGTGCCTGAACAGACTGCCCACAGGACCGCCCTGGGGTGAAGCCCCCAGGTCGGGGGCAAGTCATTGGGGGTGGTCCGTCTGAGACGTGGGAGCTTTCGGACCGCCGGCCGTCCCTGAGGGGCAACCCTCCCGGGTTGTTTGTTAAGATCCCGGGGTCCAAATACGTCGTCCCTTGGGTTGAGAGAATGGTGTCATTTACCAAGATGGCCTCCTTGGCAAACGGAAGCCTTTCTGGCTTGAGAATCCTCTGCACGCCAGCACCCCAGGGCAAATCAGGGATGGAGCCAAGCGTGATGTCCGGGAGCCCCAATGCCCTGACTTATTTGGGCCCTCCTCAAACAGTCGGCTACCATTACCGACTTCCTTAAAGAGAGGGGGGTTTTAGCCGCCAGGGGTGAGACCCCAGGGCGAGTTCCGCTGCCGAAGGGCGGGGGGGGGGGGGGGGGGGGGGGGGGGCCCTGACCTCCCGTGAGGACGACACCCCCCCTCCGGGGCAAGGGAAGCAGGAAGGCCACCGAGGGCCCAGAAGGAATAAGAACCAGGAGACTGGCCCCGTCCTCCAACTCCGAATCCACCAGGTCGGAGCCACTACTGAGGGGGGGACAGCCCTTGGTAAAGTGGTGCGCTGTGAAAGTCCAGACAGGCCCAGGCTGGCTGATTCCCCCCCGACACTCCTAGGAAGGGATCAGCCGTCGGGAGGGCTGAAGGGGCCTGGGAGGAAAGGGCCTGCACTGGTGGAGAGCTGGGCATAAACCCCGGGCCCCCAGGGAAACCCCGGAGCAGGGGGCTGTGGAAAGCCCATGGGCGGGGGATACTGCCGTTGGGCCCATGGCGCCCAAGGCAAAGTGGCCCTGACCCCATGATAGGGGGGGCTGCTGCTATGGGGGCTGGGCCAACCCGGTAAATAAAGGGGGGGGGGGGGGGGTGGGGGGGCGGCCTGATGCGCCAGCCCCCTGAGGGACCCCCCTGAAATGAGGGCGAAACCCACGTTTCTGCCCAAGGGAAGGGCCGAAACATGAGGTGGGGGTTTTAGAAAGGGAAGGCAGACAGAAGTCTGCCTCATTACTCCACCTCTGAGCCAAACGGTCAGAGGGGCCTCGTGCATCTTCGATTCTGCCAGGGAATCGAACTGTGTGCAGTAGAACTGTAGTTGAACTGGACACAGGATGCGTAATGGGAAAATGGGGAACCTGATGCACCAGTCCCCCGAGGGACCCCCTGAAAAAGGGCGAAACCCCAGTGTCCTGACCAAAAGGGCAGAGACATGAGGTGGGGAAAGGGAAACAACTGGGGCCGAACAAGATTCAAGCCCTTGAGAGGGAGTTGCTTCCCTTGGGTCGCCCACCGACGAAAGGGAGGGGGAGACGTTAAGTCTGCCTCATTTTCCCTTGAGCCTTCCATAATAGGGGGGCTCGTGCTCTTTGATTCCCCCATGGGGAAACGAACTGTGCGCAGTAGAACCGCAGCTGAATGGACACAGGATGCTGTAACGGAACGACAGAACCGAAGCTGAGTCGTTTGCCGTTAGAGGCAGACATGAAGCCCGCCTCATTACCCCACCCCTGAGCCCTCCGTCATAGGGGGCTCGTGCATCTTTGATTCCGCCCTGGGAATCGAACTGTGCGCAGTAGAACCGCAGCTGAACTGGACACACAGGATGCAGTAACGGACACGACAGAACCGTGCCGTTAGGGGCGAGGGGACGAGACCGACAGAAACCGCGGCTGAGCCGGTCATCGTCACAAAAATTTAAAGGGTTGCGAGAAAGGGCCCGCTGTCACAACAACAGAACCGCAGCTGAGTTGAAGTGAACCCTTGGAGAAAGAAAAGGAACAAGAAGAGAGAAAGTGACGCTGAAGAGAGAGGGGGGTTGGCGCGGCCAAAGTAGGCTAGGCGGGCTAAGAGCCTGCCAGTGAGACGAGGAATCGAATGACGAAACCCTTTGCAAATCTCGCCTTACCACCCAATCGCTTCACATACGTTTCTCCCTTTAAATGAAAACATAAGCAAGAACACCAAAAAACAGCAACAACGATCGAGCGATTTGTGAGAAAAGCAAAATATACTTAGCTGCCCGTGTACACGAGGCTCAACGGGAAGATGGCTGCCGAGGAAAGAGGATGGTTCTGAGCATGCGCAAGGCACGAGGCCCTTTTAAGGGTTTGTTGTCCGTACGGACTTTATTGTATTACGAGGCAGGGATAGCAAATTGCTGCCGCTTATTGCATTATGACCACGGTTTTAGTATGTGTAATTAAATGCTCTATTTGATGTTGGCCCATTTAGATAAACATAAGCCAGAGGGGTGCCAAATTTCAAATCACATGTGTGAAGTTATGAACATTTCTATATTTGGCTAAGCTAGTTAATGAATAGTCTGTTTGGAACAAATTAAAAAAAAAAAAAAAACCCAAATTAAGTGAAGGAAAAAATAAGTTTATATCTCGTTTGAAGGATTGTGTGCGTGAGTTTACTCTGACTATTCTGGGTTGGGTTTAAAACATCACTTAATATTATGCCACAAGATTATGTGAACCTTTTTTTTTTAAAGCAAGTCTCAACTGCCATAATGCTTTGATTTCTGTTATCGCTTCTGGAGCACTGACACAGTGTGGAGATCCTCACTTCCGTCTGCTTGCATTCTACATAGCAAAGTATAAAATGTATTCCAAATTATCGTGCCCTCTCCCACTTCCCTCTTACCTCTTCTAACCCTCTTTTCCCAGTTTGTTCTTGGCACTCACAATAAAGATGTATTCTTACCTGGAGCTCCCCCCACAGTGTTCATGGCCGTTTCTTTGCAGGACAACAGTTCATCCAGCAGTCGCTGAGCTGTGGGTAAAATCTGGAACACAATAATTTCTTTGTTACCAGTGCCCAACATGGCCCTACTCTTGCTGTCGCTCTATAATAATTCACACACTTCTCAAACAACAAATCTAATCGGGGATGGCCTTTGTCAACAACTTCCATCTTTAATGATCCCATAAATTAGATTCAAGTGGGTGACGTTTCATTTATGCATGAAATTAGGCTTCACAGCAGAAACTGACAGTATTTTTAAGCACATGAAATGGAAAATATTAGTATGTGTGTATCTTTCTTTCATGCATTTGCTATATAACTATGCTTGCAAAGAATCTTCCTTCTTTTTTCAGCATTGATTTTGATATTCAACTCCTCATTTTTCATATTGATTTTGCATCACATAACTTACCAAACCATCATCCACTTTATTGTACACTGATATTGCAATATTCTGTTTGACTTTCAATCTTGATTTATTACGCACACAAAATCAGAAAACCACCACTCCATTGGCACGTGTAAAAAATATGACTTTCATTACATACACTAAGATGTCTGTTAGCAGGCAACATCTGTCAGAGAAACATAAGGACACAGATTAGAAAATAATACCATGATTTTGATTCAGACAGATTCATAGAAAACATGCACCAAACAACTGTGACAAACTCACAACTGTGACAAACTCAAAGTGTCATCAAATAGTCAATAACCATAAAAAAAAGTTCATGTATGAAAACTGATTCACTTATTTGAAAATTCTCATTACAAATACAACAGTCCTAGTGTTACCTTTCATAAACAGGGTTTCTGTTTAACATTAACTTACCTGCTGCGGCAGCTCACTGATGAGGTACTGAGCAAACTTCTGCAACTGGTCTCTCTTCAGTTGAGAAAGTGACTCAGATACTGGGGCGCGCAGAGTCACCGACAAGCCCTGTCAGTCATACAAAATGCACTGTGTTAGGTCAGGATTTGGTATGATATGTTCACATCCATAAAATCTACCTGGTGGTATGACATGCCTTGACCAAGAGAATTCATGCATCTGTCAGCAATGCCTGCTTTTACAAGTGTTTACGACAGCATCCGCACAAACAAAATCAACATTATTTTCTCCAGACATGAGTAAATGGAGTACAACCAAATCCATGTAAATCAATACAATGTACACATACACAGACACAGACACTAAGACATATACATCCACACACTCAGAGAGAGAGAGAGAGAGGGAGAGATGGAGGGAGGGAGGGACTGAGAAGCAATGATGGAGACAGACAGAGAATAAAAAGTACTACTAATAATACACTTATGTCAGTAATAAACACTTCCAGATCATTTAATAAGAAGCCAATGCAAACTTTCAGTTATTTACCTGGTGAATACGGAAGAGACAGAGCGCCACGATGTGGCAGCACCAGGAAGCAGTGCAGTTACAGCTGCAAGAGCAGGAGGAGATGCGGCGTCGGTCAAACACCACAGCCACATTATAGCTGCCCTTGCCCTGACCCCCTTGGTTGAAGTTCTGAGGGGCATTCACTGTGGCACTCAGATGGAACCCTGGGCATACGAATCAGATTTCTCAATAAACATTCCTAACATTTTTTAAGTATTTATGACTGATGGCGATGTAAGGGATATCTTCAACATCTCCATATGCATAATTTTTCAAATCTACATCCCGATCTGAACAATTGCCGTTCCATAATTACTCATGACACGGGGCATGTGTTTGTCATTATTATAATTGACTTACCAAGACAATCTGCATTTTGCACAAGATGAATTATCTGTAAAACTGTTGTGTAACCCAAGATAACAGAAGTGCTTCAGTGGGACTTGGGCAACCCAGGTCTGCAACCGACTGAGCTGATGTGTGGTAACTGTGCTTCAAGGTGAAAAAAAAACACCCAAAACGCAAAAGTTCCTCATTCTGGAAAGGGCAAATTACTTAATCGCAACGAAGTGAGAAAATATAGGACCAACAAGAAAATATATTCGTAGTAATCTGTTTCATAAAATGATTTAGGCACACACATAGACTACGATCAGTTTTCACAGCATCTTTAAATTCAAGTAAATAAAGCTTATCAGAAGACGGACTTTTCAGATGAATTTGAATCACTGAACATGTCGTTCACTGTGCAGGCGCATCTTTGTTCCAAATCCAGCAAAGCAGAATGGCTTCCTCAACAAGCTCATAGAGGGCATACTTCAAACAGCTATAAAACTCATTCCTGGTCTAGAACATCTTCTGCATGAACAGAGACTAGCAACAATAAACATTCCAAATATGGTGCATAGCTGATTTAGATGTGATGTCATTGAGACTTAATGATAAACCCATAAGGTCTATGAAACCCCAAATAACACTTCATGCCTGACAGAGATAGAATAAACAAGGGGCCACAGGTAACAAACTGAAGAAATTTAGATGCAGAAGGAAGTTCTGTCAGGACTTTCTCTCACAAGTGATCAAACGACAAAATCATCTGCCTGCAGAAGAAGGAAGTTCTGTCAGGACTTTCTCTCACAAGTGATCAAACGACAAAATCGTCTGCCTGCAGAAGAAGGAAGTTCCGTCAGGACATTCTCTCACAAGTGATCAAACGACAAAATCATCTGCCTGCAGAAGAAGGAAGTTCCGTCAGGACTTTCTCTCACAAGTGATCAAACGACAAAATCGTCTGCCTGCAGAAGAAGTTGATCTGTTTTTAAGAATAGAGATGATGCCTGCCTGTTTAGTTTAGGAGAGCTGCCCACAACCAGATTATGATGAACAAAAGAATCTGCAGCTTTTTATGGAAAGTTTCAGATTAAGATGTGGTCAAAAGACCAATAGTTTGTGTCATGAAAGTAAGGAAGGAGCCGCATCCTATGGCCCAAGAACCAGCAACAGACAGTTATTTGTTGAGAAAATGAAGAAGGAACTGCATCCCAAGAATCAACAACAGGAACATGAGGCCAGAGTCAACACTACTAAAGCCTTGACCAGTTAACACAGGAATTCAAACCAAATCCTTATAGCTATTTCACACTTAAACGTGGACATGATCAAAAGGAGTGTCAGATACCTTTTAACTTTGACTGAAAACTGCAAAATTTCTGCATCAGATCCTCAGGAACTGACATACTCTTTCCACTGCTCCTCAAAGTTTCAATATTTCATTAACTGAAATTTACCATATCAAAATCTATACTTACTCCCCCCCCCCCCCCCCCCCCCCCCCCCAACAAATAATATGCATTCTGAACAAACTAAAGTACACACCTCTCAATTGTATTGAAAATGTTTAAAAAATTAACCTATTCCTCAAATATCTGCTGAACCTGGATTTCTGAGTTCTAAGCACAAATATACTGCAATAAGAGTGCCTGCCCTTTAACAGTTCTACTTCTCATGTCTTACCTATCTGCAAGGCATCTTTAACCGCACGCATTTTGTACATATGTTCCCCCTTTGTAAATTCTTCGGCACTGCCGTTGGCCAGACACGAGTAGAGTCTGCAACAGAAAAGAGTGTCATGCTGTTACTCAAAGGATACTGACAAACAGTAGAATGACCATCAAGATTTATCTTATACAATATTTGCAGAAAAAAGGTGTTACCTGAATGGCAATGCAGCAGGAAAAGAGCATTTCTTAGCACACAATGACATAAAGGAATGAACATGTAGTCCAATGGCACTGCAACAGTTACACATCCTTGAAAACTATTTCAGACATAAATAACAAAAGGGGAAAAAACAACAATGGAAAAGAAAACAAATGATATTTAACATTTTAGTTCCTCATCCTGTGCAAGTGTACAATGAACTGTACAAGTCCGAGGGAAAAACTCATAGTAATTCATGGAAAGCACCCTTGGGAATGTATTAAACCTCCAAATTCAAGGATCCACATTCATTATAATTTAATTCATGTGATTCAAATCAGTGAATGCCTTTTTTTTGTTTCAAATTCTCCAGTCAGATCCTACACTCTGATCACCGTCTTAGTGAGTATAAGGTTTGAGCAGCTGTATTCACATGCAATGAACGGCAAGGTAGCACATGCACGCAATGTGCTGCACAGTTGTGCTGTCTTAGGTTAATGCACACAAACATAACATTACACACTATGGGCCTCAGTGCCTCAAGCAGTGATCTTTCCCACACGTGCTTCTTTCCACAGCCAGCAAGAAGTTATGATTTCCACCCTTTCATTCTTGACTTCAGTCCTGCCTTCTGTGCAGCTTGATAAGTTTAATGCTTAATTTGTTATAGATTTATGCTTAATTTGTCATCAGAATGACCAAAATTCCATCTGATGTTTGTATTTTTCCCATTACTTCTTGCTCTCAGGTTCTGATAAAGAAAAAAAAACAAACCAAGTTCAATAGATTTATGCTTAATTTGTCATCAGAATGACCAAAATTCCATCTGATGTTTGTATTTTTCCTATTACTTTTTGCTCTCAGGTTCTGATAAAGAAAAAAAAAAAACAAGTTCAATATGATACACTTAATACACATCTAAAAGAAAAATGAATGTATACTCTCAAAGAAAAATAAATGTATCTCTAAAATGCAAAGTTAATCAATGTTCCACTGAATTACAGGTGAGAAAATAATTTTTTTGAAAAAGAAGAAGAAAAGCAAACTAAGGCAATATTTTGATTCTGGTGTTGAAGCAAAAATGTTTATTTCAATTGATTCTAAATAACATGAATCTGATCAGCTGAAGTATGTGGATTAAAGCATTTGTATGATCACTTGAGCAGAGACTCACGAATAATTTGGGCCTTTTTTCTCTTTTTTAAATGGCTGGCTGCACTTTTTCATGAGTGCATAATATATATATATATATATATATAACAATGATTAAAAGCAAATCTTAAAACCGGGACTACAAATTTGTTTCGAGGTCTTTCCTCTCTTCAGATCCCGTGCCAATAGATTGGCACGGGATCTGAAGAGAGGAAAGACCTCGAAACAAATTTGTAGTCCCGGTTTTAAGATTTGCTTTTAATCATTGTTTTAGCTGCTCCCGCATGGTTGAGCACTTTTTCAAAAAAAAGCCGGAAAATATACTACCCAGCTATATATATATATATATATATATATATATATATATATATATATATATATATGTGTGTGTGTGTGTGTGTGTGTGTGTGTGTGTGTGTGTGTGTGTGTGTGTGAGTAAAGATTTCCAGAAGCGTACTCATGCAACCAGCAGTGTTAGTGTTACAAATATGCCAACCCTTTTACCTTAAATCTGAAATGAACAATAATCATTGAAAAACTAGTTACACAGCATGTTGAGCTTGGATCCTTCTCTTTAGGGCTCAATTTTTAACAACTATCCATTATCAATATCATCCGCTCTCAAAATACCTACATGCCTGATTGTCCCCAACAACTAATCTCTCTGCTTGCCAAACGAAATGCTCTTTCCACCTGTCCCTTGAGCAACCAATTTTTAACTGCGTCAGTGAATGTGACCGAGTAGTGAGCTTCAGCGCAGACTGATTCGACTACTCTCCTACCCTACCTCACTTTTCAATCATATCCTCCTCCCTCCCTAGCAACCCTTTCCTCCATTTTTTTTCTCAAAAGGGAACTCTGACAAGAATACTATCTCCCGGAGACAATAAAGAGTTTCAACAATAGGCATTTTTTGTGGCTGGTCAGCACAGAAACGACAGAGCCACTTCCTTCATGTCTTCTTCTCAGACAAGTGTCACATGTGTGCAGAGCATGCTATCTTCAGTACATTTGAATTAACTTTAGCCATAATGTTCATAAGCCATTTCTTTACTTATGGGAGGGTAAGCAGATATTTTCATGAAACAAGCACTGTTTTCTTTTTTTTACCCCCATCTCCTTCAGTCCTTGTCTCCAGAACAACTAAAATTTGCCTGTGATTGTGAACTTCTAGCCCAGATTTATCATCATACTCATAACATTAATTTGTATCTTTTGTTTTGTTTTGTGTGTGAAACTACCTTTCACAATTAACTAGTTGGAATTCAGAGGTCTTGCAAACATGCTTTTTCCAGTTCTTCACATTCTAATAAAATCATATTGAAAGTTTGAAAGATTACTCAGCATTTTCATCCCGATACACACAAAAATAGCTAGACGGCATGTAGACCTGAATTCTTTGGAACAGCCTTTACACCTTCAGACACCATCTGCAATTGTGTTAAATGTAGTCAATGTCCACAGTTTGCGCATCTACCATAACTTTCAATTTACAAGGTTTAGTCAGTGACATTTTGAAGGAAAAAAAAATTTAAATGGTCAATTTGCGTACAGACCAGCAGACACATGGAAAAAAAACAGCAGCATTATAGTGTTTTTCAAGGAAACAGCTAAGTTAAAATATTATTTGACCTTAAATACACTGAAATCAAAAGAAAAATCGCAGATTAGCATTACAACCATATTCAAAAGGTTGTTTTTTTTTAACAGCTCCTACCAAAAAATTTATGCATGAGGGGAGTTTACAGCATACTGAGAAAATTTTCTGAAAGCGCTAAAATGGCACTCCAAATACATCTACATATTTGATCAGTCTGAACACTAACTGCTTGAGATGCTGAATTCTGGGCAGACAGATGGTGAAATAATCAGAGATAAAATTATCAGTGATATTCTTTTTTTTCTTTTCAAATATGCCTCTACAGCTAGGTGAAGTTTGAAGCACAATAGCTTCACCGACCACACAAAGCCTTTTCAGGGCTGTAAAGCTCATGCAAGAAAAAAAATTACATTACAAAATGAGTCAGACCATCGGAAAAAAAAACAACTGAAAAAGAAACAAACAACATAAGTGGTAGTGACATTGTAGCTAAGCTACTGATATCTTAATTAAGGCATGTAAAATTAGGTGGTGCTGGGAGCGCCAAGCATTCGCTTGATTGTGGAGAAAACGCAGGAAAAAAAAGAATGTTTCAATGCCACAAAAGATTTTTTTTTTAATTGTTTAAGCAATATTGAAAACTAGACACTACAGAATGGACAACTAGAGTCCACTCTGGACAGCATGTACCATTGTCATCACCTCACTACAGATAACAAACAAGCTGGCATGTCATAAACTGCTACCATATAGAAATTTTCATGTTTTCAGAAAAAGACAGAATGATGGTCACAAAGACAAAAAAACAAAAACAAAACAAAAACAAACAACAACAACAACAACAACCCAGCGGATGAAAGTAAAGAAAGATAACACACCAAAAGAAAAAAGAAAAAGGACAGAATCAAAGAGCGACAGAAAAGAGGAAGCTACTAGCGAAGAACTTCTGAAAGTTAGAGGAGCTCTTTGCACTGAAAGAGTCCCTGGCACCCCCAAGGGGATGCCTTGTCCGGCAGGTTTAAAAGCAACCCAACTTGCCCAGCTGGTAGGTTAACAGTAACTTGCCCTAGGTAACTGAGCAGTCCTCAATGTCAGGTCCTGCAGCTACTCTTCTAGTTCTGTCATGGCTTACATTCCATCAAGGTCTGTGTCTTCAATCCTGTCCACCTCCCCAGTCTCCTCGCACCATGCACGCCCTCTCTTCCTGTGCTTTTCCCTTCTAAATTACGAATTTAACTGAACACAGAAATCACTACTCATACATCTGGTGATCTATAAGTCCTGTTGTTGTTGTCAACTGCTGTACAACTGTTCTGATTAACCTGGGACTGTACAAGCAGATACGTTGAAATAATAATAAAGACAACAACAACAACAATAGTAACAACAATAACCATTCCAAAAAGTAACTCTCCTGACTGGCTTCTCCATCACAACAATGAAATATTTATGCATAGTCCTCTCACAGCGTTTGTACCTCGTGGAATGATTCACGCTCTCCTTACTCTGACTTGTAAGCAACCAAGCCAATGATGCTCCTCCATACCAACATTTCACAAAATCAAACAATAAAACAAAAGTCAATGACGCTCCCCCTCACCAACACTTCACAAAAATTGAAAAATCGAACCATTTCAGCTTCTTATTCCCATCTTCTTCAAATTATATCATTCACTGGATAGCTTAACACATAACTTTTTTCCTTCTCTTTCTTTCTCTCTCTCTTTTTCTTTTTCAACAATAAACAATGCAAGCCAGACCTTTCTGATGGACTTGTTTTTTTCTTATACTTGAAATCTCATCCACTCATAAAGTGCATCTTGATACTCCCCAATCAGTTGCGTGACATTTTTTGTTCTTGTTTTATCCCATTATGTGATATTATGAAGGATTCAACTTGAATATCTACACTGCATTCATTTTCACTAAATCGATTTCATATGTTAAAGACTGTATGTAATGGGGCTAAATTGAAATTTGCATGTATACATATTTTTTTGTTTTGAGTTTAAAGAACAAATGTGTGGGCAATAGTGACAATATCTCAATAATTACCTACACGTGCGCATGCATTCATACGTGCTGTTTTTTTGTTAGAAGCACAGCTTCAAACTGGTTAGGAGCCATCGATGAGCCAATTGGTGCTGCATATTTAGGATATCTTATTCTACAGTTCATGTAACCTGCCACCACAGGCCATTGTAATATGGCTGACAGAAGTTTCTTAAATTTGTTTCAAGGACTCAGCGCCATATTTCAGCCACTGGAAATCACCTTATGGAAGAAGCAGTACTGGAGCAAGGAATGTGTCAACTTGATACCAAAGCAAAATCATTCCATTAATCCAAACAGGACAGATTGAGCAGAAAAATCAAAACAACATTAAAAAAGGTAACCTTATTATGTTTCTGAATCAACCCTCTTCAGACAGTTATGATGAGCATACTACTTAAAAAGCTTAAACACCTACCTTTATCTAGGGACAATGTGGTTACTGGAATGCACAGTAGTTTATTTTGTAACAGAATAGCTCTGTATAATCTGCTGCACTCTACACAGTAACAAAAAGGCTGATGAACTTCATTGCTAATTTGTATGCAAACCCTTGTCTTTGTATTTGCCATGGTAGGATTTAAAATAATATTCCAGTAACGATGAGTGCAGACAACATGCATTTTAAAAATAAATATTCTATGTCATATGTTGGCTCATCATCTACAAAAAAAATAAGTTGATTTATTCCCTGAAATCCTTGCATGCAACAGAATATATGCATGAGCTGACGGATTTAATATTTGACAAACTTACTTGAAAAAAAAAAAGTTGCATACAGACTGACTGAATTAATAGCTAATGTGCAACTGAATCTTACTGAATTCTGTTTGTTCTTCCTTTCTACCTTCTTCTGGATCCTGCTGCCAAAATTCCTAACATACCCCATGTCCAATTTATGTATCAACATTTATAATATTAATCCATTTTCGGAAAGAAATGCAAACAAATCAACTAAACAACAGACAAACAAAACCCCATAAAAGTGATGTCAGCTGGCTGAAATGAAAAAGAATCACTACAAATAATCTGAAAATCTGTCCTTCCCCAACTCCCTATCCCTCTACCATCTTCTTTTCCACTGCCACCCCCTTCCTTATTCCCCCATCCTTCAGGACATTCAGAGTGATACGTTGATGCACCCACATATTCTGATTAGTTCCTAGACCTGCCAGCCTACTATTACTAGCAGGGGGGAGAGGGGAACGTCTTTATCACCAGAGTAAAAGAAAGAGAAAGAAGAAAAACAGATGGGATGCAGCCTCTCTGCTACAGTGACTATTTTGCACTCTAGTGTCAATGGTTTACTGAACTCATTTTCTTCCCCCTCCCCCCCCCCTTTCAATTGAGTAAGCAAAATATTCAAATGACATATTCATAAATGATATTCATATTGTTGCAAGCAAAAAATTCATATGAAGTACTCATAAATGATATTCATGCTGTATCATATTTCTATGTTTAGTGATCATATTAAAAACAAAGTTATCTCATACGTAATCATATGCGAAATGGTTTAAAGAAGAGTTTATATACGGGCATTTTTGGCATGCATCATGTCAAAACTACTGTGCACATCGGCCTGCAATTAAGTTTACATTGCCATCAATTCTCACCTTGGTCACAATCAAGCCTTCCACACAGCACTCTTGAAATTTGAGTCATTGCAGTTAGTATATAAGTTGAAATATGTTATCGCTGACAACAATGCTGATACAATAGGGCCATTCATGTGCTCCACATACACAAGAAGCCAGTGAGCATTTCCTCAGTCTGCTTGCAGAAAATGCTGCGTGTGTAAACACTGGCTCTACAGTCAGCCAGTCCCGTACAGGCACAGCACATCATCTTGGGCGCGCGCACACATACACAGACACACACACACACGAACACACTCTCAGGACATGAGTTGTTCCAATAGCCAATTTTGTGATCATTTTTACAGCTTGTAGGTCTGCCTATACATATCACCCTGTTTGACAGGAGGGTACCTGCCCTGAAGAAAGAAAATGAGTTTTGTTTATTTGGCTCTGCAGCTGCCCATGCTGAATGTGGATTATCTCCTGTGACTCTGCATAGGCCACCACAGCACTATTGTTAATTCATGCGGAGTTTACAACCCTACCTCATTTGTCAGTGTGTTCGTATAACTTGTGCATGTGTTTGGGTGGGTTATGTGAGACTGTGTGCATGCATATATGTGTGTGTGTGTGTGTGTGTGTGTGTGTGTGTGTGTGTGTGTGTGTGTGTGTGTGTGTTGTAAGTGTGCATGTGTGTGTGTGTGTGTGTGTGTGTAAGTGTGTGTGTGTGTGTGTGTGTGTGTGTGTGTGTGTGTGTGTGTGTGTGTGTGTGTGTGTGTGTGTGTGTGTGTGTCAGTGTGTGGTGGGTGAATAAGTGAGTGAGTGATTGAGTGAGTGTGAGTGTGTGTGTGTGTGTGTGCACATGCGCATGTGCATGAGTGTGCATGTGTGCGTATATATGTGTGTGTACAATTTTTGTTGTTGTTTGTTTGCAGACCTATGCAGAGTACGAGTTATACAGTTTATAATACATTTCAAAAAGGTATAATAGCCGAACAATAACTTGGCTCAGAACATAACATAGTTTCTAATGAATACACTATAGATTCTCATGCATACACAATCCTATCCATCCCTTTTCACTGAGAAACTAGATGACTGTCTATAAAATAAAGTCTGTCTATAAAATAAAGTCTTCTTCCAACAACAAATAATTCCAGAAATTGACTGCTCCATTCGTTCTTATGGTCATGAGACATCAGAAAAAGAGGAAGAAGGGTACAGGAGAAGTGGAAGGTGGATGTGAGGCTGGGAGAGGGTGAATGGGGCCAATGGGGAAGGAGGCAGCACTCATAAACAAGACATTCTGGTGTTTTCTTTCTTAAAACTGAACTTCACTGCAAGTATAACTTCCCTATAAGCTAATACATGAGCAACTGTTGCAAACTAGAATCAATATCCCTGTCTAAAAATAAACATAGGATAATTCCTGCCATGGTGATGACAAGTTCGTACTTCAGGAAGCACTTGTTCTGTGCACAGGAAGAACAGACGTGTAGTTCTCTGGCCACTGAGCAATGACGAGGTTCAGATCAGAATACTCTACATAATGCAGAACAGCATTGCTTTTCTCTCTAGCCTGTCTCATTCATCCTACTCAGAAATTTCATTGGCTAAAAATCCTCTAGACTTAAGTGCAAACTAAAGTCTATCTGAAGCCCAACTAAGTAACCATAGCCAGAAATCTAAACCAATGGATATAACCATCACAAAAAGATCTTAAACATAAATCTTTTAAAAAATTTTGTCGAACCTCACAGCCGTCACTTACACATTTGCTAATCTATACTTTATACTGTTATTGGTCAGTATATCATTAATCCTCTGTTCCTGTACCTGATGTCTTCCTCATTCTCGGGAAAGCTCCAGAAGGCAATGCGCAATTGCAGCTGCTCAGGAACAGGCTGGGTGAACCGCTCCACATCCTCAAAGGGGATGTGACAAGCTACAGCCTGCGCCGAAAGCTCCACCAAAGGAAGCACTCGCCGATCTGAACAAACAAATAAATGAGTAAAATATTTATGCAGGCCTAAGTTAAACTAAAGATTGATTTAACTGTAATGTTAAGAAATGCTATCAAGTAACACAGAGATACTGAGTAACCAATGTATACCATACACATAATGTGACATATGAGCAATGCGTAACATTTGCACACACATTTATACATGTACAAAAATTAATGTATCTACACACATGTACAACATTAGTACATCTGTGCATACAATAGTAATACACATCTGATTGCCTATGGACACAACATGTGCAGTGTGTGTGTGTGTGTGTGTGTGTGTGTGTGTGTGTGTGTGTGTGTGTGTGTGTGTGTGTGTGTGTGCATTACTACATGAGAACAACAAAAATGAATACAGATTAGTGAACATTACTTTAAGACTTAAGCTTGAGCTCTCCACAAAACAAATGAACAAAAACAAAACATTAGCATGAATGTATAGTTTAGACTCAATTCTTTCAACTTTCATTGAACACAACTTAAGGAATTAAATCATATATGTCTAAAGATCTGGCAATTCCCATTTTAACCAGCTTGCCCATTTCCACATGGGGTTCCTCTGATTTTCAAAGCCATGACTACATTAAAAAAAAAACCTATGGCAGCATTGCTGCAATAGATATATTTTGATCATCCAGAATTATTTCGATCATCCAGAATTTCTGATCAAAGCAATCAGTTTGGCTTTGTTTTTCTACTCTTCCCCAAAAAGATTACATCACTCTATATGCTTAGCACAGAAAGAAAGATCTACTGTGGCATGCGTGCGTGTGTGTGTGTGTGTGAGTGAGTGTGTGTGCATCCTCCTGCACAGGCTTTATAATGTAATAAAAAAAACCAGATTGTCTGATCTCAAAAAGCTACTTGACATCTTCCAATCCATGTATACATCTAAATACATACTTTAGCCTAATCATGCAGAGTACATGGTCTGAAAGATACAACAGGTGTGAAATACTTGTTTTTTTTAATACTTAATATAATTTCAGTTTTTCAATCTCATTCTATTTCTAAGGTATCAATCAGATGAGAGTGAGAATCTGTTGTCTCCAGAAACACTGTGTAATGTACCAATCTTCATTTGGTTTTATTTAATAGGCTGTTTAATTTGTTGAATAAACACAGGCCTACCATTCTACGCATGCACTTAAATTGTCAAATTAGGCGATGGCAATTCTGAAAGTGAAATGTAATAAATATGTCAACAGGTTGTCTTCCTGGCAGTTTGATTAAGCGCTGTCATTAAAATACTTAATAAGTATTACTCAGCTGTACTTTTGCATAATTCTCTATCCAGATGTGTTGAAGACAAGAACACAGAAGAAATTTCCTTTTCCAAATTCTTAAAATACTTTCTCCTTTCAGGGAACTTCAGCTGCTATGGGACAGTATCCTCTAAGCCAAATAAAAAATAACATTATATGCCAGATACATTTTCCACTCTGTATTCCACTTTACCTAGTATCAGCCCTTTTCTCATAGCCCTGTGAAATACTGTCGACATATTCAAAAACTGGCAATATAAGTAGTATATCTTTATATTCTTATGTTGGAGTATGGAAAGAATCCCTTTTTTTTCTCCTTTTATTGAAGTGCATACTTCACAATCTAGTTTAAAAAATAAAACACCGACAACTAAAAAAACAAACATAAACAAACAAAAGCAATAACAGAACTTGGAAGTGATTAATTAACAGTCCTGCACAAAAACAATGATTACTAGAAACAAAAAGACAAACAAACAAAAATGATGTATGGCCTCTTTTCAACCACAAGTCATACCATTTATGATATTTATTAGAATCATTTACCTTTACATACTGGGACACACAGATGGTACACAATGAATGTACTGAAGTACCAAAACTTGAACACATACAGCACATACTTTTGTTTTTGTCACAGTTCATTTTCAAACAATATTCCCTTTTTGTTTGTTTGCTGCCCCATCTTCTGTGTCACCACAGTGGCATTGCACCCACACTGCTCATCCTAACCAGGGAACAGTCAATGTCAAGTCACCAAGAGGCAACCCATCACAGGAGACACTGCACTGCTGCTGAGTCACTTTGGTGGTGTTCAGTGGTGCCTATTCTGGTCCAACATACACAAGGCACTACCTTCTAAGCCTTCTACTGCAACAATGTTTGCTTAGTCGCAGAGCCCATGTGAGTGAGCTCTCTCTCCATGAGGCACTACCGCGTCTCTCCAACGACAGTCCTCATGAATTTGCCAATACCAGTGACCCCGGTCAACCCAAGGCAATAGATGTGGACAGGACATTGAAACTGAGGTCACCATGAGAGCAGGGCATGAAGGGCCACAGAATCTGAGACATTTTTTTTAATGCTGATCAATGAGAATGAGGATGACAAAGATGATGCTATGGATAACCATCACGTTCTGCGACTGCATGACAGGGCTATACTCTATGCTTACTTTCATAATACATTCTGACATCAACCAGGCCCAAGAGATACAGACACCTGCAGTGTTCATCAAGGAATTTGAACAACACTCTCAGAGACTCAACCACTGAGCGGATGAAACTCGGCTGTGTGGTCCCAGTCTTCCCAACTGAGCCCATAGCAAACTCAACTCCGGGCAAGAGCCGGACAGGCCAAAAATCCCATAAATAAATGGCTCTGATGACAATTAAACCCACGACCTCCCAGCCGGAGTCCGTGATGTCACAATGACAATATCGTTAAAGTAGCTATAACTCATTTATTAAAGAATATGTCTGTCAGCTTATTGAAAGTTACAGCCCTGATGTGGCCCTTTGCGGTCGGCTGGGCTATAAGCAACATTATCTCTTATCTTATTGAATGTTACTAAATTTAAGTCACCACTGGGTACTATATGCTCAATGATTTTCTGTAATTTTAGTCACTTCTACATACTAAGCACAACAAAAAGGGTTTGATAAGTCTTTCTGAAATAAAAAGTTATCAATGTATCTGATCCATGTAGATCATGTATGCCAGTATTATGGCAAAGATTCTGTGATTAAATTTCAACCATTTCCAGATTTGAGAAAAGTAGTTCTGCTATTCTTATGCATGGTGAAAGGATTACACACACACACAAACACACACACACACACACACACACACACACACACACACGCACACACACACACAATCTTTGTTCAGTCCATGATCAGATGGTGACTATATCAGTATATGCTCATGCTCTTTATTTGTGAGCTCAGAGAGAAAGAGAGAGAGAGGGAGAGAGAGAGAGACAGACAGAAACAGAGTGACAGAGTCTGTGGGGTGTGTGTGTGTGTGAGTGTGTGCGTGTGCGTGTATGTGTGTGTGTGTGTGTGTGTGTGTCAACATATGATGCAGATACACTCAAATGGGCTGCAGAATAGGGTTAATCTTTAATGTCTTATCTAGATCTGTTAAGACTCAGACCTCGTTCATTTTCAAACTTTGCCTGGTTTTACTCGTTCTCTGAAGAGGAAAATACTTATCTTTGTTGGTTTGTGGCTCAGGCCTAGGACCACGAGACAATGCTAGCTGACTGCAGGTTCTGTCTTTTTCGGGAATGAAGATTGTGCATCTTTGAATCAGTGTTACAACCAAAAGAATAAGACAAATGCTAAGCGTGATGTGCAATTACACACAATGTGACAGAGTTGAAATGTGATCTTACTTTGATGTGTAAGCTACTTGGAAAACCATGTATAAATTCACTTTGACATGATCCCTAATTTACTTGTCAATTCCAGCAAAATCAAACTGGTCCCTGGAATACGCAACTCAACAAAGTTTAGGTATTCTACCTTTGCAAACAGTAATTTACCAGCAATTGTCAGTTAACGTGATCACTGGTGAACCTATTCTGTATCAAAAATGACTATGCAGTCTTATGTATACTACCTATTCTGACTCTGTTAGGAAAATACTTTATCACACTACCCATTTCTACTTTCAATCAGTAATGCATGTAACATTATACACAGAGAACAGACACTGAAAACTACTCAAACTTGACAACTGTACTAGAACTGGGTGCATAGCAAATTCTTCTGCTCTTGTCTATGAATAATTTTTGCCTTCTTTCTGTTTTCCTCAACCTATATTATATCAGGGTCTGTTGATGCCTAGCTGAAGCACTTTGTGGTAGTGTGAGGATCTGACAGCAGCAGAACAGAGACTGTCAGTCTACCATTACTCAGTCAGCCTTTCACAAAAGCTGAGGAGTACTGAACACTGGGAGGTTGTTACACCTGTGTGTGGCAAGATTAGGTTTCTCTTCAGTTTTTGCTAACTGGGTAAGTACACAGACTGCCGGCCTGAAGACCAATACATGTTTATGCATGCTCTCTCTCTCTCTCTCTCTCTGAGTAAAAGAAAGAAATTGTAAGGTGTGAAAAGTTGCCCATGTATGATGTTTAGGGAAAGAATGGAAACATACGCAAAAAAAATCTTTCACTGTTGTATTTGCAGTATGTGTAAGAGACAGAAAAAAAGTTCTGAAGAGAACTGTGTACACATATGTTGTGGGAAAGGTCTGATTCCATGAAAACCTTGTTCAAAGATGTTCCACCTGATGCGATCTTTGAGTTCTTGCAAGAGATTAACATTTTTCATCGGATCTGAGATTTTACTGTGTAAAGATTTTTTAACAAACTTTCGGATGGGTTTTTTGAAGATGTATTTTAAAGAATTGTGTGAATGAATGACTTGTGAGTTGAGATCTTAACGTGGTGACAGCACTGATGTGGCCCTTTGTGGTCGGCTGGGCTGTAAGCAACATTATCTTATCTAAAGCATTAAAAAAAGGTGTCAAAAATACATCCACCTCCATCCACCTACCCCCCAAAAGTGCTATCTAAAAAGCAGTAAACAGGTACTGAAGTAGTGACAGAGCTACCTATTCATTATTTCATGAACTACAAACTTCATGAAATATTGAATAGGTAGCTCTGTCACTAATAGTAATAATAATAATAATAATAGTGTATAGATTTTATATAGCGCAATTCTTGGGATCAACTCATTGCGCTCAACACACACTCAAACACTCGCACTAACATGTGTTCACACACACACACACACACACACACACACACACACACACACACACACACACACACACACACACCTACCGACACAGGCGCACTAATCAAGTTCATCGGTTCAAGCGTAAACAATACAGTTTTGCATGCAGTACATATAAAGTCAGGTCAGAATAATAGACACAGCATTAATGGTTGAAGAAGGCTTTCCTAAAGAAGTATGTTTTTAACTCTGACTTGAATTTAGATAATGTAGGCAGGTCACGTAAGCTGTCAGGAAGAGAATTCCAAAGAGTGGGCGCACTAAAGCTAAATGCTCTCTCACCGACTGTCTTCAACGAGCGCCTAGGAATTTTCAGAAGTTTTTGGGAAGATGATCGAAGAGACCGAGAAGTTTGATAGGTGGACAGAGAAGCAGAAAGATACTGTGGGAGTGTCCCATCAAAGTAACGATAGACAAAGACTGCAATTTTGAACTGCCATCGATATTTGATGGGAAGCCAGTGGAGTTCACGCAACAAAGGTGTAATATGCTCGTTTTTACGCTTTTTAAGCACAAGCCGAGCTGCACAGTTCTGCACCCTTTGCAATCGTGCAAGCTGTTCTGAAGGAAGTCCTGCTAACACAGAGTTACAGTAGTCTACTCGGGACATTACCATGGCGGTGATAAGTCTGATTGTTGCCTGTGTGGAGAGGTAAGACCGGATAGAAGCAATACGTCGCAGTTCCAAGAAGCATGCACGACAAACATTCGATATTTGGTTCTGCATAGAGAGCGTTTGATCAATACTGACACCTAAATATTTCACTGACTCTTTGAATGGTAAAACAACACCATCAATTTCTGCCGACTCAGCTTTAACCATCTTGACACGAGAGGAGGTACCAACAGCCATGATCTCAGTTTTGTCACTATTCAGCTTGAGTTTGTTGCTGGTCATCCAGACTTTTACGTCCCTAAAACATGCGGTAATATCTGATTGAGCACCTTGAAAATCTCTGGTGGTTGCGCTCTTAGAGAGTTCAGTGTCATCTGCGAATTTGTGGAAGTCACAGCCATGGGCAGAAATAACGTCAGATAAGGGCTGAGAATAAAGGGTAAAAAGAACTGGTCCAAGGACAGAGCCCTGGGGAACACCATACAGAAGAGGAGAAGGGGATGATTCAGCACCATTAACGATTACCGTCTGTGTCCTGTCAGAAAGGTATGATGTGAACCATTTGAGAACCATATAGTCAAATCCAAAAGTAACCTTGAGTCTCTTGAGTAGGATAGAGTGGTCAAGAGTATCAAAAGCAGCACAGTATCATGAACAACAAACTTACAGCCCTGATGTGGCCCTTTGCGGTCGGCTGGGCTATAAGCAACATTATCTTATCCTAACTACAAACTTGATCAGAACTTTGCAACCCTCGAGTAGCTCAGTCCCCATTATCCTGATAGCATAAATTAAAATGTTCTTAACCTCAACGCCTCTTTTTATACAGACTTCTGTATTATCTTAGTTTTCTTAACCCTGTTTTGTGATAATATCACATTAATACATATTCATCCTGATCTAATTGTAGTGGATATACATAAATCTTTGAGATTTCAATAGTTTCTATTCAACAAAATTCTAATTGTGTAAAATCAATATTTTTTCTTGTAATATCTTTCGTATTGAAATACATAAAAAGAATTTCTTTAACTAACCTCATCCCCCCCTCCCTCCTTCCGACTTTGATTTTCTGAAGGTAACTTTGTAGTGATTTTTATTTTTCAGGTAAAATGGTACAACTTCTACAGCAAAGCTTCAATTTGGTTAATCAATATAGAACACTTTTGGTCCAGTTTCGAGAATTTGAGAAAATCCACATCATTTCCAAAATTGATGGGTCACTAAAAGTTATTAAACAAAACAAAAGAAAAAAACCCAGCTTGCATCTTGCAAAATATTAATTGTTAACAAAGCGAAACTTTTTTTTTCTAAGTATACCTGTAAATGAATAAGATTTTCTGTTCAAAATGTTTTGTTTCATCAGGATTTACAAACATTTTCAAATCTTTGTAAGGTGTGGATTATCATCCCGCCACTAAGAATGTTACAAAGAATTTGACAAAACTTACTTTCTCCAAACTTAAAGTAATTAGACTGACCGCCATTTTCACTGCATCTAGAGGTATCTCACCTTGGACAATTTTGTTTCATCACAAGATCAAAACTTGCAGTGTAAAATTAAAAAAATGGGACAGGTAAATTCGGCTCAGAACCCAACATATAATTATCACTCCCCAGAGCAAAAAGTGAAAGATGGTCTTGAAGATGGTGATGTCCCAAATAATGCAGTTAGTCAAAACACTTAAGTTGTTTTTTTTAATTAAAGCACAAATTTTAGTCACCACTCAAACACTAAATTTTAGAAATAAAATCTTTAGTCAATCACCTTCAAATTACTGGAGTATGTGTGATTTGCCCTTTGAAAATTGCCATACCACAGTAACAGAGAAGTTCATACCAGCAAAATCTAGCCAATTTTCAGTGCACTACTACTACTACTACTACTACTACTACTACTACTACTACACAATTAAATTTGGAAGTTAGGTGTATAGTAGTACGTGGTGACAGCCCTGATGTGGCCCTTTGCGGTCGGCTGGGCTATAAGCAACATTATCTTATCCTAGGTGTATAGTATTTTTTTTCCAGTTAATTAAACAAGATACTATAATGTCTAAAACAAAGACCATCAAGACCATGCATTTAAAATGCACACTGCTGAAGAGAATTTGAATTTAAGCACTTAAATCAGCTACCTTCACTTCAGATATGCAGAAACACATTATATGGTGATGAAAACAGTTGCAATTTCAACACTGTTAGTGTAAACAGTTTTTTCTTATAACCCAGGTGACCACACCTTTTCAGTGCTATCCTGAAAAAAGCAACAAATAATTTTTTTTTTTTTAATCATGACATGGTAGCTTAACTACTGACATCCCTTAGGCGGATAAGATTATGCCATGTTGAGAGCGAGAGAGCCAGTCATTCTCTTATCTTTTCTTTTGCCTTAATTTTTTTTTGCAAACTGTAAAATTTTATAAGAGCGCATAAATGTAACAAAAGCACATAAATATGATATATGAGCAAACAGATACTGCAGAGTGGACAGGTAGCGTACAATTTTCACTACCTAATAGTAATTAATACTAGCCAGATTATACCACACACACATACACACACACACGAAAAATTAAAAGGGGCCATGTCATAAACTTTTACCATGAATAAAGTGGAAATAAGTTTTGGCATCAAAAACAGAAGAATGGTCCACAAAGACAGGAAACAGCGGAAAACTATATGAAAAGATGATTTTTTTTAAAAAGGTACAGTAAAGAAGAAAATGACAGAAAAGAGATAATCATTACCACAGGACTTGACAGCAAGGGGGGAGTGGGGGGTATTTTAACTTAAAGATTCTGGATTATTACCAGCACCAATTTTTTTCTGATAAACAAAATATGCAAGCTGGAAACCATGCAGTTCATAGCTAGGCCCTGTGAGATACGTGCAATTAGATCATTATCATTTTTTTTTAATGATCATTTCACAAGATATGTTACTGAACTTTTGAGCACTTTAGATAATATGTTAATCAGCTTATTTCCCTCTCCAAATCTCTTCCCCCTCCTCCCCC
This sequence comes from Conus ventricosus, assembly GCA_018398815.1. Classification (NCBI taxonomy): domain Eukaryota; kingdom Metazoa; phylum Mollusca; class Gastropoda; order Neogastropoda; family Conidae; genus Conus; species Conus ventricosus. The sequence goes on from CM031595.1 coordinate 118,386,344, forward strand.
TCCCCATGCTTCTTTATTTTCCCTTTGACACAATACCTATTAACAGCATACAATGCATAGTGTTGCATGTACATTGTAATAATACAATAAAGCATTCTAATGGTGCAACATCCCTAGAATAGAAGTGAAACAGAATAGATCAGTCACACTGATAAATTTGTTGCTAATGCTATCTTGAATTCTTCTTTCGAAGTATTTACAGTATCATGAGTCCTTAAAAAAAATCATTAGGGATACTGAGGTGACAGTCATTCTGTGAGACAGTATTCAAAAAAGTTCCATCAGACTGAATGTTAACTTTTGTTTACCCACTTACTGTGCAGTTTCTGCTGTAGTATGATTAGTGAACTCTGAACTGTCTTTTCTTGTGCAGTTTTCCTCTGCTTCATGTCTGCATGTGTGCTAATCACTAGATGAATTTGTAATGGAAGAAGTTTGGAGATATGTTCATATCATTATTCCACCATGGAAGCTGATGTTGCCTACCTTGACCATTATGGAAAAAAAGAAGTTTCTCATAGTGTTAGTATATAATCATAAAATGTTTCAATCCAAACGTTTTACATGTTTGTTACACACACTGTCACAGTGTGACTGTCCTTTGCTACAATGCCATGGTGAACACAGCGCACGTCACAAGTGACTAATTGATGTTTCGCAAATATTTCTATCTCCTGAACACAAACACTAAAACAGTGTTTCAACTTCACTTTCATTTTCACGAGTCAAACAGCACCTAGACTGACCAATTTGCTACCATACAGACAGAGTTTTTACAAGTTTGTTCTAATACCACAATTATTTCCTTATGATAGACATGTTAAAGTTCAAAACTGCATCTAACATTTCTATGATCAGACTGAGATCAAACTAAACAAATAAACCAAAAACTATCATGATAAAAAAAAAATTCTAAGATTTTTGTAAAAAGCAAAATTTTTCAAGAAATCAATGCAGTATTAACTCCCCCTTCAGAAGCAAAGAAGGGAGACTTATCTTAATAAAAATATGAATAAGCAACTGTCAACAGAGAAAGTTCTGTAATTTAATTGTATTAAGTACTGAAACACAGGCTGCATTACAAAAACACTATATATAACAGTGTTTTACAAGAAAAATGTTCTATTTGCATTTTTCTCTTTCATTCTTAACTTTTCTTCTTATAAACCTGATCTGAAAATTAGTTTCACAACTGCCTTCTTCTTTGTATTTTTTTCATGGTGCTTTTTTCTTTTCGTTTTATTTTTCTCTCTACTTTCCTTGATTGATAGAACCTTGTTTCAGATATTTCTTTTTTTTTTACTGTGAGACTGGCTAAAAAAAAAAAGACTTTGTGATTGACAACAGGACTTCAGAGACATGTATGTTGATAATCTAGCAATTATAAAGCACAAAATTGATAGAGCCATTTAAAATGAAATTTCTGATGAACTGCATTATAAAAATAAGCCAGTCAAAACTGAAAATGACAGGAAGAGATTACAAGCAGATGAAAAGGGTCAGAATTATCAGTCACAAAGAAAAAACAGGCTTGCTATTTATTCCTTGAAAGTAAGTTGTGCTCTCTCAGAATTTACTTTTATCATCCAAAACGTACACGGATGCACCTGATTGATGGGTTGGTGGTAACAATGCCTAGCTTATAAATTATGGAGTACATGCTGTCATTCTATTTCTAGCTTAGAAAAAACTCTTTTAATAATAGTCACACAATACTATTTTACAAGTTTTGTACACAAAGAACTCTCTCCCTTTCACATGCACTGATGAAGCTATAGATCTATCCTTCCTACCTCTCCTCCCTTTCTTTCTTGCATCAATACAGGGATGTACCCCCAAAAGATAACTCAGTCAGATCATATATATATATATATGTATATATATATATGTATATATATATATATATATATATATATATATATATATATATATATTTCTTTTCCAAACCTAGAAATGCTTTAAAGTCTACATTTTTAATGACCACTTTCTCATTTTGGAATAGAAATTTTACACTAATAGTGACTACTTTCACCATTTTGAGAAATGAATATAGCAACTCATCCATTACGTTCCCAGAGAATGACTATTGCCTGCCAATAATTATGATACCTCAAAAAATGCAAAAGAGGACGTTATTTCTTTCAATGAAAGTTTCATAATGCAATTGCAAGGATTGAGGTTAGATTTTAAAGAGAGCTTTGCACAGTAAATCAAATTAATACTCTTTAGCTATTCTTAATCTTTCAGTCACACTTTTAAGCATCTTTTAATGAAACAGTCTAGGCCTAATGATTTTATTTCGGTCTAAAGGAACAGAGCAGTTTTTGCTTTTCCCCATCTTTAGCCTTCTCTTTGTTTTGAAATACCAGTGCTCTCAATACTATTAAACGGACCCATTCTATCTTAAATCTCTCCCTCTCCGTGACCTCACAAAGAGTTTGGACAGTTCAAGTTCCCCTGCTGATCCCGACATTGGGGGCTGGCTGATCGCTGCATTGTGCTCCTTGGTGAGTTGGTCTATTTTGGGTGTGCTGACCTACTTTTTTCTGGATATCAGCCATTCATCCTAAAAACCTAATTTTCGAATGATACTGTTGATTGTGAAGCCCAAATCTAAATTACTCACCCACTGAATGAAATAAAGAGTTTTAAAAAATCATTCAATTCAGTTAAAATCCAGCTAATTTGAATACGTTTATCTGTCCCCTTGAAAACCGTGGAAAGGCAATGCGTCTGCTACATCACGATGAACACAAAACAAAGCTGCGAGAGCAGCTGTTCGTTGCGATCGACATCTTCATCTTGGTCCAAAGCGAACAGCTACAAACGAAGCCTGTCGGTGTCTAGTTCCGCCTGTATGCTAACTCCAGAAAAGTGAAGAAAGTAAACTAAGCTGAAAGGTGTTCGACTCGACATGTATGTCACCGTTATCTTGGGGATGGATCAATATTACCACCACCACCCCCACCCAACCCTACTGAGCAGCATTTTAACAGGCGAAATACCGATACGGGATCGATCAACCGGTTTTAGCTCTTTCAAAAACAGATGCACCGAGGTCATATCCGACAATACAGATTCTACGACAAGAAATTTTGCAATCTATTGTGATCGAAAACAGCTGCAAATCAAAAAAGTAATACCCACCAGAAGGCTGGAAACCCTGCATAAGCGCTTGCCCTCCATTTTGTCGCTTCCAACCTCGCCAGTTGTTGCAGAGTTCGGGTTCACTTCCCCAAGAACAAAGGGAATCCTCTTCAAACCGATCACTGTCTTCGAACGAAAACCTATCTCCCTCATATTCCCATTCAAACATCAAGTCCATGATGTTTGGAGGGACGAGCGAGATCCAACAAGGCTGGACTCGCCACTTTTTTTCGCTTTTGGTCGTCGACTTGCCGCAGCAGACTGTTCACCACTCAGAATTATTGAGTGGTAAAAGATGAAGTACTTTCCATGTTAAAACGATAGTTTAGGTCCTAAACATTGGCCAAAGCACCAAATTTAGTAAATTTCTTGATAATCTCCGCACAATACGCTCTAGGAAAGTGTAAATTTACGATCTGTTTGATGTTCAATTGTTCGCTTTGGCTGTACAATAACATACATTCGGGAGTATTCGTAAACTGTCGGCTATGTCCGGAAACCTATTTCCGGCCCCGGAAAACTGTGGCCCCTCTCTGACTCTACCGAGATTCAACGAGAACAGGCCTCTTCCGGTTTTGATCCTTGCACACGGTAGGTGAATGTTTTGGCGACTGTCGAGTCAGGAGAATCCGTCTTATTACAAACAATCTTTTTCGTCAAGTAAATATTATGCACATTTTTGCATTTTTAACATTAGTTTAAGTTTGTATGTTAAGATATTAAGTTAGTGAAAGTCGAGAACACTATAATTTGTTGTTGACGTGAAGACAGTCGCTCGGATAACGTGCGCTTGAAACTAGCAACTAGATAGACGGGTAGGTTTTTTTGCTCACAATGTTTCATACCAGAAGTACGTGCGAAAAGAATCTCCAGGTGTACCCCATTATCATATAGAAGAGCTTTTTTTCGTCAACATTATGGATTTTCAGAAATGAGTTGGCTTAATAGGGCATTTCCCGTATTTTTCAGTACGCAATATTGTTCATTGATTTAGGCTACATGATTTGTTGACGGACGAAACGTCAGAAGCTCACGTGCAAGAGGAAGTACGATAGGAAATCGCAGCTCGTTGTTTAACAGTATAAAAGGTTGTTTCAAGATAAGATAAGATAATGTTGCTTATAGCCCAGCCGACCACAAAGGGCCACATCAGGGCTGTAACCACGTCAAAATCAACTCACAAGTCATTCATTCACACAATTCTTTAAAATACATCGAAAAACCATCCAAAAGTTTGTTGAAAATCTTTCCACTGTAAAATCTCAGATCCAATGAAAAATGTTAGGCTAATCTCTTTCAAGAACTGAAAGATCGCGTCAGGTGGGACATCTCTGAACAAGGTTTTCATGTAATCTGCCGTAAAGTGTTTGTGTCTCACATCGTGGAAGTACCAACACTTTAAAAGATCATGTTCATTGTGAGTGGCACATGACATGGAATGCACCACGGAGCTTCTTCACTCTTTAACCTTTACCAGCCGAGTCGTCCAATAGTGGACGACAGGATTTCTCTCCCTTGAGCCGAGTCCAAGTCCGGATGACGGAAAGACAGCTCACAGTCTGCCGTGTCGTCCACAATCAGACGACGGGAACATAAAAAATTCCTACACTTTCCATGAAATGGTCCAAGGGAAATAACCTCTGTAACTAGTCTTGGGATGTTGGAACGAGTTGTCGACCATACTTTCAGTGGCCTATTGTGAACTTGGCTGACCCCACGAGCTTTGGAACAAAGCACTGAGAGCCCGACCACGCGGCACACGGCACGTTTCCTGTGTCAGAAGAAATGTCGGTCAGGCGAAGGGATGGTAACAATTTCTCGTGCAATGAAGTGCTTGAAATCGTATTACAAAGTGGATCTGGTGATGATTGGAGTTGAGTGTTTGTTCTTTCCTGTGACACCTAACACAAGACCGTCAGTTGTTGTAGAGCTACCGTAAAAATAAATTAAAAAGTGGCCAAATCTGTGCGTCGGCAGGGAATGATCGCTGCGCACGGCGCCAGGGAATGAGCGCGTGCGCCGCGCTCGGCTGGAAAGAATTAAAAGGTACGAATGGGTAAAATATGAATGGCCGGTGTGCAACCGGAACAGAACTGTTTCTTCTTCACGACCACCAGACGAAGATGAGAGGAACTCCTTAAGGTTTGGATGGATCTGAAAGAGTTTGTTATCCGTCTGTGTATTCCAATCCTCCTGCCAGAGGTCTCTGACATAATCGTTAATTTTGGGTTTCAGATCTGAGCAGCCAGGGGATATATATATGCAGGGGTTCCATTTATTGCAAAATTTTGCGTAATTATTGCGTTTTTCTGCCTTCCTACGCATTTTTTTTCGCGGCCGTGCGTTTAGCGACGCAATTTTCCCAGGACCCTGTTCTCAACCGCAAGCCTGTGTCAGAGGGGCAAAACACGGCACAGACCTACAGCAGACTGCTTGACACCGCTGACAAACGAGCCTCCCCGCCGTACGGTTGAGACGAAACGTTTGAACCTGTGCGCTCCGACCAGTCAGTGTCGAACGGACGGAGTGCTTCACGAAACGTTTGAACCTGTGCGGTCCGACCTATATGCGAGTTTTAAACCTTTCGAGTTTGATCCCACATGCCGCTTCAAAGGACTGTACAATTGAATACGAAGCTTTTTCTCGAATATTTAGATTCTTATAATTTTTTGAGTTGACATTCCAAAGCACATCATGGCCTTGGTACGATTCAATCAAATGTTTGGTCTCCGAATCGGACAGTCTGATCGCCTTGCTGGACGACGCCATTTTTCCGTTGTCATGGGTGTTCGCTCAATGCTGAGCGTTGATTGGTTGGAGGATACTAGCTGTCCGTTTCGAATAGATCACGGTGTATCTCGAACGGTCGGGTCGAACTGGATGCCGAAGTCCGTTTGAGACGTACGTTTACTATGACAGACGCTCCGTTTGGGATCGGGTTCGACCGGTACGTCCGAAGCGTACGGGCGGGGAGGCTCGTGTGTCAGCACATTTTACTCTGTGGCACTGGCTGACTTTTTGCTAGATCAAGAATGTTCCAAAACGCCTCATCCTTTCTCCCCTCGAAATAAAATGGAATCTTTCCCGCGTCTGCGATGGTGCCATCTTCCAATCGGAATACGTTATGACTTCCCACGCACACACGATCATCCCGGACTCGTGTGGCACAGAAAACGATTCAGAGCTGTTTTGACGGGAGTGAGTAGGCTTACAGTTTACTTTGTTACGCATTTTTTTCAGCGCTGACGCAATTTTTGCGGAGGCGTGCGTTTCTTGACGCAAAAACTAAAAAGTCAGTGGAACCCCTGTATATGTTTGACGGTTTCTCTGTTGTGGCATTCTTGGCTAAACGATCAACCATTTCGTTCCCTAGGAGGATTGGAACACACAGACGAATAACAAACTCTTTCAGATCCGTCCAAACCTTCAGGAGTTCCTCCCATCCACGTCGGGAGGTCGTAAAGAGGAAACGGTTCTGTGCCGGCTGCACACCGGCCATTCGTATTTTACCCATGCTTACCTTTTAAAGAGTGAAGAAGCTCCGTGGTGCATTCCATGTCATGCGCCACTCACAATGAAACATGTTCTTTTAGAGTGTTGGGACTTGCACGATGTGAGACACAAACATTTTACAGCGGAGTCCATGAAGATCCTGTTCAGGGATGTCCCGCCTGATGTGATCCTTGAGTTTTTGAGAGAGATTAACATTTTTCATCTGATTTAAGATTTTACGGCAGAAAGATTTTTAACAAAGTTTCTGGTGCGTTTCTAGACGATGTCATTTAACGAGATGTATGAAAGGTTGTTTTTTTTTTTTTTTTTTTTTTATATGACTGGTGAGTTGATTTTAACGTGGTGACAGCCCTGATATGGCCCTTTGCGGTCGGCTGGGCTATAAGCAACATTATCTTACCCAACTAGCCAACATGACCAGGAATCCAAGCCAGAATAATGTTGTAACCATCCGCTTTCAACTTGGTCAAAAGTTCAAAAAAGTGTAAAAGTTCAGGATGCTGAAGGTTGCGGCCAGCTATGGCCTCCAATCCTGACAGTGAATCTGACAGAACCAGAAAGTCCCTCTTCTTAGATTGTGAGATTATCTTCAATGCCAGAACCAGAGCAGTAAGTTCAGCAGAATAGACAGAAGCATCTGGAGGTATATGTTCTAACAGTATCTGAGAAGGAGCCCCAGGGCAATAGGCTGCACAGGCCACTCCATCCTCAGACTTGGAACCGTCAGTGAAAATTTTCTGATAAGATGGAAATTTTGAACAGAGGTCAGCATACAATGCCGTGTATGCCAGAGAGCTGGTAGACTCTTTACGAAAAGCTGCAAGATCAAAACGAATCTCTGGGTGTGAAAAAGGTCCACGGAGGCTGATCCAGGAAACTTGGAAAAATCGGACACAACTCCTAGGTCTAGACCTGCATTCCGTACGTGAAGCTGCGTACGAAGACCAAACGGTGGAATACAGTTAGGGTTGTTATCAAATTTGCTTTGAAATTGGGGGTCAAAGACACAGTCATAGGCAGGATTCTCCGGTTCCGAGAACAGTCTGATGTAGTAATTCAGAGACATTTTCAGCCTGCAGTTGGACAGTGAGGGTTCACCTGCCTCTGCGTACAGGCTGTACACAGGGGTGGTGCGGAATGCTCCAAGACAGAGACGAAGCCCTTGATGGTGGATAGGGTCCAAGAGTTTTAGGTAAGACGGTCTAGCAGAGGCGTACACAGCACAACCATAGTCCAGTTTGGAACGGACCAAGGCTCTGTAGAGCTGCAGCAAAGTTTTCTTATCAAGAAATCTTCATACCGATACGAGACTGTATATAACTTACATTCAACTTACATAGACAGAATAGAGTAAAATAAATCCTGAGCAAATGCATGCATTATGCAACCACTATTTATATAAGATGATTGGGACACTAAAAGCCGTGAGGCTATCTAAGTCCCAAGTGAACTGAACTGAACTTAACTTACAAAAAATTCTAAACCTGTTGATACAAAATATATAACAACTAAAAAATATTACAATATGATATTGACAAACTAAATGAATGGTCAGACAAATGGAACTTATATTTTATACTTACTTGATGTTGTCTGTGTTTGAGACCCGTGGTTAGAGGTCAGCTCACCCATTGATGTGTTGTCCCTGTACTACAGCTGCTTGCACTTGCAAGATCTATTGATAGCACAGTGCTGGTCGGATTATACAGTGCTGGGTGGTTGGCCCAGTGGGCGTCAAGTCTGTTTTTAATGCAGTCATGCTGGGTGCGGACACAACTGATTCTGGTAGGCTGTTCCAAGCGGACACCACTCTTTCAGAAAAGAATGAATTCCGAACTTCTAGCCGGGACCTATGCTTAAGCTTCCTGCTGTGGCCTCTGGTGTTGCATCTGTCGTGCAGTTCGAAGTTGGGCCGGATTATGTCGTATATGCCAGTAATGTATTTGTAGAGGTCAGTCATGTCTCCCAGCGTCTGCGGTGTTCCAGGTTGGGCAGCTTGAGGATTGACATGCGTTCTGGGTATGGTTTGTCCTTCAGTTTGCCAGTGAGTTTTGTGGCTGTGCGTTGAACGTCTTCTATCTCTCGTTGGAGGGTCTTCTGGGATGGTTGCCAGACTGAGTGGCCATACTCCAAGACTGGTCTCACGAGTGCTTTGTACAGCTGGATGAAGGTATGCTCCTTGAGATCATCAAAGGATCTCCGTATAATGCCCAGGATTCTGTTGGCCTTAGATGTTGCCTGTAACACGTGGCCCTTGAAGGTTAGTTAGCTGTCCACTACCACACCAAGATCTTTCTCTGCTTTGGTGGTTGCTAGGGGATGTATGTTGTTGCTTGGGTCCTTGCTCTTCATGAAGCAGGTCTGGTCAGTTTCTGTGTGGCCTAGTTTCAGGACACAGCATTTTTCTGGGTGGAAGTTGAGTAGCCAGGCTACTGACCACTGGTGCAGTCTGTCCAAATCTTCCTGGAGGGTCTCTCAGGCATTTTGCTCGTTGCTCTGGGTGAACAGCTTGGTGTCGTCAGCAAAGATTCTGACCTCGCTCTGTACCTGACGTGGCAGGTCGATGTAGACGACGAAGAGTATGGGGCCAAAGACGCTGCCTTGAGGGATTCCACTTGTGACTCGTGCCTCTTCTGATTTGCTTCCATTGACAAACACCTGCTGTGTGCGGCCACTGAGGAACACTTCTGTCCATTGCAGCACTTTTCCCTCAATGCCATGAGCCTTCATTTTGAGTATCGGTCTGCGGTGTGGAACAGAATCAAAAGCCTTGCGGGAGTCCATGTATATTGCGTCAATGGAACCACCTCTGTCTAAGGTATCCGTCCAGCAATCCAGTGTTTAATGAAACCAAATGCAAAGTACTTCATATAGGTAATAATAGCCCAAATGAGACATATACTATGACTGTATGAGAGGTAAAAATGGTATGCACCAGATCGCAGAGTGTGAGGAGGAGAAAGATTTTGGCGTGATTTTCGATAAAAAAAATTAAAATTTGACTCGCATATTTCAAGTGCTATAAATAAAGCCAATAAAACTCTTGGAATAATTAAAAGATCCTTTAATTTCCTCGAAAAAGATACTTTTCTGTGTTTATAGAATATACAAATCGGTGGTGCGATCCATTTTAGAATATGGTAATACTGTTTGGAGTCCATACTTAAAGAGGCAATCCATAGCTATAGAGTAAGATAAGATAATGTTGCTTATAGCCCAGCCGACCGCAAAGGTCCACATCAGGGCTGATAGAGTACAAAAAAGGACAACTAGATTGATACACAAAATAAAGGATTGGGAATATACAGAACAACTTGTCATATTTAGATTTACCATCTCTGAAATACAGACGTTTCAGAGGAGATCTTATTCAGGTGTATAAAATAATGAATAATTTAGATGATTTCAATTTTAATTAATTCTGCAGTATTAATACTGCACGAATAACAAGGCATTCTGATTTCAAATTATTTGTTAATTACAGCCGTACTAACCTTCGAAAATCCCTCCGGGGGTTGCGACCTTGCCGTGGTCGGAGGGCTTGCGCGGTCCAGTGATCCCTTAGGCTTTGCTGGCGGGGGCATCACTACTTGGCTATAGGCTGTTTTTTTTCAAACTGCTTCTAGGCCTGAGAGGTGAAGATGCCGTCTGGCCTAAGCGTAACGTGGTAAGGAGTTGATGCCCCTGGTAGGGCTTCCCATGTCAGATAGGCTAAGGGTGAGGATCCTGACTAAGAGTAACCCGCCTTTCTCCTTTTCTTGTTTTCTGCCTTTATTTGGCCCTTTTCTATCTTCGTCTCCCCTTCAAGTCTTCTTTTTCACACTCCTTTTCTCTCTGTGGTCTCCTTAAGATCCGCCGTGTTTGCCGTGCGGTGCGACCTGTGTCGGAGGGGAATGAGATCCTGGTGATTGAGAGGGCCAGCGCTCTCAACACATCACTTTGGCTCGGACCTCTCCTAGACAGGGAGTACACTTTGGCCCGGGTGTACTAATCGGCTCCCCTTCTTGGGGCTGGGTCAAGACAGACAGTTCCCCTGCTGGCCAAGTTAACCCCTGCAGTGCTCAGCTCTCTGTCCCCGGGAGTTGAGCATGATCAGGGGGGATAGGGTTGGTAGTTTCTGTTTGTCGTATATCTCTCCCGAAGCCTGGAAGGGGTCAAGACATTGGTTTCTTGGCCCTGGCCCCTTAGTTGGACTCCAAGGTGGGTGGGTAAGGGAGAGATGAAATATAATAAACTAAATATGGCTTTATCAAAAAACATCCCCCCCAAAAAAAAGGAAGGCACATCCCCTATTTCAGGGATCTTTTTTCCCACGTGACTCTGATACAGGGGTAAGACGAAACGGGTTTTCTGGCTTCCGGGCTCTGAGGGAAAGGAAAACGAGCAAAAGCCCCCTTTTCAGCTCTGACCCTTTTCCCAACAAAAGGCTTAAAGGTCTAGCGGGTGACCCTGGGCCGTCAAAAGGTTGAGGAAAGGCTCGTTCTAATTCAATGTCGATCCAAAAAACAATCTGAACAGTTTTGAAGCAACGAAACTATGGACGGGGAGATCAGGTAAATCCTCTAAACGTTAAATTCCCGAAAGGTTGATTCGCGCAGAACTATCGGGTTTTCAGAGGCGAGATCAAAGGGGAACTGCCCCCCAGGGGGGACGGGGGGTGCCAGGGTGACTGAAAAAAGGGGTGCAGAAAGGGGGGCCACCAACCCCCTTTCTGACTTCTGAACCCGTCTGCCTCCGGTCATCAAAGTGGGTTTATTGAACGCGGGGTTTCAGTTAAATTTCCGCCCCCATTGAGGTGTTTTCAGAGTCAATTTTTGGCCCAAAAGTCAGGGACCGCGTTCGGGGCAGGATGGTGGTTTTTTTGCTGCAAGGCAACCCTGAGGGCCGGGGTCGGATCCGGCACATTGTCCCCTAACTGCTGGCGACCACCCTCCTCTTCAAGAAACGTCCTCTTTGGATTTCAGGAATCCCCTTTAAAAAACAAAAAAACTGAAAAAAATTTTCCCTTTTTTTGAACCCCAAGCATTTGGGCAGTCGACCCGCACCCTTCCTATGTTTCGGCGTAAAGAAATTTCCCCCACATTTTCCACCGATCATCTGCTGCAGACGATAACTTTACGTTTCGAAACACGCGGGAAAAACTGTCAACTCGGTGGAGCAGGTCCACCCCCTTCCAACCCAAAATGACTCCCCGGTGGAGGCAAAAAATCCGCCCCCCTCAGACTGCCCAGCAACTACAACATCTGCTGCTGGCAGATTAAAAAAACAGCAATCCCCCCCCCCCGAACTCCCCTATCCCCTGCCCTCGGCAAGGGGGTTCCACCCATGTGGAGATGGGGAGAGAGGAAGAAACCTCCCCCACTCCCCAAACCCAGAACTCCACCATCTCCAAACTCCAGCCGGGGCACCTGCGGCGAGTCTCCCGCAGTCCAAAACCAACACAGTCCATGAAACTATCAATAAATTCGCTCCATTAGAAGCGCTTGAGAGGAGAAGACCTGATTTTTCCCTTTTCCCCCCTCTCACCCTGGGTAGTACAATATTTCCCTTGGAATATCCGTGGGTTAAATTCCCAAATTTGAGGAGCGCAGCTTCTGGTCAAACATAAAACCTTTCCCTCGTGGGTCTTCAGGGAAAACCCCAAAATTTAAAACCAGAAGACCTTTTCCTTTCTGGGTTTAAATTTTTTCGAAACCTCACAACCCCAAATTGGGACTTCGGGGGTGTTTGCCCTTCTCCTACACAAAACTTTTTTTATGTCCCACTTTTTCTACCTCCTTTTAGCTGAGCTGCGAAGTCACCCCACAAGACTGGACAATCGTTCCCTTTATCTTCCACCTTTTTCCCGTTTTTCGCAGGACCTTTTTGTCACAAGAGAACTTCCTCACCTTTTTTGCTGTTGGGTGACTTTAAAAGGCATAATCCTCTTTGGGTATGTCATACATCACCAAGGTCTGCTAATTAGGATTTCCCTTTTGGATTAGACTGTGTTGTCTGAACACGAATCTGCAAATTACCCCACTCTTTCCCCGGTTCACTTTTGTGTTTAGATTTGTCGGGTTTTGACCCCTCGCTGGCCCGGACTATGAGTGGCTGTCCATGACGATCTGCACGGAAGTGACCATTTCCCCCCGTTTTTTTTACGCCCATATTTAAAAACACTCCCGTTTCTCAAAATCTAAATTTAAAAAAGCAAAATGGGATCATTTGCAGCCACTAATTTCAAAGAATTCCAGGGGCACGATTTTTTTTCAAGTCCGGGCCCACAAATCACTGACTAACACTGTTCAAATGTGTAAAGCTTGTATTCCAGTGTCTTCCGAAAATTCAAATGCCAAAAACACCCCGGTTTTATCAAACTGCCAACAAATTTCCAAAGTTCAAAAACGGCTCAGCGTCGGGTGTACCAACGTCCTTGGGGTCCACCTCGAGCCCATCAGAAACTCCGTGCTAAATCAAGACACACTTTTAAAATCATAAACGTCGGTCCTAGAACTCTGCTCCAGGCTGACATCAAAAACTTCCAAGAAAGTGGGGAACATCATTAAGAAAATCAAAGGGAAGAACACCTGTCCACTGTGAACCATCTCAAGTTTCAGATTCTTTAATAACAGAGAAGAAAGCAGTTGCTAATCTGCTTGTTCAACCTTTGGAAAAGAATTCCTCCTCTTCTAATAAATCAACCACTTTTGTCAAAACCAAAGCCCTAAAAAGAAAAATCACCCTGCACTTTCGTCCGACAACATGGAAGACTATAATCTTCCTTTCAAATTAAACGAGTTGAAATCGCCTTACTTTCTTGCAACGATTCCTCTCCAGGTATAGATGAAATCCATTATCAACTGTTGAAACATCTTCCGCACAAGGTCTGAAAACCCTGTTACAGTATACAACCATGTGGACTACAGTTGCTTTCCACCCTCTTGGCGAAAAGCCCTCATTATTCCAATCCCCAAACCTGGAAAAGATCTTCTAATCCATCAAACTACCGTCCCATAAACTTTGACCACGTGTCTGTAAATTGATGGAGAAAATGGTCAAAGCTAGGGTCATTGGGAAAACCCAAACCGATGGCCTTTGGCGAAAGAACAGTGTGTTTTCCGCAAACATCGGACTACCGTTGACCATTGATTCGTCTGGGAAACTACTCTTCGGACCGCTTTTTTGAACAGGGAGCATGCAGTGGCAATTTTCTTTGACTTGAGAAGGCCTACGATACTACCTGGAATCGGGATACTTCATGATCTCCACGATCTGGGGTTTTCGAGGTCATCTTCCACTTTTTTATTCAAAATTTTTTGGCAGAACGACAGTTTCAGGTCCGGGTTGGCACCACTCTCTCTGATGTCCACGAGCAGGAGTTGGGTGTTCCACAAGGAAGCATACTGTCTCCTGCCCTCTTTAGTATTAAGATCAACAACATTGTGAAATCAGTTCAGCAGGGTTCAGACTGCTCATTGTTTGTGGATGATTTCGCTGTCTACGCAACTGGAAGCCTGTACCCGAGTGTCCCAGCGCAGGCTCCAGCTTTGCGTAGATAAAATCCATCGATGGGCGGATGAAAACGGTTTCACCTTTTCTCCAACAAAGACGCAGTGTATTCACTTCCATAATTTCCGTCAGTTTTTTCCAGATCCTGAACTTCAAGTAGGGAAATCTCCCATTCCAGCTGTTAAAGAGGCCAAATTTCTGGGAGTCATTTTTGACCAAAAACTTAACTTTCTCAGCCATATTAAAAACCTCAAGACTGCTTGCCAGAAAGCACTGAATATTTTGCGGGTCGTAGCGCACACCGACTGGGGCGCTGATAAGAAAACTTTGTTGCACCTCTACAGAGCCCTGGTCCGTTCCAAACTGGACTACGGTTGTGCTGTGTACGGCTCCGCAAGACCATCTTACCTCAAACTCTTGGACCCTATCCACCATCAAGGGCTTCGTCTCTGTCTTGGAGCGTTCCGCACTACCCCTGTGTACAGCCTGTACGCAGAGGCGGGTGAACCTTCACTGTCCAACCGCAGGCTGAAACTGTCTTTGAATTATTATATCCGACTGTTCTCAGAACCGCAGAATCCTGCCTATGACTGTGTCTTTGACCCTCCGTTCCAAAGTAAGTTTGCAAACAACCCGAAATGTATTCCGCCGTTTGGTCTTCGTATGCGACCTCCCGTGCGGAATGCAGGTCTAGACCTAGGAGTTGTGTCCGATTTTTCCAAGTTTCCAGATCAACCTCCGTGGACCTTCTTCACACCAGAGATTTGTTTCGACCTCGCAGCTTTTCGCAAAGAGTCTACCAGCTCTCTGGCATACAAGGCATTGTATGCTGAGCTCTGTTCCAAATTCCCATCCTGTCAAAAAGTTTTCACTGACGGTTCCAAGTCTGAAGATGGAGTGGCCTGTGCAGCCTACTGCCCTGGGGCTCCTTCTCAGATACTGTTGGAACATAATACATTCCGATGCTTCTGTCTATTCTGCTGAACTTACTGCTCTGGTACTGGCTTTGAAGATAATCTCCCATTCTTCGACCCTCCGGGGGTTACGACCTTGTCGTGGTCGGAGGGTTTGCGTGGTCCAGTGATCCCTTAGGCTTTGCTGGCGGGGGCATCAATACTTGGAGATAGGCTGGTTTTTCACACTGCTTCTAGCCTGAGAGGTGCAGATGCTGTTTGGCCTAAGCGTAACGTGGTAAGGAGTTGATGCCCCTGGTAGGGCTTCCCATGTCAGATAGGCTAAGGGTGAGGATCCTGACTAAGAGTAACCCGCCTTTCTCTCTTTTCTTGTTTTCTGCCTCCCTTATTTGGCCTTTTTATCTTGTCTCCCCTTAAAGTTTCTTTTCACCTCCTTTTTCTTGTGGTCTCCTTAAGACCCCCGCGTTTTGCCGTGCGGTGGCCTTGTCGGAGGGGATGAGATTCCGGGGTGATTGAGAGGGCAGCGCTCTCAACACTCATTTGGCTCGGACCTCTCCTAGCAGGGAGTACATTTTGGGCCCCGGGTGTACTAATCGGCTCCCTTTTTGGGGGTTGGGTAAGGGGGCATTTCCCCGCTGGCCAAGGTAACCCGCAGTGCTCGGCTCTCTGTTCCCGGATTTGGCATGATCGGGGGGTGGGGTTTTGGTTGTTCTGTTGTCGTTGTTTCCCCGAAGCCGGGAAAGGGGTCAAAAATTTGGTTTTTTGGGCCCCTGGCCCTTATTTGGGACCCCAAGGTGGGTGGGAAAGGGAGGGATAAAAAAATAAAAAAAATACACATGGTTTTTTTAAAAAACCCCCCCCCAAAAAAAAGGAAGGCAGCACCCCCTATTTCAGGGGTTTTCGTTTTGACAGGTTGGGTATGGAGATAGACAAAAGGGACAGGTTTTGGGTTCCCGGGCCTTTTATGGAAGGAACGGAGCAAAAAAAGCCCCCTTTCAGCTTTGAGCCCATTTGCTACCCAAAAAGGGTTTAAAGGTATAGCAGGTGACCCTCGGTCCCAAGGGGTTGAAAATTTTCATTTCTTTTTAAATGCAAGTCACACAAACAATCTGAACAGTGAGAAGGCAAAAAAGTTGTGGTGGGGAGATCAGGGTGACCCCCCATAAGCAATTAAATTCATCAAAGGTGTGATTAGATGCAGAGATCTGGGGGTGTTTAGAGGCGGAAATAAAAACGGAGCGGGCTTTCCGGGGGTTTGTGGGGGGGGTTGCGCAGGGGGGGGTAAAAAAGGGTTCAGAGAGAGGGGCCCCAACCCCCTCTTTCTGCCCTTTTGCAACCCTGTGTGCCTCCGGTCATCGGTTTGGTTCCCTAATGTTCATGTTCGCTTTTTGTGCCGCCCCCATTGGGTGCTTCGGTGCCGGGGGTTTTGGGCCATGTGGGGGGCCCGTGTTCTGGGCGGGAGGTGGTGGTATTTGCTGAAAGGAATCATGATGGGCGTGTCTGATCGGCACTTTGTGCTAACTGGGTGGGCCTCCCCCTTTTCCCGAAACTGTCCCTTTGGGTTTTAAAGAATTGCTATACAAGAGTTAAAGGAAAAGAAGATCTCATTTTTGAAGCCGGAAAACAGGTTGTGGGCAGTCGACGCCGAAGCTTCTTCCTTTGCTTGGCGTAAAGAAAGTTCCCATAGTTCCTACTGGTAGTCTGCTGCCAGACTGACAAAATTCATGTTTTCAAAGACTTGCAAGAAAGATCTGTCGTTCTGGTGGTAAAAGTCCACCCCCTTAAAACCCAAGTGTCCCCCTGTGGGGCAAAAAACCGCCCCCCCCTCAGATCCCCAGCGTCTACAAATTTGGCTGGGCAGATTAAAAACCGACCCCTACCTCGAACTCCTTGTCAGTCCCCTGGGGAAAGGGAGTTAAACCTAGTGTGGAGTGGTGGAGTTGAGGAAAAAAACCCTCCCGTCCCCCAACCCCCAGACCTACTTCACTGTTGGCAAGTCCGAGCAGGTCTGCAGATAGTCCAGAAAAATTAAGAAACAAATTTACAGTTTAGCAGGTGTTGAGGAGGGATGACCTGTCTTTCCTTTTCGCCTTGCCCATGGTATAAATATTCCTTTGGGAATACCCGTGGTCTAATTCCAATTTCGAGGGGGCGCAGCTTTGTGTCGTCTAAAAGTTCTGTCGTGGCCTTCAAGAAATCAACTTAAAACCAAAAAGCCCTTTATCTTTCGGGCTTTAATTTATTTCGAAACCTGCACAACCATCCCCGTTGGGACTGCGGGCGGTGTTGCCTTCTCCTACACAAAACTTTGTTGTATAGTCCTGTCACTCTGTCCCCCCTTCGGCGTAGCTGGAAGTATTCCCCACAAGTGTGCAACTTTCTCTTTTCTCTCCCCTTCTGTCCCGGTTTGTGTCGGCCCCTTGTCAGTTGATAGGGGAACCCCCTCGACCTTTTTTTGCTGTTGGGTGTTTTTTAACGGCCCAAAAACCCCTTTTTGGGGGTGTCCGGTTCGTCACCCAGGGGTTGCGATTGAGGTGCCCTTTTGGATTTGGATTTGTGTTTTTAAAGACGGATCTGCAACTTACCTCCATTCTTCCCGGGTTCACTTTCGTGTTTAGTTTTGTGGGTTTGTGTCCCTCGGGTCCTGGACTATGAGGGGGGTTGTCCTGACGACTGCAGGAAGTGCCCCTTTTCCCCGTTTCTAAAACCTGTAATAACTGAAACGTCTCGTTCTCAGCATTTAAATTTATAAAAAGCAAACTGGGTTCTTTTGCACCCACTGTTTCAAGGAGTTCGGGGACACTGTTTTTTTTTTCGGCCCTGCCCCAGCTGATTTACGACTAAAATTATGTTAAATGTGCAAAAGCCTGATTCAGTGTTTTCCAATAAACTTCTGCAAAACCCCCTGGTTCGTTTTAGATGCCAACAAATTTCCAAAGTTAGAAAAGGGTCAGGTAGGTATCCCCCCTTGGGGTCCCAACGCTCGAGCCCTAAAAAATCCGTGCCAAATCAAGACACATTTTTAAAATCAGAAAGTCGGTCTGGAGAAGTTCTGTCCGGGCTGACATAAAAAACTTCAAAGAAAAAGTGGGAACTCTTTAAAAAAATAAAGGGGAAAAACCCCTGCCCCATGTGACCATTAAGTTTTCGGATTCTTTAATAACAGAGGGAAAAGCAGTTGCTAATCGCTTGCTTCAACCATTTAAAAGAATTCCCCCTCTTCTAATAAATCAGTCACTTTTGTCAAAACAAAGCCTAAAAGAAAAAAACGCCCCGCAACTTTTATCGAAAATGGGGGACTACAATCTTCTTTCACATTTACGGCTGAAATCTGCCTTACTCTCTTTTCAGCGATTCCCTCCGGTATGATGAAAAACATTTTAAATTGAAACATCTTCCGCAGAAGGTCTGAAATTCCCGTTCAGGTATACAACCGTGGGATACAGGTTTTCTTTCCACCCTTTGGGGGACGCCCCCTTATTCCCATCCCCAACCCCGGAAGATCTGTCTAATCTCTAACTACCGTCCCCTACTTTTACGCGTGTCTGTAAAAAGAGGAAAAAAATGGTCAAAGCTAGGGTCATGTGGAAATCGAAACCCATGGCCTTTTTTGGGGAAAGAAAAGTGTTTGGTTTTTGCAAACATGTATACGTTGACCTTTGATTCGTCTGGAATCTACACTTTGGGAAAGCTTTTTTGAAACAGACGCATGCAGGGCAATTTTTTTCGACTTGGGAAGGCCCACATACCCCCTGGAAGTCGGGGTACTTCTGTCTCCACGATTGGGTTTTCGAGGTCTCTTCCTCATTTATTCAAAAAATTTTTGGGAGGACAGTTTCGGTGGGGTTGGGACCCCTCTTCTGTGTCCACGGCGGAGTTGGGTGTTCCCCAGGGGGGGCATCCCGCTCCGCCCCCTTTAGTTTAAAAAACAACAACATTGTTAAATTTTAGTTAGCAGGGTTCGACTGCTCATTGTTTGTGGATGATTTTGCTGTTAGCAACTGGAAGCCCGTACCCGAGTGTCCCGCGCAGGCTCCCGCTTTGCGTTGATAAAATCCATCAGTGGGCGGGATGAAAAAAGGTTTCACCTTTTTTTGCTACAAAAACCCGTGTATTCATTCCTAATTCCGTAGTTTTTTCCAGATCCCGAAATTCCGCGGGAAATCTCCCCTTCCAGCTGTTAAAGAGGCCAAATTTTTGGGGTCATTTTTGACCAAAAACTTAAAATTTCTCAGCCCTTTAAAAAATTTAAAAAATGTTCAAAAAGGCCTGAATTTTGCGGGTGTAGCACACACCGATGGGGGCTGATAAGAAAACTTTGTTGCACCCCTTTCGAGCCCCGGTCCCTTCTAAAAGGATACGGTTGTGCGTGTAGGGTCCGCAAAAATCATCTTCCTCAAATCTTGGACCCTATCCCCCATTAAGGCCCTTTGTCTTGTCTTGGGGGCGTTCCGCCCCCCCTGGTACAGCCGTACGCGAGGCAGGTGAACCTTCATGTCCAAACGAGGCTGAAACTGTCTTTGAATTTTTAAACCCACTGTTTCAAACCCCAGAATCCTGCCTATGACGTGTTTTTTGACCCCCCGTTCCAAAAATGTTTGAAAAAACCGAAAAGTTTCCGCCGTTTGGGTTCGTTGCAGCCTACGTCGGAAGCAGGTTTTGACCCGGGAGTAGTTTCCGATTTTTCCAAGTTTCCCGGGTCAACCCCCATGGGCCTTTTTTTACCAGAGATTGTTTTGATCCGCACTTTCCGTAAGGGGGTTACCAGCTCTCGGGTAAAGGGTTTGTATGCGGCTTGTTCCAAATTCCCATCCATCAAAAAAATTTTACTGCGGTTCCCAAATTGGGATGGGGTGGCCCCGGCAGCCTAGCCCTGGGGTCCTTCTAGTATTGTTGGGAAAATTAATTAGATGCTTCTGTCTTTCTGCTGAATTTGCTTAGTACGGGTTTGAAGATAAATTCCCCTTTTAGGGGGACTTTCTGGTTCTGTCGGATTCGCTGTCAGCTTTGGGGCCTGTGGCCGCAACCCCGCATCCCGAATTTTACTTTTTTTTGAACTTTTTAGCAAGTTGAAGGGGACGGTTAAACATTACTCTTGTTTGGGGTTTCCCGGCCATGTTGGCATGGCGGGGAAAGAAATGGTGATGTTTAGCAAAAAACGCCCAAGAGAGAAAACTGTCCAAAATTATATCCCGCTCAGATGTAAAACCAAAATTAACGATTTGTAGGACTTGGGGGAGGATTGGAAAACACAGAGAATAACAAAAACTCTTTCGATCGTTCCAAACCTTAAAGATTCCTCCCTTACGGGGTGGGGGAAAAAGGAAAAAGGTTTTGTGCCGGTGCACACCCGGCATTGTATTTTCCCCTTTTACCTTTTAAAGAGTGGGAAAGTCCGTGTGCATTCCCCGTATGCCATACAAGAAAAAGTTCTTTTAGATGTTGGGATGCACGATGTGGCACAAAATTTTACGGGAGCCCTGAAGATCCTGTTCAGGTGTCCCCCCTGACGTGATTGGGTTTTTTTTGAGAAAAATTAACATTTTTCTTGATTTGAGATTTTTCGGAAAAGGATTTTTAACAAAGTTTTGGTTCGTTTGTGACGTGTATTTTTAAAGGATGTGTGGGGTTTTTTTTTTTTTTTTTTTTTTTTTTTTTTTAAATGACTGGTGAGTTGATTTTAAGTGGTGACAGCCCTGATGTGGCCCTCTGCGGTCGGCTGGGCTATAAGCAACATTATCTTATCTTTATCTTATCTTATCCCATTCTTCGAAGAGGGACTTTCTGGTTCTGTCGGATTCGCTGTCAGCTTTGGAGGCCATAGCTGGCCGCAACCTTCAGCATCCAGAACTTTTACTTTTTTTTGAACTTTTTAGTAAGTTGAAGGCGGACGGTTACAACATTACTCTTGCTTGGGTTCCTGGTCATGTTGGCATCGGCGGGGACGAAATGGTTGATCGTTTACCCAAAAGAAACGCCACAAGAGAGAAACTGTCAACACTTATATCCCCTGCTCAGATGTGAAACCCAAAATTAACGATTATGTGAGAGACCTCTGGCAGGAGGATTGGAACACACAGACGACTAACAAACTCTTTCAGATCCGTCCAAACCTTAAGGACTTCCTCCCATCTACGTCGGGTGGTCGTAAAGAGGAAAACGGTTCTGTGCCGGCTGCACACCGGCCATTCGTATTTTACCCATTCTTATCTTTTAAAGAGTGAAGAAGCTCCGTGGTGCATTCCATGTCATGCCCCACTCACAATGAAACATGTTCTTTTAGAGTGTTGGGACTTGCACGATGTGAGACACAAACATTTTACAGCGGAGTCCATGAAGATCCTGTTCAGGGATGTCCCCCCTGACGTGATCCTTGAGTTTTTGAGAGAGATTACATTTTTCATCTGATTTAAGATTTTACGGCAGAAAGATTTTTAACAAAGTTTCTGGTGCGTTTGTAGATGATGTTATTTAACGAGATGTGTGAAAGTTGGTTGTTGTTTTTTTTTTGTTTTTTTTAAATGACTGGTGAGTTGATTTTAACGTGGTGACAGCCCTGATGGGGGCCCTTTGCGGTCGGCTGGGCTATAAGCAACATTATCTTATCTTATCTTACTAACCTTCGAAATATACATTTAGCAATAGAGTTAAATTGGAATTTACTTTCAGTAACTACTAAAAATGCACCAGATATTAATCAGTTCAAGAATCTACTAGATAAGAGACCCAAATTGCTTAGTTAGGAAATTTGATGTTGATTAGTATTGGAAAATTAGCATGCATAAAGCAGACCTGTACATTTGTTATACTGATAAAGATAGGACGTTAAGGCTCATGAGGGCCTAACCTAGTCCCTATTTTACTACTACTATGTTAACGTTTTTATTGAATATGACAGGCAGTGTTCATAAAGAAAGAGGTGAGAGTATTTAAATATTCCATCTTCCTTCAGATAAGCGTCAGCGGCATGCAGATACTCATGCCGAGGATGCTTATCTGAAGGTTCATGAAAGTTCTAATCCTCCACTTCTTTTAATAGAACACTGCCTCTTATTGATTAACAGGTTAAGAATTTTTGTAAGTTAGGATTATAGATTATGTATAAAGTCTCGTAAGGGAATTGGCATCATGTTGGGGCTTACTGAACGAACATTGATTTGCCAGTTTGTAACCCCCTTTCATCCTCAGCTCCCCTTCCCCTCCTCCCCCACTAGTAGGTACCCCTCCCCCCACTATTAGTCTCAGTTAATAACAAAGTCATGTATGTTGCACTTTCTGCACATGTCAGCAAAGTTGCATGTAGTTTAATTCATTATGTCACTCTTGCATCCAGAACATTAGAAACGAGGTGATGGTCAAGTAGGGAGCATTATTTATTCTCCATAACACTAGTGTTTCGACCTTTACTCTAGTGGGCATATGACTTTGTTTTGTTATTGTGCATTGTTTGTGCACATTTCAACTTTAAGGTGCAAAATTGCTGTGAAAAAAATTACAAAATACTATTTGTTTTGTTGGATGAATGACAAGCACATTTTTATTATTCTTTCTGATTGCATTTGTATTTGAAGAGGTAAAAGTTTTGGTGGTAGTAGTTTTTTTTTTTTTTTTTGGGGGGGGGGGGGGGGGGGGGGGGGGGTAGGAAGGTATGTTCACATTCTTACTCCTTTGAAAAACATGAAGATTTTTAAGGAATAATGTTTACTGTTCAAACATTAATGTGGTTTATTATAATTAGTATCCATTGACTGATTGAGATTGAAAAGTAGCATCTGATCTGAAATCATGAAAGTTCTAAGAATTTGGGCTATTTAGATTGATTCTAATGGTCAGATAAGAAAATTATTTTAAAGATCCAGATTAGGCAGATATGATGTACAGTGTTCAAATATTGATACATTTTTGTTTTTGCTTGCAGATGGCACCTCGTAAAGGAAAAACTGTTCAGCAAGAACAGGTGGTTCTCGGCCCACAGGCCAAAGAAGGAGAAAATGTGTTTGGTGTGGCACACATCTATGCCAGCTTCAATGATACATTTGTCCATGTTACTGATTTATCTGGAAAGTAAGTCAAACTAAGTAACTGTTGAATGAACTATTTTTGGTGTGTGTGTGTGTTTCTGTTTAAAGTATGACTTGTTTAAGTGGGTATTCCAAACATGTATTCAAACAGTAATGTTGTGTAGGGCATGCGCACGTATCATGACACTCGATGGATTTTGGGGTAATCCTCCATTTTGATACACAGTAGAAATAGCACTTCACTTAGCAGTCGATGGTGGTGTCATTTCACAGCTGTCCAAAACCAGATTTCATTGCTGTATCATGAATTTTAACGAAACATACTGTTGTTCACTTGGAAAAAGATTAATAGAATGCAGATCTTTTATTCTCATGTTAAAAAGAAATTATAGAAAACAACTGGGTAAAAGAACTTGTTAGAGCTAGAACATGAGGTTGCAGTTAGAACTAGGATAATAATGGCCAGATACACAACACATAATGTCGTTTGTTTGCTCAAAATGTTTTAAATATTACGCTCTGTATGTGGCAGACAAATTTTTATATTTGTGCTCTCTGGCTCTTGTCTCTCTCCCACTCTCCCGTTTCTGCAATATGTCTGATTTTTTTGCATTTCCAGATTAAGAACTTGTGACTAAAAGTAATATTGAAAGCAAAGCAGATCAGTATTAAACCGTTTCCATCTGAGGCAACGTTTGCAAAGTCAAGCCTATGAGCTGAAAGCCTGTGGAGCTTGTCAGGCCCCTGATTTGACCCAGTTGCAGTGTGTTGGTCAGTTCCAGGTTTTCTAAAACAAACTTAACAAACCCATGTGCAAGAAAAAAATCTGAGAAATTTTCATGTCATTGTTAAAAAAAAAACATGAAAATCTTAAATGAGAGTTGAATAGCCTATTGGCTTAGGTTATCATTCTTTGTCGTTGTCTCCATCTGGCAATAGGGTGGCTGTTCTATCCACGGTAATTTCTTTAAAAAGTCTGTAAGCGTCCAGGAGGCTTTAGACCCTTAGAGTTAGATCGAACTTTCTGGACCTTGAGCCCATATCTGCAATTTCAATCGACTTATCCTTTACAAGACTACCATCCTCTGAGCCCTATCGTCCATCTGGTTAAATTTACATTCTTCGGGCCATCACCTTTCCAGTAAGCGACAAGAATTTTAATAGTTTCCTTCCAGAATTATGGGCAAAAAAGGTAAAAGAGGTACATTCATCAAAGCTCTCTCTGAGGTACTAGGCTGGCAAGATGTACTTAGGTGACAGGAAGTTACATCCTAGGTGACGTGTTCTTCCAGTGGTCAACTTCTTGTCTAAAAGTAGTGCATGAAGAAATAAGTAGCCAGCAATGTTCTCAGAAGTGAGAACTTGTTATGTTGTATGCTGGTTCTTGCTGACGATGCACATTTTTTGCACTTGACATGTTATTGGAAATATATTTACTAAAACCTCTTCTGTGGTCAGCTGGGCTATAAGCAACATTACCTTTCCCACCTACCCTGTACTTTTCAACTGCTGTTGGATTCATTCATCACACGAGCGAAGTAGGCAGTTTGACTCTCTTTGTTTGAACTAAAGTTGTGAAATTATGGCAGGTCCACGGATTGCAACAGGTCAGCCTGCAGTCTGATTGTAATACAGCTATATGTTGGAACTTTGAATACTTTTGTCAGTCCTAGACAAATATTACTAATTTCCATTGTTGCAACAAGGTGGATTTGTAATTCAATGCACATTGTAATTCAGTGCACATTGTTAGTCACATAAATTTTTACAGCTACATAAACACTTTTGTTTCAGATAAAGTACTAGTTGAAGATGTATGATTAGAAGTAATGATGTGTCTTTGTTTCTTTGTAAAACACATGCAGCTCACAATTTACAGTTGTATGTCCACTCAAATGAATATGAGTTAAAGACCAAGTGGTACAGAAAAAAAATTGATGTTTGTGCAGAGAAACGATAGTGCGCGTGACAGGTGGTATGAAGGTGAAGGCTGACCGTGATGAGGCCTCTCCTTATGCTGCCATGTTGGCTGCCCAAGATGTGGCCGAACGCTGCAAACAGCTGGGCATCACTGCTCTTCACATCAAGTTGAGGGCAACAGGCGGCAACAGGTATATACTGTTCAAATCTAGCAGCTATTGTAGATATGATTCTACAAATGAGGTAACTTGCATAAATACACCCATTTGGAGAACTTTCTTGGCAATTTATACTGCATGTACATTTATACTGCATGATTAATACCTACTTGTATATGCTTTGCTTTATGTGAATTTGATAACAGCTAGTCAGAATAGACTGTGCAGAGCACTTTGACTCTGAAGGTTGTGTTTATTGTGTGTCGGTTCGCTCATTAGATACAAAGGTCTCAGAAATGATTAAGCTTATAACAGTTTTGGGTAATGATGCTCATCAGGTGACCAGTGAACACTCGGATATACTTGGCTGAAAATAAATAAGATCTACAGGATGAAAAAAAAGGTATGATGTTGATAGATAATGGTGCATAGACTAACCATCAGATTGATGTGAAGGGCCTGCCTGATATTTGGTCTGCAATATGAAATAAGTTCTTGGGCAAAGAGTTCTTCCCCTTCTTGGTAAAAGCTACTTGAAGAACTGTTTTCAGAATCAGATTTTTGTGTGAAGAAGATTACAGTTTTGTATGTTTTAATTTCAGAACCAAGACGCCTGGACCAGGTGCACAGTCTGCTCTTAGAGCTCTGGCTCGCTCAGGCATGAAGATCGGCCGCATTGGTAAGGAACTGTGTCTTTGTGTAAGTGTGTGTGTGTGTGATGCACTGTACCATTTCAAACTTATACATGCAAACCATAGCCTGTCTGCTAGATCTGTTTGGCCACATTTTCATGACATGCACAGTTCCTGCAGATCCATAGATTCGCTTCTTATATGCTATGGCCAAGTGATCTTCCAGGTATTTCGTCAGAAGGGTTCTCTCACTTTAGCTGGTGAAGAGGGTGCAGGGTTCGTACAGAGTCCTGGAAGTCTGGAAAAAGTATGAAAAAGTCATTTCCAGGGTTGGAAAAGTCTTAGAATTTTGTAATTTGTGGCCATGGGTCTGGAAAAGTCCTGGAATTTTGTAAAACCTGTGCAAACTTTTTCATTATATCGAATTTCACTTTAAGTTTCTCTACACAAACATTGAAATAAGAATAAAAACAAATTAAATCACGCACAATGATCAAGGGTTTCAGATTTCCTCTGGCCGGAGATTTAGCAGACTACATTTTTTTCTCCAGAGTAGCTCCCCTTTACTGTGAAAAGCGGTGCGCATGCGCAGTTGGTACCATTGCTTAACTACCTTTCGAGTCAATAGCGCTGCGAGGGAAAATAGCGTCAAAGTATTAAAGAAAACATGGGAAAATGTGTGTTTAGCCTAGCTGGCTAGACAGTACAAATTATCGCAAATGGGTTGCTCCTGCTTCCGATGGATGTAAGACAAAAGCACGGTGCCTGCTGTGCAAGAAAGACTTCGACATCGGGAACATGGATGAAGCTGCTCTGAAAAGCCACGCGGCAGGCAGCTTTCAGACAAAATGACTCGGACTCCAAGAATGACCGTGACTGATTATTTTTGGCACAAGGATTGTGAAAAGTGAGTTCTACATTAAAAAAAAGCGGTTAATTTTTTTTTTTTTTACTTCAGTATGGGATGCAGTCATGCATTGAATGGGGTGTGGGTGGGGGGTAGAGAAAATCAAAGGGCCCAAGGGCGATACACTGGCCTATTTTAAGACACATACATACACACACACACACACCCGTCTCTAACTCTCTCTCTCTCTCTCTCTCTCTCTCTCTTATCCAAAAATTTCAAAATTTAGATATGAAATTGAATAGAGAGCACATTGGCTTGTAAGTATTCAGCTATGTTGAACATCCAAATTAAAATGAAAGGACAGTTGAGAGGAGAGATGAAAGTTTTGCTAAGTATTGAATGCCCTGCTATCATTAAATCAGTTCTTTTCTGATGTGTTTAGCATGGTAATCACATACAGAGGTGCATGCACACACACACACATTCTGGGGTCTGGAAAAAATTATGAAAAGTCTGGAAAAGTATGGAATTTTGTTTGGTCACATCTGTGGGAACCCTGAGTGTGGCTTTATTCTTCATCTAAAATTTTCAAGTGTATTTTCACCATGCTTTCAGGTTTTTGTGATTTCTTCAAGTCAACCAATAGCAGCAAAAATGGAAGGTATGCTGTGAAACCAAAGAAAAAAAAAATGCTGTAGAGATAAATGTCATAAAATACACAGCTGCATTCAAGTGGTGTTCAGCTTTTCAGTGTGGAGATAAAAAAAATTTCACTTGTACTTCATGTATACTTTGTCATGAATCACTTGATCAAAGGCTCGCTGTTTGCGACAGCATTTTCAACAATTCCACCTTGAGAAGTTTAATTCATCAGCCTCTACAATGAGAAATGGTACTTTTTACCTTCTAAGGACCTTTCAAGTCCATTCACAAGCATTTGTCTTCAGCTACATAGGTTTTTTGTGTGTGTTTGTTTTTTCAAATTTTTAAAAGCAGCTGACAATTAGAAACAAATTTTATCAAGTGAGAGAGCATGGAAACCCAACCAAGCTGATCAAGAGAGTATTTTGTACAGCTGCTGTCCCAGCGCTTGCCAAAAATCCCAGGATTTTGCTCATTTGATGACAGATGACCTTGACATCAGACCTGGTGACTGGTGTGTTACCATAGATTTTATCGAAATGTGCCAAGTCCCTTGAACTTGTTCATGTTCAATTTGCATCTGAGACCTGTGCAATTGCATGCATACGTATTTTTTTAAACGGGAAACAGTAAGCGTCAGTCTTTGAATTGTCAGTTGCATTCTTGTGTATTGCTGGCCTTAATACCATGGGTCATTCCAGAGAAGGGCTGAATGCCACAGAAACGTGACACAAGCTGGTAATGGACTTCTTATTGATGGGAAGTTTAGACAGACTTGGTCACTACACATTTTGTGCCAGTTCGTACATTTCTTTCTGAAAAAGGTCAACATTTTTCATCTGATTTAAGATTTTTACAGAAGAAAGATTTTTAACAAAATTTCTGGTGTATTTTTAGAAATTGTATGTTAAAGAGTTGTGTGAATGAGAATGAGGGGGGGGGGGGGGGGGGGGGTGTTTAAAAACAAATTTTTTTTTATATTAATGAGTTGACTTCAACACGGTTGTGAGTAGACTTCAAGGCAGTGACGGCCCTGATATGGTTGTTTCGGGTCGGTTGGGCTATAAGCAACATTACCTTACCTTTTTCTAAATGAAAGAATTGGAAGTCTCAGTTGGTAGAGCGCCGGATTGTAATCTTGGTGATCCAGGGGTTGCGGGTTTGAATCTCCGCCAGGCCATTTCGGTGCAGGGGGATTTTCCCCTCAGAGTTAACATTGGTTCCGACTCCATTTCCCATACAATCCTTCGAATGAGACTATAAACCAAGGTTCCGTCACGTAAAATCCCATCACCAACTTTCGGAAGAGGAGTCCAGTTTGGCCATTAGTATAGATGACACGTTACACATAGCATGCACCCTGCGTGAGAAATGGGGGAAAAAATTAAGGAAATACGGAAATTGAGTGAACGATATTGACCAGATGACACGGGAAATGACTGACTGAAGTGCTGGCAGGCAACTCTTCAGTCGGCACTACCCAGGTAGGCAGCCCGTTGTGTAAACGAGAGTGTTTATTATATCATATGTAAAGCGCCTAAAGCCCTAATCTTTAGAGAATAGGCGCTATGAAAAGAAAAGAAAAAGAAACACTCGAAGGTGCTGGGGAGGACCCAGAGAAGCACTGTCTTCACCTGCCTTTAGAGCAGTCCTGTACCACCCTTGGAGGCCTGCGCTGTGTTGACGATGGGTACAGGCACGCGCAGGACACTCCATTAAGATATCAAGGGACATAACTGCTCCTGAACAGAGGTAAATTAGACTACAGGATCCAGCTCATAACAGCCTTAAAGTAGCATCCCCATGGGTGTACCAGCCCGTATTTCATGACTGCAGAGCCCACCGGCGAAAAAACACCACCTCCAGCTGCCGAGCACACCCCACAGACCCAACCACCCTGCTCACGGACAGATGAAGACAGTGCCACTCCAGACACAGCCAAGCTTTCGCCATACGGTCTTATGTGCCCTGAAGAGAGAATCCAAAGGCAGCCCGTTGTGTAAACGAGAGTGTTTATTATATCATATGTAAAGCGCCTAAAGCCCTAATCTTTAGAGAATAGGCGCTATGAAAATAAACATAATTATTACTATCAAGTCATAAGGCAAAAGAAAAAAGAGAAAAGCGATTTGGGTTCTACCCTATTTATTCACCTCTGATTTCTCTCATTAGACGTTAAATGAAGAGGATTGAAAAGACGGCACAGAAGTTTTAAATTGCAACTTGCACAGGCTGGTAAAGCAAGATTATGCAATTGCATACATATGGGTTTTTTCTTTAGAAATAGGAAACTGTGTCGGTCTTTAAATTATCAGCTGCATTCTTGTGTACTGCTGGCCTTAATACCATGGGTCATTCCAGAGAAGGGCTGAATGCCACAGAAATGTGACACAAGCTGGTAATGGACTTCTTATTGATGGGAAGTTTAGACAGACTTGGTCACTACACATTTTGTACCAGTTTGTACATTTCTTTCTGAAAAAGATCAACATTTTTCATCTGATTTAAGATTTTTACAGAAGAAAGATTTTTAAACAAAATTTTTAGTGTACATGTGTTTTTAGAAATTGTATGTTAAAGAGTTCTGTGAACGAGTGTTGTTTTGTTGTTGGTTGCAGACCTGCCAACCATTACGCATTTCGCGTAATTTATTAGCCCAAGTGATAATTCTTACGCATTTAGCCAAAAAATTACGCATTGAAAGTTTTCAACAACAACTTTAAAAAAACGACGAAAAAATCAGCTTGTGTACAGACACCACGGCACCGTGCGTATAACCAGTAATCTTCAAGAAGCGTTTCCGGTCATGCGCAGTTCGTTTCACCATCTTTACCATTCAGCGAAGTTGGCATTTTTTTTAAGTTTTAGCTACGAAAATGTCGAAACGTGGAGTAGAAAGTTTTGGACAAGATAAGAAAAAGCTTGGTCAAAAGTTCCGAAAAGAATACTCGGAAAAGTTCCCCTGCATACGACCTTCGGCTAAAGGTGTTAATTGTGCACGGTGTACCACTTGCGAGTCGGACTTCACAATTTCCCATGGCGGGATGGTGGATGTGAAGCGTCACCTTGAGTCACGCAAGCACATCGATTCCTCTAACGCGCCGAATTCTTCCAGCATCACACAGTTTTTTTTTTTCAGACTGTAGACACCTCAAAAGAGGATGAAATAAGGAAAAGGGTGATTCGGGCTGAAGCATTGGTGGCCGGATTTTTCGTCGAGCACATCGCTCTTAGCGCAGCTGAGCATGCATCCCAGCTTTTTAAAGAAGCGTTCTCAGATTCGGAGATCGCCAAACAGTTCAAGAGCGGTCGAACAAAGACAACACACATTGTAAGGACCCTTCTCATGGAAGCCTAAACTGCTGCTGCATCTCGACTGCTGAATGGTCCGTTTGTGTTGGAGACTGATGGAAGTCAGGAAGGTGGGGGGACAAATTCTTTCCTGGGGTGGTGCGATACTTAAAAAAGGACACAATCGCCACTGAGCCGATAGCCAACCCCACATGCACAGAATCAGCAACAGGGGAGAACATTTTTTAGGTTATATATTTTCTTAATTTCATGTTCCCAGTTTCTCCATCTTCGAACTCCCCCACCCCCTTCCTTAAGTCCAAATCTTTGCCAAGTCATTACCATCAAGGCAGTTGAGTTGTTGGCCTGCGCTTGTTTTTTTCCCCCACTATTAGATTGTTCGTCTATGTATTTGTCTGACGTTATTCAAGTTTAAAAGGCTGTGCCAGTCTTGAATAAAAGTTACTTTGTGTTAGGTTTCCTTATGGGAGCAAATGTTACCCCACTTGTTTACTGTATATTGTTTACTGTTCCCTGCCTCATTTCATTTTCAATTTTTTAGGTTGTTTCTGGCGCCGGCGCACTATCAAGCCTTGGTGTGCCATGCCATGATGGTTTAGGGGATTTGTGTGCGTTTCCAGTGTATTCTACATTTTCATAATTAGTAAAGATTTCTTGTGACACTAAAAAGAAAAGCTTGTTTTTGAAGAAAAGTAAAGTTCACAAAAATTGTGCGAACAATTTCATCGCATTGTGTTTGTTTGAAAAAAGGTATGTCGCGCTTGATTACTCTTAGCTCTCAGAAATTACACATTTCTGCCTCACTGAGCTTCAATTCTTACTCATTGGTCTCTTAGGGGGTTGGCAGGTCTGAACCATTTGTTTGTTTGTTTGTTGTTTTTTTTTTAAATATTTTTTTGACTGGTGAGTCTACTTCAACACGGTTGTGAGTAGACTTCAGGGCGGTGACAGCCCTGATATGGCTCTTTGCGGTTGGCTGGGTTGTAAGCAACATTACCTTACCTTTTTCTGAAGGAAAGAATTGGAAGTCGTATGGCAAAAGAGAAAGAGAAAAGCAATTTGGGTTCCACCCTATTTATTCACCTCTGATTTCTCATTAGATGGTAAATGAAGAGGATTGAAAAGAGGGACACAGAAGTTTTAAATTGCAACTGGACTTTAGTTGATTTTAACGTGGCAACAGCCCTGATGTGGCCCTTTGTGGTCGGCTGGGCTGTAAGCAACATTATCTTATCTAACTAACTTGCCCAGTCTGGTAAAGCAGGTTTGTGCAATTGCGTACATTTTTTGTTTTCTTAAAATAGGAAACTGTGTCGGTCTTTGAATTGTCAACTGCATTCTTGTGTACTGCTGGCCTTAATACCATGGGTCATTCCAGAGAAGGGCTGAATGCCACAGAAATGTGACACAAGCTGGTAATGGACTTCTTATTGATGGGAAGTTTAGACAGACTTGGTCACTACACATTTTGTGCCAATTTGTACATTTCTTTCTGAAAAAGATCAACATTTTTCTTTTAAATTAATGTAAGATTCTATAGAAGAAGAAAAGTTTTTGTATTGGAATTTCCAGTGTATTTTTAGACAGTGGGTGAATTTTAAAGGATTGTGTGAATGAAGTATGTGGGTTTGTGTGTGTTTTTAATGACTTTTGAGTTGACTTCCAACGTGATGACAGCCCTGATATGGCCTCTTGTGATCGGCTGGCAACATTACCTTACCTTTTTTTAAATGAAAGAATTGAAGTCATAAGGCAAGTCAAAAGATTTCTTTCTCATTAAATAGGAGTGAAAAGGGGGGACAGAAAATGTTTAAATAGCAACTTGCCCAGTCTGGTAAAGCAGGTTTGTGCTAGAGCATACTTTGAATTGTCAGCTGCATTCTTGTGTACTGCTGGCCTTAATACCATGGGTCATTCCAGAGAAGGGCTGAATGCCACAGAAATGTGACACAAGCTGGCAATGGACTTCTTATCGATGGGAAGTTCAGACAGACTTGTTCACTACACATTTTGTGCCAATTTGTACTTCTTTTTCTTTTTTTTTACATGAAAGGATTTAACTCCTAAGGCAAAAGAAAAAAAGCGATTTTGGTTACACCATATTTGTTCATCTCTGATTTTTCTTTCATTGGACATTAGATTAAGGAGGAGTGAAAAGAGGACCGAAAACGTTAAAATTGCAACTTGGCCAGTCGGGAAAAGCAGGTTTCACAGATACTTCATCTAGTGTGTGATGGGTTGAATGATATTTTTATGAAGTTTCTGTTGGAAATTTTGCTGAAATGAAATAAGAAAAAAAAACGTATAAGAAGAATTAAAAGAAAGGTATTATACCCAACACCATCTGCAACTTCATTTTCACTTCAAGAGGGGGTAGATTTAACTACCAAAAAGACAGCCATGAGGAGGTAAAGTTTTCTTACTCTCATTTTGCCTTACATTCAGTCCATCTGAGAATCGATTTTGATTAACATGTTATAGGCCCATGATTCAGGACTCCACCAAGACAGCTTCACGCTTTTTTGTTGTTGAATTGATCAGCTTGGTAACATTCTTTTGGTTTCTTTGTTTGCTGCATAGTAAATTGCCTGCTACAAGACACTGTGAAAGGGTCGCCAGAGTTGCTTAAATGCCAACTTCAGTTTGGGGGGGGGGGGTGGGGGGGGGGTCGGCTTCCACTGGGATGCCTCGCCCCTGTATTGCCCTTACAACTCGCAGGGGCCTTGAAGATCTCTGGACCCTGGCCTTTTTCAGGGATTCTTTTATCAGCAGTTCTGGCTGTGCCAGTCTTGAATAAAAGTTACTTTGTGTTAGGTTTCCTTATGGGAGCAAATGTTACCCCACTTGTTTACTGTATATTGTTTACTGTTCCCTGCCTCATTTCATTTTCAATTTTTTAGGTTGTTTCTGGCGCCGGCGCACTATCAAGCCTTGGTGTGCCATGCCATGATGGTTTAGGGGATTTGTGTGCGTTTCCAGTGTATTCTACATTTTCATAATTAGTAAAGATTTCTTGTGACACTAAAAAGAAAAGCTTGTTTTTGAAGAAAAGTAAAGTTCACAAAAATTGTGCGAACAATTTCGCATCGTGTTTGTTTGAAAAAAGGTATGTCGCGCTTGATTACTCTTAGCTCTCAGAAATTACACATTTCTGCCTCACTGAGCTTCAATTCTTATCATTGGTCTCTTAGGGGGTTGGCAGGTCTGAACCATTTGTTTGTTTGTTTGTTGTTGTTTTTTTAAATATTTTTTTGACTGGTGAGTCTACTTCAACACGGTTGTGAGTAGACTTCAGGGCGGTGACAGCCTGATATGGCTCTTTGCGGTTGGCTGGGTTGTAAGCAACATTACCTTACCTTTTTCTGAAGGAAAGAATTGGAAGTCGTATGGCAAAAGAGAAAGAGAAAAGCAATTTGGGTTCCACCCTATTTATTCACCTCTGATTTCTCATTAGATGGTAAATGAAGGGATTGAAAAGAGAGGACACAGAAGTTTTAAATTGCAACTGGACTTTAGTTGATTTTAACGTGGCAACAGCCCTGATGTGGCCCTTGTGGTCGGCTGGGCTGTAAGCAACATTATCTTATCTAACTAACTTGCCCAGTCTGGTAAAGCAGGTTTGTGCAATTGCGTACATTTTTTGTTTTCTTAAAATAGGAAACTGTGTCGGTCTTTGAATTGTCAACTGCATTCTTGTGTACTGCTGGCCTTAATACCATGGGTCATTCCAGAGAAGGGCTGAATGCCACAGAAATGTGACACAAGCTGGTAATGGACTTCTTATTGATGGGAAGTTTAGACAGACTTGGTCACTACACATTTGTGCCAATTTGTACATTTCTTTCTGAAAAAGATCAACATTTTTCTTTTAAATTAATGTAAGATTCTATAGAAGAAGAAAAGTTTTTGTATTGAAATTTCCAGTGTATTTTTAGACAGTGGGTGAATTTTAAAGGATTGTGTGAATGAAGTATGTGGGTTTGTGTGTGTTTTAATGACTTTTGAGTTGACTTCCAACGTGATGACAGCCCTGATATGGCCTCTTGTGATCGGCTGGCAACATTACCTTACCTTTTTTTAAATGAAAGAATTGAAGTCATAAGGCAAGTCAAAAGATTTCTTTCTCATTAAATAGGAGTGAAAAGGGGGACAGAAAATGTTTAAATAGCAACTTGCCCAGTCTGGTAAAGCAGGTTTGTGCTAGAGCATACTTTGAATTGTCAGCTGCATTCTTGTGTACTGCTGGCCTTAATACCATGGGTCATTCCAGAGAAGGGCTGAATGCCACAGAAATGTGACACAAGCTGGCAATGGACTTCTTATCGATGGGAAGTTCAGACAGACTTGTTCACTACACATTTTGTGCCAATTTGTACTTCTTTTTCTTTTTTTTTTACATGAAAGGATTTAACTCCTAAGGCAAAAGAAAAAAGCGATTTTGGTTACACCATATTTGTTCATCTCTGATTTTTCTTTCATTGGACATTAGATTAAGGAGGAGTGAAAAGAGGACCGAAAACGTTAAAATTGCAACTTGGCCCGTCGGGAAAAGCAGGTTTCACAGATACTTCATCTAGTGTGTGATGGGTTGAATGATATTTTTATGAAGTTTCTGTTGGAAATTTTGCTGAAATGAAATAGAAAAAAAAACAGTATAAGAAGAATTAAAAGAAAGGTATTTATACCCAACACCATCTGCAACTTCATTTTCACTTCAAGAGGGGGTAGATTTAACTACCAAAAAGACAGCCATGAGGAGGTAAAGTTTTCTTACTCTCATTTTGCCTTACATTCAGTCCATCTGAGAATCGATTTTGATTAACATGTTATAGGCCCATGATTCAGGACTCCACCAAGACAGCTTCACGCTTTTTTGTTGTTGAATTGATCAGCTTGGTAACATTCTTTTGGTTTCTTTGTTTGCTGCATAGTAAATTGCTGCTACAAGACACTGTGAATAGGGTCGCCAGAGTTGCTTAAATGCCAACTTCAGTTTGGGGGGGGGGGGGGGGGGGGGGGGGGGGTCGGCTTCCACTGGGATGCCTCGCCCCCTGTATTGCCCTTACAACTCGCAGGGGCCTTGAAGATCTCTGGACCCTGGCCTTTTTCAGGGATTCTTTTATCAGCAGTTCTCCATCCTTGATTGTTTTTGAAATACCTTGATTCATTGGGCAGGGGGGAAAAAGAGAAAAGATCCATGCTAATTTTTCAACGGTTGGTTTCTTAACCCCATATGTTTTGATGGGAAGAAGAAAGGGACCGCCAACACATGACTTTGTTGTGTACTTAGGTATCATAATTTTTGAACATGTTTACAGGGTTCGTACGCTCCTTGAATTCTGACAGGAAATTTCAAGACCTTGAAAACCTTTGAAAATGAATAAAATGTGGTTCTGTTGACCAAACCTCCTTGAAAACAAATTTTTACAAACATCGTTGCGATCCTGGATCGTCTGCGATTTTACCAAGGCAGATAATTTGCAACTTCATCAAAATTGAGAGTTACAAATTATCTCCTTTGGTTGAATCAACGATGACAATCCAGGATCGTGACGATGTTTGTAAAAATGTTTTTAAATGATTTTTTCATCAACCTGAACGCAGAAAAATCAAACTGCCGTTTCTTTTTTCAATTTTATGCAAGTAGTGTAGAGAGGTGTTTATGGAGCATTTTCCACCATTTCAGTTCATAACATCGGCAAGTATACATTCAAGCAAGGCGGCATTGAAAAATTCAAAGGCCATAATGGAAGGGTTTACTTAACTAATAAGGGACTAAAAGGTCTTCAGTGCTAGAAGTAGAACAATTTTGACATTTGAAGTATGGGCAGTGGAGCACTTAGCAGCTTAAAAAATTTTTTTTTAATTACATTTCATATTGAGCGGAGAAAAATATTGTGTCAGCAGTTGAGTTTTTCAAGTGGTTCTGTCATGTGTGTGGGTTTTTCATTTTTGTAGTGTCTGCTTCCTTGTTACCTGTGTGCTTCCTTACTTGTTCTGTGTGCTCCGTGTTGTCATTTCTACTAGGCAATTGGTGCAAGTAGCATTCGTTTGGACTTGAGCTGCTGCAATTATTTCATCACGGGAGCACGAGTTACCATGCTTGTTTTTCAGGTAATTGGTTTGCACGGTTTGTTTCAGATTGTACATGGCACTCACTATTGGTCATTATTTTGTTGCAGAGGATGTGACCCCCATCCCTTCAGACAGCACCAGAAGGAAGGGAGGTCGCCGTGGTCGCCGTCTGTAAAGGCTGTAGTTGCATACATGTGTATGTGGAAGGAAAAAGACAATAAAAACTGCAGTTCAGTGATGTATGTGGTGTGTGTCCAGTAGTGTGTCTGTGAAAATGGTGCTGTGGTGGTTGTCATTAAATGGAATATTCCACTATTAGTTTTGTCATATTTCAGTGAAAATTGTGTCAGTGAGTCAACTATCCTTGGACAGTCAGGACTCCCACTTCTCAGTGAATTCTCAGATTTTAAAGAAAAGAAAGAGTGAAATAGGAGGCGAGGTGGGGTCGGGTATTGGAAAAGAGTAGCAGTCAAAGAGAGTGATCAAGAATGTTCAAACAAATAGCTGTAGCTTACGTCAACCCATATGGTTTGGTTTGTATTGTTTCAAAGGTGGAGGAGACAGGGTCAAGTAGCAGTTAACTCCCGTTGTTGCAAAGTTGAGGAAGCTGTTTAAACTTCCTGTTCACTCTAGTTTGTGGTAGTGAAGCAGGTGTGTGGTGTGCATTTCTAATGAAGATTTTGAAATGTTCTGGTGGGGGTGGGCATGCTTTTCTTTGGTGGGACTCTGATAGTTCACTGCAAATTGTATGCAAGACGTGCGGTTCAGTAATGTTAGTAGTACAGTGGATACTGATCTGGATACAGCAGTTGTCTAAGCTGTGAGCAACATAATATGAACAGGAAGTCCAGCAGTATAATTCTCCACCCCACTTTTGCTTCCTCTCGGTGTATTGCTGCTAGCTACATCTCAGCCTTGCGTGTCCAGGATCATCTCGTCGCAGCCTCGGCACCAGAGGTTCATTGTGACAGACCTGACTACTGCTACGATTCGGCCGTAGCAACTACGTATTTGAGGGGTCTGCTACGGAGCTACGATGAGCGATAATTTTGCTACGGTTTTTTTCAAAGTTGAAGTCGATCATGGCGTTTTAGTAGATTTTGCGCTTAGTGAGAGAGCAGTTGCGTTAGACGCGAGTGTTGAGCGGACACGGTTTTCCTGTTCCTATCGCGCATGCGTGCAAGTCATTCAGTCTCTTCGAATCGATAATGGCGGCACCGGCGAGCGAAAGCGATTGTGAGATTTCAACACCTCCACGACCTGGTGAAAGACGGTGTCTCGAGGGAAGTGAAAGCGGGTCAAGCAAATGTAAACGTAAAAGAGTTCGTGCGGCAGAGCAGACGTTTAGGCAAAGTTACACGGAAGAATAGCCGGATAGCTCAGTTGGTAGAGCGCCGGACTCGTGATCCTGGGGTTGCGGGTTCAAATTTCGGTATAGGGGGATTTTTCCCTCGGAGTTAACATTGGTTCTGACTCCATTCCCCATATAGTCGTTCGGATGGGACTATAAACCGAGGTCT
Source organism: Conus ventricosus (assembly GCA_018398815.1). Taxonomy (NCBI): domain Eukaryota; kingdom Metazoa; phylum Mollusca; class Gastropoda; order Neogastropoda; family Conidae; genus Conus; species Conus ventricosus. The sequence continues at coordinate 118,424,539 of CM031595.1, forward strand.
AGTCAGTGTCACATGCACTAAGATCATACACGGACTCTAAAGATCCCGATGCTCATGTCCTAAGACGGGTGAGTACCGGCTACACGAAAATACACAATGCATGCAACCTGTGTGCCAGAATAGTCTACGTGAAGACTGTGGGCACGGGGTAGGTTAAACATCCCCATCTGGAAGAAGAAGAAAGAAGAAGAAGAAGAATGGCCATGCATAGTGAACAGTCATAATGGCGATTCACACTCTGCCTACTGTAATTTGTGCAAAGTTCAGTAATGAGCTCAAAATTGAGTTTGTCATATGTTGTAAGGTAGTTTCTCTCTCTCTCTCTCTCTCTCTCTCTCTCTCTCTCTCTCTCTCAAGGAAATGAAGGTAGTATTTACTATTATTAAAGCAAAGAAACATAGTTTTTCATTTATGATTAGATGGCAGTAGTTTGAAACGAGCCCGCGGTAGTTTGAAACCTGGCCGAGGTAGTGGCTACTGGTTAGAGGGTCTTGCTACTGGAAACAGAAGTCTGTGCTACTGGAAATGGTTTGCTGATGTAGTCAGGTCTGTTGTGAGCAACACAGTCTTGTGCCCTGCTCTAAAGTCCATTGTGGTGCTGCCTTTTCCAATCCAGCATATTTGGAACATAACCTAAGAGTCCCCCAGGAGCCTATTTGAAAGGGTGACCCCCCACAATTAGGGTGTCAGCAAGCCCATCCATTGACACAAACCCCAAATACAGGAAATTAGACTGGGGTCACCTGTAGAGCAGTACTATGATTCGTCAGAGAGGATATGAAACATCCGGATTCCATTCTGTATGACCATGTTATCAGCTAGGCCTAAAACACTTTCATTGTTTTGAAGAAGCTTTGAAAATGCATGCTCACATTAGGAATTGAGTTTGGGGTTTATTGAAAGTGCTAGCCTGGCAGCCAAATATCAGAAAATGGGTTGGGCTTCCAGTCGTTGGCCCATATGGCGATGGGGTATTTCCACTCCATCTTTATATACATGGTGACTCTTCTGCTAAAACGGCATGGTGGCTGGCAGCCACCCACTGACAAAAACATGCAAACTTGACCAGACAGAAGAGTGAACAAGCCATACATTTTCCAGTGCAATTTTCTTTTCTTTTTTTTTTCTTTTAAAAAAAAATCTGAACGGGAGAATATCCCAAATGCTTTGTTGCACTGGAGTGCATAAATCAATCTTCAGCTGTGCATAAATCAATCTTCAGCTGTGCATAAATCGAACTTTGGCTACCTAGGTTTAGATTTTGCTGTAAACTTTTTCAGTGAGCTTGCCTGGTTGGCTGCTTAAAGAAAAAAAACCAACCTTTCATCACCTTAGAATCCCCCTAGCAAATGCCTCAGATAGGACTGGAACCCATGACCGCCTAAGCCTGTGATGCTAATAACTGTATGCTAGTGAGTGCTAAAGAGCAACATGCAAAATATAGATTGCCATATATGACTTGTAGAGCTGCATACAAGTTGAAATCGACATCATTGGACCAACCTTTGTTAAAAACTCCCGAGTGTTGCTGTTAGCCCTGACAAGTAAACTGCTTTCGTGAAATTTTATTTAAAAAAATGTTGGTCAGTATTTACTACAGTGCCAATTTTTATCCAATATGAATCTGTTTTGCATGCTGCTCTCCAAATTTTTGTAGAGAGAGTATTTGGCATGCCACTTGTTTCACTCGGACACACTGTTACAACTGGCAAGTCTATGTGGAACTAGCCGAAGCAGTGTAATGGTTTTACTTTAGAGAGGGTTGAATCTTGAAAGATCAAAGTTAAAATCCAAGATAACACAACATATGGATCTGGTTTTATGTCCCCAATCCTGTTATTAAGATATCAAGAGAGAAATCCTTCATCACTGTAGGTGAACTTCAGAGTATTTTCTAGAATACACTCTAGAACATGTTCAAATGGTAGACATGATCTTGTTTTCCATTATAATTTGAAAGTCACCGTTTGCGGTCATGGACACAAGTTATCAAAATGCAATTAATTCACATGAACTGTACAAATAAATACAAAATCAAACATTTCCATATCCACATGTAGAAAAAAGTTAAAGCAGTATCTGTTGGTTCTAGTACATACTGTGATTTCCTGCCCAATTTGAGACGCACACAAAAAAAAGGAGAGAAAAAAAAAGGTCAGAGATAAAGGCCATGCATACGGCACACGTATAACCAAGGGAGGTAAACGTTAACATTTGATCATCTCTGCCTCTCACTATTACATATGTCGGGTCTATGAACTAGAGGAAATAAATTATAAGCTACATCACACCAAGAAAAAGTCTGGTAAAAGCTGGGTATTGCACTTCGCAGTAGCGACTTGATTTATGTTTACTCAGTCTGAATGAAACTGAAAATTGTGGGAAATCTAACTCCTTGGTGTCAGATTGACCTTTTGAGAAGCAGCTCCAATGCTGCTTCCCTCCAACCAATCTGTTAACTTCGTTTCTAGTTCCAGCCACTTTGCTTTGCATGGACAAAAGCTCTTCTTGCTTTTTTTGTCCATCTCAATTGTCCCATCGCCGTTGCAATGGGCAAAAAAAAAAAGGAAAAAAAAGGCTTGAAATACTTTCTGTAGAAATACAAGAAAATGACTATTCCTAGAAGAAGATGCATATTCTGCAGAGTGCTCCTCTGATCCTTGTAACATACTGTGTGAAAGCAAAGAATCGCAAATGTGGGATCAGAGGTACTGTATTGGATATTTTCTACACATGAGCTGTCAACTGATGCAGACATTAAATGGAGCAGGACAAGATAAATCGCACAGTGGCAGGGAAGCGGTTGAGTTAAGCCCATTTCATGGACATGCATCACTGTGCTAAAGTTTCTTCATCAAGGACTACTGCCTGTATCACATGGCCCTGGCTGATGCCAAAAGATGCATACAGCATGGCCATGGATACAGACCTGCAGACATGTTTCCAGGACAGACCATTTACTGCTAAAATGAAGCGCACATGAATGGCAGATAGAAATGCATCATGGACAATGGAAACCACCCCCCCCCCCCCCCCCCCCCCCAAGACTACTCTGACCATCTGAAGTTTGTTGGTGAAAACTTCTACAGAAGTGCTTTATTTGCGATGGTATTCTCTCTGGGCAAATGGGGTGAAAGAAATGTTGGCAACATAAAAAAAACAAACCCAGAATTAAATGAACATAAAATCTTTGATCATTGGCTTAAATTAAAAAAAAACCCAGAATTAAATGAACATAAAATCTTTGATCATTGGCTTAAATTAAGTACAAATGCCAGTACAGTATTTACAAAGTTCACAAGTAGACCCAAAACAACCATGTGATGGACAACAGACAACAAAAGGGGTCAGAACAGTTGGACACATGCAAGCACAAAGCATAACAATTTTTCTGACATGCACATACTCAAAAACATGGGAATGCTGCCACGGGACCCAATGTGCAGCAAGAGATTCATGAAAGAAACTGAGTCGCTGACCCATTTGTGAATGAATGGTCTTGCTACCCTATCAAGAACATGCAACAGTTCTCCAAAACAACATATGAACTGACATAAATGCACTATGCACAACAATCTATAATGTCTAAGTGCATATTTTGCACTCACACATTCTTTGCTTCTTGGTGTTCGATGCACTAAAACAAAAAATATTTGTTCTTTAAATGTAAAGCTCTAATTTTTTTCTTTCCGCAGACAAGGGTCTTGCAAACCAACATTTACCATCTTTGAAGCAAATTTAATTACCACAACCAATTGCATACCACAACCGATAGCATACTGTATTTGTTCAATAATGGTTGCTTTCCATCTGAGCAATTCATAGCTTTCCATTCTTAAGACTACAATATCTGGGAAATCATGTGAATGGTATTTCTGGATCCCATACAATGGGGTTAAAGTGTGTCCTCGGAACCATTATTGATGTCATGACATTGGGAAATCATGTGAATGGTATTTCTGGATCCCATACAACTGGGATAAAGTGTGTCCTTGGAACTACTATCGATGTCATGACATTCCAGGGAAAAGCAATATACAGATGCATCATCTCATTCAAGTCTTGGAGATCACTGGTCATGTTAAATGCAGTGCCCCTGGCAAGTTGTCGGAGCTGGAAGGCGTAGGGCGAGATCAAATCTGGTCACAAATAGGTGTCTTCTGTCTCTTCATTGATGAAATCCTGGTAGAGCTGGATGTCCTGCAAAGGATGTTGAGGCACATTATGAATCTTTCTTATGGTTCTCCAAAGCATTTCACTGCATGATTAGCCCTCCCTCCTTTCTCCCCAACTACCCTCCCCCAGCCCCTTTCCTCCTTAAATTTCAAGTTCAGTTATTGAAAGTACATACTTTTTGCATTATCCCTCTTTGAATATAGGTTGTTGACATTCTTTTTTTTTTTTTTTTTTTGGTCTTCCCATTAAAAATTAACAACCTCATTTCATTCACAGGATACATTGGGTATGTGACGCCATTGTTCTTTCCATCTCAAAAGTGTCGACAAAATTCTGTTCATGTAATCCGACATCCCTATCTGAAAAAGCATAGATGCTTATCAATTGAATACACGTTTCTTTTTCATACGCTGCTTGAAACTTCTTGAATTCTGACAGGAAATTTCAAAACCTTGAAAACCAATAAAATGTGGTTCTGTTGACCAAACCTCCTTGAAAACCTTTGAAAATCAAGCCATCGGCTCCAAAAATCTTTAATGTGGCAAAAAGAAATGGCAGTTTCATTTTTCTGCGTTCAGGTTGATGAAAAAAAATATTTTAAACCAAATTTTTACACACATCGTCGCGATCCTGGATTGCGTCGGCGATTTTACCAAGGGAGATAATTTGTAACTTCAGAATTTTACGTAAGTAGTGTAGAGAGGTGGCACGAAAATTTCACAATTTTCTTTCAAAAATCGTGTTTTGGGTTTTATGTGTTTTCGTGCTCAAGAACGTCTGTTGAAACCATCTGTTATGTTCATTTTGTCTATTTTCACATTTTTCTTAGTAAAAAAAATGACTATATGAAGGAGGTGTGTGTGAAAATTGCTATACTTCATTTTCAAACGCCGTTCTCTCAAAATCACTTTTTCCAACAACGGTTGATGTGCAAAGAGTACAATATCTCTGGATCCAGACTAGCTAGCTTCGTAATTTTTCTTTCTTTAGATCAGAAATGATTTTTGTATGCAATTAGATTTTATTTATAAGTCAAAACAGCACGTATCATTTGCTATTTCTATTGGAATAATTCTAAGGCAATGAAATGCGAAGCCTGATGGTCACCATGGAAAAAAATCATTGAAAAAAAAGCAGTTTAGATATATAAAAATCCTTTTGTAATTGCATTACTTTAGCTCAGCTAAACAATATATAAAGATCCTTTTGTAATTGCATTACTGTAGCTCAGCGAAACAAGAAAAGTCATGTTTCAAGTGCCTAACATGTCTGCTATGATACAAATAACAGTTCTTGTCAGGAACCTTTTTTTTTTTTTTTTTTTTTCATTTTTCATCATTTTGCCCCCATTTGTGGTCCCCAAATCACACAAGAGCTTTGAAATTGCCCAAATATGTTTTTCCATGTACTTTTTAACATAAACAATAGGAAAAAAGTTTTAAAAGAACAATAGTTTAATTTTTGTGCCACCTCTTGCCTTGAAATAAAATAAACGCTCCTTGAAAACTCCTTGAATTTTGTTCTTGGGAGTCTGTAGGAACCCTGAATTATTACAGTTGCTCAACAACAACAACAAATTTTCCCTATTGGATAAGTCATGAATGACTGTGAAACATTCCTAAACACAGACATCCTGTTAATAAATTCAAGCAACATGCAAGCACGCATGTATGTAACCACATTTATTTGACAATGCCTATGACACTGACCTAAAAGTGGGTTTAAAGTGATGCAAATATATTATCTCTTACATTTGTCCTGAATCATCTATTTCAATCTTACTTGAATTCTAAAGTTATCGCTGCGTATTTTTCATTAACCTTTCATTTCCATACTTTCTCTTGGGACAGCCACAGCACACAATGACTACAGAAATAGGCTTTTCGCAACATTGGGAACAGTCGAATACAGAATATGCAGTACGCAAACCATAAAATTTTGTACATACAGATGTTAAGAGGCATGTGATTTAGAACTGATAATATTTATAATAGCAACCTTATGTTATGAATACAGACAGGTACACTCTCGCCAACTTTTACAGTGAAAAATATCCACACCTTACAATGACTCCATGTCATTACTTGACAGGAAAGCTGAAGTTTAACAAAGAAGAAAACTGCACATGTTTAGTAACTGATGAATCAATGAACATAGCAAGCTGATGTTCCAACTTTCCAGGGTATGATAAAGGTGGTAATGGTTTGACAACCTGTTCAATGGAAAAGAAATCTGTGCACTGAATAGTTCATCGCTTTTGTTAACAGAGTGGTGATAAATAAAGGCATTCTTCCCAGTAATTTCCATTTATGTTGCTATGATTAGTAGTGTCAATGCTTTAGTTGTTTTGATTATCAAGTTGCACATCATAATTCATGAAGACTAAACACTGATCATGCAAACAGAAAACACAGAATCATAGTGAGATAGTGCAGTGTCACATCTATTACACAAATATACACACAACTGTGCAACAGATGGCCAAAATACAACAAAATTTTCTGCTCCATGCACTAGCCTTGTTATGTTTTCATCGTAGTCTGCTTATCCAGCAGGAAAGTTCAATGCAATGTCGGTGAATATCACTTACTTTGATAACTGGCCATTCATTTCAATATTCAAGAAACCTGTTGTCATTGCTATCAGGTAGTTATTACACAGTTGCCCTTCATGGTTATTAACGCTTTCAATTACATGGCTAGCTCTATTTCCTTCCCACCTTTACATAGTTGCACCAGACCAAATATTTGTGCTGTTAGAAACATCAACGTAAAAACAGATGGAGTTTTCAAGCATGTCAGTTGTCCTCTTCACAGCTGTTTTTTTTCTTTCTGCAACCCCATTTCATGTTTTTTTCCCTTTAATTTCATTTTGTGGGGAGAGAGGGGGGGCTGCTAATATTCCTTCAGAACCCCATCCCCACTCTTTTATTTGTTCTAACAATAATACAAAATCTTACTGAAAACTTGAAAATATATTCACCCCTCCCCACTACAGTTGTAATTTCTTTACTCCCCCCCCCCCCCCCCCCCCCCCTCAAATCTTCATGAAGTTGGCATGTCTAAACTTAACCAGGACCAACTAAGCCTACTTTTTTTCCCCTTTCACTGCCTTTCTTTTCCATTTTCGCAATGTATAAATATCCCTGATCAGAGTTCAGTTTAAAAGGTGATAATCCCGTTACATTTTAACCTGCCACAGCCCACCAATTGGAAGTTCCCAGCATTTCTGTATACCCGCTGCAGCCCACAAACTGTTACTCAGGCCTGTCGGTGATTTTCCATCACATTATAAAAGATCTGGCTTGTACATGTGCATTTGCAATAACGTTTCTGACTTATGGTACTGCATTTCATTTGCACTTTGAGAGTTTCTTGGGAATATATGTAAACGTACGAGGATCAATTGTGGTCAGTTGTTTAGCTGAATGTTGATCTACGCTTCATTCTTAGCTAACGTGTTTTAATATACTTTGCAGCTTTCCTGTAATTCATATACAATTCTGACCACTTTCACAGTCTGCAAATTGGCCAGTAAGTCCAAATACTATAATTACAGATAAAATAACCAACAATACAATATCAAACCAGTTTCATTTTAGACAAAGCAAAACAAAGGTTTCAGTTTCCTGATCCAAATTGACCTCTTTTTTTTCAAAATAGTCTGAATATAGTCTGAATAAATAAACAGCATTTAAGACTTGACAATCATTTGCAATTACATTTTCATGGCAATTCCTTGTCATACTGCAATTATGATTAAAAATCTTTAAAATTGTATAAACCTGAAGAGGTTTTGGTTTTGTTGTTGTTTTTTCTTGATGAGGTTGGTTATGCCAGTGTGGAAAATGAAACAAGTGTGTCGCTATGTACACTCAAATCAGGCATCAAAACATAATGAATGTGCCTGGCATTAATGTGTCTGTTGCTCTGTGAATTCAAACAAAAATAAAACAAACACACCAGCACAATCCTCTTGGAAGCACCGAGTTATGAATGTGTGCGATTAGTTATTCAGTGGGGAGGGCATGGGGTACAACTGCTGAACACACTCAATTCAGAGGTGACTTTATTGTAACTTACAATGTTTGGAAGAATGACTTCTGTTAAGAAAGAAAAAAAAAATCAATATATGGAGAGAAAATTAATTACAGCAAATTTACACACATGACACAAAATGCTTGCAGTTGGAAGGTTGTTATTCAAAAACTATGCTGTCTAATTACTCGAATAAGATGATTCCATATGACGGTCAAGCATTTAATGATTTCAATATCCTGCTTTATAGATAAAAAAGCTCTGTAATCCTTTTGGCTAGTTCTTCAAACATTTTCCAACTACAAGGATGACATCCTCATCAACTGCAAAACAATGAACATAAAAGGCGATATAAAAAAAATAATGAACATCCCCAGTGAACTAATGGACAACATGTCGATCTAAAAAAAGCAAAGAAGATTCCAGATTCATGTTTAAATCAAGTGATTCTTGAAGGTGATTTGTGCTGCCTTTTCCTCTGCTTCTTAAATGCTGATCTGGATCGTTGTGAACAAGATGATAAAAATGAGGTCCTAAATATATAGAGACATCTGTTGCAAGATACAAACTCTTCTTGTGTAAGAAATCTCTGAATACAGACTGGGTTGTTTTTTTTCAATCTCTGAATAGTTTGTTTTGTTTTCTTTTTTTTCTTTTTTTTAAAAAAAGGGGCAGCAGAGGGACATCCGGAGTCATGAACCGGGTGTGGCCCAACCCCCCTAGAGTGTCAGGAGATAAGGGCCGAAACACTTGCTTGAAGGGGGCTTCTCTTCTGAGGACTCTCTGCTGCCACGCTCTCCACGAGTTTCTTTCTACTGGTTTTCTTTCAATATATTTCTCTTTGAATACACCAGATTTAGCCACCAACAAACACTCCCTCATTCAACATATCTTAGCCTGAAGGATTTCTACAAGTCAATGAGAGGTTCTACCATATTATACAGGGCTGAACATAAGTAGCTTTAAAGGAGTGGGGTAAAAATTTGATGTGGAGAGGGAGGAGGGGCCTGCAAAGACCTTTGGCAAGCTCCAGGAGCAAATGCACCAGTTAAAAAAAAAAGCTTAGCGGAAAGGGCGTCCCAAACCCAGGTACACCCCCAACCCGTCCTTGCACATACACATTCTTTTTCCTGGGTCCAGCCATGTTATATGTGCATGGAGATGGTGGCATTACTGGACTGGAGCAGTATGCTCTCCACCGGAATACCAACCCAAAACGTGACAATTTGTAAAAAAAAAAAAAAAACATGCTCAGCAGTGTTTTTTGAACCCACTTCATACAGTGATACAGTAGAACATGCAGTCACACATCAACTTGAATGGTTCACAACTACATCACTTGCACTTGTATAACAGACACATTGAGATACACATGATAAAAACACACAGGCACAAATAAGTAAATTGCCTGAAACAAAAACACATGGATTATATGATAGCAGGCATCATGTGCGTGAATTTTCAGGCACAACGATGTGTCAATTTAGTGTGACCGAATAGACCTATCCATATAACTGTGTGGAGGTAAACACCTCCCATACACACACAATATGAGCAAGAATTATCAAAAAGCATGCACATGCAAGAAAACAAATTCACATCAAATTTAAAGCAGTGATGGGGTGGATAGGAGTGGGGAACCCCCCTCTGAAGCAGCAATGAACATAAACAGCAAACTGATCACAAGATAACAAAAAATGACAACAGAGAGGGGATAGAAAAAACCATACAAATGAAAGCCAACATTTCTCTCGACTCAAAGTTGGATATCATTGTTGTTTCCAACTACAGAAATCAGTAACAAAGTGTATGCCTTTATAAATTCACTTTCCCCTCCTCGTGCATTACTTAAGTCAATTATTGTTATTGACTCAAATACATTTACTTCTCCCTAAGAACATGATCAGTGTGTTTATTTTTCTTCTCTCTTCCTGCCTCCTCTTCGATGTCCATGGGTGAATGGCCACAGAAGCAAATCCTATTTTGTTTTGAATATTGTACTCGACAAATCTGCTTCTAAATGCTGGACAAGAGACACCTCACCTTCTAACACACACACACACACACACACACACGTACAGAGTTAATTCCAAAGTTTTCATCTTAATAAAACACTAGGAGCCAGAAAGGAGGGGGTCTTCCTTCGGTACTATGACCACTTACACTGGGTTCATACAGATTTCCTGACAAAAAATTTAAGAACTTTTCAAGCACTTTTTTTAAAAGAAAGTCAAGGCCTTACTTCAAGGATAACTTTAAGAAAAATAATCCTGAAATACTGACACATACTCACTATCTAGGACCTTTTTGCATATGCGGCTAAAGGCCTTGTTTTGTCTCCATGTAAATCTGCCTGCAACCATTCTTTATACTCTTCTTTTTCCAGCCAAACAATGTTATAACTCTGGTGTTTTCTTGTATTTTAACTCTGGTGTTTTTACTTGTAGAAGATTACTTATCGGCAAGATCATCAGTCAACTCTGACTTCTTTTACCTTCATACTTTCTTTTAAAATTCGATTTCAGATTTTCTTTTGAAATAGAATCAAGATTTTTTTCACAGACTTTATTCAAAATCATTGGCAGTGACAAAATTCAAGCACCTTTTAAGGATGTATGAGCAAAAGCCTGATTTTTTAAGAACTTGCAAGGCCTTGAAAAGGGGGCCCCAAAATTAAACACTTTTAAGGACTTTCAAGGACTGTATGAACCCTGTTACAGCTGACAATCCTATCATTCTGGAAAGGAACCATAGAAAGAAAACCCTACACTTAAAAAAAAGACAATAGATAGGGTCCTACCCTTCTTCCCCCCCCCCCCCCCCAAAAAAAAAGAAAGGTGTGTGTGTGTGGGGGGGGGGGGGGGGGGGGGGGGGTAATTGGCAGGCCACTACTTCTCTCATTTTTTGTGCCTAGCTGTAGAACAGTTGGATTACCCAAACCCTAACACTACCTTGTGTGGTATTTGCCCCCTCCCCCTCAAAAGTCAAATAGTTGAAACAAAAACAAAAGCAAACCATAGCACTGCTTCACATTGTGGTTGCAAACATGCCTAGAAAGCCAGGTGATTTCATGCATAAGCTGACAGGCAAACATGCACAGAATGAACGAAAATCATGACAACTCAAGCCCCCAAACTGGTCATTACAAACCTCTTGCAAAGACGAACAGCAACGTGAAACAAAAAACTGACAATGTAACATCCATATGTGAGGTAACCAGTTTGCCTAGGAAAAAAACGAGTGCTTACAAGCAAATCACACGTTTCTAAATCCAATGTATAAACAGAAACATCCATTTTCAAAAGGTAATTTGTCAATCTCAGTTACACAGTGAAGCTTATGTCCGTGTATAATTGAATATGGTTAAATGTAGAAATCAGATAAAAACCTTCTACTCATTCCTCGCTGAAAACTAAAATCTCGAAAAATAAAATATAAATGCCAAATGGAATAAAAATTGAAGCAGCCACAAAACATAGCAATGTGGAACCCTGAATATAAAGATTCCCAGGTATCTTTGGAAAATGAGTCTAATATGGGATATGGTTTTACTTTGCAGGTAAATCCAACACAAGAGGTAAAAACAAATGTTCCAGAAAATCCCAAATTTTGACACACACTAAATTCCACAGATTTTTTACTGAAGCATTTTTACTGTACTTTCACCTGTCCCATGTCCTCTTCACCGGCATCAAGATCTTTATTTTTTTTTTTTATCTTACTTTGAATCAACCATTTCAGATACATATAAATCTATCTTATTCATTTCCAATTTGGAATACCTAGTGTGTGATGGCCAGTTTTGACCTGGTTTCAACTCAGCTTCAGAGTTCAGCCAACTGGATGTAATGTGCTCTCTAGGGTAAAAAAAAAGAAGAAAAAGTCCACAAAATTCACCAGAAATGGTTGATACTCACCATTTCATCACATGTCCTCAATCCATCGTTGAATGATAGCATGCCATAAGCCAACATAAAATTCATGCATGCATACATACATCAATTAACATTAAATGCACATTATGCAATCTGTCCTCTCTGGTCTTTTTTTCCAAAGATTACAAAAAAATTGAAGGAGAAACAAAAAATGTTCAATGGACAGCACTCAAATTCAAAAGTGAATCATTATGTTCATGAAGGTATGAGAGTGTTTTTGTTTTCTCTTCTTTTTTAAAGAAATGATAATAACGTTATAAAGAGTAGTTTGATGGCACCACAACATAAAGAACTATTTATGTCTTTCGTAATCCCTGCTAAGACCCAGTATGGCCGCCCATGAGGCAAGGAGATAAAAAGAACAGTCCTCTGTGCAGTCCTTGCATATGAAATGCACATGACGATCTGGTATTAGCTTGTGTGGGTACATACACTGGTAAATCTCAGACCAGACATGTCAAGAAACGAAAACAACAATGCCTCATCTAAATCTTCACGTTCTGAAATGGGTGGCAAAGTCACTTACGCATGTGGGAAGGGTTTTTCATGTACGTCAACCTAGTTCCAATTTCCCTGCTACTTTTGATAAAGTTCATAACCGTTAATGAAGAACAGCACTGCAAATTCATCCCCCAAATTGTCTTGATGAATAAAACTCCTACACTGAATGTGCAGCAAGTAAAACAAATCCTGCCTCCCCCTAAAAGTACGGGTTACTGGCCCCTTGTTACATTCTAACAAGTCTGCACTAGCACTTCTGCAGGAAAATAAATGCCTACTAGACAACCGAAAAGCACAGGGATGTGTTTTATTTCGTGACAAAATGAAATCATTGCATACCTATGATACACAATGTGTAAATTTGACATGAAATAAATTAAGAGTATCTCTTCAGTTTATTTCAGTTAAAAGCAAAACAAAAACAAACAAAACAAACTTCAAGTCCATACTAGAACATCAGTTGTCTCAATTGTTTATTACAGATATTGCATGTTCTTGAAACTCAGTGATGTACCTTAATCAGACATATGTAATGAATTCCTTGCCCACATGAAACTGCTGGTCTAAGTTCAAAACTAACATTCTAGACTTTGATGCCAAGAGTACAGATATCAAGGATTCTGATTCAGAAAGTTGAGTATGACATCATGAATGGCGGGTTTGACTTGTGTGTTTGCTGGCTAAATTTGTCCAAGCATAGTTCATTTCATTTAAGTTTATTACCCATTGTCTGTGTAAGTAGTTTTGTGAAGCTGCAATACTCGCAAAGTTCTGTTTATGGATGACTTTCTCTTGATAGAAAGGAGGGTAGGGAGAGGAACGGAGACAAGAGAGAGCTGAACAGGTGATGAAATGAAAATGTGTCATGAAAGGTTTTGACTTTACCTCACTGTGGTTCTCAAAGCTGAGAGAATTCCACAGAATACCAGTTTCAGAATGGAAGGGAAGAGAGGGACAGGAGGAGGTGGATGTGCTGGAACTGGATCAATCAATGTTGATTTAACAGTCATGAATGTAGTTCTGATTTCACTTTGTTCTGACCTTGATATTTCCTTCATGGTTGGCTTGGCTGTACACAACATGACTTCCTAATAAAGGTTTCCTTACAAAACCATCAGACAACAGACCTTGAAGCATCTGCTAGATTAAGTGGATCTGTGTTTATAGAAGGAAGACAATCGATAAGGAGAATACAAGTGTGACAATGAACTGTGCTATGATGCAAGGAATTGATAGCATGTGGAAGATGTCCACTGGTTCTAAAAGATAATGTTTCATTGGTTGTTTGGATAAAGCGAAAAATGATCCCTTCATCTGTAAATTGTATGTGTAAGTCAGTTCTCTGTGGATGGATGGGTAAGTTTGTGGTGTGTGTGTGTGAGTGAGAGAGAGTGTGTGTGTGTGCGTGTGCGCATGCACCTGCATGTGCAAATCTGTGTACAGGCCGTGTCATCAAAACTTAATGATGCCTTATTCCACACACTTTATTTACTATAGGAGATCTTTATCAATGAACAACAACACAATGAAGGCATAAATCTTCAGATCCTAGCAATCACTAGAAATTCTCCTAAATGCTTTTCTTTTACTTAAGATTCTTAAAAACAAATAATATCCATGCATGAATCTATTTTCCCCCTCACCAACTGAGGACAAGAAGAAGTAAAGTCAGAATGCATCACACAAGACGTGTAATTAACCGACGCGTTGGCAGTAAAACTCTCTACCCTGACAAAGAAAACTGAAACAAACATTGATTTTTGTAACACTAGGCCATGAGAATAAATACTCACAGCAGCAGGCAGGAGCTAAGTAGCTGCTATCTATTGCACGCCAGAAGTGTAAAATGGTTTCTGCTTAGTTAATCAATGCATCACAATCTTCGGTTCGTAAGGAAGCTTTATCCCGCAGAAAAAAGGTTCAGAGGGAATAATGTGTACGCATGATTTTGTTCTCATACTGAAAAATAACGTTTACACTTCTTTTAAAATCTTCTGTAACATACAACAGTCTTGTTTTTCTGCACTTGTAGACAGAAGATCTCTGCAGATGAATTCTAGTATGATTTTGTCTGTTAAAGAAAACGAAGAAACATCCAGTGTTCTGAATACAGTTAGTTGTGCGTGTGTATGAAACTGAAAGTGAGATTTACTCACATCAATGATAAACACCCAGAGATGTTCACTATATATTTATACAGGCTGTATATACATTCATAGAATACATACATACATCCACAGATATGAAACCAGCATAAAACAATGCATGCATGCACGTGCACACACATACAAATATACATGTACGCTTACCCTATTACGCTAACATACGCAAGCAAATGCATACACCCACTTTCGCCCACTTACACACAAAGAACAAGACCCCAAAGAGACAGTGACTTTGTCTTCAATCTTTATCTCTGGGCTAGAATACATCCACAATAGAAAAGAACACCGACTGGGAGCTGACCCTCCGATGGAGGGATGGGCAGTCTGGCAGGGACGAGGGAATGGCTACCAAGAATGGGGTGGGGATGGGACATCTGTTTAGCACCAGAGCTTCTCCATACCCACATGAACAACAAATAAATATTTGAATAAACACATCCTAGCTCACCTCCCCCATCCCTTCCTCCTCCCCACCCCACCCCAAAAAATCTGTTGTGTTCCGACACCCCATGCACGGCACAGTTATGGGGGGAAAATCCTCTGGCCAGCATATACGCATCTTTGATGAAATAAAAATCGAAAATATAAAAAATAGATAAAGCTAAAATGTATGACAAAAACCTCCTGAACACTTGACATTTATTTTGTAACAAAGAGACTATGACAAACATAAATTCTGGACCACACATTTTCTTGTATTTTAGTAAAACAAAAACATAAAAATGAAATGTGTTTGTATACTTTAAAAAAAAAAAAAAAAAGGAAAAAAAAAAACCGAAAACAACGAACATTTGAATATGCATGTGGTTCTACACAATAGTTTTTTTTTTTTAAAGTGACCACCAAACAGTTTGGGACTTTCTCCATATGGGACATGTCCAACAGCACCACTGCCAGCAGACTGACCATCATCCAGAAACAGTAACTGCCGCATCAAGGTTTTTACGTTTGTCTGTATAAATCCACCCACCGCTGGCTGCAGGGAAAATTAATCAAGCCATAGTCATTTCCTTTTTCATCAAAGCATATCTGGGGAGGAAATACAAAAATCGAACTGGATTGTAGTCCCAAAATCGTCTCTGTGACCTTGGTATCTGCAATATGTACATTTAGCTGTAATTTCTTCCTCCAGCGCTTCTGTACGAGACAGTTCTAGGGCAATTCTGTCACATATTAGTCAAAATATCAGTGAACAGAAATGAGTTGGAACTGTGACTGAAACATTCTAGACCTTAGTTTGTTTTAGGCTGAGCTTGGGCCACATAAGAGAGGCAGGTCTTAGAAAGGTACCTGCCCCATCCTCTTCCATCTGTCTCTCTTACCATGTATATTTCTGACTTAAAAAAGCAACACACGAAGTCTTTTTACCACCATGTATATTTCTGACTTAAAAAAGCAACACACGAAGTCTTTTTACTCACCCATCCACCTCTCCCTTCCCCCAAACTGCTTTGTTTTTGTTTATAAACTTAACACTTTTGTACAAAATAATATCGGAAAACTGCAGTGCAACAAAATTGATGAAAATGGTTGTCTTGATATGAAATGAATGTGAGTGATGAATATGAGCCCCTGTCTAGTGGTCCTTAGTTCTAAAACCTTCTCATCAAATCAACATGGGCTTTTTCTGCACTATATATTTATAACCATTCGTTTCAGTCATATACAGTCCTGTATTCTGGTTCACGCCACTGCACTATCACGACATGGCCAGAGTTGCTGGTTGCACACAAGCCTCAGTACAACATACCACTACCTCTACAATCCTGATAAAGAATGCCTCACGATGACAAGGCACTTGCAGCTGATGTTCTTACCTAAACCAGCCTCAAAATGACTTCAGGTGTATGCTATTTCATTCTGAATGATCAGTATACACAAAACCTGTCTCCACTACAATGTATACTGTGAATTTTTCCTCCCCATTGAGAATGACACACATTTATCACTTTTTCCTCCCCATTGAGAATGACACACATTTATCACTTTTTCCTCCCCATTGAGAATGACACACATTTATCACTTTTTCCTCCCCATTGAGAATGACACACATTTATCACTTTTTCCTCCCCATTGAGAATGACACACATTTATCACTTTTTCCTCCCCATTGAGAATGACACACATTTATCACTTTTTCCTCCCCATTGAGAATGACACACATTTATCACTTTTTCCTCCCCATTGAGAATGACACACATTTATCACTTTTTCCTCCCCACTGAGAATGACACACATTTATCACTTTTTCCTCCCCACTGAGAATGACACACATTTATCACTTTTTCCTCCCCACTGAGAATGACACACATTTATCACTTTTTCCTCCCCATTGAGAATGACACACATTTATCACTTTTTCCTCCCCATTGAGAATGACACACATTTATCACTTTTTCCTCCCCACTGAGAATGACACACATTTATCACTTTTTCCTCCCCATTGAGAATGACACACATTTATCACTTTTTCCTCCCCATTGAGAATGACACACATTTATCACTTTTTCCTCCCCACTGAGAATGACACACATTTATCACTTTTTCCTCCCCATTGAGAATGACACACATTTATCACTTTTTCCTCCCCACTGAGAATGACACACATTTATCACTGTTTCCTGTCTGTGTGTGTCCGCATGGAGCATGCTGCTGTTGTATTATTTCAAAGCCACAGGTTCCGTCTCAAATAATTCATCTTAAAACTTGTCAAGTAAAGTTGGTAATTCCACTTTTAAGGCCATGGTGACCTTGAAACTGGTCACATACATATTCAAATAAATGCATAAATTCAATGGCATTAGTGATCACAACAAAACTAGTATTCAGCTCATGAATCAGCTAACAGCAAGACAATGAAGCATCAGACTCACATGCAGAAGGCAGTGAGATACTCATGTACCTAATTCCAGCCTCCACTTTGTGTTCTAGTTCACAGTCGGAACAAGTTCCTGTCACACAGGTCCTTCCCTCCCTAAGTACCTCAAACAGTGACATTCTCTCAGAAATGCGGTGGGCAAGAAAGGAGGGAAAGGGATCGACAAGGGGGAGGGGGGCGGCTGACGGATAGTCAACTTATATTACTAACTAGTGTACTGATTCTGAGTAAAGAAAATGTGACTCTGCACTTTTACTCTAACAAACAACGAGAGAGTGAGAAAACAACAACAACAGCAACAATCGTCTTCAGTATCTGTCGCACAAAAACCTCAGTGAGCAAAAACCAACAAACAGAGGTGAAAAAAAGGTGTGGTCAACTTCATGGATACCAGAACTGATCCCAGCCAGTCTCTCACTCTTTTTCCAAATATCCGTGAACACATATACTTACATATATTAACTGACACAAAACAAACAGAAATAAAATTAAAAAAAACCAATGTTACACTAGAAGTGTTCAAGAGAAAAATGGTGCAGGACAGGGTAGCAGGACAGGAAACGCATTGGCTCCATTCTCACACTTTGGTGGGTAGGTTGAAGGACAATTCCAATCCTGAGACCATCTTCCGACCACACTATGAAATCACAAAATCATTGAGGAAAAAAGAAACAAACAAACAAAAAAAAAGAAAGAAAAGAAAAAGTCGCTGGCAGAATTTCGACAGCCACTCGACTGGCAGTTCTAAAAAGCGTCATTTCCACAGCTGGCAGTTCAAAAAAAATCATGTCCTGCCCTCCAACTATTCACCCCCCCCCCCCCCCCCCCCCCCACCCCACCCCTCGCCCATCTCTCTCACACACACACCATTTTGTTATAAAGTTCGCACTATCAAGTGAATGAACTCACATATATGCTATGATGAAAATGATAGTTGTCCAACTTGCATCAAAAGGAGACAAATATCCTTTCATTTTTCCCCCATACACACGCATACTAATTCACTTGAATTTAAAAAACCATCAAATCACCGTCATTAAAATAACACACTTCTCATTAAATCTCTTCATTTGACTTCCATGATGAATGTACACTTGATAGTCTTAAGAAATGCATACAATATGGCCATCATGAAGTTCTATCCCAAACAAAACCCTCATCAATTTCATTCTGAATGTAGGTTAGCATACCCAGCTGACAATATCTAAAATATGCATAATCGGACAAGTTTGGCAAGGGGAGAGTACCTTGTACAGTTACTTCCTGTTTGTGTCTTTTTTTCTTTCTTTTTTTTTCTTTTGTCATCTGCTTGAAGCTGGTACAGATAGTGTCCCCCCCCCCCCCCCCCCCCCCTCCCAATTAATTTCAAAATTACAAAATGAATTTAGGTGTCCAAATGTAGCAAAAATGTGTTAGAAATGTTGATCAAGGATGGCCACATTTCTAAACTGAGGGATGCAAAGGATGACTGACTCAAGGACAGATCGGATATACTCAGTCTATGACAAATACCTTAGAAAGTTTCAAAAGAACTCTGGATCAAGTTTAATGATCTGAGTTGTACGAATCTGTCTATATCAATACTGCTGAGGAGTCTTATGGAATTTTGTTACTCAGACACACATGCACACACACACGCACATGCACACACACATGCATGCACACACACTCCTCAGCTTTCCTTCCCCCAAACTACAGCCATACATGTCAATCAAGAGACAGACCATTTTCTCAACTTTAAAAGATAAATCACACATGAATGAATAAATAAATTTGTAAAAAAAAAAGATTGTCTGGTTAAAGAACAGCATTCTCTTTTTATCAAAACACTAATCAAATTTTTTTTTAAAGACTTATGACTCATTTTTGGAATACTGATACCACAATAGTTTCCTAAGTGAGTTTCAATTTTTGTGTTGTATGTCCTTTCGAATGAGCATTTTTCATTGTTCAAGTCTACACACACACACACACACATACACACACACACACACACACACACACACACACACACACACAATATATACTCCCTATGCGTGAGTGTGTGAGTGTGTGTGTGTGTGTGTGTGTGTGTGTGTGTGTGTGTGTGTGTGTGTGTGTGTGTGTGTGTGTGTGTTGAATGTTCATATGTATATGTCAGCATGAAGAAAAAAGTCTATCAGCATTTAAGAAAAATGAAACGGAGTCAAGTGGCAAAACACAAACACTGAAACCGATGCAAAATAAGTGCTATCTGACATGGGGTTAAAAAGATGAACACACACACATGCACACCACACACACACACACACACACACCACACACACACACACACACACACAAGGTACCCAAAGTGATAGCTTAATGTTGAAGAGTGCCTAGCACAGTGAGCATTTGTCGGTTTCTTAATACCATCAGTTCTGACAATTGTCGCGTTGGACACTGACAGGTAGGGGTGCTGCTAAAACCCAATGGGCAAACTATGGATGTGAACACAACAGCTTATTTTCCATTATGTGACAATTATGCAGCCAATGTGACCAAAAATTAACAATAAACAAAATGCCTTCGACTGAAAAAAAGAAAAGAAAAAGATGAAAACACAAGTTCACATCTGCGCACACACGCCCGCGCGCGGGCACACACAGCTAGAAAAAAATAAAATAAAGCAACTCTAATTGAATACCATGAGTGTCTATGTATCCTACAATAAACACATATAGCAACAGAATTTTTTTTTTTTTTTTAAAACATCAGCAAAAGCTTTCAATAGATGATGTACTGACCCGTCACATTCCAGCCAAAAGCCTGTGCCCAGAATAGAATCAATGGCCCAGCATTTAGCATCTCTCAGTTGTTCGGGCCAGGTTTATATTCTCAGACTCTGGCCCTGCACAAATCTCTTAATACTGACATGATGGATGTGAAGTGTTTTTGTTGCCACTGCAGATATATCAAGCAGACACTACCTACATTATATGCAACACTCAAGCATGTAGCTTTTTGGTCTCAAATCTATTTGATCATTATAAAAATTACTGAGAAAAAAAAATCTAACACTTCTGCAGATCCTTTGCTTCCTTTACATGAAAATGACATATCTTAATAAGGTCAAAAGCAGTCAACTTTCTACACAACAGCAGAATTGTAACTAACTTATATTCCCGAATAACAGAAATGTGAAACTAATGAAACTTAGCACCGATAGCAGATTCTATGAGTTTGCTCAAACATACATAAAAGATACAGGGAAACAAATCACGGAACTCCTTTCATGGAAGATGGGGGAAATATGTATGCCATGTGTGTAAGGGACGTGTGAGGTGGGGGTGGGCGATTGAGTGGGAAAGGGGGGGGGGGGGAGGGAAGAGATAGAGGGGAGACCCTGGGGGAGTCTGCAAAATACTTTGAATCATGATATTCTGGAACAGGCAAAAAATATTCTTTTTGTTTTGACACCATTAGGGGAAAAAACCCTCTCTGAAATGAGCAGACAACAACTCTAGTGTCTATCACCATTAAAAACAGTCTTGAAAAAGTTTCATTTGTTTCGCATCTCCCAACCATAATCCACATAAACCCTACAAACCATCAATCCCCAGAAAGGTGGAATCTACTACAGTATCAGGACTATCCCCTCTACACCATGCTAAAATGCTGATTGCTACAACCATCATCACTGTCAAACTGAGAGAGATGGGAAGTGATCAGGTAACCAAGATAAGGACTATCTTCAATCATCAATTTTAAAAAAAAAAAAGAAAAAAAACATGAGATGGGAAAAGACATGCATGTAACTGCAAAGCACTCTCCTGATTCTCAAAACATCTGGAAATGGAAGAATCTAATCCTTCTTCTCTACCTTATGGCAGCCAGTGCTGAACTGCCACCAATTCTGCCAGTAACTATGTTTCACTTGGAATCAAAGGTTTCTGTTCCCAAAGTGAGAGTGATGAGAAAAGAGTGGGAGAAAAAAAAGGGGGTGGGGGGAGGGGTGGGGGGGTGGGGGGAGAGATAAACCTGATTGGAGCAGTGCAACTATCTGAGGGGCTGCTGGCAGGTGAAGTGGCTTTGAGCGCAAAAATCTTCAAAAATCTGAAAGACTTCACTATCATCTGCACTTGCCTTTCTCTCTTGCCTGAGCTGTTTATGCAGAAACAAAACAATACAAATGGTTTCTGCAGCAGAAATTCTCTAAAACACACACACACACACATACACAAACATTAGATAGATGATTTGATCATAATTTTCCAGCAATTAACACTGTCAAAACACCGATTCATGCACAAGTAGTGCATGACTGAAAAATTAATAAATAAATAAACAAGCAACCAAGTTATCATTCATCAAGATAGTCTGCGATATCATTCACTAAGCCTGCATGAAATTCTAGAAAGCTGTTCAGGTAACTTTTACAAACTAACAAATCTCAGGTATTCTTGACTTCTAAATTATGACATACTTATGATACCCTTTTCATGTGACACTTCTTACTTTCTTTTTAGGAACAAAAAATTATTAAATGAAGACGACAGTGATCTGGATGCAGAGTTCTGTCTCTTCCAGTCACTGCACTAACAATAAACTTTCGCAAAGCAGCAAGAAGAACCCATTTTCAAAGGCATTTGCTAACACATACAGGTCAAAGGACAGCATGACCACTGACGGACTCAATGAGGGTCAAAACACAATACCCATTGTCTATTACAAAAAAAAAAAAAAGCTTTTTATCATCTCCTCTCATATCTGCTACTCTTTTAAAGTTAGCAATGATTAATACCTCACTCTAAACAGACTGCCAAAAGCTTAAAAAAAGGAAGACATGACCCACTGATCTTCAGCATCTATCAGTCATTTTGAGAGATGCGAACTTTATCTCATAGTTGCATGTAGGAGTTTCATGAAGAACTAGTAGAAAAAGCTTCAGCAGAACTAATTCAGTAGATCACTAACTCTGATGGGAACGAAGAGACAAAAATGATGCCTACGGGTGAAGCTAAACAAAACGTTACAAAACAGATTTAGCAACGCAGCAGTGAACAGCAGCAAGACTGCGCCTACAGGCAACCAAGCGCAGACTCACCAATATCCCTCCTACTCGGCCAAGTACTCAGTGTAGGCGATCTACAAAGCAAACAGACATACACGTTACTCTCCAGACTTCTCAAGCTTATGTACTGGTCTCTATCTGCCACAGGTTTGTCATCTGACAAAAGAAACAACCACATTTACCTTTTCTAATCCGTTCTCTCTTCCCAATGCACTTTTGTCATCATCAAACTTAAGTATGATGGTATTCTCCCATAATATAAAACTTGTTACTATGCTAAACTCTCTGTTTTCGATGTTGATTTCATGACACAGCACAATATGGCATCACATTTATCATGTTTGTTATAAATAAACATCATGTTGCCAAACAACCATTGTAACTGTTTACTGCATGCAAAGGATGTGGACAGTTTTATGACAGCTAAACCTATCTACCAGGACTGAAGCAAACAAGTTCACACTCCCCTCATCCCCACACAAACCTGAAAACTGACGAAAAGCTTTTTCTTCCTAATTTCCACTCTTCAATGACAGTTACATTCTCACACTGCATGCCCTAATACTATAATGAAGAGAATAAACTTACAGTGTACGAGCAAACAATCTTCAATTTCAACTTTACAAAAACACACTGGGGAAAATCATTTAGTTCATAGCCCTGATGACCACAACGACTTGATCATGGCTGTGAAAACAAGACCTGAAAGTAAAAGTCAGCTGCAAATAAAGCCCTGGAATGGTTAATAGATGCCACATCTTTCAAAACTGACCTCACTAAGAGATTCAAGATGATGTAACCACCATGTCTCCCAATCCAGAATTCACGCAAAAATGACGAACACTACCACCCATCAAAATGTCATCTCTAATCTCCAAGGTGCAAGGAACCAAAATCAGAAAAGTGATTTATTACCATGAAGCTCATTCTGGCTTCCTTGTGCATAGCCCCACTCTGGTCCATCTCGTCATAGTTCTCCCAGAGGAAGTAATGTCTGGACAGCATCGAGCAACCCACTGCAGATCAAAGTGCACTGCTGCTTAGAACTTTTGCTTGTTCAGTGATACCTATTATGATCCAAGATAGGCAGTATACTGTGCCCTCCACTGATGACACTATCAGTAAGCATTCACCATGTCCTTCTGAAGACAGCTCTGAAGACTTAGCAGTTCCAAAGACTCTCTGACCTTACCTCACCACATACATGGAAGTGTTGGGAAAAAAAAAAAAAAAAAAAAAAAAAAAGAAATTTAAGTTACCATCACAATGAGGTTAGAAAAGCCATGGCAGGCAGGTCTGAGATTTAATGTTCACAAAGTCTCCAATGGTGCCTGAAAATTGCGTAGAGTGAACTCAGTTTACAGTTCCAATTGCCCCTGATGGTGACCTGAAAATCTCCCAAACAGGAGCTGTACACTGCAAGAGGAACAAGGGAACAAAAACCAGCAGCCTGCATGTGTCAGTATTTTCTCTATCAGGTCTAGCAGAGTGCCCTGCACTCACAGAAAGCTTGTTAATTTTTTTAGGTACACTGTACATAGGCTGGCTTGCACAATACAACACAAACACACGTGCTGAGTGAATCCAACCAATGGTCCAATCTATGTAAATCCAACATGTGCGAGAGCAGCTTTGTTTTGCCTGCAGGACATGTCATGCAAGATTTGCATTTCTGTTCTCATTTCTACCTCTTTGTCCCTTCCCCCCTACCTCCCGCACTCCCTCTTTCTCTTTGTGCAGGCTGACTTTCTGCCAACAAAGAGAGGTATGATGTACCCCTTCCCTCCCCCCCCCCCCCCCAAAAAAAAATAAATAAAAATAAAATAAACAACACACACACATACACAAGATAAAGAAATAAACAGAAAGAAAAACAGCGCTTCATGACCAACTTGCAACAAGAGGGAAAAAAAAGATTGGGGTATTCAGCCTCCTAAGTCACAAGTGGCTGGCTAAATCTCAGTCCTGCCATTGAATTTAAGATCTTTTTTTCCACATAATGATAAATGAGGTTGATGAAGATAATGCAACAGCATTCCATCTTACTTATTTTCAGTTTGAGATTACACAACAGAGTTGCCAGGTGCTTCTTTTCAGAACACATTCGCAGGGCCATCCAGACCTTAGAGAGAGAGACACCTGCAATGATGGGCAGAAAATGAATGAAACGTGACTGTCATTCCACTCTTCCATCAGAGCCTTGAGCACACACTTACCGGCTCTGCACAGGGGCCAGTCAAGACTAATGATCATTCAGGGTTCCCAGGGACTTCAGCTTATGCCAAGTAAGGACCATGTAAGGACCTATAAGGACCATTTTCTAAATTAGTAAGGACCTCTACATTAACATTATGTTGACAGCATATATATTACAAAACGTACTTGTATATCTCTTCATGGAAATGCACCAAACACAGCGTACACCCAATATAACTTGGCTGCTGTACTGCAGAATCAAATCACGCTGAAAACTGTTTGTTCCCTTGTTCAGTCTTCAGTAAGAACAATGTCTTGAGTCTCTTGTCTTCCACTTCAATCCACTCTTTTCACACCTAAAACTAAAACCAGCCGATACTTTAACCTGACAGTCATAGCTGATACTTAAACTTGAATGTCAATCTTTCACAACAGAAGAGATAAGTTTTAAAAAAATGACACTGAGAATGAGAAACAAAAACAAAACTGTTATTAGTGGTCATAGGCACTTTCAGATCCTGAATATATGTGCACACACACACACATACACTGGTCTTAATCAGCATTTTTTCCATTCTTTTTAGACCCTTGTGATGTCCTGTTGAACTCTCTCTGCTTCATTTTTTCTGTCCTTAGCTAACAAACGCAGAGTGTTGGATCGTTCAATCAGACTGAAACTTCTCTGCTCCTGAGACTGGAAGCTTAGACGGTCAGCCTCTTCAAGTAGATGACGTGCCTCATCACTGGTGCATTTATGTTTCTTCCTCAGGTTGACCAGTTCTTCTCCTAATCTCTTTCTCTTCTCTTTTTCCACAGCTGCCTCCTCTTGCCTCCGTTCAGCAAGGTATCTGTCATATCTTCCCTAGGCTCCTGATGCTGAGACAAGGAGTTTTTTTGTCAATGACAACTCCCTCCACACCTCCCATATTATGAATATGGTCTAGCACAACCCTACGTGCCATCAACGCCAAATGCAGTGATCTTTCGCACACAGAACATCGAGCATAATGTTTGTTTTGGGGATCCTTCAGCAACCAGTCCTTGTACTGCTTTTTTTTTACCCAACGATCCTGAAATGCACTTTCCTGGCATTTCGATTGCCTTGAGCAAAGACTGGAAAATGATGGATGTAAGTATCGAGTCTTTACATGAAACGAGACCATGCAAAACTAGGACGAGACCTTGAGAAAAACCAAAACTTCCAAGCTAAAAGTTGTCTGCTAGGCTAGGGCCGTTTGTCAGAACCCAATGGCGAGCAGATTTCAGAGTAAGTACCGTTTGCTTCCGAGATTTTCCAACCAGCATTTCGCCATTGACGATTTTTTCTGGCTGTCATAAGGACTTGTAAGGACCTTGATGCTAATATAAGCACTTGTAAGGCCTTACTTGAGGTGTTTCAAAATGTAAGGACCTGTAAGGACCGGTAAGGACCCTGGAACCCTGTCATTCAAATCCATGTCTCTGACAGGACTCAAACCTTCAAACCTACTTTCAGAAACGCCAACCAGTGCACTCCCAATATCACTACTTACTCTGCCTCATACACAATCAAAACCAAATTTCAAATGAGTGTAATGGGTTAAAACAAAAAAAAAGTTGTTTCCAGACTCAATCCGTTCACTTTTTTTTTTTTTTCACACAAACAAATGCATTTGTATTGTCCATGTGCCAGCTCC
Source organism: Conus ventricosus (assembly GCA_018398815.1). Classification (NCBI taxonomy): domain Eukaryota; kingdom Metazoa; phylum Mollusca; class Gastropoda; order Neogastropoda; family Conidae; genus Conus; species Conus ventricosus. Next base: position 118,451,135 of record CM031595.1, read on the forward strand.
ACTTTCACCCCACAAAAGTGATATGACTCTGAGCTTTAAAAGTTACAGAATCTGAGGGGGAAAAAAAATTATCTTTTCATCATACTTCTAACCAACTAACGTCGTATTCAGAACAACAAGTGTGAAGATATGTCCCTGGCAACGTCTTCAACAAACTTATCAGTGAAGATCATGCTTTTGATTGGCCTGTCTCTGTTACGCTTTTCCATTATAAACAGCTGGAGTTTCTTGAGGTCATGTTTAATTCAGTCAACTGATGAAAATTTCACCTGTTTCCTCAATAATCAATCTCAAGAACCTATTCTCTATGTACCAGTTCCAAAGTCACACTACAATTTAGCCTAGTTTAATCAAGAAGCTATGATTATCATAAAGTTTTGTTGCTGTTGTCTTTTTTTTCCTCTCCTTCTTTTTCTGATTACAACACATCAACAACAACAACAGTCAAAAACCACAAAAAGAATCCCTAAAACAAGAACTGGAGGCTATGATATGTGTAATTAGACTGCCAAAGAGCAAATGTGAATGTTCATCAGACCTTACAGATCTTTCATTTAAACGGACATTCACCCTTCCATTGTCCTTGACTATTTCATACCATGAGGAAATGTAAATCAAGATAAGCACGTTGTACAAGCTAGATTTGTGACATTAACAACGCAAAACTTTTTTTCTATTTTCAAGCACAATAAACGAAGAAACAATACACTTAAAGCTGGTGTCATAAAACATGACTGTATGATTCTATGAATACTGTCAGTGCAAAAGACAAGTGAAAATAAGCTGGGGGGAAACCATGACTAGATAAATTAAAAGCTATCAGCAGGCATCATTCAGCTTTGTTCCTGTTTGTTCCACAGTGAGCACATGGGGCATGCATATATACACACCTTTGTACAGAAGCACACACACACACACACACCACACACACACACACACACACACACATGCGCGCACACACACACACATAACTCAATCCTGCATGTTCATCTACAGAATGATGGGAAAGTACACACACACACACATACATGGAGAGAGAGAGAGAGGAGAAGAGAGAGAGAGGGACAGAGTGTATGAGAGAAAGAGAGACAGAGAGGGAGGGCGAGAGAGTCTAAACAAAAGAGAAAAAAAAAAAAGAAAAAACCAAACCTCACAAAACCACACACTAGCTGAGATGTCATGCTTCCTGGAAGTAAATATTGCAAAATCATGCTTGGCAACTGTTTGTTGATGCGCTGCTCCCTCGTTCCTACTCACTCAACCCTTAAACCTCCAAAGAAAAATTACAATCATTACAGCCACAACTGACAGCATACAGATATACTACATAACAATCAAAGTACTCATAAACAAAAAATTTGATGGTGCATTACCCCATAAACACTTTTGGTAAGTAAATAAACAAACTACTGCGCAGTACTACCTGATTAACTGATTTAATATTTCACCATACACCTTTTCTTCAAGTCATCGCTGCCGCTTTCCCTTGACTAATCCGTTTTCCCTCATTCACTTATTAACTTGATTTTAAAAGAAAAAAAAGGAAAAAAAATTCCACACAAATGAAAGCCAACATATAACAACAGTAACAATCAACATAAAGAAATAAATATTTCACAGCGAGGCACTAACCACACATAAAAATGCTGTGTTTGTGGCAGTACTTACAATGTAAGTATATACACACCAAAGAACAAAGCAGTGATGCTCTCATCTTTTCTAGCACACTTCAAATTAAAATGCAACTTTGGCACATCTTCAAACATCCAATGTTCTGTCTGCATTATATACGCACTCATACCAGTACACACATATGAGGACAAGAATTTTTTTCTCTGTCACATATGCATGTGCACACATGCATGAATGCATGCACACGTGAGCTCGCGGCATGCACACACACACACACACCCCACACCACACACACCACACACACACACACACACACACACACACCCCACACACACAGCGACAAATATGGTGGTTCTTTTTCATCTGGCAGATGAGCAATCATGTGATACAATATCCTACATACACAAATGCAAGTCAAATTATGTTAGAAAAAAGAAAAAAGAAACCGAAGCACAAAGCAAACAAAAAACTCAATGAGTTATTGCTAATGTTGTTAATAGCATATGAATATAATTCCACATTCAAAAAAAATTCACAACCCAGTGTCTATAAACATGAACTGTACACACTTTTACACAAGACCAAGCACAATGGCCGAAGAAATTTCTTTTTGATTCTGGAGTTACACTAAAACAATTCATACCCTTAATTCATACTTTCCTTTATATAAAACCCCTGTTAACAAATTAGATACTTGTTTTCGCACATGAAAGAATATCCTTCAAAAGACCACCCATGCCGACACAAAAGACATAATTTGAATGATAACAAATGAGAGCTGGAATATCAGATGATGAGCAATCTTCACAGAGGAATCTAACTAAACTTCACAGTCAACCAATGATTTCTGAACATTCAAAATCTTTCCACATACAACAGAATTCTGATAAATGATGGGCTGGTACCTAAACTTAAATATCTTCTGTCCTTGGAATCACAACAAAATGGATGTTAAAGTAGAAATGGGTTGAAGACAAAATCAGCAGCAGCCCATCTCTCTTCCTCTTTCTGTGAATAAGAATAAACAGAGAACGTAAAATATACTTTTCACAGTTTAAACAGCTTTTTGCATTATATCAACCACACAACACAACCAATTTATAACCAGCATAATTTTTGCTGCTGCAAGTCTATTACAACCCTAACTGTTGTAACTCCACTACGATATATTATACAAATTATGATCCTACCAGCAGATTTCAATCTAGGATGCTATACTCTAATGATTGAATCTTTTATGCCTTGGGAAAAGGCTGTTTAAAAAACAAAAAAAAACCCACTTTCTTTGCATGTTTTGTTCCTTTTTTCCTTTCTTTAATTTAACGAGATAAACAACAAACAGATTTTAAACAGCAACATATCCTCATACCTTAGAGAATGATATTAATGCAGTGCTGAAGCACAGTTTTACCCACACTGCCTTTCATGGCACCAAAATTCAAACTCAAAATAATTTCAATAAATTCCCCAGTTCCCTGGGGTACTGATCATACATTTTCTAAAATCATTTCCTTTCCGCGTTGATAACAAAGCTTTTCAGATACAAACTGCAAAGACCTTTCAAGGACTTTTCAAGACCCCTGTTTCGATTCTCAAGAACTCCGAAAGTGATGTTCAGACCAAGAAATGTGATGTATACCATAATGCAGAGCACACACTATTGAAACGTGATACTGACAAATCGACAGTGAAGTCAGTTTCTCTGAGAATAACCATGGATTTATAAACAAAAAAGGGAGCAGCAAAGGCAAAGGTGGGGAAAGAATTCATTTAAAGCTAGAGTACCACCGAAAGAAATACCATTCATTCAGAACACTTTGATTTTCTTTCATCTGAGGGTAAAAAATACTCTGGGGATGAACTATTCTACTGATTACTGTAATGCTTATATCTGCAGTATGTATCCAAAGAAGAACAAACTCGGCATTCTTCATGTCATACTTGCCCCTTAATTTTCAACAATGACTATAAAGTTCACAATGTAAAAGAAAAATGCAGGAAAATGTTCCTGGATAATTGTAGTTTCCCATCAGTGCAGTGAAGAAAACAGAGTAATGACGTTTGTCCTATTGCGGCTAATCATGATTTTCACCCATGCTTTCAATCCATAACAATCGTGATCTAGCTGTATGATTTTCAGCACCAACTAAACAATCACTTAGAATAAAAAATAAATAAATAAATAAATGAACAAATAACACACTGATCTTTGGTAGGAAAGCTGAGTCAAGGGAGCTAATCCAAACACTCTTGACATCCAGTGAACTGGTCTAAGAAAAGAACTTAGGCCAGACTCTTCCATAGATATATTTTTAGGTCCATAATAGTGAACAGCTTACCAAGGTCTTAAAACACATACACTGAACACTGTATCGTTTAGATTTTAGATGACAAAACAAATGACAGAAACAAACTTCCATTCTATCAAAAGAGACCAAAATAAGCACTTTTTGAGAGAATGCAAAACATATCTAAGCCCACACAAATGGAAAAGGACAATGGAAACAAATGCATACTTACAGAGACAAACAGTCATAAACTGAGACGGTGAGAGAATTACACAGATTGTGAACTGTCTTTTTTCTTTATGACTGATTCGTTTTAATCATTCAAGGGCCTTGGATCCTCCTATAAGCATTATTTTTGTTTTTAAAAGAGTCATCTTGTTGTAGGAATAGATGGCGAGTTTATCACACAGACGAAAACACAATCAAAGCAACAATAAAGCCTCAATTACAGTGAAGAAACAACAAAAACATAAAACAATATCCGAGATTCTGAACCCTGCAAACTAGTTTTTTTTTTTTTAAGTTTTAAAAAAAAAGTCATGATCCATGTTACATTGCGGAGAACACAGTGGTTCAAATTAAGTATAGCAAAGGAAAACAAAAAAGGGGAAATTCATGGTAAAGAGGAGCACATTATAATACAAAATTATGCAATCCGAATTTCCATTCGTACACATTACTATTCCACAGCTCAAGACACTGCTGACAAACACCAAAGAACAAGAGAACAGAAATGAACACTAATACATAACATATCAAAAGTAAAGAGAGAGAATGAACAGTCCTGATATCCTCCTGCTCAATCACCTGGTAAAAGAGGATAAAGAATTCATTCAGAGAACAACCTGCAGGACCTATGACTAATCATAACGAGAAGGGAAAATGTACACAGCGGTAAACACATACTCAAAAAACAGGAATGATGTTTTGCTATTATTTCATTCTTCCTACCTCATCACTCTTTTGCACACACACACACATACACAAACACTCAACATACTGTTACACACACACATACTATCTTTTCTCTCACTCAAAAGAAAGCGCGCACAGGCACACAAAGACAAACATAAGCAACTGTGTTACTTTGGACTACTCCTACTTCATCATGCTGTTTCTGTACACCCAGTTCCCTTCATATTGGGATGCTGGATTTCAGACAAGTAACACTCGTGATACCTAATGAAAAGTATCTCTACACCATTTCATAACTGGAGCAATTAATATTTAAAGAAAGCACAATGCTACACACAGTCTCTCGCATAACTGTTCATTAAAAAAAAAGTGTGCCTCCCTGCCCTGCCCTATGATCAACAAATCCATGCAAACTGTACAGTCCGAACATCTATGATGTCCAGCACATTTCTTTTTTATTGTTGTCTTTTTATGTTCATCTTTTCAATCAGCAAAATCTGTGAATAAGCACACTTAAGAATTACAACGCTCCTGAAAACAAAAACAGAAGGGAGAAAAACAAGAAGAAACATACAAACATGATTCCTGGAATATAAACTGGCGCTTCTGAGGGCAATCTGATTCTGTACAAAAACTGTGAGGGACTTCAAAATGTACAAACACCCACATGTTTCATCTCATCTACTGACTCACATTTTCAGCAATAGAAAACACACACTTCATAGACATTAAAAATACTGTGAATTTAAAAAAGAACAGAGACAGAGAGAGAGAGACAGACAGACAGACAGACAGAGCGACAGAGACAGTAGCAGAGATCTTAAACAAACTGCAAATAAAACAAACAGTGTAAACACATTCACTCCTTCCCTTCCAGTACAAGACAGAAGTAAGCTATTTACATATGAAGCAGCGGTGGCCAAATCCTCAACAGACCATCAGCTTATGAAACACAAAACCACTGATGTACGTCAAATGTCATGATCAACCCACTGCAATAATATGCAATTCGGTCAACTAAATTTGAGGATCTAGCACTTGGTAACAAAAAGTACACCCATTTATAAACAATCCTTTCTTATTCTTTAAAAACAAAAAAATCCTTAACACACTATCAGGCAATATGTTCAGTCATTCCACATAGTGATCCTGTTAACATGCTTTCCATTTAATGTTTTCAACTATTAGAATAAGAACAATTAATGTTTTCCTACAACAAATAACCAATTTCAAGCAGACATGCTATTAATAAGCAATAGAGAGGCAATGGTGTAATATGGACACGGGGGAGGAGGGAGTAAATGCCTGTACATTATCAAGAAGGCAGAGTTCAAGTGAGAGAGACAGCACAGTCTGTAAATCAGCTTCCAACAGCCAGACAGAATCAATTGCCAGAAACTGATAGTGTTCAGAGAGACAGCTCTATCACCTGGTTTCATTTCGAGAGTCCATCAAGTCACCTACCACTCCTCATTCTCGGCGGTATGATGTTTCTCAGCTTCCATCCACCTCCTAAATCACAAAATGTGCTGGAGTCTTGAGCTGGGCCAAAGTGCCACCAACCAACATTGAGGTCAGAAGCTTCAGTTCATGAAGCTTAAACCTAGCCTGGAGTTGACATAGTGCACACAAACCTGTTGAACTTTGTGCACCACCTCATTCCAGTGTACAAGATAGGCTACACACTGAATCAATTTCATAAAGCACGTAAGGAAACTGATTAAATGACTTGGCACATAAAACATTTAGAGCTAAAACTGGATCACAAAACGCTTGCTGTGCTCTGTGTTTCCAGTCTGACAAGATGCTCACAGTGTTTTGGGTGTTATGCACAAGTTTTGAATCAACTCTCTCATTTGGCTGCATCTACACAAACCAGCACATGCCGTCTCTCGCAGACCATCATATTGAAAGAAAGCATCCAGCTGAAATTAGTTGCCAGAGACAGATCTTCAAGTCTAAGCACAGACAGACAACTGACAAGGTAACCAGGTTCAGAATTAACACACGCAAAATCAATATCGTTCTGAAGCTTGACAACATACAGCCTCTCGAGCCAGAGGCAAACAAATCTACGCTCGGAACCCCAAGCACACACAAGTAGCAGCCAAGATATCTCACATTCAAACTCAACATTTTAGATATAATGTGTGAATGAGCTTTAGACCAAGAGGTAAGAAGATTCAAGCCAACAGAGACAGCCTTTTAGTCCACCAAAAAACAGTCCCAGGTCAGTCACAGGCCAGCGTGCTCCACAGTCCCCATTCAGAGATAAAAATGGGCTTTTATATACATGTGTACATATATGTGTGTGTGTGTGTGTGTGTGCTTGCGGATATATATATATATATATATGTATATATATATAATACATATACATATATACACGTATATATCTATATGTATGCCTAGGTATTGCACGCTGGTTCAGGAGGTGAAAGCGATCAGATTATATCATACTCTACATGTTCAGTATTGTAGATGGCAGCACGGTAACTGTACCTATCTGACAGGCTGCGTTGCACAGGCTTGCTGGGCGAAGTCTTGGTGCCGACCGCAGCAGGTCCAACAAAGGCCCCATGACCCGCAGCAATAGGTGAACCTTGAAGTGAAGTGTTTTCATCATCCTCCCCGATGGCGGTTTCCACCAGTGAGGGTTCAAGCTCCATGGGGGACATCACTTTGGCTTGTAGCAGATAAACATAGGTTTTGAACCGTTTCAGCTGCACACAAAATGCAGACTTCCAAGTATGACCATTCTGCTTTGCACACTCTTCTTGTTATACATGAGTGTCCGCGAATTGCAAGCAACATTAACTGGCATAATAAGGTCATTTAGCTGCCGCAATAATTTTCTACATACAAGGCACAATATCAGATTAGGCACACCAACTGAATTTGTTAACAATAACAAATCAATTTTGGCGAGCTATTAGGCACTGGGTACAAATAAGATGCAGTCTTTAACATCAGCTGTTTGGTGGATCAAAACAGTTATAATTAAAGTTGAATCGACAGTGATACTCACACTCATATGATTCTGCATGAAGAAATTTCATGAAACACTCAATATGTTTAGCAGTCAGAAAAGAAGGCCGCTGCATGAGGGACAGTCACACTCACACTAAGCACAAATGAAGTCTGACACTGATCTATGTCTGGTTTTGGACCCCTCTCCTTGACTTTTTGCCTCAGATTGCTGGGCAAGCTTCTGTTCAGACTTGGAGACTCCTTTCTGACCGTCTAAGGTTAGAGCTTGCAGGTGTTCGGGTCAACACTCTAGGCCTTTAAATCTTTCTTGCAGATGGCTTTGTAGCGCAGTTAGGAACTTCCTGTGGGCCTTTTTCCCTGCACTAATTTACCGTACAGGAGATCCCAGGGATCCAGCCATCTTCCATTCTATGAGACCGTGCCACCACACACATCTCTGTTTCAGTGAGGTGTGCACCCTAGGGATTCAGGCTCTCTCCAGGATGGTGGTGTTTGGAACTTTGTTCTGCCAGGTGATATTCAGGATGCATCAAAGTCAGTGCCTATGGAGGGCATTCAGCTTACACTTCTGTCTGATGCAAAGGGTCCAGGATTCGCAGCCATACACGAGAGAGCTCAACAGACAGTCTGCGCATTGCGTTTTCTTCAGACAAATAGTAAGTCTGAAGTGTCAGCCAAGTTCACTGAAGCGACTCATGAGCTGCTGGAACTCTTCAGCTGAGTGGGTGATGACTGCTGTGTATTCTGCAAAGAGGAAGTCCTGCAAGCGTTTCAGCTGAATTTTGGAATTAGCTCTCAGACTGGAGATTTTGAAGAGTTTTCTGTTTGGTACAGAGACAGATGCCTTCTGAATCAAATCGAAAGGCATGCTTCAGCTGAATATCACAAAAATCTCAAAAGGAGTTCAGTTGGTACAATGGATGCAATCTTGTTTCACTCCACTTCAAATGTCAGAGTTATCAAGGGCCACAGATCTCCTCATATCTTCATAGAAAGAACTGGCAATACCTAGAACCCTGTGTGAACATCTGACCTTTGGAATGATCTTTAAGAGGCCGTCCCTGCTGACCAGATAAGGTCTATGGAAGGCTACGAAGATTGATTGCCTTTGTTCTGTACATTTCAAAAATTGGTTGCCTCTCTTCTGTGCAATTCTCGTGCAGCTTATCTGAGGGAGATTATGTGTATGGTTGATCTGTTGGCTCCAAATTTTTAAGAGTGATTCTGGATGACTGTCTCTGCAAGTATTTGGAGCCTTTTCAGCATGAATTGAGCAAACAGCTTCCCCAAAATACAGAGAAGGGAGCTGCCACAGTACTTGTGAATGGTAATTCCTGTCACCTTAGTTTTTTAATAGTATGACGATGTTAGCATCCCTCATGACTTGTTGCACTTCACCTTCTCTCCAGTAAAAGGAGAGGAATGCTAGCAGTTGGGTGATGTGGGTCCATTTGCGGCATTTCAAGACCGCAGCAGGGGTGCCATCTTTCCCAGATGCTTTGCCTGGGGCAAGAGAATGCAGGGCTTCATGGAGTTCTTTAAGAGTTCGTTCTCTCGTCGAGCTCCTCTAAAATATACCGGCACTCCGTGCATTCAGCGCATCTTCAATCACTACAATCTCCCCAGCATATAGCTCAGGGTAACACTCTTCTAAGCGCTCCACCTGTTGTGCCCCAGACTTACGCTCGATGATGTTTTTCTATATTCTGTACAAGACCAGAAACAAACTTGCAGCTTTTACTATGAAATTTTGTGCAACTCCGTGACACCCAAGATTCTGATTGGGCCTCAAGACACAAATTCTCTGTCATCAACCTCTGACACTGACCACTAATACAAAGAATCTAATGTTACACTTTTATCTTTGTCCAAGTAAGTCAAAAACACCAAGTCTTCAAAAAAATTCAAATAGAGGTTTTAACTCCTTTTGTCAATAAGCACTTTTAAAACACCTTTATTATTATGAATGTCAGTCCTACATCTCTCTCTCTCTCTCTCTCTCTCTCTCTCTCACACACACACACACACACACACACACACACACACACACACACACACACAGACCACATGCTTGCAAAGCCTGACCTCAAATTCGAGGTAGTTTTCTTTCTCAATATAGGTGGATATAGTGGTTGATTTGGACCCTTTTTCAGGAGCAGCCGCTCTGTGCAACTGCATTTCCTGCTCGAGTTCTGAGATGTGATGCTCGTGACTACGTAACTGCTCATGCTGCAACATGTGACACAACCATTCATAAGTCATAGCACTCAACAAGTGCTTATCATCTCACTATCACTTGTTAAATACAAACCATTTAACACAGCAACCAAATATGAAGTTATAATCCTGTTTCACAACCTGTAAACATCCAATCAAACACCTGTAAACTTTAGAAACAATTTTTTTTTTTTTTACAAAACTGCAGTTGGTTAGCCACACAAATATCCTACAACAATAATACACTGGACTCAGATATCTTAAATTTTCACTGCTTCTTAAGGATACTGATTAAAACCCATCATTTAAGAGACACAGAAGAGCCTCTGCAAAGTAAGTTAGGACATATCCTGGAAACTGACATTATTTGGAATGGCAGTTTAGCTTTAACTTCTGTCCCTGACTCTTAACAGGTTTGCCTTCAAATCATTACCAATCACTGAACCCAGCTGGATAAACATTAAGTGACAATACCAAACTCATCATGCTTCCAAATTTCTTTATGCATCGTGTAGCCATTTTGACATGATGAATCTCAAACTGTATTTCACAACACTACCCTGTAACCTTATGCAAACAACATGTACAACAAAACAAGCAGTGGTGTTAACACTGATCTTAGCAAATGCAGGTATGACAGATTATCTGTAGAAATATGAAAACACCAGTAAAGGTGAGTAATTTCAATGTTGCTACTGAGAAATCTCTACAATCAACCAGTCTGAACTCTGCTTTAAAAAAAAAATCAAATACTAACAATGCTGAGTTTGGTGCAAGACGATGGCATGAGAGGACGCTGGAATCGTGTCTGAGATCCTACCCCAGAGGGCAGGGGCGGGGAGGACAGGGTGGCCGCCACAAGGTTGATGGTGTCAATCCACTCTTGCAGTTCTGTTGTTCCCCTGTTGTAAATAAGCATGAACACATAGTGTTCACAAAATCAACTGTTGTGGACAAAATCTCACACACAATTACTTCCATAACAAGGGACTTCTCAAAAGCCTGAAGCAAATCATTACCCGACTGTTCATTTCCTTTCATATAATCTGAAGTAGTAGAGCACAGGATGTGACTGACACTTGACAACATTTTTATCTGGTAATTTTCTTTGATTTCTTGCACATGATCCAATCGAACGGACTTTTTCATCAAGCAGTAGTTTCACTATATACTAACCCGTCCACGCAAATGCCTTATCCTTTCTTGGCATGGAACATCATGGATCATGGAAAGCAGGACAACCTAATTGGATGATGACTGATCTTAAGCGTGCTCAGAGCCCACTGAAGGGGACAAGATGAAAACAATAGATTAGCTCAACTGCTATGGAGGCTAGTCTGACCATTGTCTGGAAACTGCAAGAACATACAGACCGAGTTTCAAGAAGGAACTGAGCAACGAATGCGATCTTTTTGCTCTGGCGTCCTGGAGGTGAACAAGACAGCAAGATACTTTGAAGAGAGAGATAATGTTGCTTACAGCTCAGCTGACAGCAAAGGGCCATATCAGGGCTGTCACCTCGCTGAAGGCATCTCTCAAAATAGGTTTGAAATGAAAAATCGGTATCAGCACAGAAAGCTCATGGGGATTGTCACTGGAGGTCATTGTGGAACCCTGAGGAAGACGGTGGCTTTGTTTGAGGTGTTCTGCATGTCTTTGATCAGAACAGTCACAGCTAAACGCAATCCAAGAGACTCAAAAGCAATGATGTATCTCCTCCATTGGGTTGCCTAAGCCCAACTGATACTGACTGCTTCCTGAGAACGCTAAAGCTGCCTGTCCGGCTGCTACAGCACAAACAAGCTTTTTGGTTGTAGACTGAGTCAAAACGAACAACTTGGGAAGTAATGCCAACAAGGCAGATGACAGAAAAAAAAACACAAAAAAACCTACTATGCTGACCCCAAAACCTCCTCCTCATGGCAAAGGGAAGAGGGGAGGGAAAACACTGAAAGCATGAAGACCCTAAAAAAAAAAAAAAGAAAAGAAAAGAACAGAAAACTAACCCCGTCTGAAAAAGGTACTCGGACCAATCAGAAGTCTGAAGACGGAAGACGTGCTGTTTCTTAGTGTAGTCACTAGCCTTTGTGGCCAAGGCATGGTGAATTCGAACCACGTTGTGTGCACTCTCCACAAACTGTCCTTTCTTCACCTGGTGCTCGTCCTTGTACTGGTAAAGTATAAGGTCACGCAGAATAGTGTACACCATCCGCCATCCCCGCTTTCCAAAGGGAGCTGAAACAGCAGTCATCGGTGTACAGGTTCAGGCATTTTCATTCATCCAGTTTACTTTATAATGCTTTTGAACAGCCAATTCTTTTGAACAGATAAAGCACGCTGATGTACCTCAGCTATGAACAAATCACTTTGTATGCTAAACACTGGCTTTTTTACAGGTTTTTAGAAAGGGGTCATCTAAAGTACCCTTGATGAAAAGCAAGACCAGTTGTGCATGCATGCATGCATGCGTGGCTGTGTGTTAGTTTATTTGTATCCGTATGTGTAGGTGTATATTTGTGCTTGTATGTGGATGAAAGCCAGGGTCAGAGTTCTGGCAGACACACAGCTGTTTTTGCCCTTTGGTTCTGCCCTTGAGCGCCACAAAGTGTTGAGAAGACAACTAGTACCAGAAAAACAAAACTCTCCCAGCTGCCAACATACATCTCCACCCCTATTCCTCTATCTCTCCCTTGCCCCCAATCAAAAGAAAACAGAAATAATCAAAAGTGTGTTACACACTCAGCCATGACAAAAAAAAAACAAAAAAACAAAAAACCCAGCAGTGAAGCATCCTATCTACTATTCTTGTAATTTCTTCAGTAAATCATATGGTGAACAAGTGTAGAAATCTCAATATTCCATCACTAGAGAAGTTGATAAGACAAAACCTTGACAATCTGATTCTGAACACCACAACCCTGCTATGGCAAGAAAAGCTGTACTTGTTTGAATCAGCACATACAAGCACATCAAGTCGCACAGAATTTTTGTGATGTTGCTACACATGCATACACACACACTCTCTCTCTTTCTTACTCATCAAGGAGGAATATTTGCAATAATGTTAATGGTTGCTAATTCTCTGCAACAATGTCCTATCCCATACCATATTCAATTGTAAACACACACACGTGCGCGCACTCACACACGCACGCACGCAAGCACACCCACACACACACACACCAGTGCAGCCAAAGTTGTATAAACCTGCTTCAGAGGTGATTCTAGGATTCCAAAAAAGGGGGCCCAAGGGCCCCCTCAGTGTAAAAAAGGGGGCCCCCCAGGGGGGCCTAAATTTTAACTATATAATTTCTATATTTTTCAACGGCAGGTACTACTAGTGTTATAAATTGTTAACTCATAGTATTAGTAATCATTCAGAGGATTTACTTGAAGTAATCCACTCCATCCAGCAAAGCACCACACAGAAAATCCCAGATCCAGGTTGAAGGCAACAAAGTTCTCTATTAAATTTTTTCTTTGTGACTGCAGTGTTTGTCTCCTCTGTGTCTGGCTTCGCTGTACTACTGTCCACAAGCGTCTCTGAAGCGGTCCCTGACTCAGTCTCAGGCATGTCGCTTGCAGACACAACACTGTCTGGTTTTGATGACGAAAATCCCGAACCACCATCATGATCACAGAAACTTGACACAGGCTCCGATTCCCGCTCGCATGACGAAACAGAACTAACCCGGTCGGACTGACAGTCTGATTGCGATCGCGTATCTACATCTCCACTGTCGGCACTGGCACTCGTTGAAGGATAACTAGGCGGCTGCTCAGTGACGGTCGAACACTCGCTTTGTACATCCAAAGAATCATCTGCCTCTCCTCCTCTCTTCGATTTCTTCGCCCCTCGGGTAAAAGAAAAATCCAACAACGTGCCTCGTTTCGCCATGATGGAACCTCAGGCAGAAACGCAGGGCTGCCGTAGCGCGAGCTGTGATTGGCTGAAAGCAAACTTTCCAACCAATCGCAGTTGACTATACAGACAAGCGTTTACATTCAGTTCCTACTGCTCATGCGCACAAGGCTGACCTTGACATAGCTGATAGCTCGATGACAGCTTCGCTTGGTTCGCTCGGTAGATTACTAGGCCAAGCGGACGCGAGATTAAAAAGGCAAGGGAGTGAAAAAAAATTAGCGCAGTCACGACTGGCGAGCGCGGCATTTCTTGTTTGTGTGCGGAGCAGCGGCCGCGCTGGGCTTACGGTTTTGCGTCTTTCGATTTTTTAAGCGGTATTCCGCTAATTCCGCGCTCTAGAATCACCTCTGCTGCTTTGTTTCTTTCAGAATGTGCAATTCTTTTCATAGTATTTTTCTCGCTGTGGCCCATAATCGCACACACACACTCACCTATCCTGTTATCCCCCGTCAAACTACAGCTCACAATGCCAACAACTTTCCACAAAATGAATATTTAAATTCATTCGAACACTGACATTTTATCTAAATCCATGTCTAGTAATCAACAACAGCCACAATACAAAAAGGAAAGGCAAAGAAATATTCATCAACTCATCAGATCCCGCTTACTTTTTCGCCTGCCTGGCTCCATACAAGATTTGCGCATGACGTAGCCCTTCTTGTATTCCACTGTCTTGTTTGGATCTGGAACCTGACAGACAAGCAATACGAATACATGAGCTGCAATAAACACTGGACTGTTTTAAGCCCTTCCCTTCCTTCTGCCAAACAAACACTAGCGATGTTTAATAGAAGAAGAAGTACAGAACAACTAGTTTCCACAGACAATAAACTATTTACTTTGTGCGCTCCTAATGGTACACACATATTTATCTTCTGTGTGTGTGTGCGTGTGGGTGCGTGCGTGTGCGTGCGGCTGCCGCGACACGTGTGTGCAATAGCTCATCTAGACAGTCCTCTTTCCCTCATCAAATCCGAAACAACCAACAGATTAATTAATCATCCTGTTACTGACATGTTGCTCATGGACAAATACCATTCTGGATTGTCTCCCTCTCTCCATCCTTTCCATTACCATGTCTAAAAGAGCAGACTTTCAGCTACAAACCAACTGTTAACTTAAACCAAACTATAGAATGAACACGCCATGACTGAATGAGACCCTGGTTTTCGATCTGATTCTGAAAATTAAATTGAATTAATACTGGTTTTAAAAAATAAAAAAAAATCAAGAACTGATCAGTAAGTCCTGACACGCATTTTTTTTTTACCTTTCAATAAGTAATCAGAATGCAGCTCTATTTTTTTCTTTATCTTTCTTTATCGAGGAGTAGAAAAATTAACATTCAAGCAAGTATTTATCATTATATTACTATCTTTATTTAATATACAATCTTTACTATCTAAGAGCATTAGAAATTCACTTAGAATGTGCACTCTTGTTAGCCTCTCTGGGGATTAAGGCGAAGTTAGCTCCCTGTTTTCCCAATTTAGGGTGTGCAAGTGTGTGGCTTTTCTTCTTTCTTTTTTTAAAAAATCCTAACAACATAGTGATGTTCCACACCAAGAAGGGATACAGCATTTGTTTGAATAAGTAAAAGTAAAAAGCAGTCCATCTAATTAAATTTTGTGTTCCTATAATGCTTGTACGCAGTGTTTGTCTCATTCCCAGAGAGCAGTTAAATTCAAAGTTCGGAAAATACCTAATATCCCAGCACCTAAAACATTCTCTGACCCTTCCATTGATGTTAGATATATGACTTGTGCACACATCCTTTCTGCTGCTGTGTAAACAACAGTAACTTTTTCTTAATTTCATCAACAACAAAAAAGAATGAGCGAAATGATTAGGTTAGAAGCCTGTACACAGTGGTTGCAAAAAGTGGTGCTGGGAATCTCTGGGATTCCAAAACAGACTTTTGAACAAAAAAATGTGGACCTATAAACATGTGTCCAATGGCAGCCTTGGAATCAGTTGTCTTTCACTCCCGGCTGCAGATCTGTCCTGGACTGAAGGACAGATGTATAAATTAACAGTCAGCTGTTCACATGTTGAACTTCTATGCAAATGGTGACTCCCTTAGAGACTACTTGACGTGATTTCTCAGGAAGTTTTCAATGGATTTTGATGTGGGTTTTTTTTGGTTTTCTTTTCATAAAGTAATTAATCTAAACAAATACAGAATATGATAACACAGCTGCCAGGAGCTACACTGTGAAGAAGTAGCTTGATCTCCGTTTGATTTTCTACACAATAAAGACAAAAGAAACCACAGTAGCAATTTAAGATGATGTTTTAATTAATCAGCCTGACACTAGCCCAGGTGAGCATTATCCTGACTAGGTTGAAAATCTACCAAAAACATTAGTAGATAGTGGGAATGGTCATGTTAGAAAGAGATAAAAAGCAAAAAAAACACCCCAAAAAACCCTGATATAATGTGATGCTTGTGACCAATACTGACTATGTCACCACAGACAAAGGATATCCTGTATATAATGGAATACACTGAATACTGAAATACATTAAACAATGCACCTCCTAGAACACTGTGTATCATCCTAGTAAATAATTGCACATGGTGGTTATGCCCAACACACATGCATATATTCCAGTCCTAGTTCACATACAAAATAACAGATATTTTAACAGGTTTTTTCCTTCACGTTTTCTTCTTAATACTGGTTATCTTCCCATTATTTTCAGTGTTCACTCCTGTAAATATTAATATTATTCACGTGCTGCATTCTTAATTTCTTTTGTTTCAAGAAAACCATGGCTTTTTCAAGTTTGAGCATAATCATTTTTTTTCTTCTTTCTGATGGAAGAGGAATTTCAGAGATCACTGGTAACTGTACCTAAATCCTATCTGCTAGAAGAAATGCTCATAACAAAAATAATTACACAAGTTATGATAAGATAAGATAAGATAAGATAATGTTGCTTATAGCCCAGCCGACCGCAAAGGGCCACATCAGGGCTGTCACCACGTTAAAATCAACTCACCAGTCATAAAATTTTTTTTTTTTTTTTTTTTTTTTTTAAAAACAAACTTTCACACATCTCTGTAAATGACATCGTCCAGAAACGTACCAGAAACTTCGTTAAAAATCTTTCTTTCGTAAAATCTTAAATCAGATGAAAAATGTTAATCTCTCTCAAAAACTCGAGGATCACATCCCTGAACAGGATCTTCATGGACTCCGCTGTAAAATGTTTGTGTCTCACATCGTGCAAGTCCCAACACTCTAAAAGAACATGTTTCATTGTGAGTGGCGCATGACATGGAATGCACCACGGAGCTTCTTCACTCTTTAAAAGGTAAGAATGGGTAAAATACGAATGGCCGGTGTGCAGCCGGCACAGAACCGTTTCCTCTTTACGACCTCCCGACGTAGATGGGAGGAAGTCCTTAAGGTTTGGACGGATCTGAAAGAGTTTGTTACTCGTCTGCGTGTTCCAATCCTCCTGCCAGAGGTCTCTCACATAATCGTTAATTTTGGGTTTCACGTCTGAGCAGGGGATATAAATGTTGGACAGTTTCTCTCTTGTGGCGTTCTTGGCTAAACGATCAACCATTTCGTTCCCGCCGATGCCAACATGACCAGGAACCCAAGCAAGAGTAATGTTGTAACCGTCCGCCTTCAACTTGCTAAAAAGTTCGAAGAAATGTAAAAGTTCTGGATGCTGAAGGTTGCGGCCAGCTATGGCCTCCAAAGCTGACAGCGAATCCGACAGAACCAGAAAGTCCCTCTTCGAAGAATGTGAGATTATCTTCAAAGCCAAAACCAGAGCGGTAAGTTCAGCAGAATAGACAGAAGCATCTGAATGAATATGTTCCAACAGTATCTGAGAAGGAGCCCCAGGGCAGTAGGCTGCACAGGCCACTCCATCTTCAGACTTGGAACCGTCAGTGAAAACTTTTTGACAGGATGGGAATTTGGAACAGAGGTCAGCATACAATGCCTTGTACGCCAGAGAGCTGGTAGACTCTTTGCGAAAAGCTGCAAGATCGAAACGAATCTCTGGTGTGAAAAAGGTCCACGGAGGTTGATCCGGAAACTTGGAAAAATCGGACACAACTCCTAGGTCTAGACCTGCATTTCGCACGTGAGGCCGCATACGAAGACCAAACGGCGGAATACATTTCGGGTTGTTTTCAAACTTACTTTGGAACGGAGGGTCAAAGACACAGTCATACTCATAGGCAGGATTCTGCGGTTCTGAGAACAGTCGGATATGGCAGGTTTCACGATCTTCAAATTGCCCACTTCCCATTTTCTGAATTGTTTTTAAAAAATTGAAAATGAAGCTAGGCCTTCAATTTGTTGTGTGCTTATGATCAAACATGTTCCCAATCCAGATCAACTACTTTTAGGGATAGTGAGCAATCATGTTAGACATAAATAGCCTTTGCCCACCCCCACCCCTAATTTTTAAGAAAATATTGCGAAAAATCCTAAGTGAAGCTAGGTCACAATTTTTATTTGTTTGCTGTTCAGTATGCCTCTATGTTGAATATACAGGTATTTTGTAATGATAGGTAGTGAATATTGAGCTAAATACCTGCCGGGAGCCCCCCCCCCCCCCCCCCCCCCCCCCCCCGCCAAGCCCTTATTGTCCCCCTTTGCGCAATTCATGATTGATAGAGATCACAAACAACTGATGCAAAGTACATAAAAAATCTCAATTTACTGTTAAAAAAGGCATCAAAATACATCACATATGTACATGTTATAAATGATGAAATATTTTTACACACACACAAACAGGACTGTGAATGAAAACTTCAAATGTACAAGCCCGAAAATTCTGAGATTGTACATGTAACTGGAAATTAAGTCAATTCAAGCATGCAATGAATTGTGTATTACACATTTGCAAAATTTTGTTTAGTTTTTCAGGGATACACAAGAAAGGTGAGTTTACACACACCCCCCCCCCCCCCCCCCCCCTCAGTATTTATATTTTTAGAACAGGGAATGTTGTGTCATACATTAAAACTTTTCTTCCCCCTCTCCCCATTTATTCCCTTTTCCACAAATACAAAAGAACTGATTATTCATGTGCACACACATCTTACATTTTTATAAATGCACACACCTACACTTGCATACATGTCCTGTACAATACAACACGCACACAAACATTATTTTAAGTTGCAATTTCGTGATTGCATATTCCTAAGGTTAAAAATACAGTTTATATTCTATCCTTACTTGGAGCATCAATTCTTGCTGATGTGTACTTTATATGCAAATGTCACATAAACATGTGCAGACACCATCTTACATTTCCACAAATGCACACACTTGCTTCACCCCCCCCCCCCCCCCCCCCCCCCCCCCCCCCAATGCAGATTTAAACTGCAAATTTGTGATGTCCTCTTTGGTTGATGGTAGGTGGTTCTACAAGTTCAATGTCTGCCTCTGCAGAAGAGACAGCAAATATCTGATCTGTTGGTGGATAAACATAATAGTTTCCATGAGCAGCTTTGTGAGGAATGTCACCACCAAATCTTCTTTATTTAGTCTGGCGTTCATCGACTCTGGAGCAGGACTGACAACACCAATGTATGTGCGACTTTTCTTGTTCACCATGTAGGTGACTCGGACAAAGTCACCAACTCGGGGTGCTCCTTTGCACATTCACTTCTTTCACCAAAGGTACG
Source organism: Conus ventricosus (assembly GCA_018398815.1). Classification (NCBI taxonomy): domain Eukaryota; kingdom Metazoa; phylum Mollusca; class Gastropoda; order Neogastropoda; family Conidae; genus Conus; species Conus ventricosus. The sequence goes on from CM031595.1 coordinate 118,470,777, forward strand.
AAGTGGTTGGCTGTCCAGACGGCAGGATCCACATTTTCCTTGATCTGACTGCATGATGTCCACAAGATGTACACAGGGAAGTGGGGCGTATGAGCTGCTGTCACTGGTTTGAAGAATCTGTTCAGCTCTGGCCTAAATGGTGTATCAGTCAGGTCAGGATAGACAGAATAGATCTGCCTCTGCAAAACTGTTGCTGCAGCATGAAGCTGCCAAGGCCCCATGAAGACATAATCCCCAGCACAAGCCATCACTTCCTCTTCATACGCTGAAAAGAGATTTAGATGAGCATAATCTCCAGTTTGGTGGTAAAAACTGAGAGACGCACATCCGTCAAGGTTTGTTCCATTGCTGATCATGAATGGTGACAAGTAAGTATGTTTGTTCATGGCTAGCTCCCAAGTTATTCTGACTCTCAGTTCCTTGTGAAAAGAGTCTTCTCCAAAGACCGCTGTGCTCAAGGATAGAGGAAGGCAGTTTCCCTGAGCTGTAGTCTGGACAGGAAATCGATCAGCATGGAAGAAGTCACTTGGCAAATATGAAGCTGCAATGTAGTCAGTCAGTGATCGTGTGAAGCATGGCTCTTCTACTGGCATTATATCCAGAGGATACCTGGCATCAGCTTGCTCTTTGTCTTCCATGGCACATTGAACAAATGATTTGAATCCTCTTGCCCTGGCATGGATCAATTTTTGCTGGCATTCAGCAAAGAATTCAGTGCGGGTGATGGGAAGACTTTCATCTTGATGAGGAGAGGAGTTGTGATTTGAACTGTCAACATCTACAATTTGTTTTAGCTGATATCTTGTAAAAGGTTGCACATACTGTTTGTTACTGCAGTTGTCAGTGTCATGTCTCTGGCATGCTGGGCAAAAACAGGCAATTGGTCTTGCCTTGAAAATAAATGGCGCAACTTTCACAATTTGATGAAAGCCTCTGGAACCCTGAACAGGTTTTACCTGACTTTCTGGTCTGTTTCTTTTGATTTCATCAGGCCCCACCAAGAAAAAGTTCCTCTTTGATAACTGTTCATCTTTGTCAGGTTCTCCACTGACCATTTGAACAGATCTGCTGCATTTTTTATGAATGTTTGACGGCAAAGAACAGCCGTTTCCAGGCTTTTGCTAATTGTTCCGGTCTCACCATCAGCCTCTCCTTTGCCATGTTCTGAGCCAAAAAACACTCGTTGGATCGACACTTTGTAATGTGTAAGGTCAGCAAAGGTTCCCTTTCCTTTGTACTGAGATGCACAGCCATCGCTGAAAATGATCACCTCACTGTCTGGCAAAATAATTCTGGATGATTCAAGAAACTTGATGGACTGCTCAGTGAAATGATGAACAGCATTGTGATCATGCCCAATATCATCACTGACAAAATTCAGTGCATGCCGAACAAGTTCACCAGTCTGTCTGTCACGATAAAACTGATCACAGGATGAAGTGTGATTTGGTGCTTGTCGTAATGTGCACTTTTGATTTCATCTTGAAATCTGGACTTCCTGTTCTCCGCAAAGTCCATCACCATCATGACCTGATTTATTTTCAGGTTCTCTTTGAGAGAACGGTACTGACAGTATTGCCAGTGAGCCACAAAGAGGTGTTTTGGAAAAGTGGTGTTCTGGGCCGGTTGGATGATGTCCTCCAGGAGTTCCTCCATAAGATCAAGAAATGAAGCTTGTCTTACGATGGTTCTCTCCCCGTCTTTCCATTCCCTTTGTTTCTTCTCCAGCTGCTCCAAGTAATGGCTGGATTGATGCTGATCAGCTGGGCATAGTGTTTTTGAAGTGTTGCTTTTATGTCACTACAGTTTCGACAAGTTCCATTAATACAGTCTGGCTTTGCAAACTGTGCTTCACCTTTGTCACACAGAAGCATAGTCACCATGTGTGTTTCACTTCTGAGTCTCATGTTGGAATCCAACTTCAATGCAGTCACAATTCTATTGACTGCAAGGATTTTGAGGCTTATGTTCACACAATACACACACTGGCAGCCCTCCGAAAAAGTTGAGCAGATTTTGCGAACAGTCTTAGGTCTCAGCATAGTAAATTTTGTGTACCCCAATTTGAAATCTGGGTTCTCTGTGCGGAAGATTTCAATGCACTTTTCAGTGTCTGTTGCATGACGTATCCTGGGCCTTCCTTTCTTGCGTACCTCTTGTGAGGCAAAACACGTGATATATCTTCACGCATAAAAAAAGCCTCACTTTTTGTTTGTCTGCAGCTGAAAGTGCATCCTTTCTTTGTTGTCTGTTCTTTTGAAACAGACGTCTACTAACATTTTTAGTCACAATTTTTTTTGTAGACCCAAAAAGACTTCGTCTAGTCTTTTGATGCTCAACAGACAGCCCAGCATTCCTCAGGGCCTGTTGTTTTCTTGGTGTCAGTGCTTTGGTGGCAATATTTTTCACCATCTTGGCAAAATGCACTGGAGTTTCAGATCTTTTTTGGAGTTTTTTTCTGAACTTTGAATAAAGTTGTAGTCAGACTTCTTCAGAGATTCTGGTGTAAGCTGAGGAATTGCTGGCTGTGGAGTTGACAGCATTTTTTTCTCCTGTCTTGTTGCTCGCTTACGAAGGGCGTTTTTCTCTCTGATTCTCCTCTTTTTCTGTGGTCCTTCTCTTGCCCTGGATTTTGCACGCAAAAGTCTTTTGTGCTCTTTGTATTCTGCAGGTGTCATATCTTTTGGGCGTTTTGATGGCGGACTGGCTGGTTCAGCAGCATTTCTGCTCCTTGTTGATGACCGTCCTGTTGACTGCTTTTTCCTGGCATAGTAGCGTCGCCACCGTTGTCTGAAACATATTTTACAATACTAATTTATAATTATATCCACAACTCATTTGACAGTTTTTTTTCCCTGTTTACAGGAAATATTGCTGTGCTACGACACATTTCTTTATCGTGACTGGCATTAATTCACTTGAACTAACCATACACAAAATGTTTTATTTCACAAGTTTAAAACACTTTTAACATGGTCATTGACTACTAACTTTGATGGGTAGTTTTAAAAAGGTTTCCGTTTTTTGTTGTTGTTTTTTAAACAAAAATAAACTACAGTTGTATAATAAATATTTGGTTGCACTGCCTGTAACAAATAAAACACTCACACACTACATTCATTTTCACTCACACTCTCAAGTGCAGATTATTTACACACACACACACGCAAAGGGAGAACCTCATGCGTTTTTAAACTTTCTTATATTTAGTTTTATGTTTATAACCTATTTTGTGGTCCTAAAGTCTTAAAATGATTCTTTCCATGTTTTTAAATATTACTTGACAGTTTTACTGGCCACAAATTTGTGGACAAAAGCACACAGATGTGACAAGGTGTGCAAAGTAGAGACTTAGCCACAGATGAAGAAAAATATAATCGCAAGAAAAGAACGAAAAAACAAGAGTGGATGGGAAAAAGAAGAAAATTATCTTTTGAGATTAATGAAGTCAATGCTGACTAACCATCACCTCTTTACCTTGCAAGATCTGCTTCTCGTTCTTTTTCTTGCGCTGAAGCCCTTGTAAGGAGCTCCGACACGTATTTCTGCTTTTTCTTCTCACGCCGTAACTTGCTCCTTTCCCTCTCTTTCGTCAAGTACTCTGAATACTTCTCGGGATCTGTTTCTTTCAGGCGTTGCCTCCAAAGTGCAGCAGGTAATGACATGATGAACTGAAATTAAATTGTAGTTAATGTAAACCATTAAGTAATTTGGAAGCTGCATTATTCTTTTGAGCTGTAACAATCACAATGCTAAAAGAAACAATGAGCATAAATTAAAAATAGTCATGAAAAACCTGGAGAATGAATAAATAAAATATAATTATATATATATATATATATTTGTTTGTTGTATCTTGCTTAGTTGCTGCACAAGAATGGATAAAATTAGTTTGTCTTACACTTTTTAAGCTGAAAATTAATATACAGCACACACACACACACACACACACACAATTAACAGTAACGCAAAGTAAAAGATGCTGGTAAATATAAACTTTGATGATACATGATTCTCTCTCTCTCTCTCTCTCGTCTCTCTCCTCTCTCTCTCTCTCTCTCTCTCTCACACACACACACACACACACACACACACACAGCCACATTATGTTAATATTTGTTTCAATCAACAACAGTAAAACATGGAAATAGTCCATGAACAAAAAACACTCAGATTAGGCCTACTCAATCCGAAAAAAATGTTAAAATACAAAACAAACAAATGCCATTTGGAACCAACATTTATTCAACTTGAGAGATTTCAGCTTCACAACTAAACACACACACACACACACACACACACACACACACACAAACACAAAGAAAACATCAATCGAATTTAATAAAAATCATATAAAAATGATAAAAATAATTATGATTGTGTTGATTATGATAACAATAACAACAACAACATTATTATTAATAATATTAGTATTAATAATAACCAAACAAGTGTATGCAAACTTCAAAATACTGAAAATGCACTTTTTATTCTTCGTATCAAAAGACCCAAACTACAATCAGTCCTCACAACACACGACCTAAGCCACAGTCAGTCTTCAGAGCACACGACCTAAACAACAGTCAGTCTTCACAGCACGCGACCTAAACCACAGTCAGTCTTCACAGCACACGACCTAAACCACACTCAGTCTTCTCAGCACACGGCCGAAATAAGGCGTCAGTCTTCGAACCTCACGTTTGCAATCATCAGTCGTGGGTTCCGATGGTTTCGAACGTTTCTGACTGCCATGACCGAGATCGGGGTCCGCGATCCACAAACGAAGTACATATGATCAACTAAGTCTACTAAACGTACAACTGATGAATATAAAAATGTTTAAAAGGATAAAAAACGGGGTGAAAACTTACCACTTGTTGGAACTTCCGGGCGTTTGTCCCTCGGTCGTTGGAGACTGATGCATGAAAAATCAAAATAACACGCAGATGCGACGTAGATCACAATGCAAAAGCACGCTGGCTTGACCATTTGTATGTGCGGAAGTAGGAAATAGTGTTGTACACGTCACTTCCGTCCAAATAATTGCTTTGTCATGATTTAAAAAAAATAGTTAGGTCGTTTGATGTCGAAGACTGACGGTGCGGTGGGCTTCGAAACAAATTCGCTTTTCGCTTTTATTTTATGAAAATCAATAAAACTTGCGTTTTAACAAAGCAAACATTAAAAAAACTTTCATTTATATCGGATTGCGGATACCCCGACGATGTGTGCATCACATGAAACAACGAAACGGTGATCCGGTCGGTCCACAGTTTTGAAGACTGACGGAGAATCGAAAATCGCGTTGGTAAATTTCTTACATAAATGGTATCGGTTAAACGCGTAGTGCAACTGAAATTTCGATTCAAATAACTTTCTAAGTCATTATTTTCATGTTGCATGGTAATAAGTAGCTTTTCATTTAGTCTTTTGTTACTGAGCGCAAATCTTGTGACGAACCTGACAACAGAGGGAAATGGCGTCGGTCTATAATCACACGACCGAAAACACAAAAACGAACTAAAACAAGTCAAAAACAAAATGAAAACAACTCAGATTAAGTATACTGTATCTTTATTGTGTACAAAATCTTCAGATAAAAGATGAAGGCTTTAAGTTTGTCCTTTTTTAAACATGTTCAATCCAAAGTTTGAAGTTGTCTCTGACGCTGAATACCGTGAAACCTGCCATATAATAATTCAAAGACAGTTTCAGCCTGCGGTTGGACAGTGAAGGTTCACCCGCCTCTGCGTACAGGCTGTACACAGGGGTGGTGCGGAATGCTCCAAGACAGAGACGAAGCCCTTGATGGTGGATAGGGTCCAAGAGTTTGAGGTAAGACGATCTTGCGGAGCCGTACACAGCACAACCGTAGTCCAGTTTGGAACGGACCAAGGCTCTGTAGAGGTGCAGCAAAGTTTTCTTATCAGCGCCCCAGTCGTGTGCGCTACGACCCGCAGAATATTCAGTGCTTTCTGGCAAGCAGTTTTGAGGTTTTTGATGTGGCTGAGAAAGTTAAGTTTCTGGTCAAAAATGACTCCCAGAAATTTGGCCTCTTTAACAGCTGGAATGGGAGATTTCCCTACTTGAAGTTCAGGATCTGGAAAAAACTGACGGAAATTATGGAAGTGAATACACTGTGTTTTTGTAGCAGAAAAGGTGAAACCGTTTTCATCCGCCCACTGATGGATTTTATCCACGCAAAGCTGGAGCCTGCGCTGGACACTCGGGTACAGGCTTCCAGTTGCGTAGACAGCGAAATCATCCACAAACAATGAGCAGTCTGAACCCTGCTGAACTGATTGAACAATGTTGTTGATCTTAATACTAAAGAGGGCAGGAGACAGTATGCTCCCCTGTGGAACACCCAACTCCTGCTCGTGGACATCAGAGAGAGTGGTGCCAACCCGGACCTGAAACTGTCGTTCTGCCAAAAAATTTTGAATGAAAAGCGGAAGATGACCTCGAAAACCCAGATCGTGGAGATCATGAAGTATCCCCGACTTCCAGGTGGTATCGTAGGCCTTCTCCAAGTCAAAGAAAATTGCCACTGCATGCTGTCTATTCAAAAAAGCGTTCCGAAGTGTAGATTCCAGACGAATCAAATGGTCAACTGTAGTCCGATGTTTGCGGAAACCACACTGTTCTTTCGCCAAAAGGCCATCGGTTTCGAGTTTCCACATGAGCCTAGCATTGACCATTTTCTCCATCAATTTACAGACACAGCTGGTCAAAGCTATGGGACGGTAGTTTGATAGATTAGAAAGATCTTTTCCAGGTTTGGGAATTGGAAAACTGGAGGGATTTTCGCCAAGAAGGTGGAAAGAAACCAGTAGTCCACACATGGTTGTATACCTGTAGCAGGATGTTCAGACCTATTTGCGGAAGATGTTTCAACAGTTGATAATGGATTTCATCTATACCTGGAGAGGAATCGCTGCAAGAAAGTAAGGCAGATTTCAGCTCGTTTAATGTGAAAGGAAGATTGTAGTCTTCCATGTTGTCTGACGAAAGTTGCAGGGTGATTTTTCTTTAAGGGCTTTGCTTTTGACGAAAGTGGCTGATTTGTTTGAAGAGGAGGAATTCTTTTCAATTGTAGAAGCAAGCAGATTAGCAACTGCTTTTTTCTCCGTTATTAAAGAGTCCGAAAACTTGAGATGGTTCACAGTGGGACAGGTGTTCTTCCCTTTGATTTTCTTAATGATGTTCCACACTTTTTTCTTGGAAGTTTTCGATGTCAGCCTGGAGCAGAAGCTTCTCCAGGACCGACGTTTACTGATTTTAAAAGTGTGTCTTGATTTAGCACGGAGTTTCTGATGGGCTCGAGCGTTGGGACCCGAAGGTCGTTGGTATACCCGACGCTGAGCCCGTTTTCGAACTTTGGAAATTTGTTGGCAGTCCGAATCGAACCAGGTGTTTTTGGCATTTGAAGTTTATCGGAAGACACTGGAATACAGGCTTTAGCACATTTGATCACAGTGTTAGTCAGAGATTCAGCTGGGTCCGGACTCTGAAGAAAATCAGTGTCCTGGAATTCCTTAGAAATAGTGGCTGCAAAGAGATCCCAGTTTGCTTTCTTATAATTTAGATGTGGAGAGATAGAGACGTGTTCAGTTATTACGGGTTGTAGAAGGACAGGGAAATGGTCACTTCCGCGCAGATCATCATGGACAGACCACTCATAGTCCAGGACCAGCGAGGGGTCACAAACCGACAAATCTAAACACGAAAGTGAACCTGTGGAAGAGTGGAGGTAAGTTGCAGATCTGTCGTTCAGACAACACAAATCCAAATCCGAAAGGACATCCTCAATTAGTAGACCTCTGGATGACGTACTGACACTACCCAAAGAGGATTGTGACCGTTAAAGTCACCCAACAGCAAAAAAAGGTCGAGGAAGTTCTCCTATCAGACTGACAAGGTCCTGACGACAAACCGGGACAGAAGGAGGAAGATAAAGGGAACAGATTGTCACAGTCTTGTGGAGAGTGACTCTCGCAGCTACAGCCTGAAGGGAGGTAGACAGAGCGACAGGACTATACAGCAAAGTTTTGTGCATGAGAAGGGCAACACCGCCCGACAGTCCCAACGTGGATGGTTGTGCAGGTTTTGAAAGAACATTAAAGCCAGAATGAGTAAAGGTCTTCTGGCTTTGAATTTGAGTTTCCTGAAGAGCCACGACGGAAGGTTTTATAGATTGACACAGAAGCTGCAGCTCCTCAAAGTTGGAATTTAGTCCACGGATATTCCAATGGGATATTGTACTATCCATGGTGCAGAGGGCGAAAAGGAGAGAGATCAGGTCATCTCCTCCTCAACGTCTGCTTCCAATGGAGTGAATTTATTACTTAATTTCACTGGACTGTGTTGGTCTACAGACCTGCTGGCAGACATGCCAACAGGTGAAGAAGGTCTGGATTTGGGAGATGGTGGAGGTTTCTTCCTCATCTCCACCATCTCCACACTGGGTGGAACTCCCTTGCCCGCACGGGCACTGGACAGAGGGGTTCGAGGCGGGATTGCTGGTTTTTTAATCTGCCCAGCAGCAGATGTTGTAGACTGCTGGGCAGTCTGAGGGGTGGCAGATTTTTTGCCTCCACCAGGGGCATTCACTTTGGGTTGGAAGGTGGTGGACCTGCTTCCACCAGAGTTGACAATTCGTCCTTGCAATGTCTTCGAAAACGTGAAGTCATCAGTCTGGCAGCAGACTGACCGAGTGGGAACTGTGGGAATTGTCTTTACGGCCGAAGCATATGAAGCTGTTGGCGTCTGACTGCCCACAACCTGCTTGTGGGCTTCAAAAAACGAGATCTTCTTTTCTGTTTTAATGCGTTGTATAGTGGATTCCTGAATCCAAAGAGGACAGTTTCTTGAAGAGGAGTGATGATCGCCACCGCAGTTAGCACAATGTGCCGGATCTTTACACGGCCCATCATGAGTCGCCTTGCAGCAAACACCGCACACCTCCTGCCCAGAACAGCGGTCTCTGACATGGCCAAACCTCTGGCATCTGAAGCACCTCAACGGGGACGGAACATACAGCTGAACACGAACATTCAGGTAACCAACTTTGATGACCGGAGGCAGCACAGGGTTGCAGAATGTCAGAAAGTTTAAAGAATAGAAGCAGAATACCAAATGACTGGTAGATATTGTAACCTCATGGATTCGCCTACAGATGCAAGTTGGTAATAATGTTCTTGATTTTATACATCCTAATATCTAGAAAAAGAAAAACCAGCTGCATCCCAATACTTTATCTAAAAAGAAAAAAACCAGCTTTCATACTTAATCAGGTATTTTTTTCAAAAAGCCCATGTACCCTGGCAGGTGACTTACCTGGCCATGAAGATCTGTGTTCAGCAGCATTATTGCACATGTTAAAGTATGACAAGCATCTGCAACAAAAACAGTTGTCTCTAAGTTATGAGTTGAAAAAGATACTGTACAAAATGATATCCCCCCAATGAAAAGAAAATGAAAACTTAGCTACAAGATAAGATAAGATAATGTTGCTTATAGCCCAGCTGACCGCAAAGGGCCACATCAGGGCTGTCACCTCTTAGCTACAAACTGTGCTATTCACTGATAAAGGAAAACATGGAATGGTACAAAATCTAATTCTTAAAACAAACGTTTCAAATCCCAGAACTGTGTATCATCATACAGTTCACTATATTAGTTTTACTTTCCTATTGGCACAGATCTAGTGCATCTACATATCTGGATATGATGTGCACACTTGATAAAAAAAAAACCCACTAACAAAGTTATATCCCATATGAGAAACATTTGAACCAAAAAAAATCAAAAATATTATATGTGTGTTATGGCACTATCTCAGCCCTGGTAGTGGTACTAACTGGACTTGAAGAAATCAAAATAATAACTACTTCCTGACAATCTAGACCAAACAACTCACTTGGTTTCGATCATTTGCCCCATGCATGTAACAAATAATACTCAGGATAATGAACACAAACTGAAGTTTCCCAATAATTTCTCTGCTCAGCAGGAAACTACTAAGCCCAATGAAAATAGTAAAAGTCTTTTTTGTGCGTGTGCATGCTCAAGGGTACACTCAAATGATATTTTATTTGTAAAAATACTACTTTTTTTTGTATTGCATTCCAATAGAAATTTAATACTGTACAGTAGAAAGAAACTAGTGGAGAGCGTGGCAGCAGAGAGTCCTCAGAAGAGACATATACAATCTAGTGCTAATAACTTCAAACATTGAAATCAGTTAATGTCATTTACTGATTTAGTGGCTAATTCTAGTTTGTACTGGCTAGGCCAGTTAGCGCAACAGCACACTCTTATTAATACACAACCAACTGTTGTAAAACCTCTTTGGGACCTCTTGTGGGTGCAATTATACCAGTGGATAAGATAGAGTCCGTTTTTAAACTAAACTTGTGTTCCGAGTTCTGAGTACACCTGATTCTGACAACTGGTGCTCCCATAAAACAATGGCAAAACAACTCTGCCAATCAGGCATAAACACAAGAAAGAAAGAGACACCACACAGTAGAGTTCATGTTTCAACTTTAAGCAAGTTGTTTTTATGTTGACAAGTCAGTCAGGCAATTATCATAATGCTCTAAATGGAGATGGCAAGTCTGACCGTGTCTTTAGCCAATTCCACAGCTGCATCTGACTGTGATAACATCAGTGGAATAAATGGGAAGTGACATTTTTTCATTGTTCATAAACCGTCTTATATTAGGCTGAACAGTTAAAACTGCAGCATATATTTTTGTTTTGTGATATTCAAGACAGAAGTTTTACACAGAAAAACAGGTATTTTTCCTCATCCATAAAACAGCCCAGTCACAGAGGATTTAACATCTTTGGCAATTACACAAAGTAACTAGCACATTCAATTTTCACAAACAACTGTTTAACTTGATGACAAAGTGGTCATTATCAAAGTTTTGTGACCATTCAAAACATAAAAGCAGAATAGATCAAGTGATCCTTCATTTATCTGATTTTTAAGATGGAAGGTTATTTCTGAAGTGTACAAATCAATGTTACTTCAGTGCAGAAAGAATAATACATGAATCAAGAAAACCTACCGACTTATCTAAACAGTAATAAGGTAGTCTTGAAGTTTGAACAGACAACATTTGATCAAATTATCATGACTACATATGTAACACTCACTAACAATTATATATAAATGTTGTGTTCCTGATTACAAATAACAGCTGGTTTATTGTGCACTGATTTGCAGGCTATGGTGATGCACAAATCAGGGATTCCGAAAAGAGAGAATTCTCTGCTATTTTAAGTTTAAAATCAAGCTAGACAGAAATCTCCACAGTAACCCATTTTGATAACGGATAAATCTTATACTCAAAGAGAGAGAGAGAGGTGGGTGGGGAGTAACAGGGTCAGATGCCAAGCGTTGAGATAATGTTCTAATGTTAGGAAATGAGAGTTGATGACAACCACAAAAAATAGGCATCACACAACGATTAAAATCTGGGAAATGTCACTGACGCAAAGTGGGCTTAAGCTGCATTCCACTGAATCGGTAAAGTTCCTAGGAAATGACACTGAAGCAAAAAGGAAAGAGGGAGCACAGCACAATCCTTCAAACAAATTCACACAAATACTTCACACACTAGAAGTTCTTCACAAATACAGAATTGCAAAAAGCATCATGTCAGTGATAGGTAAAAATTATATAGGAACATTTTAAAGCCATCCATTTTGTTGCCAGCTGATGCTATAAACTACAGGAACCCCTTACAAATTTATATTTTGAAGTTGCCACATAAATCTGCCATCCATTGACCCTGCTAACATGATCAGATAAATGCTATAACAAGTTAGAGACTGTGTGATAACCAGTTCTTAATTTAGGAAGCTGTGAAATGCTTTACAACAGCACAATTTCAGAGACTTTCAGCAGCAATCATTCAATGTCAGTTTCCTTCCTGAGTGAACAACTACATCAATGCCAGAATTTACACCAGAGGCAAAAAATCCTTCTCTCCCTCCTTTCCTGTTCTGTTTTTCAGGTCAGTCACGACCAATGGATCTAATCATTTTGATTTGAGAAAAAAATTGCAGCAGTTATGATAATGGTAGTCCAGAAAGAACCTGTGAATGTACAAATTTGAAAGAAGAAACATCATACTCCCCTCCCTCCACAGACCTATCCTCTCCCTCCTCTTTTCCTCCTTCCCTCCTCCCCATTTTTCTCTGTGGTACCACTTTTCTTATCCATTTCTGTCTCCTTCTCAAAGCTTGAGCCAGTGTATGCGTGCGTGCATGCATACATGCGTGCGTGTTGTTTTCTAGTAGTGATAAAGTGTGACAACCTAGGTATTTTTGTGACCCCAAGAAAATTTCGCATCAAGTCTGATCCCTAATTCTAGGAAATGATTATCACTAAGTAGTCCACTTGAAACTGTTTTATCAACTCATCATGTCACAAATCTTTTTTCTTTGAAATCTCTACCCCTTTTAACTCCTTGATTTTGGAGCTATTAAACTCTTTACCCCTTTTAATTCCTAGATTTGGGAGCAATGTAAAAAAGAACTTATGAAAAAAACACATTAACAAAACTTGTAATTGTAAGAACAAAGTGATTTTTAGTAGATGAGATGAAAATGTCCAAAAGTACATGTGTATTGTTAAAAAATTTACCTTCAGAATTAAATGCCCCCGGATTACATTCCATATAATGGCGAGAGAAATGAGCGAGGACCCGTTCACGCTCTTGCGTTTCTCCAGTGAGACAAAACTGGTGGAGAAACTTCCGTAGTGCTTGATCAAGACTATCCCCACGGAACTCGAAGAATTTGAGGTATTCTTCAGCCACCAAGTTACTGAAGTCATTCCTACAGAGAGAAAAAAAACAAACCCTTTGCAGATGAGTTCTCTAAAATTTCAACATCACATGCATACAACACACACACACACACACACACACACACACACACACACACACACACACACACACACACTCTTTTTTTTCTCCAAAATACAGACATGAATAACCATATAAATTATATATGCACATGTATTGAATCAAAAACGCTTTCTTTAATTTATTTTTCTTTTGATGTCTCTCTCTCTCTCTCTCTCTCTCTCTCTTTCTCTCTCTCTCTCTCTCTCTCTCTCTCTCTCTCTCTCTCTCTCTCTCTTAAACACACAAATACACATGCATGCACATACACAATTTTTCTCTTTTGTTTTAACATACAGACATGAATAAACCATATGCATACGTATTGAATCAAAAAGCATGATTAACAAAAATTTCCCCCCCCCTGTTTGACTGTCCAATGGTCTGTGCCACCTCAGTGGCATTGCACCCATACTGCTCATTCCGATCCCTCATACACAGCCACAGCCCAGCTCAGCCTGCCACAGCCCCAGCACTGAAAATCCACTGGGAACAGTCAATCACAAGTCGTTAAGTGGCAACCCACCAGAGGAGACACTGCACTGCTGCTGTGTCACTCCAGTGGTGATCACAACTGCCTGCTCTGATTGAACATTGATCACCTACTAAGCCCCCTAAAGATGACAATACTTGCTTAGTCATGGACTCATGAAGTTGACGTGAGTGTGTTCGCTCTCAGGAGGGCACCACTACGTCCGTCAAAAAAACCCAGCCCCCATGAACTTGCCTTTCTCGCTGACCTTGACAGAATCAAACCAAGGCCACAGACACAGAGAGGTGATTGAAACTGAGGTCACTGTGAGAGTAGGACATAAAGGACCTCAGAATTTGAGACTTTCTTTTTTAAATGCTGATTGATGAGGAAAAAGATGATGCCACATGTTTCCATTCTGCTCTGAGAGAGCATGACAGAACTGTTCTCTACCTTTACTTTATCACATATCCTGGTTTCCAGCAGGCCTGAGAGTTACACTTGCTTACAAACATCTGCAGTATTGGTAAGGATATTTAAGCAACACTCTGTGTGCTCTGTCTATTTATTCAGCCACCATCCAACTAAACTGGATAGGCGTTCAGGGCAGAAAAATCCCACCCACAACCTCCCAGCCAGAGTCTGCAAAATGAAAAATAGAACCACTTCACCGCAGCAGTTGGTAAAAGTAAAAATCAGATTGTTCACAGATACAATGATACATAATGATTAACTTATTCAAGTTACTGAAATCAAGTAAGTCAACAGCTGTATATCAAAAGCACATATATATTAACAACGAATCATTGAAACTAATCAAATAAACAGCTTAATATCCAAATCTGTAGGTCTAATCAGTTTATAATAAACCAATTATATTTCACAACGTTATACGTTATACATAAATCAAGTGACCCAACAAAATTACTAAATCCAGAATTTTTTTCTTTATCCTATAAGCACCGCTACAACAACAAAAAATAATGAAATTACTCTGGAATCTGAAGACTGAATGTTGGTGGTTTGGGTTAGTGTTTTTTTCCCCCCCAATAGAGTAGATGCGAATGGTGGCTGTCATCACTTAGGCAGGGAGAAAAATCTTTGACACAAAATCATACTCAGGATGCACAAACTTTTCTTTGGCTATATAAAGCAAAACTGAAGTATACGCACATACATACACACACACACACACACACACACACACAGAGAACACATACAGGCAAGAACACATCCAGGCAAGAACACATCCAATTTTTCTCACAAAGTGGCAGAAAATTTACATTTAAGTTACACAATGGCACATTAACACAGGAAAAGAATCGAAATTTGCTCACTTTTTACTCAAATGCCGAGAAACATCTGACTTGCGAAAGCCCTCCAGATGAAAAAGTCTTTTGGCGAGACGGGCGGCAGAAGGCTGATCCACACCTTTTGATGGCTGATGGTAAAGACTTTCTGTATCAGAGTCATCACTGCGAATACTGAGCTGCATGATGTCACGTTCATTATCACCATCACTGGTGTGGTTTCGGTCATTTCGGGGACTGAAACCAGCACCATTCTGCTCAAAACTGCCAATCTCACCGTTCACTCTGCCTTGGGGTCCAGTCTATGAGTGGGTTTAGGGGATTTGGAGTCCTGTAAGCTGATAAAACTGGGAATGAACTCACGATCTCCCTGTCCCCTCCCGCCCCACTCTCTGTCACAGCCTTCTCTGGGGAGCTGTGCAAGCTGCGTGCCTGCTGGACCACTTCACTCACCCTCTCATTGGAGGAGTCAGAGTTACTGTCCTGGTATGCCAGGGTATCCAATGAGTAAGCCATATTGTCATCAATGTCAATGGGCACCAGGGATAAACCAGCCTCAGTCTGTAGATAATTTTCATGACTCTTGCTAGTGCGTACAGGTGGGAGGTTGCCCGTTTCTGATTTTGACATGTCTCGAACTATCTTCTCCTCACTCATGCTAGTGGTCATCACTCTCTGGATGGAATCATCATCAGCTGTTTTTGTTTCGGCAGTGTCAGAGTCTGAAGAGCCATTGCTGTCCTGCAGCACGCCACTGTCCCCAGAGCTAGGGGCTTCATGCAGTGTGTTGTCAGCACTGTTGGTCTCACTGCCTGGCAAGGATGACCCAAGTTTCCCAAGGGTCTCCAAGGCTGCGTCCAGACGTGAGGTGTCAGCTGTTAAGGATGGTGTGCCAGGTGAATAGCTGTCGCTACTGCTTGCCTTGGGATTGTCCATGAACTCCCCTGAGGAGGATGACTGAGACATGTCAGACAGCTCCTCAAAGCTGGCTACTGGTGCTCTGGCGACAGGTGTCACAAGCTTTGCACTGTTTTCTTTACTGACATTCTGCGTCATTCGCTTTGGTGCAGATATATATGGCGAGTTCCCTGCAGAGTACATTCCTTCCTTTGGAGAGCCGCTGCTACCACCATCACACATGTCCTTTCTCTTGAGACTTGGAGACGGGGAGTCCTCAGGGCCCCTAGACTTCTGATGAGGGGGCGTGGTGCGAATGATCATATCCCCCGTCATGAGAAAGGTTTCAAACCCTTTCCCTTTGGCGGTTGGTGGGGAAGCCACAGGAGATTTGGCTGAATCAGAAACCACTCCATTCTCACCAGCAGCATACAGCTGGGTGTCCTGATGCTTGCTGACCACATTGGCATTGTTGCTGACCTCCCTCACAGCGTAGCAGCTGGAAATGGGAGCTGCGGCATGAGGGGAGCGCACAGGGACAGGGATTCTGGAGGGACTAGGAGTGGTTTTGCTGGCCATAGTCTAATGCCCTTTCCTTTCCACTGAGCATTAGAGGTCGGACCTCTCATTCATCATATTGTTACCTGCAAAACATTAACACAAACAGAATGGATTATATCAAATATGCATTGAACAGCAAATTAGTAAAGGAAAACAAGAGCAGCTTAAAACAACCCTTCCATCATTATAACAGTTCCCCCCCCCCCCCCCCCCCCCCCCACCAATTTGGAGTCAATATGGGGGCAAGAAACCGTAAATATTCATTTAAAAAATAAAAGAAGTTTGCTGACAGTATACAAGTTTCTTTGCATTAACCCTTGTAGGCAGTACAGATACAATTCCTGGTTTAATTCCTGAGAAAAATCTCATCACTGTCAATTCATGAAACTGACAAAATAGATGTTAACACTCAGTTTTCACTCACTGACTCAGTAAGTTAGAAGTTACACAAATCACAATTCTATCTAGACCCCAAAATAGCGGTGACAGTGGAAAAGGGAAAACATAAAATACATACAGCAGAAACACCCTGACATACTATGTTCATTACTACAAACCTCTGGCCTGTGTCTTTTTACTATCTCATGCTCACCAAACACTCAATATCCACCCCAACCTCATTCCCCTTTTCACATAACCAGCCCCCTAACCCCTTCAAAAGATATAATTAAGAGTATGAATACCTCTTTTGCCTCCATGCCCCACTTTCTTTTCCTTACAAAGTTTGTAATATCTTTATGTCTGAAACCTTAATGTACACAGTAACATTCTTCACTTTTTGTGTAAGTTGTTAATTCTCACGCTTCTGAAGCTGCAAAAAACCATTACACAAGACTGGTCCAATGATCTAACGTGAGACCCTTTTCATGCAAATATGCCTTGACTCAATCACATTTACACACACACACACACACACACACACACACACACACACACACACACACACACACACACACGCTCCCTCACACGCATGCACACGCATGCACGCACACATACACACGCACACACACACTCACACACACATACAACAGTGAATTTTCATACATCCTGCTCAAAGGAAGACTTCTTGGCCAGCGTTACTGAAGAAGGCGCCTAATGAAATAATTCAATAATGTTGTTTAAACCCACAACAAAAATATTACTCTTTCACACCCCCTAGAGCACATCAAAGAGTGTGCTTGTGTATAAGTGTGTATGTGTGTGTGTGTGGTGTGTGTGTGTGTGTGTGTGTGTGTGTGTTGTGTGTGTGTGTGTTTGTTTGTGTGTGCGTGCGTGTGCGTGTGTCTGTGTGTGTGTGTCTATGTGTGTGTATGTGTGTGAATGTGTGTGTGTATGTGTGTGTGTGTGTGTGTGTGTGTGTGTGTGTGTGTGTGTGTGTGGAGAGAGAGAGAGAGAGAGAGAGAGAGAGAGAGAGAGAGAGAGAGAGAGAGATAGACACCGGGCAAGCAAAAGAGAGAGAGTGAGAGAGAAAGAAAGTGTAGACAGTAGCAATGATATGTTGTGTCAAGAGACTGTGCATGCATGCTTGTGTGTGCGTACAGCCCTGATGTGGCCCTTTGCGGTCGGCTGGGCTATAAGCAACATTATCTTGTGTGTGCGTGTGCGTGTGTGTGTGTTGTGTCAAGAGACTGTGCATGCATGCTTGTGTGTGTGTGTGTGTGTGTGTGTGTGTGTGTGTGTGTGTGTGTGTGTGTGTGTGTGTGCACCCTTCGACATTTTGTTGGCTATATGTACACCTGATGTAATTTAATATGAAAAAGAAGCTTTGACAATGATGCTTTTGTTCATAAACACCTGCATCGCTTAGGACCCAAGAAGTAAAAAAAAAAATTACCCTTGTTATAATCAACTGGACTGAAATTCAAATCAAATCTGCATGAAACGGAAGACCTTCATTTTAACAAACTAAACCAATATGATCTATTACTATCACTTCAATCACTATCTCTCTGTTGAAAGCACCAGCCAAAATTTCTACATTTATCACTTCAAATTTGAAAAACATGGGTTCCCACTGAGGAGATGCAACAATTCCTGAAATTCTAAAGGCGGGGTGGGGAGCTAGCACACACAACATGCGACTAGAATTCGGCCGTCACTTCTTTTAAAAAACAAACAAACAAAAACTCTGTTGTTGATTGTTTTCCCTTATGTGTCACCAAGTAATGTGCAACACATGTGTCCACGAGTGTGTGTGTGTGTGTGTGTGTGTGTGTGTGTGTGTGTGTGTGTGTGTGTGTGTGTGTTTTGGTATGTATATATGCATGTATATGCACACACACATTTGTATCATGTGCATGTCACTTAAACTGTGTCTGCCTGAGAGAGAGAGAGAGAGAGAGAGAGAGAGAGAGAGAGAGAGAGAGAGAGAGAGTGTGTGTGTGTGTGTGTGTGTGTGTGTGTGTGTGTGTGTGAGGATATATCAGTGTGTGTGGTGTGTGTGTGTGTGTGCGCGTGCGCGCATCTTTACTATCTCTACTCCATGTTTTAGAAGAAATACAAATTTTTCTAACTTCGTTTAATTTGCTCCTTGCCATTTGTACCATTCTTCAAAGTTAATGCGGTTAGTGCCATGGTAATCTTTTTTCTTCATCTGATTTTGATTCATTTATATTCTTTTCCATGTCAACATTCTTCAGCACAGTCAGGTAAACTTCAAAACTGGTCACTCCTAAACCAACCTGGACCTTCAACTCAACATTTTCAGCATCTGTGGAATTTAAATTGACAAGAAATTCTTATCAGAAGATGGACCAGATGGCAGGGGAGACACAGAGGTCACTTTTCTTTCTCCATTATATGCTGGGAAATGAGGGAAATAAAATATGAACAAAACAGAAAATTATGCCATCAAATATAATTTCATAGAAACAATTGTCATGGAACTTATTTGCTTTGGTCTTCTATTTGCCACAGCACTCATGAAGTCTTTCATCAATGGTTTAAATGCTTCATGCATAGAACTAATGAACAATAAAGGCTCTGCAGATGAAAAATCTGCTGCAATACAAACTGGATCAGCAGTAGCAGTGCAGCCGAAGAGAAATGGTGAAGACTGTCAGTGTCCTAAAACGCTACTTGAAGACACCACAGAGAAGATACTGAAGGTCTTTAGGAGGCAGGCTGCCACATTAAACCTAAAGACATCTTAGCTGTTCACTGAGCAGGACCCACATCCAGGAGACACAGTAACAACAAAAGTAACGCCGATGACACAAATGTATCAGCTTCACCAAGACCCATCTCAATGAGATTTGCATCACGTAAAAAGAATGCCTACCTAATGGGGCATGGAAATCAGCTGAAGAAGGTGACAACATAGCTGAATATCTTCATCAATGGTGATGTAACCTCAGTCTGAAACCAAAAGCTGCACATGGCAGGGCAGAACAGCAATATTGAAAGAGTGTCCACAACTCCTGAGGGCATGATGCAGCGCATATTAAGACAACACCTGTCACTAGTGTCAGAGCGCTGCAGAAGTCATTGTGGTTCTCTTGGATACCCCTCTTCCACCTACACACCAGCACTTGAATTATAGTTTATACAGTTCTGGATCTTTAGCGCTTCGGCTTGGGACTGATTTCCCTGATAAGACTATAAGTATGTCAAGCCCTCACTTCCTTGCTGCCCCTCCCCCATGGTGTGCCAAGTTTATTACAATTTCACTGGCCAGACTAGCAAGGCAGGGAGGAAGGGGGTGGAGGGGGTGGGAGGATGGGTGAGGATATAAGGGAAGAGGGATGGAAACACATCAGCAGCCATTCTTCTCTGCTGATGGAGAACAAAACCATACAACTCCAGTGCCCCATACTACAGTATAATGTATTAATAAAGTTTGTTGTTTTTGTTGCTGTTACAGTGTTTCTTTTGTTTTTATCTATAGATACATATTGAAGTAAATAAATATTCCTGTTACCGAGAACAGATGTCTATATGAAACTACCTGCTTCATCATGACACACTGACCAGCGATCCAGTGACCTACCTACTGTAAACAATGGCACAATGGCCAAAGTTGAACTGACGTCATAATAATCGAAAGTCCTCTGTCCTTTGTACAGCCTACTCTATGTCCCTGAGTGTATTGATCATGAAAACAAATTTGACTGAATGCTATTAGCTCTACATTACTGTACAGGAGCCCCAAGTTTGATCTGAACTCCCTTTTGAATTAATTCTTTCGATTGCTTCATTTTACTATTTTTCACTTAAACCAAAATTCTTTAAGCTGTTGTACTACTGTCACTGCAGTCGACATGTAAAACATTTATTTCAATGTTCTTTCAAAGAAACCAAAGACCATAAACAATATTAAAGCTATTTCTATTGTTAAACAGCAGCTCATTCACACGTTCGGCAGCCTTGCCTTGTTAGTTGTGTTTTCTAATATAGTAATAGTCCCATTGGATTACTTATTTACTTGCCTAGAACAGGAAGTCTTACATGTTGCATATTGACAGACTTGTCCTGAAACCAAACCATTTACTTAATGCTAGTAGTACAATTTGATCAGGCTCATTCTATTTTTGTTTAAGGTGCCCCTTTAAAGGCATTTTAAACCTGATTTACTAAGTAAGTATTTTGATCCTTAAACTGAACTTGGTATCACTAGAAAGCTATCAGTGAGCTCTAGGATTTGAAACATTCTGCAGTTTAATCTGTGAAGGAATTACACAGAAACATACATTTCATTACATGTCAATAAGCACAGATGATTCTCAAATTGCTATCAAGTGGCACAATTCATGTGGCGCGTCCAGCTACTTTGTTTGAGGTCCAGCAGCTGGCGTTTAAAGAAACAGCATTTAAACTGGCCAGACGCATCACACACTGCGAGGTGGCAAGCAGGAAATGCTGAGGGAGAGGTGACAGACCTCTCTTGAAGGGCACTGATGTGAGAGTTCCATATCGGGCAGCACAGTCAACCTCCCAGCCACTATGGATGATGGCGGATCTAGCCTGTATTGCTGGGGTCAGTTCCTAAAGACGTGAGGTGGTTGGAAAAGGAGCGCTGCCTGATTGCAATGATTGTGGCCTGGCAAACCATGTTTACAGGTATGCATGGATGGCACTCCTTTCGGGGTTGGGCTGAAAATTTGCCCCCTCGAATGTAGTCAGCGAGGACAAGGGAACTGTGCAGCGCTCCAATGATGTCCATCCTGCTCCCTCTTTGAGGCAGCCTCACACAGCACAGGATTATCACAGCCCAAGCATGAAGACCACCCAGTGGCCCTGAAGACAGGCCTTTTTGGGAAGAGGTGAACAGCATGACATCCACAGTCAGCTGACCAACACCACAGAGTGAACACCGGTTTTTAAGGAACATAACCAAGTGCTGGACACCAGTTCAGCAAGAAAAAAGAAGAGCACAGACTCATGTCTGGGAAGAAAACAAGAGAGGACAGCCCAAATCCGGAACCAAGCCCAAGACTCCTGCCACAACCAGACATCCTGCCACCAAAACTACCAACTTTTGATCTGGATGCCCTGTCCATAAAGGCATCAAGCCAACAGGATGTAAATCTCATCTCTACCCTAATTGACCAGACATACACAACTCACCATGGATTGGCAGATTCACACCTTTCAGTGTTGGTGCATGCCATGATGTGTCGGTGCTAGCATGCTTTGCTATATCTCCATGTTTTCTGACATACCTCTATGGCTAAACCCTCTGATATTTCATTTCATATTTATTATGCTGTAAATATACTGTACCTTTACCAGTTCGCTATTGATTTTCTTAGCCGTAATATATACAATATATAATTTTGTGTCTTTTCCAGCGCTGTCTTCTCCTTGCATGAGCATGGTCCACAATCTTCACCCTTTTTTCCCTACACCAACTCCACTCCAATGTTCCCCTATAACCCTTATTGATCCATACCACTTTGGCCTGTCATACCTGGCGATGTGAGCAGGATTAAAACATGATCACAGGGAGACCCATTTATTTAGTCAGGCAAGTAGAGATGACAGTCAGTGACTTGGGATATACAGATGCGGTATATCTTTACTTTAGACACCATGGCTGTCACTCAACCATATTGCCACATACCTGCATACAAGTTCCATGAAATGCAGAACCACAAAGGACTACTGGTGCAAAAGGTGACAGAAAATAGCCACAGCCCTTATTCTGCCCCAGTAGTCATAGTGAAGAAGAAAGACAGCAGCCTTTGACTGTGCTGACTACCATCAACTCAGTGCCAAGTCCATAAGGGATGCCTATCCTCTATTCAGAATCCAGGAATCTAGATGCATTGGTGGACCCTAGTGCTTTTCCACATTAGAGTTGACCAGTGGCTATCATCAGATGCCATGCACCTGGATGACCAACATGAGACAGCCTACATCACATGCACGCAATTCTTCAAATAAACGAGGACGCCAATGGGTTTGGCTTCTGACCCTGTTACATTCCAGTGGCTGGTGCAGTCAACCATGTCCTGTGTCCTTTTTCAGTTTCTTCTGATCTTCCTAGATGATGTCCTGGTTTATTTCAAGACTTCTGAAGAACACATAAGAGTACCCGGACCAACTGTTGGGTGCATCACTGAGACATGTCTGAAACTTCGGCTGGACAAGTGCCAGTTCCTGCGACTTGAAGTCACCTAGCTACGCCACACCATCTGGGCAGAAGGAGTGAGTTGCAAAACCAGCTATGACATAAGAACTTTAAAATTTCTAGGCTTTACCAGCTATCATCAATCTTTTTTTTTCTAACTGGCCCCTAAGGACTTGTATGGACTTTGTTGTAAGCACCTATAAGGTCTTACTTGGGAATTTCAGAATGTCAGGACTTCTATGGACCTGTAACTAGTGTAAGGATACTACAAACCTTGCCACAACTTTTGTGTGTACGCTATTTTTTTTGCTTTTGTTTTGTTTTGTTTTGTTTCAGTCTTCCAGCTGAGAAAAAGTTAACCTGTCTGCAACATTTGCAGTCCATCAGATGGTCGGAAACAAACAACCTTTTTGTTAATGCCTAAAAGAAAATACTTAAGCTTCTGCTTTTCAGATGTTGGAAACTTGGATACACAAAAGAAAAGACCACCAAAAACACAATAAAGGGTAGCAGTCAATCTGCATACAAACAGAACCTATGAACCAGGAACTTCTTTGCCTGCACTTGTTTTTTCCACAACACTTTACTGATCTTTTAGAGCTGCCCATTATGATCATCTGAGCTTCATATACCTACAAGCAATGAAACTGCAATGAAACTGCATTTCAAGAACGAGGGTAGAAAAAAGCAACATAATATTTGCTGGTATTACATCTGTGCACAACATCAAGGTCACATGTGTCTATGTAATCAACTAAAATGCACAGTGCTCTGTTTGAAATTTCTTCATCACAGTAAAATACAACAGGCTGCACTTTCTGTAAAGTTTGCCTTTGCATATGTCATCCATAATGAGGAAAGTTAATCAAGGAAATTCACTCTTAGTCTTACCAAAAAACAAACAAACAGGCAAAACGTTTCAAATTCCATGACATGAAAAGCTTCCATATCCACATCATTGTCACAATAACCTTTAGGCAGAAGCCAGCAATATATATATATATGTATACATAAATCTCTCACTAAAAATAGTTATGATGGGGTCTGAACCTCCCATTTCCAGGTCAGTCTGTGACCATAACATACAACCTTAGGTTTAAGACAGCTTTTCCACCTTGCCCTACCAGAATGTCTTACTAAACTGTGCATCTATTCAATAAAGTTTTCTTGTGTATTAAAAATATTCTTTCTTGAATCAACCTGGGAACTTTGAAAATTTTTCTTTGCAGAGTAAATGGAAAATAAAACTTCTCTTGACACCTTTCCACACCTGGCAACCTGCCTTCTCCTTGATGGTCTCTCTAGCTTTTCATTCAAGCTTTTGTTATTTCTCTGGCTGTGGTTTGCACTGTTGCATGTAAGTTCCATTTGTTTTATGAGTACTTTATGTTTTTTGGTTGGTTGGTTAGTTGATTCAATCATCGATGATTGGTTTGTTTTTGTTTCTGTTTATTAGTTCGTCTAGTACAGTAACCTCATCAACATGAAAACAAAGTTTTAGTGACACTTCATGAACGTCTCCGATTCTATGTCACAATTCAAATCACTTATATATAAATCTATTTGTGTTGACTGTTCACAAATCGCCGTCTGCTGAACGCTCGAAGAAAACATTTCATTCCATTCAATTAATTCATTCAATCATTCATTCATTGGTCTAAGATTTTCCTGGTGATAATCGACACAAACATCAACAAACACTTAATCAAAATATTTAAATTTCTACAACCTACTGAAATCAATTACCATGTCCTGTAAGCAGCAAACATACTTAATGCAAAAATGCTCCACCGAAATTATTATCTTACCAAAAGCAAATCTTTTGCATCTTGCTGACATCCACTGACTTCCGCCATGCTGTCGTCTCGTAACGTCTCGTCCTGTATCACATGACTTCTTTCATTTTTCTCTCTGTGCGAGATTTGTGGAAAGGTCGTCAAACATGTCGGACTTCATCAAAACTGCGTTGGTAAGTTTACAGAAAGGATTAGGAGTGCGTAGTTGGCATCACGCAATTACAGTAGTACTCGTATTTTCTTTGTACACTGATACATTTTTCTGTGATAAGTAGTGTATAGGACATTTTGTCGATTGACCTAAATTGAAATTTCTTTATTGGGATTAACAGGTCTGTCATCAGAATTCGTCTGCTAGCCAGCTGAACATGTGTTTCGTAAGGCTAGTGAACAACGCGACATCAGAATAACAGCAGTGACCTTTTGGTTTCTCTCTTGGTTTCTGTTACTTGGAGTTAGCAATGCAACAGATCATGCAAGTTTCAAATTAAACACTATGAAAATGTAGTGATCCAGTGCATTGTGACTTTCTTAGTACGAAATCGGTGCACGAGCACTATCTAATCTTCAGACTAACCTTTGTATCCTAGGAAGAGGGCTATCACTGGTCATATGATTTCGTGTTAGATGTGACTGTCGTGCTTCGTACTCGTACGCTTTTTACTCTTTTTTGGTCAAACATGAATCTTTTTTGATACACAAAGCACATGGTATTTGTAAACAGTTGAATTTTTATTAAGTTGTATCCAGTGTTTCTGATCAATTGGTGTGTGTGTATGGTGGGCGGGCGGGGGGGGGGGGGGGGGGGGGGGGGGGAGGCTGTAACATGCTAAGATCATTCATTATATTTGCATCTCACATTCTGGTATCAGACTCAGCCAAGCACCTTGGTCTCACCATAGAGCAAGATACAGGTGGGACAACCACATCACCAATACAAGAACAAGGACAACAGAAACTAGAGATGGATTTGATACAACTTAACCATTTAGCTCCAGTACCACCAAAGAAACAGAATGCTAGACATTCATAAGGTCTCATGTTGAATATATAATAATACATCATCAGTATGGGACATTTACTCAGGAGCATCGATGGGTTGCCTGATATGGGTACATTGTGAGAACACGTCTAATGTGCACTGAAGACTAAACCCATTAGAGTAGTAACCCCAGAAAAAAAGGTCAAAAGACCTGACATCATAGCCAGTAGTTAGCATTCTCTATACAGCCAATAGTGGATTTGTGCAGTGCTTTCTTGTTAGAGTAAATTAATTCTACCTCAGGATAGCGATTCTCACTAAATGAGCAGCTGAGCCACATTTAGACAGACTCAGTATAAATGTGGTTCATTTTTGCTCTGAAAGTAGAGCCTAAAGGAATTTTTTTTTAAATCAGCACTGTTGTGTCATTTGCCCCCCACTGACCATTTATCAATATCAGCACTGCTTTTGAATTCAGGGGGGAATCTGAACTACACTTGGTGTAAGTGATGTGCTCAGGCTGTGGTGTTCAGGATGTAGATGCAGCAAATACTACAAATACTGCCTTAGTCACGTGTGATCTTGATGCTTTGTAAACTCTGGCAAGTTAGAATTGGCTTACAAAGAAAAGGACTAGGGAGGGGGTTGGGGATGGGGGTGAGCTATAGAAGGCTCCTTCCTGCTGGAACAATCTCCCTTCTGCACTCCGAAACTCAAACAGTCTTTCTTCTTTCAAGTCCTCCCTCAAAACAACTCTCTTCAAAACATAATTTTTCTGCTCCTTCGCTGGTGTGTGGGTGTGTGTGTGTGTGTGTGTGTGTGTTTGTGTGTGTGTGTGTGTGTGTGTGTGTGTGTGTGTGTGTTTGTGTGTGTGTGTGTGTGTGTGTGTGTGTGTGTGTTAGGGCTTATTGCTGTAAGCGCTTAGGGCTTTTGTTTAAGATTAAGCGCACTAAATGTTCCTTATTATTATTATTATTATTAAAGAATGGAAAGGAGAAGGTTATCAGAAACTATTCAAATGGAAAATTTCTTCAGCTTACCATTATACCAAGTACCTTACAACCCTGTCCATGTACCCTTTAATATTGGCACTTCCTGAGGTCATAAGATTCTTTCAACTCTAGACAGTTTTTATCGTGATGTGAAAGAGAAAAGATTTGCTGTTGTTTGTTTTTGTTTTGTTGATTTAAGTTTTGGTTTGTTTTCTTTTGATTTGTTTTATAAATAGACCTGCAATGATGTGTAGAGGGAAAAGGGGTCATTTAGAAAACAAATTATTAGTGTAGATGCGCACATGCATGCACACATGCAGGCACGCACACACGCACGCGCGCGCACGCACGCATGCACACACACACACACACACCACACACACACACACACACACACACACACACACACACACATACACACACACACACACACACACACACACACACACACACAAAACACACACACACACACACACAATCACACTCTTTCAGTTTTGAAGAACAGATAAAATTATGCAAATTGCTCAACTTTACGTTTAAAAAGCAAGAGGTGATATGATGTTAATTAACAATCTACATAATTATCAAACATGCTAACTCTATCATTTGAAATGAGATAAACCAATCAGTATTTTGATGACTGAAACATACTTGCCCATTCTCGCCACCTTCCACCCGCCTTCTCTTCCCATTGCCCCATTTTTCCTTTTTTTTCCCTTTCCCAAACATTCACCATTCTCTCTTTCACACACACACACACACACACACACACACACACACACACACACACACACACACACACACTCACACACAGACACACACACACACACACTCACACACACACACACACACACACACACACACAACACACACACACACACACACACACACACATAAATTCTTTGTCTCTGTTTCTGCCTCTGTCTCTCTGTCTCTCTCTCTCTCTCTCTATCTCTCTCTCTCCCCCCTCCTCTCTCTCTTTCGTTCTTCTTTCTCTCTCTTTCTCTTGACTCTGCACACACACACACACACACACACACACACACACACACACACACACACACACACATGAGGAGTACATATTCGTAACAACTTCTTAACACCCCCCCACACACACACATCCACACCATTTGCACCCTCTCTGTGTCTCTCTCTCCCTCTCTCTCCCTCTCTCTCTCTCCCTCTCTCTCCCTTTCTCTCTCTTTTCTCTCTCTCTCTCTCTCTCTCTCTCTCTCTCTCTCTCTCTCTCTCTCTTCCCTCGCCTTGTTGTTGAAATGGCTCCACAATTCCATTCTTTCATACATTGTCATTTTTATATAGGCTGTGTTCTGGGGAGTATTGTTATGTGCATGATTTTTGTCTTCTCTTTCAAAAAGCCTGAAGAAGAAGAAGGCATATTTGTTGAAAAGTACAAGTTTCTCAGATTCTGTATTAAAATAAGCAGTACTTTGAACCTTTTTTTTATTTTGTTTTGTTTGTTTGTTTGTTTTTTGTTTTTTTTTATTGTGAATTTTGACTTCAGTACGTATCTCAGTTAAATACATTTTTAGACTGTTTTTTCTGAAAATTAACATGTGTACACCTTTGTTGTTGTTGTTGTTGTTGTTGTTTTTATTTAGCAGGGTTATGTTTGTATCAGTTTTAAAAATCAGCTAGATAAACATGAGGGAGAAGGGGGGCGGGGGGATTACCTGTAGTCAAGTTTTATTATCAGAAGTTTGTCAAACACAATCTACAGTACATGACCCATCAGTGAAATCATAGACCTGGTAAAGCAGACAAAAGAATCTGGTTCATAGTCTATTATGTTCCAGTTTTCAAATATGATTTCTTTTAATGCTGTACAGAATAAGTGGTGAACACTCCGTAACTGGGGAGATTCTCTCTGTGTTTGATTGCACCGAAGTAAGAAGTGGCCATTTCATCCCAGGGGCATTCTTCAGGCTTTTTAATCCTGGTTTTGAAATGCAGAGAGTGAATGATGAGATGTTGTTAACAGTGGAGTATTCTTGTCAGCAGATGTTCTTAAAGAGAGACTTTGACACCTTTTGTGTGCAAGACACACTCCAAAGCTAGGTGACCCTACTACCCCTCCATGCATTCCACAGCCTCTGTGTGAAGTGTCTCCAGTGTTCTCACACACACACACACACACACACACACACACATCAAAGAGCCCTGACAGCACCACCAGACATACCTGATGTCCTAGTTTTCTACAGAGTCCAAAGGTGAACAGCACCATACACATTTCTCCCTGTGTCACCTTAACAGAAAAGCAATAAAAGAATAGGCAAACAGAGTGTCCAGTTTCTTTCGTGGCAAAATTATGTGTTGTCTGACTAAGTCTAAAGGGGAGTGTAATGTGCTTGCTGTTGACAATTTCAAGCCATGTCCCTTTTGCATTGCAGTATGCCCACTTAAAATTTAAAAGAAAAAAGAAAAAAAAAAGAGAGAGAAATTTGTAAACTTTACTCGGAAGCAGAGGGGTAAAAGGGAAGAGTATACTGATCAAAGTTTGCTCAGCTTTGACATTGTACTGAATGATTGAATAGTTTTGTTTTAATTTAAATATGAAAAACCATGAACTGGGAGAGAGAAAAAAACAACAGTAGTTTGAGCAGTACACATGATTTGTATTACAGTTCACATGATTTGTATCACAGTTCACATGATTTGTATCACAGTTCACATGATTTGTATCACAGTTATTTGACTCTTGAGGAAACATGGAAAAACAACATAGAACAAAAATGTTCAATTTACCAGACTTGATGCTTCAGACTTTATCTTACTGCTGGTGGATTTATGCGACACAGCCATGTTCAAAACGATCAAAAACTAGTCATGCTTTAAAAAAGATATTTAAAAAATATATTAAAAAACTCCATGATTTGTTTATTTTCCTGCTGTGAGTAAATATTGGGTATGAATGCAGACAGTGTGGGCACACAATGGCTGCAATGAGCTGTCATGGAAAATTTGTGTACACTCAAAGATGAATAGAATGAGAAAGAGATATGGAGATCTGTATTCTTGATTTCCATTGTGAGTTATATATGGCTGGTTCAGTGAGCCGCATTGAGCGTACATAGTTACAAGCGTAGTGAATGTTCAGAGAACAAAGCTGAAAGAACATT
>CM031595.1:118506244-118556244 GCA_018398815.1 Conus ventricosus
CCATCCCACACAACAGCACGTGCACAGCCCTTTTGATACCATCCCACCCAACGGCACGTGCATACCCCATCCGATATCACCCCACCCAACAGCACGTGCATACCCCATCCGATATCACCCCACCCAACAGCACGTGCATATCCCATCCGATATCACCCCACCCAACAGCACGTGCATACCCCATCCGATATCACCCCACCCAACAGCACGTGCATACCCCATCCGATATCACCCCACCCAACGGCACATGCATGCTCCATCCGATACCATCCCACCAACAGCACGTGCATACCCCTTTTGGTACCATCCCAACCAACAGCACATGCATGCTCCATCCAATACCATCCCCACCCAACATCACGTCTTTTAGCTCACCTGTTTAGGGAAGGTATTTTGTAGCCGCGGTTCACCGTGTCGAAGCCTGCATTGATTGCATAAGTGTCAAAAGATCTTTTAATCATTAAATTTTGTTCATGAAAAGTGTGATCAGTCAATAATTATGCCACACTGTCAAGTAATTAGATACTCTCTCTCTCTCTCTCTCTCTCTCTCTCTCTCTCTCTCTCTCCACGCGCGCGCACACACACACACACACACACACGTATATATATATATATATATATACATATATATATATATATATATTTGTTAAAATAAGGTACTAAAAAGAGAAATCGACAATTTGTTTCTAGCGGCGTTGCGCTGTCATCAGGATGGTTTTTGTTTGCCCACAAATGTTGCTCCCCAAGGGGTTGAGCACTCAAAAAATCATTTTGGGTATTTTAATCACTTTGATCTATATATATATATATATATATATATATAATCGGAAATGAAATGAGGTAGGGAACAGTAACGATAAACAGTAAACAAGTGGGGTAGTTTTGCTCCCATAAGGAACCTAACACAGGTAACTTTTATTCAAACTGGCACGCCTTTTAAACTTGAATACAATCACAATACAAGACAACAATCTAATAGTGGGGAAAACAAGCGCGGCAACAACTGAACTGTCTGGCAAAATTTGACTTGAGGGGAGGAGACGAGTTTGAGATGAGAAACTGGAAAATGAAATTACAAACAAAAAAAGTTACGATTTGAAAACTTTCACAGCATTAGGAACCATCGCACCCTTTTGAAGCAATATTTGTATTGCACTGCTCCGAGGCCTTTCTGCCCTAATTTGTATGAAAATCGGGAGACACAGGCTGGTTGTGCTCGTCACCGAATGATCCAAATAGACACCCACTTCCATAATACTGGTGTTCTCTCCCACCATGGGGCAAAACAGAATCCAATAGCACAACCATAGCACCAGCAATATAGTAAATGAACCAAAGAAAATAGTGGGGAGAAAAAAAAGTTGCTGTAAAAAATTGACATTTAGGCAAGATAATAATGTAAGGGACGTTTTTGTTTGCACGCTGATGATTCCCCCAAGATGCAAGGAGATCAAAAGACAAACAATTAGGACGATACAATACTCTCATAATAAATAAATCATAAATGAAATGAAATGAGGTGAACAGTAAACGATAAACAGTAAACAAGTGGGGTATGTTTTGCTCCCATAAGGAAACCTAACACAGAGTAACTTTTATTCAAGACTGCACAGCCTTTTAAACTTGAATAAAGTCAGACGAAATACATAGACGAACAATCTAATAGGGGGAAAAACAAGCGCAGGCCAACAACTGAACTGTCTGCAAAGATTTGGACTTGAGGGGAGGGAGACGGGAGTTTGAAGATGGAAAACTGGGAAAATGAAATTAAAAAAAAAAAAAGTTACAGATATGAAAACTCTTCACTAGCTGCATAAGGGAACCATCGCAATCCCTTTTGAAGGCAGATATATTTGTATTGCCTGCTCCGAGGCCTTTCGCCCGCTGGATCGGACTCATCAGGGAGACACGGCTGGTTGTGTCTGGGTCCCGGCGTCAAATAGAGACACACCACAGTCCATAATACTGTGGTGTTTCTCACCACCATGGGTGCAAAAAAGGAATCCAATAGCACCCCAAGCAGCCAGCGAAGAGTAGTAAATGCAACAAAGAAAGTGTGGGAAAAAAATTGCTGTAAAACTAAAGACATTAGCAAATAATATAAAATGTAGGGACAGTCTTTGAGCCTACGCCTGAGGATCCACCCAAAGATGCAAGGAGAATACCAATAGACAAACACACGACGGACAGAAACAAATACCCTCAATTTAATAAAGCAAAATCGAAATGAATGAGTAGGAACAGTAAACGATAAACAGTAAACAAGTGGGGTATGTTTTGCTCCATAAGAAACCTAACACGAGTAACTTTTATTCAAGACTGGCACAGCCTTTTAAACTTGAATAAAGTCAGACGAAATACATAGACGAACAATCTAATAGTGGGGGAAAAACAAGCGCAGGCCAACAACTGAACTGTCTGGCAAAGATTTGGACTTGAGGGGAGGGGAGACGGGAGTTTGAAGATGGAGAAACTGGGAAAATGAAATTAAAAAAAAAAAAAGTTACAGATATGAAAACTCTTCACTAGCTGCATAAGGGAACCATCGCAATCCCTTTTGAAGGCAGATATATTTGTATTGCCTGCTCCGAGGCCTTTCGCCCGCTGGATCGGGACTCATCAGGGAAACACGGCTGGTTGTGTCTGCGCTCCCGGCGTCAAATAGAGACACACCACAGTCCATAATACTGTGGTGTTCTCACCACCATGGGTGCAAAAAAGGAATCCAATAGCACCCCCAGAGCAGCCAGCGAAGAGTAGTAAATGCAACCAAACGAAAGTGTGTGGGAGGAAAAAAGTTGCTGTAAAACTAAAGACATTATGCAAATAATATAAAATGTAGGGGACAGTCTTTGAGCCTACGCCTGAGGATCCACCCAAAGATGCAAGGGAGATCAAAAGACAAACACACAGACGGACAGAAACAAATACCCTCAATTTAATCAAAGCAAAATCGGAAATGAAATGAGGTAGGGAACAGTAAACGATAAACAGTAAACAAGTGGGGTATGTTTTGCTCCCATAAGGAAACCTAACACAGAGTAACTTTTAATCAAGACTGGCACAGCCTTTTAAACTTGAATAAAGTCAGACGAAATACATAGACGAACAATCTAATAGTGGGGGAAAAAAAAGCGCAGGCCAACAACTGAACTGCCTGGCAAAGATTTGGACTTGAGGGAGACGGAGTTTGAAGATGGAGAAACTGGGAAAATGAAATTAAAAAAAAAAAAATGTTACAGATATGAAAACTCTTCACTAGCTGCATAAGGGAACCATCGCAATCCCTTTTGAAGGCAGATATATTTGTATTGCCTGCTCCGAGGTCTTTCGCCCGCTGGATCGGGACTCATCAGGGAGACACGGCTGGTTGTGTCTGCGCTCCCGGCGTCAAATAGAGACACACCACAGTCCATAATACTGTGGTGTTCTCACCACCATGGGTGCAAAAAAGGAATCCAATAGCACCCCCAGAGCAGCCAGCGAAGAGTAGTAAATGCAACCAAACGAAAGTGTGGGGAGGAAAAAAAGTTGCTGTAAAACTAAAGACATTATGCAAATAATATAAAAATGTAGGGGACAGTCTTTGAGCCTACGCCTGAGGATCCACCCAAAGATGCAAGGGAGATCAAAGACTGTCCCCTACATTTTATATATTTGCATAATGTCTTTAGTTTACAGCAACTTTTTTCCTCCCCACACTTTCGTTTGGTTGCTTTACTACCTCGCTGGCTGTCGGGGGGTGCTATTGGATTCCTTTTTTGCCCCCCATGGTGGTGAGAACACCACAGTATTAGGGACTGTGGTGTGTCTCTATTTGACGCCGGAGCGCAGCCCACAACCAGCCGTGTCTCCCTAAATGAGTCCCGATCCAGCGGGCGAAAGACCTCGGAGCAGGCAATACAAATATATCTGCCTTCAAAAGGGATTGCGATGTTCCTTATGCAGCTAGTGAAGAAGTTTTCATATCTGTAACATTTTTTTTTTTTAAATTTCATTTCCAGTTTCTCCATCTTCAACTCCCGTTCTCCCCCCCTCAAGTCAAATCTTGCCAGACAGTGTCAGTTTGTTGGCCTGCGCTTGTTTTTCCCCCCTATTAGATTGTTCGTCTATGTATTGTCTGACTTATTCAGTTTAAAGGCTGTGCCAGTCCTTGAATAAAAGTTACTCTGTGTAGGTTTCCTTATGGGGCAAAACATCCCCCATTGTTTACTGTTTAATCGTTACGTCCTACCTCATTTCATTCCGATTTTGCTATGATTAAATTGAGGGTATTTGTTTTGTCCGTCTGTGTGTTTGTCTTTTGATCCCCTTGCATCTTATGGGTGGATCCTCAGGCGTAGGCCAACGACTGTCCCCTACATTTAATATATTTGCATAATGTCTTTAGTTTTACAGCAACTTTTTTCCTCCCACACTTTCGTTTGTTGCATTTACTACTTCGCTGCTGCTCTGGGGTGCTATTGGATTCCTTTTTTGCACCCATGGTGGTAACACCACAGTATTATGGACTGTGTGTGTCTATTTGACGCCGGAGCGCAGACACAACCAGCCGTGTCTCCCTGATGAGTCCCGATCCAGCGGGCGAAAGGCCTCGGAGCAGGCAATACAAATATATCTGCCTTCAAAGGGGATTGCGATGGTTCCCTTATGCAGCTAGTGAAGAGTTTTCATATCTGTAACTTTTTTTTTTTTAATTTCATTTTCCCAGTTTCTCCATCTTCAAACTCCCGTCTCCCCTCCCCTCAAGTCCAAATCTTTGCCAGACAGTTCAGTTGTTGGCCTGCGCTTGTTTTCCCCCACTATTAGATTGTTCGTCTATGTATTTCGTCTGACTTTATTCAAGTTTAAAAGGCTGTGCCAGTCTTGAATAAAAGTTACTCTGTGTTTAGGTTTCC
The DNA here is from genome assembly GCA_018398815.1 of Conus ventricosus. Classification (NCBI taxonomy): domain Eukaryota; kingdom Metazoa; phylum Mollusca; class Gastropoda; order Neogastropoda; family Conidae; genus Conus; species Conus ventricosus. Next base: position 118,511,145 of record CM031595.1, read on the forward strand.
TTATGGGAGCAAAACATACCCCACTTGTTTACTGTTTATCGTTTACTGTTCCCTACCTCATTTCATTTCCGATTTTGCTTTGATTAAATTGGGGTATTTGTTTCTGTCCGTCTGTGTGTTTGTTCTTTGATCTCCCTTGCATTTTTGGGGTGGATCCTCAGGCGTGGGCTCAAAGACTGTCCCCTACAATTTATATTATTTGCATAATGTCTTTAGTTTTACAGCAACTTTTTTCCTCCCCACACTTTCGTTTGGTTGCATTTACTACTCTTCGCTGGCTGCTCTGGGGTGCTATTGGATTCCTTTTTTGCACCCATGGTGGTGAGAACACCACAGTATTATGGACTGTGGTGTGTCTCTATTTGACGCCGGAGCGCAGACACAACCAGCCGTGTCTCCCTGATGAGTCCCGATCCAGCGGCGAAAGGCCTGGGAGCAGGCAATACAAATATATCTCCCTTTCAAAAGGGATTGCGATGGTTCCCTTATGCAGCTAGTGAAGAGTTTTCATATCTGTAACATTTTTTTTTTTTTAATTTCATTTTCCCAGTTTCTCCACTTCAAACTCCCGTCCCCCCTCCCCTCAAGTCCAAATCTTTGCCAGACAGTTCAGTTGTTGGCCTGCGCTTGTTTTTCCCCCACTATTAGATTGTTCGTCTATGTATTTCGTCTGACTTTATTCAAGTTTAAAAGGCTGTGCCAGTCTTGAATAAAAGTTACTCTGTGTTAGGTTTCCTTATGGGAGCAAAACATACCCCACTTGTTTACTGTTTATATATAAATAGTTAAAACAAGTTAAAAGAGGAATCTAAAACTATCTACAAATTTGTTTCAAGCGTGTTTTCGCTGTCATCAGGATGGTTTTTGGTTTGCCCACCGCCGATGTTATATAGCGTGTGGGCTCCCGTTTGCGGTTGTTTGCACGTGCGGGGTTGGGTGCACGTGTTTTTGGGGGCTTTCAGGTTTTGTTTTGGGTGTGTTCACTAACAACGATTTCCATTCATGCCTGCAGTTGTTTACTATTTCTGTTTTGGTGTTTAAAGTTGCTAAGTGTGTTTGCATAGTATTAACCATTTTTCAGTTAAACACAGGTTGCACCTTTTTGAAACATTGCTGTATGGTGATGCTCTTTTTATGATTTTCCAGGATATATTGTAGCTTGTTTTTGCGTCTTTAAGTTCCAGATATATTTGCTCAGTTCTGTTTGGTTTTTATATTTTTCTTTATTAAATGACTGTTTGTGTTTGCATATCTGGTTTTGAAGTGGTTTTCAGTGATCCCTATGTATGTTTCTTTTTCATTTTCTGATGTCACAGTAGCCTGGTATACAATGTTGTTGTGAAGAAATTTATTGTTTAGTGGGCACTGCTCCTTTCTGGTGCAATTGCAAGATTTCCTTTCTTCACCCTTCTTTGCTGTGTTGATTTTCATTTTGTTGGATGCGTCAATTAGGTTTTTGAGGTTGGGCATACATGAGTACGATAGTTTGACAGTGTTTTTGTTAAATATTTTGGACAGTTTGTGTTCTTTTGGAAATGAAGTTGTTAGGATTTTGAAGAATTCTTTCCCTATGTTTGTTTTGAGTTTCCCGTCGTATGGGGGTTATACCATATGATTTTTCTTTTCCTATTTTTCTTGCTTTATTTGTGTTGTTGTCTGGGTTGTATTGTAATTTGTAATTGTATCCACTTGTTTGTAGTGCCTCCTGGTATTCTACTGCTGCATTGTTGAACACTCTCTCACTGCATGACGGGTTTGTTAGTCTCTTGTTTATGCCATGGGGTATGGTCTTTAATATAGATGGTGGATGGTTACTTTTGGTGTGTACATAAAGAGGTGTATCGTTGGGTTTCTTGTATGGTTTATATATGTGATTGTTGAGATCCAGTGTTATGTCTAAGTAGTTCACTACCTTTCACTACCTTTTTGTTTGCTTCAATGGTAATCTTTAAGTTGTGGTTTGGAAGATTTTGCATAGTTCTTTCTTCTTGTTTTCGATGGTTCTTGGATTGTTGGTTAGTGCAGCAAGGCCATCGTCTCTGTATAGTCCGACTTGTTTTCCGAGTTTTTTCTTGATGTTGGACAGCATGTTTCTGCACCATCATATGATCCCATGGTTACGTCGAATGTTGAGTTTCTGTTGGTTTTCCTGATCCAGGTTTCATTTTTGCTGTGTAGTAATATTTTCTTGGTGTGGAGAATGATTTCCATTTCTGACCCTGTTATGTCTGTGTGGTTACTGGCAAACTTCAGGGGTTTGGTGAGTAGTTCCTCACCTATAGATGGGTAAAAGTCTACTATGTCAAATGTGATGAATACTGTATTACTTTGTTTATTGAGTTTTTTTGAACCATTGGATAACTTCGTATGTGTTCTTCCAGAGGTTGTATTCAGAGTTTGATTTCACGTTCTTTATTATTTTTTCAAGAATTTTCTTGCTTATTTTACCTAATTCAGATTTGGATGGGTTTATTAGTCTACATGTTGGATTGTTGTGAAAATTGGGCTTGTGGTCTTTGAGTGTTATGAAAGCTTCTTTTGTTGCTGTCGCTTCTATCCTGTCACTTAGGTCTATGCGCTCTGCAAGTTCTTTTTCTTTAGTGCGGATACTGTCATGTATATTTTTGTCGGCTTTTTTGTAGTTTTTCTGGATGTTTTTGTCAAGGAGTTGAGAGTATTCTTTTGGTTTCATTTTGTAGTAATTGCTAGTTTTATCAGCCTTCACAAATATTTTTTGTCATTTTGTACTTGTTTTATTTGTTTGTTGTTTTTTTAGTGTTGTTTGGAAACCGTTGTTAGATTTTTTGAATTCAATATTGGTTATCATTCTTTTCATTTGATCTTCAAAGGGTTTCATTTCGTCTATGGCTGGTGGTGATCGCCATGATTTGAAATCGTAGGTGTTTTTGTCCTCTTTTTTTGCATTTGGGTTCAGAAAAAAAGAATGCTTTCCATCTCATATTATGTACAAACTTTTCTGTTTGTTCTATTAATTTTTTTATATATGATTGCGGATTTGAAAACGGTATATGTTTTGTTGACTGCCTAAAATTGGTTTCCTCCATTTTAAAATCCTTCAGGCCACAGTGCTCAACGTGAGGAGCGATTAAGATCAGTATATTTAAAGGCCTAAAACAATTTTTTAAGTGCTCAACCCCTTGGGAGCAACATTAGTTAAAACAAGTTAAAAGAGGAATCTTAAAACTATCTACAAATTTGTTTGAAGCGTGTTGCGCTGTCATCAGGATGGTTTTTGGTTTGCCCACCGCCGATGTTATATAGCGTGTGGGCTCCCGTTTGCGTTGTTTGCACGTGCGGTTGGCTGCACGTGTTTTTTGGGGGCTTTCAGGGAAACTCAAAACAAACTAGGGAAAGAATTCTTCAATATCCTAACAACTTCATGTCCAAAAGAACACAAACTGTCCAAAATATTTAACAAAAACACTGTCAAACTATCGTACTCATGTATGCCCAACCTCAAAAACCTAATTGACGCATCCAACAAAATGAAAATCAACACAGCAAAGAAGGGTGAAGAAAGGAAATCTTGCAATTGCACCAGAAAGGAGCAGTGCCCACTAAACAATAAATGTCTTCACAACAACATTGTATACCAGGCTACTGTGACATCAGAAAATGAAAAAGAAACATACATAGGGATCACTGAAAACCACTTCAAAACCAGATATGCAAACCACAAACAGTCATTTAATAAAGAAAAATATAAAACCAAACAGAACTGAGCAAATATATCTGGAAACTTAAAGACGCAAAAACAAGCTACAATATATCCTGGAAAATCATAAAAAGAAGAGAATGTAAATATCTTCGTTCAAGACCACCTATCTTATTTTGCCCGAAAACCCCCTTTTTTCACATACAAATCACGTCCATCACATATCAGTTTTGTCAAAATTAACACCTGTTTTCCAAAAAAATTAACACCTCAAAACCTCTAAATATTGACGTAAATTAGTACCGCTAGATGAGATAGGGTGATCGTGAACAAACATATTTACATTCTCCCCCTATAATATAAAATTAGAGAAGGCGCTGTCAATTGTTCCCAGCTGTAAACAACAACAATCTCAGTAAAAATGGGGGAGCTGATCAAGCCATCCAGGCGTGTGGTGTGAGTGAACTGACTGGCCGCTTGTGTATTGATCTCTGAAAGGGAGCTTGCATTCAATGACACCACCACCACCACCACCCCGCCCCCTGCCTTCTCCACCGCAAATCGATAGATTGTCATTACTCACCAACAACTACGCATTGCGACAAATTAACATCGCAAATGCACACGTTTAGAGCCAATTGAAAGGGGGTATGACATCACTTGTAGCCAGCTAGACGGTTATTTTGGCACTCTTGTCATTTCAGATTCGACTGGCGGGCCGCAAAGACATGTGCGAGTGTGGCTAGCACTTTTCAGAGAGAACTTGTGTTGGTTAAAAACATGGCGAGTCAGGGAAGTGATGTTTCAATGCCTTCTGTCAGTGCTGGAAGTGACGCTACTATTACTGAAGAAATGGCTGAACTGTTATCTTCGCAAGGAAAACTTTCGGATCAACAGACCGATCTTGTGGAAAAATACATTGTTTATCATGAGGCCATGGCAAAGTTTTTGACAAATAGATTGAGTGGCAAGCAGAGAACAGGGAAAGGGGCATTCTGGGCCACTTCCGCCCTCACTCAGTTCGGGCGGAAAGTAACCCAGAATGCCCTTTCCCTGTTCTCTGACAAGTAAGACTTCAATAACTAAAAAATAACGACCCTACAAACAAACATACTGTGTAGGGTTATCCGTTTTCAATACTAATTTACTAAACTTTTCAGATTTCAGTTTTTGTTTAATCCTATGTTTTTCCTGGTCATTTTCAATAACATCATTTTCGCGCAAACATTCTTCAAATGAGTCTTTGTCTTTCATGTGAAATAAAACTACAGTCTTTAACTGTTCTCTAAAGTCTTTTAAAAACCGAGTTATATTTCTGGCATAAAATCCACACACTATCCCAGCATGTCTTCCGCTGAAAGCTAGTTTACGACAAAGTGTTTCTCTTTTTAACTATGTCTCTTTCTGCCGAACAGTCATCTATAATAAATAGTGTCTGCGTTCCTTCAAACAGTCTATAAAACTGTTCTAAACACTCACTCAGTTTATTGCTAGGATTAACTAAAAATATGTTATTATCAGTCCATATAAACCTTCTATCATGATATGCTTTGTTCCATTTAAGTGTTGGACAGAAACCACAATATGATTAAAATTATAACGATAATTGTTGTAACAGGTCGAGGATAAATATTGTTTTTCCACAACCAGTCTGCCCACAAATCAATGAGCAATGAGGAGTTTTTTGTCATAAAGTTTAACTGCTCCATAGTTTTATAACAGAGTTTAATCTAATTCAGTTATTATTTTTATCATACTCTCCGTCAAAAACTTGTTCAGTATAATAAAACCCTATGAGGCCTAAATGTGTAAGATTAATCCAATTTAGTCCTGTAAGATTGTTTCTATTTAAGTCAACAGTGATTTTGTTGCTTGTTGTTATGATCTTAATATCCTCGCCATTGTGAAGAACGACGATGGTAACGTTAAGGTGTTTAACGTCTAAGTTTTGCCAGCTAATATTAATTCCTTTTATAAGGTCATCACTAACGCCCACAACCCCATCCCTCTCCACATCTTTAAAGACAGAAATTTCAAATATTATTGTGAACGTGTCTCCTAATTTTCTGCTTGGAAAGAACTGTAATTTTGTAGAAGCTTTTTTAACAACTGTTTCTTTTCTGTGGAGATGTACTGTTTTTTCCCATACGGCGTTATTTCAATTTCTTTCCGACTATTATCGTCCGGTATAAGACTTACATGTAAAGGGCCAGTGTTGAATGCTTTTCTGAAACTTTTTTGCGGCCAAAAATTGTAAATGGGCTTATGAATTCAAATTTTATTTCCCATTCTAAATATGGTTCTAAGTGCCATTTGAGGTCAGGTTTTCGAACTATTTTATATTTCATACTGGCCAACATTATTTGCTTCTAGATTGCGTAGTTGTTCTAGTTTAGGAAACACTTTTGTTGTCGTCAACCTCTTTGCGTTTATAATCACCATCTTTAGTGTACTCAAAACCATACAAAGTGCCTATCTCACCATTCTGTTCAAAGTCCGCAACGTCTGCAAGGTCTTTTAATTCTAAAGTTATACACCTCACAGGCGCTAATGTAACTCCTGGTTTTTCTGGCCCACGCGAATTATTTTTAGTAGCGTATTATTTTATTTCCAAAACAATGTGCAGGTTATCACATTTCACGACTTTCCCTGTTTTGTCTTTGATTTTTATATTAAATGATCCGACCCTCCCACAAACTAATCTTTTAAACTGTAAATTAGGAATTGTATAATTTCATAATCGCAATATGCTGCTTTCCCTGACGGAAGAGCTCTTAAAACAGTTGAGGGCCTTCCATCATATAAGTTTTCATCAGTGCTCAGCTCATCCAAATGAACATAGAGTAATGAATGTAATGCAAGATCGAGCGGATTTTCCCCCTCATAAGTAGTTTTGTCTGGCTCAGCAATAAAACTATGAGTGGGTAAATTGCTAGTTGTAAAGCCTAACATTTTAGCTAGCTCTCTATCAAAAAGTAAGATGTTCCTTCGTCTTCAAGCTTAAATGTTAACATTGTTTTTAGATTTGCATTGTTAAGTTTGAGAGTAATGTTAAAGTTACTCATTGCTTCTTTTAGTGAGCAAAACCCGTAATAACCATCAGGTATTGTTAACTGGCTCATTTTGGTCCCTGCTCTGTTAACTTTTAGAACCTTATTATTCTTCTTGCTTTGCTTATATTAAACCATACGACTTTGTAAAATATTTCATGGAGCGCGAACGTTCTGGTTTCCGCATTTGTTATTAATAGCATGTTCTAAAAACGAAAGGGCGGTCTTGAGTTGTTATTGTTACAAACATTTTTTAAAACAAATTAAAAATGAGTGCATTCAAATATACTGATGCAAAATATTCTGTTGGGCCGCACTACAATCTTAAAAATATAACAACTGACACCCTCGACATTTCTGTGACCCAGACTGTCGCTTTTCATAAAAAGGTGAGTACTCCATTGAAGAGCTATCTTAACCCCCCTATTAAAAAAGACTACATCGCGAAAGCGTGGTTTAGTCATCCGATGCAGTTTTATCAGAACCAGTTAAACTTTGCTGTGTTTTGTGCATCAACTGGGTGTGGAGTGTCGTATGCTAATCACTTAAATCATCCTGATCCTTTGGTTAGGTCAGTGTACAGATTTCATTTCTATTACACCTTCAGACGTATTTTAACTGAACTGCAAGCGCCATTACCGAATGACAAACCGTTTAATCCATTCAGCAACAGAATAGACATGAAGGCTTTTGAAAGGATCTGTAACGAATTCAATATTAACACCAAGACGGACTTTAGACAAAAGTTGGATCTTAATCATGGTCTAGGCACCCCTTATTTTTGGGGCATGCACAGAAAGTTTAAATTTGACTGGAATCCTCCTTACACATCTTTCTCTTCAAGCGAAACAGCTTTTCACCTTGGGTCCATAGAGCAAGAGCATAAAACAGCATGGACAACATTTATCTTAGACACTTCTAAGGGCCTAACTAGGGCGGGAATAGAACGAATAAACGACTCTATTCGTACTTACGTTTGGTGTTTGCTAGGGGCGCAAGCACAGGCAAGATCGAGCATAACTGATCCTTCTACTGGCTTTGACGCCAAAAACAATACTTAGCAAATTTAGAGGACGCCATTAATTCTACAGTTGATTTACCTTCAAGTATTAAAAGATACCAAAATGTTTTACAATACGCAAGATCGAAAGTAGACTTTGCTGTTGGCACTGGTTTATACATGCTGCCTTCTGACTCAGACTCCAGTAGGAATAATAATAAACTATAATAATGAAATTCTTATAGCAGCAATGAACAGAAGGTTGGGAAAAACAACATAAATTCTGAGCCAGTAATATTACAAACAATAAAAGAACACCCAAGATTAAGTCATTTAATTCCCGAAGTCCAAACCCCAAAAGTCATTGAAGGCTCAGCAAAGCTTGCGGACTCTGTTCGCGATGACCATGAATATGAAAAGACAGCGCTTGTTCTTGGATTAACTGGCCTAGGATTACTTGGTCTTTATCTTACTAAATATTAACCCAACTATTAAGAGAACTAATGACCATAACGTGCTCGGCCATAAAGCCAACTACTTTGCTTGCAGTAGACAAAAGCCAGCTGACAATACTCCCCAATATTCCTGGTAAAGCGTCCACGGCTTTACCAGCTAATTTTTTTAATAAATTCGCAAGATGATCAAGCTGTTTTTTTACCCATGATTTATCAGGTGATGGCGGTGGAGGCACTGGGCTTTGTCCACCGCCGCCTGTAATAGCCATCACTAGTGTACTTATTGCAAATCCTAAGGCTGTTATAACGCTTACTAATGTGACTCCTTGCTCTCTAAACAGTGTTCGTATTCGTTCTGCTAGTGTCGTGTCTTCATATAAAATTCTTTGGATAGTTTCTCTTATTCTGCTCACTTGAGTTCGTAATTGTTTTCGGTTAGTAGACAGCACTTCTAGTCTTGCTGATCTTTCTTGTTCAAGATCTTTTAGTCTTTGGGTTATTCTTTCTTTAATATCATGCCCTAAGTTGGCGTCATCAGCCTCAACGAGTTTTTCTTTTTCTCTTTTTATATGCTCATCTAGTTCACCTAGTTTTGCTAAATTGTTTGTTAATTCGCCTCTAATGGTTCTTAAAGCATGATCAAGGCCGTTAGTTCTCGCATAGGCAATGGGGAATCATTAATTGTTTTTAACGCTGTTTCTTCTGAAAAACTGGTTTCTGCTTCTATTGTATTTATTAATTCGCCTGCTGATTGATTTAATTCTTTAAGTTCCATGTTTTGCATTTGGTTATCTGTCGGGAGTTCTTGTAGTGTGTTTTGAAGTTTAGCAACTGCCTCCGCCCTTAATTTCTGTCTAGCAATGCCAAGGCGATTTTGATCTTTCACACTGAGTCTATTTCTAATTGAACCCACAGCTAAAAACTTTGATGGGTCGGGTTTAGTTGTAAGCCGAAACAAGTTGCCCTTGATCGTTTTTTACAAACAAATGACCATCTTCTAATTCAAAATCATTTGGGTCTATAAATTCGGGAGGTTCTTGACCTAAACTTTTGTAAAATGCTCCGACCGTACTTTCTGTTAATTCACGCTGCATTGAGAGCGTTGAGCGATGCTGTGTTAAAGGGATCATTTCACTCATGTCGTCTCCACGATCAAAAACATCATAATCTTCTTCGCCTTCAATTCCTGCCATGTTTTAAATAATTAACTTTTTATTTTGCTTCATAAAAATGCCAGAACAAGTACATGGCTCGATTCTTGACCCGCATAGAAAACTGAAAGAGCCCTTTGGCGTGAAGGGAAATAAGCGGATATTACTGTTCCAAATAATCCATCTACTATTGATGCAGATCAAATTCTTACTGTCAAATTTCCAGACCTAGGAGCGGATGAAGTGATTGTGCCAGGCTCTGCGCGTCTTACTTTCAAATAGCGCTCGATTCAACAACAGACCCAAACAGGACAGTTGTGCAGAATCTGGGGCGGGCAATCGTTAAGAAAATTTCTATAAAACTTGAGGGGCAAGAAATATTTTCTTTACATAATGCAGACATATTTTTAACCTATTCTGATCTATGGCTAACGGGAACGAAAGGGCTGATCTTGCGTTTCAAGGAATTGAAAATGAAGAAGCACTAAAGCTTAGAATAGGCGCCGAACTCGCCTCAGGTGCTAAAAGCAGCAAAAAGGCTGTAGCTGTAAATTTTGCGTATGGAAATCGTTTTTCCATTCCCTTAGATTTTGAGTTGTTAAAAGCGCATGCACCATACTTTCAAGGAGCATTAAAAGACAGATTGTCATATGAACTAACTTTTAATGAATACAAACGCGTTATCAGATCATCAGACACTGAAGCAAAGTACAGCATTTCTGACATCTCGTTAGAGTTTGACGTTGTTAGCAACCTTCACTTAGCAAGGCTGATTGAACAACAATATCAGTCAAAATTACCAATATATTACGAAAGAGTGATTCATCATACAACATCTCCTAGAAGCAGGGCAGACACTATATGGAATTTTAGTTTTAGCGTTGCAGCAAGATCGCTTAAAGGTATTTTATTGCTGTGTGAAGATGAAGAACCGTTCAAAAGAGCAAGTGAAAAGTTTTTTAATCCTAAAATAAACGAAAGTGCAATGTACAATTGACGGCAGTCCTAACCAAATCTACGCTAGCGGGCTTAGACCTTATCATCATTTTGACGAAATAAGAAAAATGTTTGGGGGTGGGAGGGGTAGAAATCCAAAAGCAGACCTAGTGTCTAAAGATTTACATCTTCACAGTGTTAGACTCGATGATTATTTAACAACAAAATACGGTTTATGGATTGACCTAAGGTCAACAGAGGATAATGAGTTGTATGGAAGCGGGAGAAACGTGAGAGACGTAATAAACATTCAAATTGATAAAAAGAAGAAGCCGATAAAACCGCTTAATGTACATTTGTTTTTATTATATGATGCGCAGCTGAATATTCGAGAAAACAGATTAGAATATGTATTATACTAAATTATTTTTCATTTTATAAAAAGCATGTCTGTTCAGGTTTATCCAAATGTGCCTACAGCACCGGTGATGTCGAGAGAAGAGATAGCTGGCAATTCTGCTGTTATAGAAAGCCCTGAAGTAAAAACCTTCAGATTAACCAACATTACGCAAATGCAGCAAGTACTAGAGCAAGACCTTTCAAAATACAGCAAAACCAAACGAAGGTATTCTGCTGCCTTTAATGCTGTTACATATGTTAATACTGGAGCATCGACTATAAGTGCTCTATCAGCAGGAACAAGTGTTGGTCTCTTAGCAACGGGCATAGGCGCACCCGCAGCTTTACCTCTAGGAGGTTTGTCTTTAGCTCTCGGCCTGTGTTCATTAGCCGTAGGTGCTGCTAGCAAAAAAATAAAAACTAAACTCCAAAAGCACACAGCTATGGTTCAACTAATAACAGCTAAACTTAGCTCGTTCAAACTGACAATAAATAAAGCGCTTGTTGACTCAAACATCACGGATGAAGAATTTAATCGTTTACAGGCCGATTTTGATGACTACAAAAGACAAAAGTTTGATCTTCAAAGAAAGGCGGTGACAAGTTTTTTCTCAACAGCCAGACCCCGAGCAGATAAAAAAGGAATGCTTAAAAAAAGTAAACGAGACATTAAACTCTGTTCTAAACAGCTCACATTAACAACACCAAAAGGTGTTTATACTTTAGTTTATGAGTCCAAGCGCAAAAAGACCGTTGATATTGGTTCTGATTAAGTATTTTTTTTTAATTTAAATAAATATTTTTGGCTTAGAAAAGAAAGACAGCATGGCTAAGATATATGAAGGACAAGACGAATTGTTTGAAGGAATGCTCGAGAGAGAGCGTTTATCAAGAGCACTGAATGATATTGATTTAGAAGTCATTGACCCAACAAACGTACAGGCAAGCGTTGTTCATGCTATTCTCAAGTTCCAGGCAAACTAACAATAGACCCGCCAGTTAAGTAATGTTAGCTGTTTTAATTGACTATGTACACAATAAATGAAGAAAATCTAGAAGTCTGGGTCTCAACTAAACAACAGACTATTCTTTCTCATAACGACTTAACACCCGGCTGGGCAGACGAACTGCTTGCACAGTTTGACGCTGCCGCTGAAGAAGCCAAAATGAGAGGCTCTGGTTGGTCAGAGGGCGAAGTCCTAGAGATTAGATTAAAACAGGCTAAGTATGCACCGATTGTAGGCAAGGCTTACATTCCGCTACCTCGGGAGTTGGTTTTAAAGAGAGCAGTTTTAAACATAAAAAATTCAGACAACAAATGTTTCATGTGGTGCGTTCTTGCAAGGCTGCATCATGTCCGCGAACACGCAGAGAGAGTGACTAACTATCAGCTAATACGCTAAAGATCTTAACTTCAATGGAATATCCTTTCCTGTTAGTGTAGACCAAATTGATCAGTTTGAAGAACAAAACAACCCAATAACTGTTAATGTATACACATGGATGAGGAAACAAATTTGGCGCCAATTAAAGTGTCCAAGAACAGTCCAACAATAGGCGAACCAGACAAAAATCATGTTGACTTACTACTAATGTTTTCACCAGCGGGGCTACCCCATTACACATTGATACGCACAATGAGTAGATTATTGAGTTATACTACAAACAAACATAGCAAACAAGAATTCTGCAGAAAATGTTTAACAAGAATTCCATCTGTGCAAGCTGCGAGTGAACATATAAAACATTGTAAAAGTTCTGTAGACTGTAATACAGAACTAATTACGCCCCCACCCGGATCTAAAGTTAGTTTTAAGAACTGGAAAAAACTGCAACATTCTCCATATGTTGTTTACGCAGACTTTGAATCACTCATTGTTCCTTATGAAGGGCCAGCGCCACAAAAACTTCAAAAAACAGTCTTAATGAGTAATCATCAGATTTGTTCATTTGCCTTCATTGTTGTCAGGTCGGATGGCGTTTATTCAGAACCAGAATTATATAGAGGACCAGATGCTGCAGAAACATTCTTAAAACGCATGCAGCAAGTGCGTAACGCCTGTTCTAAAAACTAAACTTATCTGAAATCATAATGGCGCCTGAAGACCAACAACAGTATGACTCAGCCACGCATTGTTGGATTTGCGGTTTAGAGCTAACGCCCAAGAGTGTAAACCCCACAGTAAGAGACCATGATCACATTAGTGGGAAGTTTAGAGGTGCAGCGCATAACAAATGCAATCTTCAACTAAAGTTTGATCCAAAGACATGGAAGCTGCCTGTATTCTTTCATAACTTGCGGGGTTACGACTCTCACCTTATAATGAAAGCAGTGGACGATGCCTTCAGGGTGTCATGCATTGCACAGTCATCGAAAAGTACATGTGCTTTAATCTAAATAACATGTCTTTTTATGACTCTATGCAGCACATGATGGGTTCATTAGAGTCACTGGCTATGTCCTTAAAGTCCTGCCCAATAACAGAAGAATATTTTGACCCAACTCTTGTAGAAAGGGCGTTTACCCTTATGAGTACATGAACAGTTGGGAAAGGTTTGACGAAGACACACTTCCGCCTAAAGGCGCGTTCTTTTCTAGTCTTAGAGGAAAGGACATCAGCGACTCCGATTACCAGCATGCTCAAGATGCTTGGCAAAAGTTAGATTGTAAAACGATGGGAGACTATCATGACTCCTATTTAATGGCAGATACATGTTTGTTGGCGGACGTCTTTGAAAACTATAGAAAGACCTGCATGAAACATTATAGCCTGGATCCCGCGCATTACATTTCTGCGCCCGGGATGAGCTGGGACGCTTTCTTAAAGTTTACTGGAGTACAGATTGATTTATTGTCAGATTTACCAATGATTCAGATGATTGAAAACGGATTGCGTGGGGGAATTAGTATGGCGTCGCACCATTACTGTAAAGCAAACAACAAATACCTAGATGACTATGATCCAAGTAAAAGGTCTAACTATCTCATGTATTTAGATGCAAACAATCTGTATGGATGGGCTATGGCGCAATCGCTTCCATTACGCAACTTTAAAATGTACACAGGTACAAATAATATTCAAAAGGCATTAAAGTGGTTGGGTAGTTTGGCGCCTGATCACCAGCGTGGTTTCATTCTAGAAGTTGATTTAGAATATCCTCATGAACTCCATGACCTGCATAATGACTATCCATTAGCAGCAGAAAGTCTAAAGATGGATCCAAGAGAACCGCCTAAACTTGTGCCTAATCTTCGAGGCAAAAAAAATTATGTCTGTCATTACAGACTTCTACAATTTTATTTAAGACACGGTTTGAAGTTGACAGCAGTTCATCGCATAATTGCTTTTGATCAAGAACAGTTCATGAAACCATACATCATGAAGAACACTGATCTTAGAACCAAATCCGCAGATGCTTCAGAAAAAGACTTTTTCAAGCTGATGAACAACAGCTGTTTTGGAAAGACTATGGAGAATCCGCACAAGCGTAAAGATGTCAGATTAGTCACCAGAGAGAACGAAGCAATTAAGCTGACTTCAAAACCTAATTATCAGGACTTCAGAAAATTTCATGATCAGCTTTTTGGCATAATGATGAAAAAAAAGAAAGTCAAATTAGACAAACCTGTATTTATTGGGTTTACTGTTTTAGAATTATCAAAGCTTTTGATGTTAGAGTTTCTTTATGACTACTTTAAGCCCTCGTATCCTGAGTCTAGAGTACTTTACACAGATACAGATAGTTTTGTTATAGATATCCCTACTAAAGACATCTATAAAGACATGGAAATAGAAGTAGCTAAAGGACATGCGGGATGGTATGACACGTCCGATTATCCTAAAGATTCGCCTTTACATTCAATTACTAACAAGAAGGTTTTAGGAAAGATGAAGGATGAATTATCTGGAAAGGTAATCAAGGAGTATGTGGGGTTAAGGTCAAAAATGTACAGTATTTCGAGCCAGGAGAAAATCATTAAGAAAGCAAAGGGAATATCTCGCAGTGTTGTGCAGTCAAACATATCACATGACAACTACAAAGAAGCATTGTTTGGCAATAAGACTTTTCATCATGACAACGTAAAACTGCGATCTAATCTACATGAGATCAACACAACAGTTGTAACAAAGAAGTCATTAGATAGAACAAACACAAAACGGGTGTTTGTTAATCCAGAGTTTTCATATGCAATTGGGCACTGGAGAACCGTAAATTAATTAAAGCGGAACTGTGCCTGGCGGAATTATCTGCAGTTCTTCTTTCACAAAAGATCTTTGAGGGGCTGGCTGTTTTGTTGTGTCAGTTTCTCGTAAATAAATACACGGCGGATTCATCTTTACAATTCTTTTTATTCATATGGGTCAACACTCCAAACTGGATCTGTTGCCCTAATGCGAGTGTCCCCTTCTGCTTCCCCCGGTAAATAAAGGTACCTTACTTTCAAACCAAACGGTAATAGTTTGATGGGTGTACTGGAGTCTTCAGCAACATTTATTGTTTTTCTTTTGATTGCTTGTACTGGTTTTAGACCTTTAAATTCTTCATTATTCATTGCGCGCAAAACTGAGGGCAATCTTCTAACCCATTCTGTGTTGCGAGAATTGTCAATCAGCTCTCTGTGATACTGGTAGGAAAAAAGTCTTTCGGCTAACTGTTTGTTAAAGTTTTCAACTAAAGCCTGTGATCTGTGAACTCCCGGAATGCCTCTTTTAATGGTAACTCTATGTTTTAACAATATTGATTCACTTGACCTTTAAATTCTTTTCCATCATCGACTTGAATCATGCGAGGGTAAGTTAGTGGCCCTCGTTGGTATATCAGTTGTATAGCGACAGCAACAGCAGAAGCACTCTTTTGTGTTAATGGCTCCGCATCTTTGTATCTTGAAGCCATGTCAATGACTGTAAGTGCGTACTTAAATCTTTTTCGTCTAATCCTATCAGAGGGTAAATATAGAAGATCCATTTGATGGGTGTCGTTTGGAGTTGTGTTTACAAAGTGTGGTCTCTGTATTCGTTTGGGCGCAGGTAAATAAATTTGCCAAATCGCTTGTTTAGATAACCATTCTTTTGCTGTTTGTTCACTGACTCCTGCCGCTTGGCTTAGCTTTTTAATTGCTGTGATGCCCTTCCAATATCCTTTGGGCGAATAATAGATTTTGTTCATTTTTTACTCAGCCAATATTATGTGCAACAAAATACACAACAGTCATACCAACGACAATAAACGCGATTTCTTGCATCTTTTGTTTTCTGATGGTTGATAAAAGTCACTGAATTTTGGTGGGGGCAATGTCTGGATCGGTTTGCCTGTTACTAGATAATATTGTTTTATTGCTTGATCAACATCTTTAAATATGTAAGCTGCATGCCCCTGTCTTTTCAGTGTTCATTAATAAAATCTAACTGCTCAAGTCTCTGCCTTTCATAGGCGTCTTGTGCAGCTGCTAGTTCCTCCATAGCTTTGTTATGCCTTTTTCTCTCGCCATCATTCCCCAGTTTACTAAATGCAAAATTACTGCCGCTAAAAGCAAGCGCATTCACCACAGCGCCGCCTATCATTATTGCGAGTGAAGCCATTTTTTATAAATGTATTTTTTTTTACATATTTATATTCTCTGGAATTATTCCTTGCTTAACTAGAAAATCTTTCGTGGCAACGAAGCTGCAATGATAGCAATTAGCTTTGCTGAATCCTCAAAGTCTAGTTTGCCAAGATCTGCTGGTTTAATTCTTAACAGGCTTTTACCAAGCATTGAGTATCCTACACTTAGCCCTCCAATAACAGCAGAATGGTATACAAGGTTAGCAACAGTTTTTTCAGTGCTCATTTTTATAAAATAAAATAATTATAATTTAATAAAAAACATGAACAGTGATGATCTCCTACAGCTACAAGGCAGCCTAAACCTTCCTGAACTTATGAATGACCAAGTTGATGATCAAGCTATTATGCCCAAAAAGGAGAGGCTGTATTCTTTAGCAGCATGCGGAAAAACAAAACAGTTCCTCGGAACTGAATTCAGCATTGAACAGATTCAACAGATGTCGCCACAAGACATTATAAAGTATCATAACAGGTATGAAGCGCAGCTGGGGTCTAGAATGGTGAAAAGTGTGGGGCAAACGGTTCTTAGTTTGTACACTAAACTAGTCAGTAGATTTGCTCCCATTGATTCTGAACAAGATCTTACGTATGATTTAACGCAAGATCCAGTTTTAACAAAGTCATTAGAGTCTCTAGGATGTGATTTATACTATAGATTTGGAACATTGTTATCGCCATTAATCATGGGATTAATAACTTTTAATCATATAGATTTTATTTCCCTTCAAAATGAACGAGCTGGAAAATCATCAGAACCAGGAAACATTGAATCAGGTGGAGAAAGTAACCAAGCCAGAAAAACAGCAGAAAACGCTGAACCAGGTGGGACCATTAAAAATCCTGGGCGTGTTGAAGCAGGAAAAAAATTAGCAGAGTGGAACAAACAAAAAAAATTAATGTTACAGAATATGACTCATTATGAAAACATAACACCGCCAACGCCAGAACAAGTTGATTCAATGCCAGCTATAAAAACTCCATGTGATTCAAGGGCCCCAAAGTCTTCATGGAATATTGAACTTAAAACTGTTGTCATTTTTGGCGCCCTTGCTGCTGCTGGGGGCAGTTATTATGGTTATAAAATATATACACAATTGCAACAGAAACGAAAGCAACCAAAAAAATCTGAACCACTAAATGCAGAAAAAGACACCAGCACGCCAAAACCGCCAATAACAAAGCATCATTTTGATCCATTTATAATGGAATAATATTTTAAATTTTTAATAAAAATAGATCATGGCGTATTATAAAATGATAAAGTCAATAAATAAAGACATAGAGTCTATAAAAGACATTTCCATAGACCAGAATTGTAATCAATGTGGTTGCTTTGGGTGTAAGACCTTCCTTAAGACCTATGCAGAGAACGCTGAGCAAGACATCCTCAACGATGACGCGTTTTTTGAGGCGTGTGTGTACTATATTAGACATTTACTATTTAAGATAAAAACATAGATTGTATTTTTTGATAATTATAAGAACTTGGTTGTACTTAGAGGATAACTTAGTTATGATCTTGAGGTGACTTAATCAAGAACTTAATTAAAAACTTAATCAAGAACTTATTAAGAACTTGAAAGTATTAATTAAAAACTTAATTAAGAACTTGGGGTGACTTAATTAAAAACTTAATTAAGAACTTGGGGTGACTTGGGGGTGGGAGTGTGTGGTGTACACAGGGGGGTGGGGGGTGGGGGGACGTGCGTGCGTGGGGTGGGGGTGGGGGGACGTGCGTGCGTGGGGTGGGGGTGGGGGGACGTGCGTGCGTGGGGTGGGGGGGGGGACGTGCGTGCGTGGGGTAGGACAAAACACACACACACACACAAACACAACAAACAGCCAAAGCAGAGCAGGCGCAAATGTCATAGCAGCAAACCGTACATGCATGATCGTTACTATATTTAGAGCCGCGTCATTTACTATTTTTGAAACCGTACATGCATGATCGTTACTATATTTAGAGCCGCGTCATTTACTATTTTTGAAACCGTACATGCATGATCGTTACTATATTAGAGCCACGTCATTTACTATTTTTGAAAACCGTACATGCATGATCGTTACTATATTTAGAGCCGCGTCATTTACTATTTTTAAAACCGTACATGCATGATCGTTACTATATTTAGAGCCGCGTCAGAGCAGCAAGATGGCTACCGATCATGCATGTTCGTTACTATATTTAGAACCACGTCAGAGCAGCAAGTTGACTGCCGTATACAGCCTAACAGCGTGCGGGGTTTCAACTACTTCCGAATCTCCGGCCCGAGTCGTGTTCCGTGTCGTCTGCTTTGGCCGTTGTTTCACAAACACCACAAGGTGGAGAGTTTTCTGAACTACAAGGTAGTACACCTGTCACTGAATCTTCTCACTACACCCACACACCTTCAATGACAATACAACCCAGTCTTGCTAACGTGGCGGCCACAAAGTGGGAGTGACACGTAAACGACACCTGGCGCGCTGTCAACCTGAAATGAATACACCCCCCTCACCCCCACCCCTCACCTGGCAAGCCCAGTCACCCGCTTTATTGATTTTTGGTCGCTTGCCGTGCGCTGTGTAAACAAGGTCGCGCCTATCTGTTACACATAGTTTTGTAGGTTGTAGTACATCCGTCATTGTATATTTAAAGCATTTATATTGAAGATAGTGCTGGCCACACACTACTCCTCTCCATACTGGTAGATGTACTAAGGTCTGCCTAACCCTATCTAGTTTGTTTGCCAGAACATTCGAAATCGCCATTCAGTTGCATAAGGGCACACTTAAAGGCAAATGAACTGGTTAGAATTAGAAAAGTAGAAAAGTATACACATCTTAATACACAGATCAGCTTGCCACATGAACACTGAATCTGTAGTTAACAATCAATCAAGTCACGAATCAGCCGTGTTTACCTTCGCCTTAAGAAATGAACGCCATGTTTTTTAAACGTGGCTTTAGCTGTCTCAAGCCAGCTCCCAACAATCAACGCGTAATGGATTGTTTTGCTTCGGCCAACTTTCAACAATGCAGCGCCATTTTTCTCATCGATAGCCAAACACGTATTAAAACTGGCTGTATCTTTGTCAACAATATTGTCTTCAACGAGCCAACAAACCTTTAAGATACACAATTCTGTTCTTCAGTAAACCGGTTAGACACCCACAGCGCCGTAAAACACAACCTGCTTGCACAGCTGTCAGTGGAAGAATGTGTGAGTTAATCTAGTCGTGAGCGGCCGCTCATTGGCTAGGCTGTGACAGCGACGCCACGCGGGCTGATGTCATATGGGGCGATCGAGCAAGCTAGGCAGGAAGGAGTGGGGGGAGTGCAGCAGTATTGATTTTTTGGCCAGATACACACCTGCAATGTAAACAGGGAGCACGCCACTGTAGGCGGGGGGTATGCTACTGTAAACCAGGGGCACATTTTTTTAAAATAGTGTGTGTGTGTATGTGTGTGTGTTTGTGTGTGTGTGTGTGTGTGTGTGTGTGTGTGTGTGTGTGTGTGTGTGTGTGTGTGTGTGTGTTGTGTGTTGCGTGTGTAAGTGTGTGTGTTTGTGTGAGTGTGTGTGCATTTTTGTGTGTTTGTGCATGTGTGTGTAGTTTGAAGTCTTACTTGTCAGAGAACGGGGAAAGGGGCATTCTGGGTTACTTTCGCCCGAACTGAGTGAGGGCGGAAGTGGCCCAGAATGCCCCTTTCCCTGTTCTCTCAAGCCTTGTTCTCCTCCCTCAAAGCCAAAAGGAAGCATTTCGTTTTTGTTTCCTCAACAAAAAAACGGAACTATCAGTTGAAGATCTTGATAAATATTTGAAAAAACAGCTTTGTGAGCTACCTTCCGAACCATTTGATAAAACCAAAGCCTTTGAAAGTGTTCAAGAAATGACTCCTTTCTTACACCGGGCTTGTTACTCAGTGAAAGATAGTGAAAAGAAATCTCTTTCTAAGGCTCTTTTTTTTGGACACTGGCTTCAGAAAGCAAAGACAATTTTGAAACAGTCGAAAACAAAAAACTGGGAGTCCTATCTGAAAGAAGATTTGCTGGTTGAGCTAACTCGTGCAAGAAGACTAATTGAATTGTCATTTTATTTTTATTCTTATCCAAAATTTCACAAACTCGTGATTTCTTTCAATGAGTTATACAACAAACGAAAACTCATTCTGAAATACATGCAATCCAACCCCAACTTTAAAGCATTCTGGCAAGATACCCCAGGATGTGCTTGAACCTGCGTGGCAGGAGAATTGAGTTCACTTCCATATAGCCTGCCTACATGCTACCTCCGATCACCCAAAAACGCCCAACAAAACTGGGTCAATCAGGCCGAACCCGCCTGAAAAATCCTACAAAAGCCGCCCTACCCTGCAAGTCCTCCCACAACGCATGACGTGGGTCCTAAAATTAGTAAGGGCTACGCGCAAACCACCAACTGACTGTGACTGCGTCTACGCTTCGCTGCACGTACAAAGGCTGTCTCAGAAGGGCCGCCACTAAAAATTTGAAGAGATGCTTGGATGAGGATTCAGGACTCTAATAAGTGCTTTTTTGTCGCTGTCTCTCGAATTCACGGCGGTTAAGTGTGAACACAAAAAGCCTCCCACCACAATTCTCCCCACAAAAAAAGCCCCTTTCCCTTTCCCCCGCCCTGTTTATGTGTGAATGATTCCCGCGCACGTGTGCACGTTTTTCTGTCTGTCTGTCTGTCCTGTACTGTCCTGTCTGTCTGTCTGTCTTTTGGCCTGTGTGTCGTGCGTGTGAGAGAGAGATGTGGGAGTGAATGAGGGAGAGAGAAACGGAGTTAATTAATTTTTTTAATGTATGAATTAAAGTTTGGTTTAACAGAAAATGAAGCCGAATTAGCTGCAGAGCTTATAATATACTTACGAGTTGGATTTGGAGAGGGAGGTGTAAAGATCAGTTAAAGAACAGGTTTGAAAGAATTATTTACGGATGCTTTTTAATCGAATTGACATTTGCGAGAAGATGTATTGGAAGCTATCAGCCCAAAAGACCAGATAATGGCCTCAACCAATTATAAAATTATTGCCATTTTAGTTGACACTATGGCTTCCTGAAGGTGTTATTTTGACTGTTTCTACTAACCCTGAAAGGAGTAGCTATTCGCTTTATTTAATGAAGATCAAGTTTTTACGATTAGAAAAGACTATGAATAACAGTTGAATTTACAGAGATCTGCTTATTTAATTTTTTATTACAATTTCTAATTTTAATTTGTTTTAAAATGAAAACCTAACGTACTAGAGAGCATATTAAGATACTTCAAGAGTTGGATTTGTAGAAGGGTGAATAGTAAAATAGAAAGTTTTTTGTTTTATTTTGTTGTAAAGGACAGTTTGAAGACTTAATTACTGAACTTTATTTTGTGATAGAGATGAAGAGAAGACATAGAGCAGGTCATTCCGGACAATACCAATTATGGCCTCAACCAACCGAAAGAGTTGTTTGGTATTTTAAGTTGATTATATGGTTTCCTGACGTTTAATCTGACTGTTTCTTCTAACCTACTCTGAAGGGGTAACGAGTCGCTTAAATAAGATAGGTTTCACATTAGAAAAGACTAGAATAAACAGCCGAATTTACAATTAATTTTTTATTTATTTATATTAAAAAAATGGCCCGCCGAACGCAGTAAATTTGATTTAATGAATTGTAATGAACTATTTGATGAACAATGAAATGATTAAACATGATTTTAGCGAATTTGGGTTTTGAGGAATGATAAGACAATAAAATAAAAGATAAAAGTGAACTATTTAACGAAGCAATCAAATGATTACATTGCTGTAGTGATTTCAGGAAAAAGTAAAATATTCGCGGGTGTTATTGTCAGGTTAACGTCCTTGAAGTGCTGCGGCACTTGGGTGAAGAATAAAAGCCTGGTTTACTTACTTTTATTTACTTTAATTTTTTTTTAATCCTACGTAAAGATTTTTGGCTTTAAAAATGACGGCCACAAGTAAATTCGAGGGACGGAAAACTATATACGATGGAAGAACTATTTGATAAGTGACCAACAATTAAGCAATAGGGTTCAGTGAAGTAGACATGAATATTATTAACCCCCACAAATGTTCTTGAAAGCGTAGCACATGCTATCTCTAAAATCCCAGAGTCCCTTCAACAACGCGAGCCGCCAGTGAAAGTGCTGTTGGCCCGTTCTGATTGAGTTATATAACACCTATGGTACTCACATGCCATTTGGGTTGCAAACAAGGCAGAAAGAAGTAATTAGCTATCACGACTTTAACGCTAACTGGGCTGACGACATGCTTACACTGTTTTAAACCATGCAAGTGAAGAAGCAAAGTTAAGGGGTTCTGGCTGGTCTGAAGGGACAGTCCTTGAAATCAAATTAAGACAAACAAAGTTCTATCCAATAGTTGGCAATTCTTACCTTTCCCCTCCCAAAAAGAGCTAGAGTTTTAAAACGAGCAGTCCGTAAACATACATAAGTTCTGACAACATGTGTTTTCATGGGTGTGTTTTAGCGCATTTACATTCCTGTTAAAAATCATGGCAAACAGAGTTTCCAATTATGAACAGTACAAACAAGAGCTGAACCTTTGATAACAGAAACTTTCGCAGTAAGCATAGAGAAGCATATTTCAGTTTGAAGAGCAAAACAAACCAATCACTGTAAACGTATACACATGGTCGTAGAAGCTGATATAGTTGCCTCTAAGGGTTTCTCTCCAAACGCTCCCACTTTAGGCAACCACGTAACAAACTTGTAGACTTGATCCTGTTTGCAATATACAAAAAGTCATTATTGTATTTAATCAGAACAATAAGCGACTTATGGTTTTTACATCAAAGGAATCATGCTAAGCAAGGACTTTGTAGATGAAGGTTTTGGTCAGAATCCCAACGATAGATGCAGCCGCCCATCCATAAGAAACATTGTAAAAGTTTTGTAGACTGTGAAACCAAACTCCTTACACCTATTACGCCGGGGTCTAAAGTTAGTTTTTAAGAATAACACTAAATGCAGATGAGTCCATACGTGGTTTATGCTGACGTTTGAATCGCTCTTACCACAGTACTAATGGCCCACAAAGCAAGATACAAAAAACAACCTTATTAACACCAAACCATCAGATCAGGTTTTCTTATGCGTTTATTGTTGTTAGGTTAGAACGTCAACACACCAACACCTGAGATTTACAGAGGTCCCAATGCAGCTAGTAGATTTTTTAGAGCAATGAAACAACTCGCAATCACTACACCAACCAACTTAACCTTTCCAGACATTGATATGACTCCTGAAGAACCAAGAACGCTATGACTCATCTACGCACATGTTGGATTTGCAATAAAAATTATAGGCAACGCAGTAAGAGACCACGATCACATTGACTGGAAAAGTTCAGAGGGCAGCGCACAACAATTGTAATCTTCAACTTAAGGTTGACCCTAAGACAGGAAAACTACCTATCTTCTTTCATAACCTAAGAGTTACGATTCTCATTTTATCAGGCAAGCATGACTTCTGAATAAAAGGGTTACCTGCATTGCACAGTCTTCAAAAAGTAACATGATCTTTTACTCTACTCTTTATCCTTTTATGACTCAGCACAACATCTGTATGCTAGTTAGATAATTAGCTGGATCGCTACAAGACTTCCAATCACTTACAATACTTTGATCCATCTTTAGTGCGTAAAGGAGTGTATCATTTCGAATACATGAAACTCGTGGGATAGGTTTGATGAAGACTCGCTTTCCTCCTAAAGGCGCTTTCTTTTTCTAGTCTTAGAGGCAAAGACATAACTACTCTGGGGCATGAATACCACAGAAAGCCGGGAACAAATTACAACTGTGTAACAATGGGTGGGCGATTATCACGATCAATATTTATTGGCTGACGTGGTGTTTATTGGCAGTCGTTTTTTCAGAATTACAGATCTACATGCATGAAACATTACAACGTTAGGACTCATCACATTACATCTCTGCGCCTGGCCTTTCTTGGGACGCTTTCTTGAAGACTACAAAACATTCAGAGTGACTTAATTTCTGATCTTCCCCACACTCCAGATGATTGAAGACGGGCGGAGGGGGGGTATTAGCATGGCCTCACATCCCTTAACTGCAAAGCCAACAACAAATATTAGACGATTATGACCCCACGCAAACCTTCCTACATATCTAAATGTACTTAGACGCGAACAATCTGTTTGGATGGCCATGACCAACCGCTTCCACTTAGAAACTTTAAAATGATTAAAGGCCTCATGATGTAACACTGTGTTAGCATGTTGTCACAAGCTGTATACGCTGATAATCCAGCTGGACTAATCTTGGAAGTAAGACTTAGAATATCCGAAAAATTACACGATCTCCACAACGATTACCCCCTAGCCGCAGAAAGATTAAAGATGAAGCCCCATCGAACCACCTAAACTCGTGCTTAATCTTAGGCACAAAACTAAAATAGTGTGTCAGTACAGACTCCTACAGTTTTACTTAAGACACGGACTGAAACTGACAGCTGTTCATAGAATCATTGCTTTTGATCAAGGGCCTTTTATGAGCCATACAGCAAAAGAACACTGATTCTTAGAACCCAAGCCCACGGATGCTTCAGAGAAAAACTTCTTTAAGTTAATGAACAACAGCTGTTTTGGCAAAACATGGAGCACGTAACAACAACGAAAGAATGTTAAATTAGTTAACAAAAGAAAACCAAGCAATTAAGTTGCCTCTAAACCTAACTGTCAAGGAACTTTGAAAAGATTTAACGACAGCCTGGTTGGCATTATGGATAAAAAAAAGGATGTAAGTTGGACAAGCCAGTGTTGATATCGCTTTACGGTATGTAGAGTTGTCAAATTATTAATGTTAGAAGTTCTGTATGACTACTTTAACAACCGCTGTAACCCAGAAGCAAGAGTAACTTTACACAGACACTGACTCTTTATTCAGACTCCCCACGAAGACTTCTAGTAAAGACTTAGTAACAGAAGTAGCTAAGGGGCTGATGGGTGGTACGACACATGTGACTAGCCAAAAGACAAGTCCGTTTACATTCAACTGTGAACAATAAAGTGATTGGAAGATGAAGGATGAAACTTAATGGGACAGTTATCAAAGAATATGTTGGTTTGCGTCGAAGATGTATAGCGTTGCCAGCCAGACTTCTGGTATATGAAGAAGCTAAAGCCTAAGTAAAGAGAGTTGTCAAAAAAAATATATCCACGACAACTACAAGCAAGCCCTCTTTGAAAACAAAGTATTTCAATCACCAAATTTTAATCTTCGCTCTACTCTCCATCAGTAAACACAACTTCCGTTAATAAGGAAATCACTAGTCTCCTAATAATAACAAGAGAACTTACGTCATCCTGAGTTTTCAATATGCTGTAGGGCATTGGAGAACTTTAAAAGAATTAACTTGTCTGACTTGGCCTGACTTTAACTTAAGAACCAACTAGAACTTATTGTTAAAAACCTAACTAGTACTTATAAAACATAACAAAACTTAACTTAAGAACCTAACTAGTAACTTTTAAAAAAACTTATAATTTACTTACACTTAACTTACATTTAACTTGCACTTAACTTAAAAAGTACTTTCTATAACTAACTTAACTTGTACTTATTTAGTTTCTTAACTTGTCCTTTATTTAGTTCTTATCTTGTACTTTATCTAGTTCTTAAAACATTACAAAGAAAAATGGGTTCTACTGCAGGAGGCTGCTCTTTTTTTGCAGAAGGTTGGTTCTTCTTCTTTGAACTGGGGTTGGGGGGTTTGTAACTTTGGCTGCTAAGTATGGCGTTAAGACATTTGGTATGCAAAACTCCCCCACCATCAACAACAGCTCCCAATACATAAATAATACTCTTATTGTTTGTTTTGATTGTGATGTTTGTAATTGTGTTGTTGTTGTGGCGATGCTGTATACTATCTAATAATTTTTGGTTTGCTGATTGTTGATTTCCTCAGTCTGTTCCATTTCAGCTAGTTTACGCCCCGCCTCAAACACCGCCCCAGATTTTTAGCCTTAGTACCAATTACACACTTGCGTACATCTGCTCCTGCGGTACCATTCACTTGTGTTACATTCTGCTTCCTGCGGAGGGTCCTGCGGACTGTCCCTGCGACGTCTTCCGTTCATTTTGTTTTTATACGAGTAATTTAATATGATTAAAAATTAATTAGATTAAAAGTAATTATTCCCATGATCACGGGCATAACAGCGTACCAAATGTGTAATACATCTCACATGCTAGAGTTTCTTCTAGGGACTTGTTTAAAACTGGCATCTTGTGATAAGTCATATTTTTAAATCTCTTCTGAATCAACTGGCGGCCACCTTACTTACTAACTTTGGCATATAACAATCATTGTCGGACCCACTGATCTAACCATTTTTGACCCTAGCTGTGCTTTCCGTACCCTAGCGTAGTACTTCGTCACGTCTGATGTAGGCAGTTGCTGAATCTGTTCAATACGTAGTTCAGTGCCTAAATACTGTTTAGTTTTTCCACAAGCCAGGCTTGAGGAATATAAAACTTTCTTTATGCAGGGTCTAAGGAGTGTCTGCTTGCCCCGCACACTTTAATAGTTCATCGACAACCATTTAAAAAGCAATAAAAAATAATATAATACTTTTAAAACCCATGAGTTTAAAGTTGGTTTAATTATGCAGTGCCTATTGTTGGCGTTATAGTTTATTCAACCCTTGCAAATGTTTGATTAGGGATAAAACCCGGCCAACATTGGAAAGATAGAAGAATCGCCAAAACTAGTTGCAACTTTATTTTTAGCTTTAACAACAAAAGATTATCTGATTAAAAAGCACATAGACAGTCTTTGCGTATTCTGATTATTTAATTATCATTTTTAGTTAATTAAAAAAGATGGTGAAAAAAAGATTATCAATAACGATTTTACCATTCTGCTGTGATTAGCGTTTTAGTATAGGCTATAGCGTGTTAGCAAAAAACATGTTTAAAATTAAGCCCAGCGACCTAGGAAGTTGACATTGAGGACGGTGTTTAAGGTTATAATTGGAATTTACTGCAGGATGCGTCAAAAGACTTCTTGTTGGCACAGGGAATTATCCCAGCAAATGTTAGTTCATAGAAAGATTAATCTAGAAAATATTGATTATAACAAATGCGGGAGAGTTTGATGGTAGGAGGAGCATTGTTAATGCTTTAAGCCTTCTCTGGAAGCAATATATGTTTAGTAAATTGAGGTCCGATGAAGAGAGAGAACGTCATAAACAAGGCAATGGAAGATTTAGCTAAGGCAAGAGACGCCTTACGCGAAAAAGGCGAAATGCTCACTTAGACTTTTATTAAGAAAAAGTTACAGAACAGTGCCATGCAGAGCACACATTTACAGACGTTGATGAGGCAATGATGAGTATTACTTAAAGTGACAGAAAGAAATTTTTTAACAATCACACCACCCAGAACTGCTGACTTTTATGAACATCGAGACGAACAGAAAAATAGCAGAAATTGGTTTTATTGGGGGCTATGGAGCAATCTATATTCTTGCACAAACACTCTAAAAATAATTAAATACAATTAAAATACAGGCCTGTCTTATGGACAAGCACAAATATATTAATTCCTCCTAAAGGGTATTGGAAAGAAAGACTGCTATTGAAAAACTGAGTAAAGCTGCTAGAGTGTCTGAATCAGATGCGAAAGACTGGGCTATCAAAAACCAGGCAATTTGGCAAATATATCTGCCCTGGCCCCCCAAAAGAATAATAGCCTAGATTTGTTAACCTTTCAGTTCCTAATGACACCCAACCAATGACTTGCTGTGATCTTCCACATGAACAAAGTTAGAAGAAAAAATTTAAGTATCTTACAGTTGTTGACAAATGGCTACAAGATTACAAAGACGCGGAACCTTTATCAGATAAAAAGCTCAACTGCTGTGGCTGTGGCCTTTACAACAAATATACATGCGAGGACCATAAAAGTATCCTAGGCTGCTTCAAGTTGAGGAATGGAAAAGAGTTTAATGGTTCTGTAAACCAACTGTTTTTTTAAAAAAAAAATCAGGTCACAGTTAAGAGAGGGATTCCCAGGCAACCATCGATCATGGGCCTAGTAGAAAACGTTAATAAGAATCTAGCTGAACGCCTGTTGACCCTATCAATATCACAGAGAAAATTATGGACAGAACGCGCCAACACAGAATGGGTTAGGAGGTGCCAGCAGTCTTACGGCCATGAACAATGGAAGAATTTAAAGCAACAGGGTTTGAAGCCATAAACCGCAATCAAGTTAACAAAAATTAGCATTAACTGAGAACATCAAGGTAATCAAAACGCTTGTGCCGTTTGGACTAAAAGTAAGAACTTGTATGCACCTGGAGAGAGGCATGAGGGCGTGTTAGAATTAGAGCCACAGATCCTATATGGAGCCGAATGTATATGAAGTTGAAAGAATCATGAAAACAGACCCTCCCCGTATAATTATTTACGAGGAGACCCTCTCTCTAGCGGTGCTAGGTGGGGGGGGGGGCTACGTCTAAAAAGCCTGACCCCTAAAAAGATCCTTTGTTCGTGAAGAAGCTGCAAGTTGTCCACACAAACACCAGTGAGTTAAAACAAAAAAAAAATAGTGTTTATTTTTTTAACTTATTGTTTTAGCCTTCTTTGGGGCTTAACTGATCGCGTGTTTGTTTTTTCCAATGTCTGTTTAATGGCATCAGGGTCTACCTGTCGGTGAAGTAAAAGTCTTCTCCCACTCCTTTTGCTCTGACGTTCAATTTTTTGCCGTCAATAATCCCACCGTCCACCATAAGCTTCCTGTAATTCTCGTCGGTAATGTTTTCATCCCTGGTAATGATTTGCTTATTCTTAAGCTTAATGAGCAAAGTGTTTGCTGATGCTAGGGCAGACAATGGCAGTGTGCTTTTTGGTAAGTTAGGAGTTAATTTTTTAAAACAGCACTTACAATCATTGACAGAGGGCCCCTAACCCTAACCCGAGAACCTCCTAATGCTAAGATACGGGCGCCCCGGCCCCGGTGGCTAAAACAGGCAACACTAGACCCAGCACTTACGCTAGCTACAGCTGATGAGCCAGTAATTACATAAGAAAAAGTATTTAAAGCTTTAGCATATTTTCTTCTAGTAACTCTATACTTATCCAAGTCCTTTCTATTTCCTTTTGAAGTTCAGTTATTTCTTTAATCTAAACTGTTGAACCTCCATTTTTAAATAATTATTTTATTAAATTAATCTTGTACATATTTTCTTATGAATCCTTCTGCAGCACTTCATCAACAGAGAAAACGCAATAAAATCATCATACTTAATGAGAATAAAGTCGAGTACTGTAGTTTTGTCTTTGTCAACCATCACAGTACCCTTGTCAGTTGAGACGTGGGTGTTTATTTTGTCATCGTTTTCAAGTAATTGCAATACTACGCTTAATAGGGGCTTCAAGTTCTTCAGCCTTAATGTGTATACCTCTGATTAACGTATGTTCTGGCAAACTAGTATCTCGCCCTCCCTCGAGTAAAAATAGGCGAAAAATCATTGTCATTTGCCATAGGTAATGAGTCTAGTTTTGGGTAAATTCTAAGCCGACGGTTTCATTCCCCACTTCAGCGGACTTCTTTCTCTGTAGCATATAGTCAGAACCCGTAGAGTTATATTTCAATCTGTTTTTTTTCTGTGTTTGTGTTCCTGAACTAGCTACAGATAGGCCCTACATTTAAAGCTTTTCTAAATTGATCTTCTAATCAAAGTATAACATAGGGCTTTTCGCAGTTCAAACTTTAAATTCCCAAGCAATTTCCAGGAAGCAACGCCCAAGCATTCTCTCTTTATGAGTTTGTATTCGAGTTTTGCCAAAATCGTTTGCCCTTAAATTTCTTATCTCTTCTAGAGTAGGATGCTGCTGTCGTTTGTGTCTTCAATTTTCGTGGTTCGTTTGTAATCCCGTCATCTGTGTACTCAAATCCATAAACATTTCCTGCACACCTATAGATTCAAACTTCAGTTTGGTCGGCTAGGTCTTTTACTCTACTGCAACGCTTTGGAGGGGGTGGGGGGAGCTAGCTGCACTTTTGAATTCTGGCCCTCGAGACATTCTTTTTTATAATATAAAAAGATAATAAACAAATTGTTTATAAGCAATCAATAATAAACAATCACAAGAAACATACGTATTGAACTGGGGGGTGCAGCCGTACACATAGCTTGGCGTGCTTAGATTTGTTCTAACTGTTCTTTTATTTTTTTTTAACTCTCTTTGTCCCTTATTATAGAATTTTCCTCTAAACATCTTCAAAACTATCTTTGTCATTAGTGTAAAATAATTACACCGATTTTAACTGCGATCGAAAGGCTTTTAAGACAGCATTGTATTTTTGGAGTAAGAGCCACACAGAAACTAAGCGGGGCGCCCACTAAAGGCCAGCTTTGACAGAGCTTTTCTTTTTTTAACAATGTCTGGTTCAGACCGGAACATCATCATAATAAACAGTGTTTCGGTTCCCAGCAAATAGTCTATAGTAATGCTCCAAACATTCGCTCAGTTTGTCCGCTAGGATCAACTAAAAATATATTCTCGTGTCGGGCCAGGATAAACTTCCTTTTGCTTTGTAGACTTGTGTGCTTAATGGTTGTGGCAGAATAGAACAATGTGCTCGTAATGAAACCTGTATATTGTTTGTAACAAATCAAGTACGAAGCAGTTTTCCCACACCCCGTAAGCCCGCCAAATAAGAGAACAGTGCGGATCTTTTGGTAGAAACTTCAAGCTATCCTTCTGTTTTTATTAGAATGTTTCTTCTGCATTTTAAACGGCGTGGCCTGGTAGCCTGTTTTCTTCAATGTTTTAACTGTGCATCTCAAACCAGAAAAAATTTGCATTTTTTATGGGGTCATCTCCGTCTGCTTGCTTTGTGAATATTTATTTTTATAACCATCTTGCCCTATCCTTTCTCCCGCTTCCAAACAATCGATTGTCAAATGTGGATCTAAA
Organism: Conus ventricosus; assembly: GCA_018398815.1. Classification (NCBI taxonomy): domain Eukaryota; kingdom Metazoa; phylum Mollusca; class Gastropoda; order Neogastropoda; family Conidae; genus Conus; species Conus ventricosus. The sequence continues at coordinate 118,542,401 of CM031595.1, forward strand.
ATCCAGCCACAGCCCATATTTGGTATTAAGGTAGTCGTCAAGTCTTACAATCATAAAGGCCGAAGTTTGTTACATACGCGATCAACTGCAGGAGCCCCTTTGCTACCTCCAGCCGAACAATCTTCTTATTTTCATCAAGTGTTGGTGAGGTAAAAGTCCACGCCCTAATACAACGGTCAGACCTGCCAGTTTATTGTACAGTCAACCTCTTACTTTTTGGATTATAAAACGGCTTCTGATTCTCTCGGAAAAGGAGTTGTTCCTTCAGTAAACAGAACAAAATTTCCTTTTAAAAGACTTCAGAGCCTGATTTAAATGTTTGTCCAAGAGTGTCTCGCTTATTTCTATTTTCTGTAAATGGCGTGTATAACTCGTTTCATAATAAAATAAGCTGTTTTACGGTAACTGGGTTAAGATTGTTCTGGCCAGTTCAGGTTATAACATCAAACTCAAGAGAAGATGTCACTAACTGTGTATTTAGCTAAAGGGTCCTTTCAGACAGAACAACAGAATCGCTAGGATTAAATGCAGAACATAACTAAGTTTTTCTTTTAGTGCGCCTTGGTAATATGGCATATGCGTTTTTAACAACTCAAAATCTAGAGGGATGCAGAATCTGTTGCCATAGCGTCTCTACGCCTCATCTTAAACGGCTTTCGTATGCATCCTGCCGCTTTAAGCCTGTGCTTTAGGCCGTTTGGGCTTTTGTATTCCCTGATAAACTTCTCTTTTTCCCTTTCTTTTTTAGGTAGCCATAAGAATCAGAATAGAGGGCAAAAATGTCTGCCTCGCCTAGTATAAAGACTTCTGTGGCCCTCCAGTTGGATTGTAATATGATTAAACGATTAGCCCTGCCTATATTAGCACACAGTAGCATTAGGGTCTGCCGATTTAATATCTATTGATGGATAGTTTAGGCAGTGGCCGGGCATTATAACATAGGCACGCCAAGATCGGGGAACTTTGACCTGTTAAGTCTTGTCCCAGGCTCAACGTTTGATGGAGTATTGACACTAATAACAGTCTGCCTTATGCCTTTTAAACGCCGTGGGGCTCCGTCTCCTTTTCTGTATGGGTCGAGTCTCAACTGTATAGGTTTCATGTTTATAAAACAAAAAAGAAATAAAATAAAAAATATGGCTGAAAGATTTGTGACGCAATTGAATCCTATTGCAGAAGAAGAAGATGAAAACAGAACTGGGCCCTCATTGCAGGAATAGCTTGAAGGGGCAGCAGCAGGCCAAGGATGGGATTAAAGCCAAATACGATTGCTAGATAGAATTGAAATCATTATATAGCCAGATGGGGGCGAGAGCAGCCAGAAGCACTTAGGGTTTCTAATTTTTCCAACTGATAAAAATAATGCATTTGTAGTAAAAACCGCGGTAAAGGGAAAGAGGTACACTTACCTACAAACGAGACCCAACTCCTGTTTTTAAAGCAGGGGCACATTCTTAGAGATCTCCCTGTTGTTGAAACCAAAGGCAAATTAAACTATATTGAACGATTTAAGGCCTGAGGCTGTTAGTCTTTTACAGAACTTGGAGCGGGGGGCTGCCAACACAAACTGAAATACAAAACAGACCTCGTCAAGGATTTAAATCAAACAGCAATGAAATAATACAGAAAATTGATATCAGAAGTTTAAGTGAGGAGACAATCAGAAAAACATTAGCAACAATTATTGATTCTCCATTGCCTGGCGTGACCTCTCCGGTCTTAAGGCACTTTTACGACAATAAGAAAAGAACTAAAGCTCGCAGAGCAAAACTTTAGTAAGCTAGCAGAGAGAGATAGAAGAAGACATAATATAAGCTGCTAATAACAATTTTAGGGCAAGAAGAAAAGGCTATAAATACCGCAGAAAAATACAGGAGGTAATGGCAAAAGGGAAGGGCAGTTAAGCGCGATTTCTATTCTCAAGAGGAAATCTAGAATCTCAAACAACCAGATTCAAGAAACTATAAAGAGATACTCACATGAAACACTATCTGGGCTGAAAGAATAAGGATTCTGTTTTAGAGATGAGGGGATTACAGTAGTTACATATTAACGGCTATTGGGTTTGCCATCTCTACACTTGTTTATGCTTTAACGGTAGTGCACAACAGGGCCAGTAGCTCTCCAACGCCTCAGCCGTAAAAGTTGGATTAGAAAAACAATTACATCATCTGGCAAAACTTATTAAGACAGTTAGCAGCTAAAGCCGCTTTGATGCTCTGCCTGGCATGATTGGCAGTGTTTGTTAGTTTGGGTTTGTCTACTATAAAAAAGGTATAGTTGCTGGTTATAGGCTGACCATCTGTGGTCGTTAGGGTGTCAGCTGCGTGATTAATTTTTAGTGAAATATAGTATAGCTAATCCAGTAAACGTTAAAAACACAACGGGGCTGTCTGTCGCTAGTGTGACTGTTAGTGTGAGGCAGATCAACAGGTGGAGTGCGTTCTGGCTGCTTTCGGGCTGTGTGCTTATAATTGGATTGCTTTTCTCAGGGCTAGGTACTTTTTTTAAAATGGATGGAGCGGGCCTTGTGTTTAAAGTATTTATTGTGCCCGAAGTCTAGGTCGTCTCTCAGCTATGAGGATTTTCATTGTTATAATTCTGTATTATGCCAACTGTAGTCTAAGGTCCAGAGGAGGGTAGCAGTATAATCATGACCTACAACAAAGTCAACCTTTGACCTAGCATGTGCAAGAACGGCTGGATACCTTTGTATGCTGCAGGCAAATTAACACAGAGTTAATAGCTCTTCTAAATTAGCTAGAAATTGTTTTCTAGACGTCAAAAGCCAGTAGATTTGATCAGTATGCAGACTTGGGTCTGTGGCTTGTGCTCCTAATAGACAACCAAAACGTACGCCGTATGGAGTCATTAAGTCTTTGCAACCCTGGCATTTGTTAGGCATTAACTTTCATCTAAGATTAATGTTGCCCAAGCATTAGGGCGTTTTTGTTTCTATTGACACAATCGAACTTGTTTGTCTGGTTGAAAAAGTGGGGCCAGGCCAGTAGTCCATAATTATATTCTCTTTTTGCATGGCACCCCACAAATACAATGTACCCATTCCATGATTGCGGTCTAACTTTTGTGCTTAAAGTCAGTTGAAGGATTAATGATTAAATTTCCGTTGCAGAGTCTTTCATATGCAGTATTTCCATTTGGGCTTTTTAAATGATTAAATCATTGTCGTAGAGGACTACTTTAGTTCAGTTAGGATTTCGCCTGTATTGTAATAAACATGAAAGTTATATTACTGCCCTTACTAAAAAAGTATTAGGGTGGTTTAAATGGCTGGGCATATGATACACCACAGCCAGTAGTTGCGCTGTAAATGGCAAAATTGAACTGATTCTGGTAAAAACGCATAAGACGGGATGACCATGCTGATGTCACTCTATCATTCTCTTATTGCGGATTTGAATATTTAGTTTAGTGGGTTTACAAGACTAACTGTGGGAAGCCATTCTTCATCTATAACGCTATGGTTTAGATGCTGAAGTCTAACGATTTGGATGATAAAAAACGCCCCTACATTGTAGTGCACTTTCGTTATATTTAAATGGTTCCATTTTTTAATTAGTTTTTTTAAATAGTTTATAAAAAGGATGTTCATCTATATAACCCACATAACGAGCGTGTTTCTTTAAACGTATCCAATTGGTCAATTGTCGCGGGAGTTGTAAGAATGCCCTTAATGAAATTGGCTTTAAAAGTTAATGGTTTAACATTTTATGAAGGGGCGCCAAAATAACTGGATCAATAGTAGTAACGAGGCGGGCAATCAAATAACTAAGTGCAAATACCTGATGGATACTACAACTTTTGTTCTTTAAAAGAGAAGTACTACGAATTTTAGAATATGTTAAAAATAACGAAGCAAAACGCTTAGAAGTACTATACATTTTCCCTAGAAGAAAGAAAGAGAATACTTTTCCCTAAGAGCCCTGGCTAAAATCTTGAGGCTTTCACATAGTGGACAGAGCTTATAGACTTTTAAGTACAAGAGAGGGGGATATAAATTTGAAGGTAATAGACCGTCTGATTTTCGGTGAACCCAATTTGTATGTCCATTGTACAACATTTAAAAACCAGATACTAAGGGTTTTTTGATGGCTACGCCCCGTCTACAGTTCTAAAGTTTTTTGCCATCACTAGGGCAGGGTTTTGCGATTATCGATTAATCTTAGTTGGAAAAAAACGGTGAATTTAAAGAATTAATTAATGGGCCTATAAATTCATTAGATTTAAAATAACATCTCGAACGGAACAGCTAGTTTGTTTGCTCTGATTTATTGAGGTGTTGGAAGTAAAAGAGCGGGCTGTAACCCCCTTAATTTTTATGTGCCGGGAGAGAAGGTCAATATTAGAGGTTTTGAGGCTCAATTTTTTTGGAAAACAGTGTTAATTTTGACCAAAACTGAATATTGATGGACGTGATTTGTATTGAAAAAGGGGTTTTCGGGCAAAATTAAGATAGGTGGTCTGAACGAAGATTTTTACCTTCTCTAAAGAGCATCACCATACAGCAATGTTTCAAAAAGGTGCAACCTGGTGTTTAACTGAAAAAGGGTTAATACTAATGCCAACCACACTTATAACTTTAAACACCAAAACAAGAAATAGTAACAACTGCCAGGCATGGGAATGGAATCGTGTTAGTGAACACATACCACACCCAAAACACAAACCTGAAAGCCCCCAAAAACACGTGCAGCCAACCCGCACGTGCAAACAATCCGCAAACGGGGAGCCCACACGCTATATAACATCGGCGGTGTGCCAAACCCAAAAACCATCCTGATGACAGCGCAACACCTTGAAAAACAAATGTGTAGATAGTTTTTTTAAGATTCCTCTTTTAACCTTGTTTTAACTAAATGTTTGCTCCCAAGGTTGAGGCACTTAAAAAATTGTTTTAAGGCCTTTTAAAATATACTGATCTCTCCTCTATATATAGAATATAATATATATATAATATATATTATATATATGTAGATATATATATATATAATATATATATAAATATATATATATATTGTTAAAATAAGGTTTTAAAAAGAAGTGATCTACAAATTTGTTTCGAGCGCGTTGCGCTGTCATCAGGATCTTGCAAAATGACAGCGCAACGCGCTCGAAACAAATTTGTAGATCACTTCTTTTTAAAACCTTATTTTAACAAATGTTGCTCCCCAAGGGGTTGAGCACTCTAAAAATCATTTTGGGTATTTTTATCACATTGATCTAATATATATATATATATATATATATATATATATATATATATATATATATATATATACATGTATGTGTGTGTGTGTGTGTGTGTGTGTGTGTGTAGGCGCGCGCGCGGTGTGCGTGCAAGTGTGCGTGTATGTGTATGTGTATACATGTGTGTGTATGTGTATGTGTGTGTGTGCATGTGTGTGCGACCTAACTCCCAGAAGTACATCAGCAAAGAGGGGTTACTTTTTTTAAATCTTTCCCCCTTAGAACACAATAATTAGTAACAATATAACAAGCACTTGATTCATAGCGCTACCGATTTCATGTCTAGCTGCTTCGACAGCATGATATCAGTGCTTAGAATCAGAATTTTTACCTGCAAAGTATACTTTATGGCTCACAGCTCTTCTTCCCGAGATCAAAATTATTCTTTAGGGCATTAAAAAAAAAAGATATATATATATATATATATGTGGTGTGTGTGTATTGGGGAGAGAGAGGAAGGTGGGGATGGGAAAGAAAATTATAAATGATAAACGAATCATTTTGGGGGACGGAATAGCTCAGTTGGTAGAGCGCCGGACTCGTGATCCTGGGGTTGCGGGTTCGAATTTCCCTCGGAGTTAACATTGGTTCTGACTCCATTCCCCATACAGTCCTTCGAATGAGACTATAAACCGAGGTTCCGTGTGTGAACGCACGCACATCATCTTGCACACACGTAAAATCCCATCACCAACTTTCGGAAGAGAAGGCCAGTTTGGCCGTTGGTATGGATGACACGTTACACATAGCATGCACCTTCCCCGAAGTTGGAGCATGGCTGCCTTAATGGCGGGATAAAAAAAACGGTCATACACACAAAACCCCATTGTCTGTCTATACAGGCAGTGTCCGCAGGAGTATCGGCCTGCGTACGCAGAAAGGAAAAGAAAGAATCATTTTGAAGCGAGCGGTTTTCCATACCTGCAGCCACCGCGGCCGTCAGTAACAGCCTGCTCTTGTTCGTTTTCCGCGCGTCGTCAACGAAGGCTTTTTTCAGCTCCTGTCACAGGGGAGAAAACTGAAAGGTATGTTGTTAGCAAACTACCAAACGAATGGAACAAAACAACTGACAATGCAGAGGCACGGCGTTCGGCTCTGATGACTTCAACAGCTAAGACAACGAAAAGTGGGGGTTAAAGAAGAAGAAGAGAAAACAACAACAACAACAACAAACTAACAGACAAACAAAAAAACGGTGACTTCGCTGAGTCGTGACAGTTTTCTTTCGCAGGTGATTAGGAACAGTGAGGTTAGCCTGTATCTCGTGAGTACGCCGATTTAAGTCTGGGTGAAGGGAGAGGGGAGGAGGGTGGGGATGGGGGGGGGGGGGGGGTAGGAGTAGAAATACGGGCGGACAACAATAGTGGTGGTAATAAGGACTCCGAAGTGACTACCATTATTGATGATTTAATGAATAAAGAACAACATTACAACTGTATTGTAATGGGACGTAGGCACCGATATGATAATTATTATTGGCACTTTAATGATTAAAGAAAGTTTCTTAGTTATTATATTTTCAACAGGAATGAGTGGATAAACAGATATGAACAGACAAGTAAAGACCAAATAAATCAATCCATGTCAACATATGAATAAGCAACTAAAAGAAAGTTAGTTAGAACTGTAATAGTTCTAACATTGATTTTGCAAGAAATGATGACTAACAGACCTCCGCGACCAGGGATACAGGTGATTAATGAGATATATTGAAATGACGGTTGACGTTACATTTAGGTTTAACGTTCACATGCACAAACCCACAAGCTACAGTCAGTGTGGCAGGAGGGGATTAACATTCCGGGAGATACGTATACCACCAGAACGACAGCCAGAGGATTAGCAAGGATGGATTTTTAAGTCTGCGAGTTGTGACAATAAAAGCTCTTTGTCCCCCCCCCCCACCCCCACCCCCATCCCCCTTTGCTTTTAAACCATAGATGTATATCTCCCAGAGTTTTGAAAACATTTTTTTTCTCCCACCGTTGTTGTTGTTGTTTATGTCCGTGGATTTTGAGAGAGAGGGTTTCATCTCTTCTCTCTTTGTCCGTGGATCTCTCTCTCTCTCTCTCTCTCTCTCTCTCTCTCTCTCTCTCTCCCTCTCTCCTTGAGTTTTGATAATCAAAGGATTTCTTTTGTCAATAATTTTTGACAGCAGAGAGGGCTCTCAAGATTCTTTCGCGGAAAACAGTTTGCTTTCTGTCTGAAAGAAATGAAGACACATTTTCTAACGCATTTTCAGAAACGAGGTGCTTTTAAGAATTTCATATTCGATAACATCAAAAGCTCACTCAAAATCTACCTGTAAATTTAACGTTTATACATGCATGCGTTCGTAACCAAGCAAGCAACGTCACCAGCAGGGAAGTGGGGAGGTTGGGTGGGGGGAGGGAGGTGGTGGGGGGTGGGGTGGGGGTGGGGGGGGGGGGCTGGGAGGATTCGCAGGTGGCGTCCTGGGTCTGTTGCATCAGAACAGGCACCACCGAGGTGACTCAGGCACAGTTCTGCGTCTTTTCTGGCGATTTGCTTCATAACAATCCGATAATGACAGCGCCTGCAGTCAGCAGGTTCTAACGCTGCCACAGGACGGACCTGGGTTTGGCCATGTACAGACGGGGGAGCTAAGCAGTGTTGGGGTAATGCCACGAAAAGAGTACGGAATCCGATGTGATAGAAATTTGTGAAAAAAAGGATGAATATCACGGATCCATTTACGTATAAACAAAATCAACAAACACCGACAAATAATACGCTATGTGATTAATCAAAGCTCGGGCACGGATGAAACACAAATCACGTACATCCAGAGTAAACCGTCAATAGTCATCAATCAACCTCTTAAGCGGACAGGCAGCACATACTGACCTTGACGAGAGCTGCAAAGTTGGCCTTGTCTTCATCCCTCCCGCCCGTATCACTGTAGGCCGGGTACTCCCAGTCGATGTCCAGCCCATCAAATTCGTACCTCCGGAGGTACTCGACGGCGTTCTGGACGAACTCCTGGCGATTGGTCCGGTTGAAGGCCATGGCAGAAAAAGACTCGGAGCCGTGAGTCCAGCCCCCTACCGACAACAGCGTCTTCAGAGTGGGCTTTTGGGTCTTCAGATTGTTGAAGCGATAATACCTGGGATGATCGAGGTGGTAGATATGAGTTGTACTGACGAGCTACAGCCAGGCGCTTGGTGTTATGTGTTTATCAATCTGTCCTTAGATTATGACGTTTGAGTTAGTCAGAAGACTCTCTTAATGACGACCTCTATCAATGTTCTCCTTTTTCTCCCCTTTTTAAATGAGAATGTTGAAAAGAAAAAGCCTTTTCCTGGAAGGCAAATCTAACACAAAGACAACGTTGGTCCAGAAAAAGGAAGTCTCTGGCGAGATTTTTCCCCCTGTGCGGAAGGGATGGAAGGAGGGGTTGGAGATGGAGCGAGGATGGTGAATGCGGGTGCAGGGAAAGACTTTGGACAGGGGGAAGGGAGAGGCAAAAAGATGAAGGGCATGTTAGAGAGGGGCCTTTACAGGGTGGTAACCATGAGTCTAGCCATACCATACCGTCCCACGAAATAGAGGAAATGCGCTCGGGAGAGCGCTGACCTCCGCCAAGGTTGAACTGATCTTGGATCCCCGTCGTTTGTGTCAGTTGGAAGAAAAAACATATATACATAATTTTCCGCGAGGGGAAGTAATTGTTGGCACGGAGTAGTAGTTACCTTTCGTGTACGTCATTTAACTGGACTTTATTTTTTAAAAACAACAACCACCCAACAACAACAAGCACACACACACACACACACACACACACACACACACACACACACACACACACACACAACGAAACAAGATAAAACTGAAACAAAGAAGTGTCAACATTTAATCATATGAAAAAAATTCATATCCAAGAAATCAATTTGTAACCATAACTCTATAGTGTTCATATAAAATGGAACATCTGTAGTCGCGTAATCAATAAACTAGACAGAAACTGTGCCCGATTTTTTCGTTTTTATTCAGGCACATATCAAGGATCCACACAAAAATGTAAGTGGTTCATTCCTGGGCCACATTCCCTCTTTCCATCAAAGTTCGTTAAAATCAGTTCCGAGGTCTCTGTGTGATAAAAGATTTGTAACAATGTACCTGAACGATCCTGGATCAGTCCTCTGACCCAGATCCGTACCGATTTTGTTGTTCCCAGCAAGGTATCTTTCTTCAAAATAGTTCGCACAGTAACAGGCAAGGAAACATGATGGGGAAAATAGAAGAAATAAATAACATATCAGTCAAAATAATAACTCCAGTATACGTTCTGAATACAACAGCTAAAAAGTACCTGAGAGAGAGAGGCAAGCCGAGAGAGAGAGAGAGAGAGAGAGAGAGAGAGAGGGGGGGGGGGGGGGCAAGCCGCTGTAATGAATGAGGCAAACCGATTGTATAATGAAAGCTGACATATTCTGATATGTTACCGTTCTATGAAAATTTCCACTGGTCTGTGTTGCGTGACATAGTAACAGTTCTAGAGGGCAATAATCATAAAGTCTGGGTCTGCAAACATCGGCTCAAATAGGAGTCATCTAGAAATAAATCTTCATATATACCTTTTTTTTCGAGCTCTTCAATTCTCTCTCTCTCTCTCTCTCTCTCTCTCTCTCTCTCTCTCTCTCTCTCTCTCTATATATATATATATATATATATATATATATATATTTGTTTAAATAAGGTACTAAAAAGAGAAATCGACAAATTTGTTTCTAGCGGCGTTGCGCTGTCAGCGCAACGCCGCTAGAAACAAATTTGTCGATTTCTCTTTTTAGTACCTTATTTAAACAAATGTTGCTCCCCAAGGGGTTGAGCACTCAAAAAATCATTTTGGGTATTTTAATCACTTTGATCTATATATATATATATATATATATATATATATATATATATATATATATTTCAGCTGAGGACTACTTGCAATCTAGGAGATCCGCACCAAATGTAATAGGTTCATCCCTGGGATACTGTCTACGATTTGTCCATGTTCAGTTGAAATAGGTTAAGAAGTTTTCACAAAATCCTGCTGACTGAGAAACCAACCATCCAGTGTGTGTGTGTGTGTGTGTGTGTGTGTGTGTTCTTCCGTGTCCCTAAAGTGACGTCACACCATCGTTCCGCCCCCTGCCTTTACCTCTTCCCAACAACAACAACAACAATGAATACTTATATAGCGCCTATTCTCGGCTAGACACCAAGCTCTAAGCGCTTTACAATCAACACCATCCATCTCCACCCCTCCATCTTCAGCCCCATCCCCGCTCCTCTCCCATACAAAGTCACACCCAGTCTCCTTTTGTCGCTTCTTCCGCACCGGCAGTCAAAAAGAATCGAGCAATATCAGGATAAATCAGTTTACCAACAGAGACAGTGCGTTACAACTGAGTCGCTTAGGTGGTGTTCAGTGTGGTGCCTGTTCTGATGCAGGGCAAGCAGGATACATCACAATGAAGCCATCTACTTAAGACAAGACCTATTCTTTCGTGTGGCCACTGTATGCCAGCTTTCTTCTTCGGAAGACGCCACCAGGCACATCCAGTGGAGGGCCCTATGAGCTTGCCGATACCAACGACTATGACAGGAACTTCCCATGGGGCAGGGGAACGGAGAGGAAATGTGAACCGAGGCACTATGACAGCCAGGCAAGAAGGACCACGAATCTGTCTAGACTCTAAATGATAATCAATGCAATGAATATGAGAATGAGCAATTGATTGTGTGTTTTTTTCCCTGACACAGCAAGAAAAAGAAAAGCATGAACAAATGTGATCATTATTATCACAATCATCATAGCTATGAGAAACAAAGTTGAAAATGAAAGGGGTGATCATCTGGCCAATGAAATCGCTAAGGTCTGGTCATCTTCCAGTGAGAGGACTGACCTTGAAACTGCGGAATTTGGATGACTTGATATGACGACAAGGGGTGTGTGTGTGTGTGTGTGTGTGGGGGGGGGGGGGGGGGGGGGGGGGGGGGGGGGGTAAACAACGTTTTGACAATTTAAGCCTACTGTCAGTGGACTTTTTCATGCATATGATTAGCATCTGGGAGTTTGTCTTTTTTTTTTTTTTTTACTGCCCCCCTGTGATACTGGAGATGGAGTCAGCTCATTTCTTAACCGTAAGCCATTGATCATTTCCGCTCACTGAATTGACCACGCTTAAGTGGTCCAAACGCATCAAACACCGATTAAATGGAAGGCTGCGACTGATCTCAACAATGCTTATCCCCCTCAATTCTCCATCCCTTTCTTCATCCTCCCCTTTCCTTCTCCCATTTCACTTCGCCCCCTCCCCTCCACCCCTACCCCCTTTCAAACACACACGCACACACGCGCAAACAGGCAGGCACACACACACACACACACACACACACACACACACACACACACACACACACACACACTCTCTCTCTCTCTCTCTCTCTCTCTCTCTCTCTCTCTCTCTCTCTCTCTCTCTCTCTAGCAACAACGACAAAACCGGATCCGCTTCTCTTCATGAAACAGGGTGGTTCCTGAGAACATCCTACTCACATGCCTCCTGTGACAGTATCGTTCACTTCGTACGGTGCCAGCGAGTTGCCGGAGACATTGGCAAAGGCAAAGAGCAGATGTGTGCAGTAGTTGGTGTTGATGTCTTCCGGGAATGATTCGTGACCGGTCGGAGTAGTAACAAAAGATCAACTTCTCGTGGGCCAGCACTGAAACACCGTCACCAACATCGTTATCAGCATCATCACCATCATTACTGCCAACGAAAATGAAAATGAAGGAATAAATGATAACTTTTTAAAAAAAAAATGGTTCGAGAGATTTCGACTTTGCTTCTGGTCATAAAATGATTTTACAAACAACACAAAATCACCACAAGAGATAATGATGTGATGATGTCGGTGATGATGATGATGACGATGATGATGATGACGACGACGATGATGATGGTGATGGTGATGATGGTGATGATGATGATGGTGATGGTGATGATGGTGATGGTGATGATGATGATGATGATGATGATGATAACGATGGTTATCATCATCATCATCATCATCTCATTATTATTGTCGTTATCGTTTTGCTGCCTCATCTTCAGTGCTGCTTCGCTAGCATCACCCCCACACCCCTCATTCCGGTCTCCCTATAGACGACACCCACTTCGTTCTATCGCAGCTTCAACACTCGCAGAGAGCAGTCAACATCGGGTTGAAACTGCGATCACCATAAGAGCAGGCCATGAAGGTCCACCGAATTTGAGACTTTTCTTTATGCTGATCGATGAGGATCAGGATGAGGGAAAACAATGCTGTGGTGATCCACACTGGTTTGAGACTACATGGCTGGTCTGTTCTCAACGAATCTGATCGACTGCATAATGTATTTAAGGCTGGAGAATATATTTTTCCTGATGTCATAACTTGATTGAGACGGACAGGGAAAGAAACGAGGCGGAGGAGAGTGGGAAGGAGACGAGAGAGACAGGGGGAGGGCGGGCGAGGGAGGAGAAGAGAAGAGAGAGTGAGAGGGATGGATAGGGAGGGAGGGAGAGGAAAGGAGGAAGAGTTTTATTAAGCAAAATAAAGCCTTTTTTTTTTATCTCGTATAATACTCAGCAAGGTTTACGCGATTTAATCTTGAGAGTTCTGTGAAGAAAAAATCGTGTACGTTAAACAAAAAAAAAACAAAAAACAAAACAAACAAAAAAGAAAGAAAAGTACAACATAAAAAAGACTCCGTATGGTCAGACGCGTATTGATCGATCAGTGTGCACAAGTTTCTTAGCTAACAACATCATTGTTGCCCGTATAGAGTGAAAAGCGTGAAGGGGGTGAAGGTGATAGGTCAACTCCTTAGATATTCGTATTAAAAAATTCCCGTCCATTTTCAAGCCACACTCAGGTGCAGAAATCTCTTTCTGTTACTAAGCCTACCTTTCAATTCATTCTGTAATACAAAGTAGGCCTACGTGCTCTCCAAGGTGAAAAATGAAAAATCGGTTCACGTAGTGTCTTGTAAATATAATAAACCTTGTCTCAGTTGCAAGCTTTTCTCACGGCAGGAATCACAAATAAGAATTATACTTTAAAATTCAAAGTGTGAATTTGTAGCGCATCCTCTCTCTCTCTCTCTCTCTCTGAGTGCCGTCCCTGAAAAGCGCAAGGACTGGGTTAAAAAAAAAAAAAAAAAGAAGAAAGAAAGAAGGAAAGAAAGAAAGGAAAAGAGCGTATGCACACTCAATCATTATCCTCGGATATAAACAATTCTATCTTGTTGCATAAGAAGTAGCGGCTAAGTTGCAGTCCAAATGCAAACACCCACCTTGACCGATCGCCACAGTCAGTAGACCGAAGAGCAAGAGTTGGCTTGTCATTGTCTCTTTGCTCTCCATCTCCCGTGTGGTTGGCTGTATACCTGTGCTACGTTGTCCTGCCGATGTCCAGCAGCTGCCCGACACCCGACAAAATGAGCAGTCAGGGGGAGAGCAGCACTTACATATATACCGCGGGAAGCAGAGCCGACTGTCCTTGGGACGAGTGGGAAGGAG
>CM031595.1:118558744-118611498 GCA_018398815.1 Conus ventricosus
TAAACAGACACGTGGTTGGGCTCGTCATAATCCGCACGCACTGCCTTTCCACTGCAAATGCATGCAAACTAACAGCAACACACACACACACACACACCACACACACACACACACACACACAGAGTTTTGTGGGTGAAAAAGGGTATTCCAATGCAGTCTTGTTTCCTTAATTAAGACAGTCGGTGAGCCAAAAAGTGACATAAGAGCACAGGATGACCTGATATTTTGCGTGCGCGCGTGCGTGCGTGCGTGCGTGCGTGTGTGTGTGTGTGTGTGTGTGTGTGTGTGTGTGTGTGTGTGTGTGTGTAAGTGCGTGCGGACGCACGTGTGTCTGTGTGTTTGGATCTTGGATGTCGGTCAATAGAGTATATTAAAAATCGCCCAGCTCCATCCAGTCCGGCCAACTGTTCTTAGGTTAGCTTACTTAGGCCTACATTCACCCACCAAAGGTGATGAACATATTGCAGATGGCAACAACCGACCCTGGTGTGTGGGGCTAAGGGCCTATCTTACCACACTGACATAACCAGAACAACACGTTAATATTGGGCATCGAAAATGCCAGTCTTTATAGTGATGCCAGCAGAATTCGAACTTCCAACATCTGACTGCGAATCAGTGTCCTGCCACCAAGCTAGGGATACCCACAGAGTTACCTGTTTCTGCCTGGTAATCCATATCCCACATTGCCTACCCTACCCCGTCCACGTCTTCCCCATCTCCTCATCTGCCTCATTTTCCCATCACTCCCTCCCCATTCCAATGATGACAATGGATCAGTGACGCTCTGCACCCGCCCTTGATGCTGACGGACGAAACAGCAGAACACGAAACACCATTGTTTGACGGCACGAACGCTGCAGCACGCCACTAATCCAGTTTCACCTGTCTCACCTTTCAAGAGGGAGTAGATCTCCGCTTTAGTTAACCTAACACTGTAGTGAGAAGTAGAGAATAAAAGATCTTCGACCCTGCCTGTGCACCTTTCCCGCACAAGCCACGTAAAAATGACGTAGGCTAGTTGCCATTATGCATGCATTCTGACACGTCAACTTCAGTTGTCGTTTTTTAACACTGCGAAAGTATGTGTACCTAACAATTTCTTTTTTTTCTTTTCTTTTTTTTTTAACTTGCGTTCTATCCATGCTTAATTAACCTCCACTATTTTTTCCTTTCTACGTCACCCCGCCAAAACAAACAGCAACGTACAAAAGAGGCACCTGCCATGAAAACCAATGTAGACCGCTCAGAGAGGTTGGACAGAGGGTGACAAGCACTAACCCGGACGACAAAGTGAACCAGACAAACCTTTAAGTCCGTGACATACAAACAGTGCACCCTAGATGGTAAAGACACTCGGCGGCTGCAGCCTCTATGTTCTTTGAAATGCTCTCGGCGTGTTCTGATCTAAAAGCATCTGTTTGATTTAGCGTCTCGTGCTCCGGAAACTCGATCACCACACTTTTCATCTCTTGCCCGTCTCTGATGTTAACATTCCGAGTGGCAGCCTCTGCAGATTAGTTTGCGTCAACTTTAATTAAGCTGGTATCCAGTGAAACCCCTATTTCCTGTGTGGTTAGTTTAAGAGTCGAACATTAGAAAAAAGAAAGAAAAAAAAAACCGCCACCACCACCACCTAACAATTATTCATTCAATCTATATTTCTGCGTTTCGAGTTATTTCTTCTGCACTACACGCCGTTTGAATCTTTCGACGATAAACACAACGCATTTGACTGAACACTACTGTTGAGATTGCATCAGCCCAGAAGAGACTTATTGAAATTGGTTGTCTTTATTGAGAGTGGCGTGTTCATTTTTGGCAAAAGGCCCACAGCCTTTCTTCAACCTTCATAGATTAAAGATTGACATCCCTTTCACGCCAAAGTCTAATAAAGTCCTTGTCAATGAACAAAAATTTAGTGATCTCTGTTGTTTTAGACTGGGAAGTCCAATAATGTTAGGCGAAATACGCAGTTTCTGTGGTCCCCCTGCCTGCCTCATCTGTTACATATGGAGCTACGGGCTGAAATGCTTTCCCGCATGCACAGTAACAGAGTGGATCAGGCTGCCTGTTGAATTCGTCACAACGCCATTCCTTGAATCCTTCCAGTCCAGGATGGCATTACTGACATGAATTCTTTTGCCCCCCCCCCCCCCCCCCCCCTTCCCTTGACCTATGTTCTTGTTGGCATGTTAGCTGTGTCAGCTTGGCTCAACATTAGGTTGAGCTGGATTCAGTGTTAGTTTGAGCTGGATTCAGTGTTAGGGGTTGGTGTTGGTGGATACGATGACCCAGCCTTGCCGATTCCCTCACTCTCCCCCTACCAACCTGAAAAGCTTCACGTATGCCGGCAGCTTCCGGCGGCATAATAGTCAATGGACGCGCTCATTGTTTATATTTTTCTTTTCCTTCTTTCTTTTTCTTTTCTTCATTTTTTTTTAACCCGGAAGCCCCGTGTCTTCAAGTGCACAATAACTTTCAGACTGCTGAAGCGGACTGCCTAGAAGAAAGAACAAGAGCTCCACAGTACTAGGCCATTAAGGCAGGCATCTTGGGACATCAAAAGAAAGACAGGAATGAAACATGTGAACTGGTCTTTGGGTCTGTATCATAGTGGCAGTCATTCGTGAAAGCGATTAAGTAAGTCTGCATAGATACGAGGAGTTGGGAATGTCCGCTTCTATGTCCGAAGATGGCGACCTGCTGGGCTCGGTCCAGTTGGTCGATACTGTACTCTTCAACATCCAGGTGAAGTTGTTCCCTCCATGTGACTCTGCAGTTCCATAGGACTGATATTATTTCTTCCGTATCTCTAGGGATGCAGTGTCTGATCCAGCTTGCTTCCTGCCTTGGAAAATTTCGCTGCCTTTCCATAGTCCATCACGCCATATGGAAAAAAAAAATCCACGTTAGTACTGAGGATCTGCAGTTTCTGTTTAACTTCCTGCAGAGTTTACCCGCATTCTCGTATCAAGAGGTTCTAAAGGATGGATCAACAAAGGAGGACTGGTAAGGAAGGCTATATGCTTCAGTATCTGAGAGGCAGTGACATGACACGTGCTTCACTACGGAGGTTTACTGAAATGTAGCTTGAGGCAGCCGACTTGCTGATGATGTCTCCATCTCAAAGGTTATGTGCACACCACGTCCTCGACTTCCAACTTTATTTATTGGCAGCTGAGCCATCTGTGTTGCATAGGTCCGAGTCCGCGGTTACAGATTAGGCCCCAAACACTATATGTTATCCATTACACTCAAAGCTGCACTTCACATTTCTCAGATCAGCCCTCACGAAAACGTATTCATCACACAGTCCAGCCCTTGACCCACACCATACCTGACTCTGTCTCATGTCCGATCCTTTTTCTATGCAAGAATGATCCACATGACCCTTCAATTTCTTGTCGTCTGCTACACTTTTCACTCGAAAATCCTTGTGCCCTACCAATGGCGTAGAAACACTAGGAGTCCACAAGCCATGCATCAATCATTTTGCTATTTATGCTGACCTATGGCATTGAACTAATTTACTGACCCCAAATTCCAGGATAAAGTCATCTTTTTCGCATTCAATTTTCCCCCCACAAAAGCCAAGGCGATTTTCATCTGATCAAATTTGGTTCCAAGTGGCAGCGGGGTACGTCCTGTCCAGCGCTCAAGACTGAGGGTGCTCTCCCTTTCGTCGGGCAGGAAGGAAGGGAGGTTAATGTTGAATGTAACAGAAGTAGCCTAAGCCTTGACTGGAGCAACGAATTTGACCGCGACACTATCCAGCAACCAGTCTTCGAAGTCTTGGAGCATTTTGAGTGCTGCTCTTTGTTTGACATGTGTTGCCGGTTGAAGTTTCTGCTGAAATGCTTTGATCCTTTAATTTGTACTTTTCATTTTGATCATTGTAAAAGCTTTAAATTCTGAGTGGACTAGATCCGAAGGAAACCTTGCCATCTTCTTATAGGCTAGCCTGTCGCGGTCAAATTTGTTGCTCAGTCAAATCGGTTGCTGGCATACCAGTTTAGGCAAAAAATGACGTAACCAGTGTCCCAGTCTACTCCAAAGCAGAATCGATGGTCTTTAGATTAGAGTAGGGCGAAGCCCGAGAGAGGACGAAGGACGAATGAACGAAGGCCGTTAGGCCAAGTCGTGCTCACACATTTCTGAGTAGGCGGATGTGTGTTGTGGCATCAAATGACGTCATTTCAAACAATCTAAATCTAAATTTAAAAAATTCAACATTGTCTGCTGATGTATCTTTAAATATCTTACTATGAAACTGTTTCAAACTCATCTGCCTGCAAATTCTCCACAGTATATATAAAGTTGACATTGTCTTCTTGGGAAAGTGTTTACAGTTCTGGTTTTATTGTTGACGTTGTTTTCAATACAATTTTAGCTGTTTGATGGGTGTGATGATATTCTACGGTCGAACTTTCTTAGCAGACGACAGAATAAACTTCCGTCTCATACGATCTCACGATAGTTGGTTGGTATCGACATGCGCAGAACACTTGGTTACATCTCAACGAACTATAGTCGATCTGGCACGACGTACTGATGGGTTACTGAAGACCGTTAATTAATACAACCTCGGAACACGTTAGATGGTGGCAGAGGTGGGATAGCTAAATGGCTTTCAAACCTCCAGAAAGTTTTGACTTCTCAAAACCTGAGC
Source organism: Conus ventricosus (assembly GCA_018398815.1). NCBI lineage: Eukaryota > Metazoa > Mollusca > Gastropoda > Neogastropoda > Conidae > Conus > Conus ventricosus. The sequence continues at coordinate 118,563,417 of CM031595.1, forward strand.
AGTGGCCGACGTGGAGACAAAGATTCTTACGTTACCGAGCAGCGGCGAAACTGACAAAAGACACTTTCGATGTTCAAACTAGCGCTTTGATCTACAGTATGGGACCCGATGCTGAGAAGATCTACTCAACTTTCAGAGTGAATGAAGAGGATGCTACGTTTGAAGGTTTGATCGAAATGTTCAATGGTTATTTTACACCGAAAGTTAATGTGATCCATGAACGTGCAGTTTTTCATCAACGTTCGCAACTACCAGGTGAAAACATTGAAACGTACATTCGTTCTTTGTATGAACTCGCTGAAAACGCAGATTTTCCTGAAAAAGATTCAGCAATTCGTGACCGACTTGTTGTTGGACTGGCAGACAGAGATTTGTCTGAAAAGCTTCAGTTACAGCCTGATCTTACACTGAAAGCAGCAGTTGACATGGCAAGGCAACATGAACAAGTTAAAGCTCAAATGTTGGAGCAGCGAACTCCGGTTGTTGATGCTGTCAAAACTGGACAGAAAAGAGATTTTTCTGCAGGTCGAGGTCAGCACTATAGGAAAGGAGCTCAGTACAGTGACCAAGGTCAGCACTACAAGACAGGAGTACAGAGTAGTGACCATCAGAGCCAGAACAGAAACAGCCAGTATCGAAAGTGTGACAGATGTGGCAGGGAACCTCACAGGCAACCCAGTGAATGCCCAGCAAAAGGAAAAATTTGCAACCATTGTGGGAAATGGAATCATTTTGCCACATGCTGTAGATCAAAATATCAGACCCTTTCTATGGTGGAAAATTCTTCTGGCAAGAACAACACATGCACTACAAGAACTGATGGCAGTGTCACATACTTCCTGGGATCTGTGGAAAATAGTGATAAACCCTGGTACACTCAGTTTACAATCAACGGGGAAAAGTGCCAATTCAAAATAGATACGGGAGCTGACGTTTCCATCATTTCACTTCATCAGTACAACAAACTGAGACCAAAGCCTGAAATGAACGAAACGCAAGCTATCCTGAACTCACCTGGCGGAATCATGAAATGCCATGGTCAGTTTGTCACACATGTCAGACATGAAGAAGGCTGTGAGTATGCTCTACGTCTGTTTGTTGTAGATGGTGACACAGAAAATCTTTTGAGTCGGAAAGCAGCAAGTGATCTGAACCTTGTCAAAAGACTACAAAACGTCGATGACAAGCACATGAATCTCTTAGTCTTTGGAGATTTGGATGATAAACCACTGCAATGCAAACCAGTGAAAATCAAGATCAAGGAGGGTGCAGAGCCTTACAGCTTGCAAACAGCAAGAAGAGTGCCCATTCCACTGACAGAGAAAGTCAGAGATGAAATCGAGCGCATGAAAGAAAATGGTGTCATTGAAGAAATCACTGATGCAACAGATTGGTGTGCTGGCATGGTACCAGTCATGAAACGAAATGGAAAAATTCGGATCTGCACGGATTTCAAACGCTTAAATGAAAATGTCAAACGAGAGCGATACGTCATACCAACACTTGACGACATGCTACACAAACTGTCAGGTGCAACAATTTTCAGCAAACTTGATGCTACTTCAGGTTTCTGGCAAATACCGCTTGACGAAGAGTCTGCAAAATTGACGACTTTCATCACTCCATTTGGTCGGTACTACTATAAGAGACTACCATTTGGAATTTCATCGGCACCGGAAATTTTTCAGAGAACAATGGAGGAAGTCCTGAAAAATGAACAAAATGTAGTTTGCTACTTTGATGACATTCTGGTGTTCAGCGAAGATGACAAATCGCATGAAACACATTTGGACAGCGTCATGAAGAGACTACAGTCTGCTCATTTGAAACTGAATGAAGAAAAAACTGAACTGCGCAAGAATGAAATTGAGTTTCTTGGGCATCTGATTAGTAAAGATGGTGTACAACCTGACCCTGCAAAGGTTTCAGCCATCAAGAACATGGAAAATCCACAGAATGTCACCGAGCTGAGAAGAATCCTGGGAATGATCAACTACCTGGGTAGATTCATTCCAAACTTATCAACAATTCTTCGACCGATGACAGAGTTGCTGGAAAGCAAGAAAGTATGGGCATGGGGTGAACCACAGTCAACTGCGTTCAACAAAGTCAAAGAAGAACTGACAAAACTGCCAACACTCGCTTTCTTTGACTTGACAAAGCCAACTACTGTGAGTTCTGACGCGAGCAGCTATGGCATTGGAGGTGTTCTGCTCCAGGAGCATGATAGAGTTATGAAGCCTGTTGCATACTGCTCACGAACATTGACAGGACCAGAGCGCAGGTACGCGCAAATCGAAAAAGAATGTTTGGCCGCGGTCTGGGCCTGCGAAAAATTTGAAAGATACCTGATGGGCCTGGAAACGTTCACCATAGAGACAGATCATAAACCGCTGATACCGCTTATCAACACAAAGGACCTTCAAGAGGTACCACTCAGATGCCAAAGACTGATAATGAGGCTGATGCGCTTCAATGTGAAAGCAAGATTCTCACCCGGAAAGAAACTCATCGTAGCAGACGCACTGTCAAGAAGTCCACAAAACGAAAATGAGAGCAAGCAAAAGCAGCAGATGATACACGACGTTGAAGCACACATTGACCTGGTGAAATCAAGTTGGCCAGCGTCAGACAAACGTTTGAATGAAATTGCAGAAAAGACACAAGAAGATGAAATTCTGAAAGCAGCTCTTGACTACACAGTACATGGATGGCCAGTGTACAGAAACCAAGTCAAGCCTGAACTCAATGACTTCTATGCAAAGAGAAATGAATTGAGTGTTCATGAGGGACTCTTGATCAGAGGCACAAGAATCGTAATACCAGCATCAATGAGAAAGGAAATAATGGAAATCATCCATGCTGGTCATCAAGGAATCACAAAATGCAGAGAAAGAGCAAGCTCTTCTGTTTGGTGGCCTGGAATTGGTGAAGAAATTGCCCAGCGAGTCCGAATGTGCAAAATTTGTGAAGAAAAGAAACCAAGCCAAAACTGTGAACCTCTAAAACCAACACTGTTACCTGACAGAGCTTTCCAAATGGTTGGAGCAGACATTTTTGAATTCAAGGGTGCACAATATCTTGTGGTGAGTGACTATTTCTCAAGATACATTGAAATTGCCCATCTACAGACTGCAAACTCTTTTTCCGTGATCCAGTCCATGAAAAATATATTCGCTCGTCACGGAATCCCAGAAAAGCTCATCACAGACAATGGCAGACAATTTGTGTCATCAGAATTCAAACTCTTTGCTGACAAGTGGAATTTCATTCACATGACAAGTAGTCCATACTTTCCACAATCAAATGGACAAGCAGAACGTGCAGTACAAACTGCCAAACGCATTTTGCAGCAAGAGGATCCATTCCTTGCACTTCTCTCATATCGTTCTACTGCTACAGCTCCAACTGCAATCAGTCCAGCTGAACTAGCAATGGGAAGAAAACTAAGGACAACTCTTCCAGTTCTCCCAGCAAACCTGGAGCCGCAGCAAGTCAACAAGAAAAACCTGAAAGAAATGGATGAGAAGGCAAAGAAAAGAAACAAGAAGTACTTTGACAGAAAACATGGTGCAAAGAATCTTCCAGAAATTCAACCTGGTGACATTGTGCTACAAAAGCTAGACCAAGAGTGCCAATGGACAAATCCAGCCACAGTGGTGAAGAAAATAGCGCCACAATCATACCTTGTGCGAACTGCATCAGGAAGACAGTTCAGAAGGAACAGAAAACACCTACGCTTGTCTCGGGCGCATACAGACAATGGTATCAGCAGGAGGTGCAACGTCTCCCCTACAACTGAACCAGAAAACAATGCTAGAACTGCTGGCCCTACGACGTCTACAGGATCTACCAGTCGTCACGCTAATCCTACGTTGACGTTTGACCAGCCCGAGCAGCCTACGGCTAGGCCTACACCAGAACCTCACAGGGAGCGACAGGAACTTCAGCTTGGAGACCCCAGTCAACAGGAAAATCATCGTCCTGAACAGGAAAAGGATCCAAGGACGGATCCAAGGCATTGTTCCACTCCAGCAAAGACGAGTCGTGGAAGAATCGTCAAACCTCCCACACGTTTTAAAGACTTTGTTTAACAATTGTGAAGACCGATCATCGAATCGACGAAGATCCAGTTCAGCAGTTGATATCACCATAACATCAGTTTTCTAAGTTTAAAGTTTGTGTTAAGTTGTAGTTTTCCTTCTTCGTTTTTGATTAATTTTCTATGAAGTAACAAGAGACAAGCACATATATATTTACCTGCTTCACTCGCAGACGATTTGTGAATACATGATAAACTTGGACACAGTAGACCTATTCCATTAAAAGGGGGGAAATGTGATGATATTCTACGGTCGAACTTTCTTAGCAGACGACAGAATAAACTTCCGTCTCATACGATCTCACGATAGTTGGTTGGTAGCTCTTTCTCTGCATTTTGTGATTCCTTGATGACCAGCATGGATGATTTCCATTATTTCCTTTCTCATTGATGCTGGTATTACGATTCTTGTGCCTCTGATCAAGAGTCCCTCATGAACACTCAATTCAATGGGGAAATTGCTGACTCATCAATACTTAGGTATCTATCTAGTTTCATCCCCCGCCCCGTATTTCTGTTTCTTTCCATTTTTGTGCTGCTGTTCTGTTTTTTTGAATGCACAAGAGTAAAATATATAGTTACGATTTTACACAGAATTATACTTCTTCTTGAAGGTCAATATATGCATGAACGACTAAAAATGACTTAAAGGTCAGCATGGTCGTTCAACCCCTCTCTTTTTCTGAGGCAAATATGATGGTAGAGTGAAGACAAAGAGAACACTGAGAGACCAAAAATAGCCGACAGAAAAAAACAACAAATTGACTTTGAAGTCTGAAAATGTTAATAGTCTTTTGAACATTTTTTTTTCTTTCTGTCTGTCTTCCTTTCTTTCTATCTCCTTTTCTTTCTTTTCATTTTCTTTTTTTTTCTTCTTCTTCTTCTTCTTCTTTTGTAGAGCTGACACAGTCTTCCATACGTTAGGGTTGATGTTTCATAGTCCTTTATTTGGTAAATAACTGGTGTGAAAGATGTGTAATATAGGCATACATGTATGTACTGATCTTTTTCTAATAATTATGTTCCTGAAGTAACAGTTGAGTTAATTTACAATCATTTCAAGTGCATTTTGTTCATTGTTGATGTGGAAAGGAGTGGACAGGACTGTCCATTAAATAAACACAACTCTTGGTCTTTCTCTCAATTTCTCACTCAGACTCAGGCAAAAAGCTTTCTCAAACAAGTTTTACATAATGTTCAAAATGCCCATGAATTTATTTTCATACTGAAAGTGTGTTAAAACGTCCACTCAAACTAAAGACATTTGCGGACCTTTCAGTCTATTTTCACCTTCACCAGCATAATATCTGTACACTTTAAACTACTGAGGATAGCAGAATTATCCATCAGAGCCTCTACAAACATTTAAAAATCTTACATAGAAATGGGTAAAGACAAATCAGAAAAAAAGAACAAATCCAAATAAAATCCAGAGCAAAGCTATACATGTTGTTTTGGAACACACTCAAAAATGAGAAAAAAGTGTTGTTTTACTTCGGTGTGTCATTGTTTATGATGTGTGCCTCTTTCTGTTTTTCTTTATTTAATTACAGACATCAAAATCTGATCATCTCTTTTTCTGGTGGAATTTTAGAGAAACTGAAACGAAAAACTATTTTCAAAAATTAAAAAATGAAAATTCTCATTGTTTAGTTTTTGTTGACTGTACTGGCACTCAGAAATGTTTGTACTGCTTAAAACATAGACAGGTCATCCTTTCCCATTTCTCATAGTCATATATAAACTAAGTAAACCCAACAACAATAAAGTTTGAAGTTACCAACCTTCTGTGGTGACACAGGACATAATGCATTTGGGATTAAATAATATTAGAGCAAAAGTGAGTGAGAATGATTGAAAGAAGAAGAAAAAACAAACACACAAACAGGAAATAAGCCAAACCACAATACTAGGAGGACAATATCAAAGTAGCACATGTTCACTATTTTTGAACATGCACAGAATCATAATGATATTCATATTACGTCCCCTGTTGAAAATAAAATAATACAACAGTCAATGTAATGCACTCACAGAATTCACTCCAGAGAATCAACAATAAACAAAACAACATGGAAAAAAAAACAATATTGGGGTAAAAGTACCCTCATGTGTGACACACCTCCATGTCTTTTGAAGCACATACAGACAAGTCTGAAAAAGACCAGAAAGAATTGGTAAACCTGTGGGGATGTGGAAATGTCTAAAAAGAGAACTAATGCAGTGCAAACATTATTCCTGACAAACTGGGACAAAACACAGCCTGTGACGGCGCGAACATGTAGAAAAAGTAATAGTCTGAACAATGTCTGCCATCCCTGCAGTGAGAATCCAGAAATATGTCTTATCCTCCTGAGTAAAATCACATCCCACTTTATTGGCAGTCAGATGCAAAGACACACACACACACACACACACACTCAAACACACACACAGCCGCAACCAATAAGATCCAAGAAAGGTTCAATCTAAGCCAAAGAATGTATTAAATAATTAACTATCTGAGCAGTACTCCAGTAGGCAATCTGACACGGCTGACTTTGAAGTACTACTTACCTTTATCAAGGAACTAAGCTACCAAAACATAAAAAAAAAGCTTTTCATAATGTCAGTCTATGAGGGTTAAAGGAACTTATTAAAGTCATTCTTGATCTGATCCCCATCAGACTGAAACCATTGTGCAGATTATTGCAAAAGAACAAGCTAGTATTTTCCCATGGAAGAATCATCGACTAACTAGTTTAGAAGTCTTTATGATTCACACACACGCGCGTGCGCGCGTACACACACACACATGAACAAAACAAACAAAAGAAAAGGCACACAGACATACAGTCTCTTTTTCAAGGCCATCACTAGTGTGATTGAATCCTCCATGAAAATTTCTGACATGATCAAGAAAGAGAAGCCTGTCTCCAATGAGCAGAGTATTAAACAACATCTAACACAGAACATGGAAGAAGTCTAGATATCAAACACCAGAGCTCAGGAAAGGTCCAAGCTATAGCTCTGACAAATCTGCAGACTGTGGACAACATGGGCATGTCAACAGGTATTAAAAGGCAGGTGCAGGAACAAACTTTCCTTGAATTCAAAAACATTTCAAATATCATTTAAAGACTAAATAAATGCATAATTTGAGGGACAGGCACGTTCCATGATTCTGGGAGATCCTATTGGCAAGCATACGGAACTCTCTCCAACAATATCATACTGTAAATGATGTGAAAAGATTCCAAGAAAAGCCCACTTCTAATTTAAATTCCTACCTTAATCCATCTATTTGATGAATCTATCCAAATTTTACAAAAATTCACAAAAGGCAGTGGAAAGTGGGCTTCAAAAGTAAAGCTGGCCTAAGAAGTAATACAGAATGCGCGTTGAAAACCCCACTAAATACACAAACTAATAAAGTAAATAAATAACAAAATTCACACTTTACATTGAAAAAAAAAACCTTGCTGACAATAAAACAAAATGCTGTCAACTTCCACTCATACCGGATTGAACATAAAACTCGGCTACCAGCTCCGGAGGATGTGATAGAATGAAAGACATGAGAAAAAAAAAAAAAAAAAAAAAACAAGAAAAAAAAATGGAATACTAGACAACAACACACATATGTTACAACACACACACACACACACACACACACACACACAATCATGCTAAACTCTTTGTAGACATATAAATCAAGAATCTTTTAATTAAAAACTGCATCTGAATTCCTATGAGAAAAAATGTAATAATACAGCAACAACAGAGTGAAATACTTTCATCTTTCAATAAAAGAAGCTCATGAAAAAAAAAAAAAGACAAAAGGAAATAAAGAAGAAGGCAACATTTTCTCATGTAAATCAAAGGCAGTGGCATGTAAACTTTTTGTTATTTTAAAGAAACATCCTTATGTGGAACCCAAACCAACATTTCTGAGAAGAAAAAAAATCAAATTTCATAATACTGACCTTTTTAAAAGTTTAAGAAAATCCAACAAAACATCATTTTGTTTTGACACTTCTTTACTGCTGTCCTTACTAATTTTCAGGAGTATGTCATTTCTTTGGAAAGGTAAGATTTGTGACCATGGTTTTTACTGCTGACATATCTATGGTGACCCCATGACCATGACTTCTGGAAAATCTTAAAATTGAAGAACAAACTATTAATTTATAAACTTCTTATCACTATCAGCTATTATGCTATGCCCTGAAGAAGCCAGTGTGTGAACATGAACACTGTTCATGTAAAGTGTATTTTTTCACATATGAGCATATACTCTCTGTCATGTGAACATACACACAAATGTGTTTGATTTAAAATAACTAGTTGTACATGTTTCTGTGGTGTGTGTGTGTGTGGTTTTTGTGTCTTCTCCATTCTACTTTCATTCGCTGAAGTCATACATCTGCAACAAAGCAGTCACACATACTACTTCACTGCAGCCACACATCAAATGTTTCAGTACTTCATGAAACCAGCCTTGAAAACATCACACAATACACATCATTAGGCAAATATAAAGAAGTATACCTCAGGTGCTTTCCAATTATGATCAGGCTCACCATGAAGGGCTCTTTAAGGATTGCTAAAAAAAAAAAAAAAAAAAAAAACCCAAAAAACCCCAATCCAGACCTGTTACGCCTTTAACTGCACTTGGTATACTATTAAAATATGCGTGTATTTTTCACAAACTGTGAGTACAGAATTCCAAATTTCTGTCAGAACTGGGATGGGGGGGGGGGGGGGGGGGGCATTCATTTCATTTTCACCTGCCATCACACTGCAGAGACTTCTTCCTGGTAGAAACCACCTGATTTTGCGCTAACTGCGGTAAAATTGGTTCTTTCTAACAAGAATTACTTTCTAACCTGATCTATCAGCATAGGTGCATGTTCTTTAGCCGTTTTTCTTTATGTGGCCTGTTGTCGAAGAAATGGACACAGCTTGAAAGGATTTTGCACATTGAAGTTAGCAAGAGTTGTCGCCATTTGTTCAAAGCCTCCGCAAGTGCAGTTTTACCACTCAAGAACTTCATCACCAAAATTCTTTTTCTACATACTTTTTTTTAGTTCATCATATTCCATCTATTTTCACCAAACGTGTACAAAATATGGTAAAATCATTTGGGTAAACAGGTCCGCGAGTCCCCATCAAGAAAACAAAAAGAAACACAGGCATACTCACAGAAATAACTGCAAATATTCATAACCTAAAAGCTGAACTGTTGAGTTGCTTAAAAAAAAAAAAGAATAAAAGTAGGGGGTGCTGAGGATGCCATCCATTTTGCTTCATTTTCCACCACAGAGTAAAGATTATAGTAAAAAGGATAAATGAAAAATATAACAGTATTATATCTATTTCTAAATCTACACACACGAACACATACACACACACACATATATAGATATATATAGAGAGAAATACATACATATATATGTAAATATGTATACACATCTATGTGTGCATGCACACACACATATACATAATATATAGATAGATTGATATTGTTCTCTACGTATGTTTATAAATTTGAGACCATATGGATCAACATTCTGTAGAATGGATAGTTAGTATTGTATATGGACAATGAATACATTCTCACTCCCTCATCCCTAGATTATAACACAAAAGCAGGCATGTCATAAATTCATTGCTACCTGAAGTTAGACCTAGTCTCCCAACAAAAGAAAATGCACTACTCACTCGTTGCTTTCGACATAAATTGTAACTGAAGAAAACAGACTTTCCAGAGCAAAGCAAGGTGAACGGGTCATAAAGGCAGAAAAATAGTAGGCAGCCGTAAAGAAAGAAAACAAAATTGCACAGCACAGTCACAGAAAGTGATAGAAACGGGAAATTACCAAAACAAATTTTCCTACAGATGGGAAAACACAGCTCATATGTATCATTGTGTACTCTAAGCCAGTGAGTATGCATGATATATGATTTGGTCCACTCAATAATTAGTCCTACATGATCCTGTGAATAGACAATGAAAAGACGTTGAATTATGTTTGATCTGGCAACCGTAGACTGCTGAATATCAGCCATTCTTTCGCTCGGACAGGAGTCAACATCAGAGTATCATGATTAAACATTATACGATTTGGAACAAAACAAAACCATAAAAAAAGAAGAAAAAACAGAAAAGAAAAAGACTAAATCTGAGGCAAACAAACAAATGAAAAAATCCTGCTTTTAAACCATATGGAGGAATTCAAACCCAGAACCATAAGCACCACAGACACGCACACAGACATAAAATGACGACTAGATGGATCAGGAGTGTAAATGAACATGAAATCATCAAACAACAAACAATGGATTTTTTCTTCTTTCATAAGAGCATATAAGAACACAGGATGAGTGTGCATGGTTAATTCCAATACCCTTTCAGATATGTTTCTACTCTTGATGATGATCTCACAAAAATCTTTTTTTTTTTTGGTCTCCCTCTGAACTTTGAATAATACTTATCACAGAACAGGCAGCTTTTCAGTTACAAACAGAAAGTATGTTATAACCGTTATCACTACTGTTAGTCAATTTTATGTCGCTGTTATATCTTGTTCAAGATCTTTCCATCACAAAATTTCATTAAAGAAAAAGCAAACAAAAAACCGACCATCTAACCAACCCACCATTCAACACCCACCACTCCTCACCAGCCACCCTCCTTCCCCCCAAATGCATTAAATGATCAAGAGCCTTTCTTTTCCTTTAACTCCATGGGAGTCACTAGATGCCAGATGGAGAACAATTCACCAAGTTCCTCAGCTTTGTTGGTTGTGTGCCAGGGCCTGGGACTTTGCAAATGGTTTCTAGATCAAGAACCAGTCGGTTACAAATCTGTATCATAAGAAGTAATGTGAAGTGACTCCCTGACTGTTGATTAAATGCAAACAAAGTTCTAAATCTATCATTGTATAGACTGCAGAACCGTGCGGAAATGTCACAGCAATGTACTTCACCACATGAGAGAAGAAAAATTATATCTTGCACAATTACATTAGGTACAGCAGTTTCTCTGAAACTTATATCCAAAACACAGACCCCCTCCCCATACACACCACACTATTATATCTGAGACAAGAAGCCGATGCAGTGCATCCACACATGAATCACATAAATGTGCACTGTCTACATCAAACAATACTGTGCATTTCAACAAGACACCACTGACAACACACAGTCTGCAGAGCACTCAATATCAGTCTCAGAACAACATTCTCAACCGATCCTGGAAGTCTGGAAAAGTCCTAAAAAAAAAAAACACAAAGTGATTTCCAAAGACAGAAAGTCTGGGGAGAAAACAAATATGCCCACATGATGCGCGAAAGCCTAAAGTTTCCATGAAATTGATCACCTGCATATTTTGAGAAAGATTAAAATCAGTCAATCAATCAATAAATACACAAATAAAGTTAAAAAAAAATAAAAATATGGAGACGGCAGAAATTTTATACCAATGTCGAGGTATTAGATTATTTCTACAGATGTGTAGAGGATGATGGTAGTTTCTTCGATTGAAATGCCCTTGCTGGAAAACCTCAATGCAACTTTCCTTTTTTTTTTCTTTTTGTCGTTGGGGAAAAGGAGGGAAAATGTAAACTTGTCATGACCAAGCACAAAGTAGGTGATTAAGACAAAAATGGGCAAATTTGTGCTCAGCCACAGCCAGCACGGAAGTTATCAGCTACTGATGCTTTGTCATCCACATTTATTAAAGCAGTAAGTATATCACTGTCAATTCATAAATTATGTTACTTACTGTCTGGGGAAGAAGATAAAAAAAAAGTTTGAGGATTTAACCTCTCCACATCTCACTCTCCCTACTTTCTTTTTCTTTGTGCAGGTAGAGTATGGTTGTCAGACTTGTGGGAATTCAATGATGACCAGTGAAACTTGTCTTACAGAACAGATACACACAAATATTACACATTTGTTACCAAGGTGTTTTCATAGTATTTGTAGAATGGGGTCAACTTCACTCATTAGGTTACAACCTAAAGCTTCCTGTTCAAAAATAAAAATCCCAACCTTGTCTGCTCAGAGAGAAATGCAACCACTACCAGCAGCAAAGCATCTCTAGGACTGTATAACTCACAAAGTCATGGTCAGACAGGTTATCTAAAAATCCACATCGTATTTTGAATTACTAGCCTATTATGATAAATACTCTGGTCGTCTATTATGACAAATATTCTGGTCAGATAGGTTATCTAAAACATGCATTGCTTTCAATTGCTAGTCTATTAGGATAACTATTCTCGTACCTCTGCTGATTTCTAGTAATGAATTATAGCTTTTATAAAATATCTATATCTCATTTTGGGTGCCATTATATTATGATAACTTTTATTGTACCTCAGTTAACTTGAAGTAATCACTTGGTGTATGTGAATTCTTTTACATTTTTGACTGTATGAAAGTAATATAGAGAGTTATGAAAGTAATATAGAGAGTTTTTGATGATGTTCTGGCCAAAACTTTTCTCACAGATAGCAAGATATGGAGACATTGGTGACAAGACACAAAAACTCTTTTTCCTGGCAGGAATAGTTTGGTTAGATGTACGTGTATTCACTAATCTGTTAAGTGATCAAGGGAAATAATTCAAGAATAAGTATGGATATACATATAAATATATAGCGTATGGATGAATTGCATTTGTTGCCCTGATAACTTGAGTATGAGTCAACTTGTTCAGTGAAAAACATTCTCCACTATGGATTTTTTTTTCTTGAGGAACAAATAGACAGCGTAATTTGTTGCAAGGTTATTACATTTAATTATAGCTAGCTGGTTTTGATGTTGCCAAGCTGTCTAACCTAGAAGAAGACTGATCCTGGACAGTCTTGTGCTACCTGGTGGCCATACTGCTACAGGGAAGATTCAAGTAGGATAGTCTGCCCCTGATGCTGTTCAGTATAGGCAGTAACATGTGGGACAATAACTTCTCAATGTGCTCTTCTTTACGAGTGACAGAAAAATCTTGATACTACCAACGCAAAGTGAGACTTCATTTTGACATTTGTGCACAATGAAAAAGGCTCAAGACTGACATTCTCTTAATGACAAGTTAGTTTCATGGAATCTCTTCAATTCTCAGGGTCATGTCTCTGTATGCAAGCTGTGGAGGTCTGTAAACGTTCGGCCACTTGCATACATGGCAAAAACATTGCTAATGTGGTTAGTTTGTTAGAGCAGTTAAGTGTAGGAATCAGTGGGATTTAGGTGGTTTGAAATACAAAATTGTAAATAAATTGAATATCGCTAGTCCAAACCAAGTAGTTATGAAAATCACTGCAGTGTGACTGGTAAGAACATGGGGAAAAAAGTCAGTAATATGCACATGCATTCTCATGACCGCAATGTGCAACACTGTTGTAAATTTACCTTCAGAGCCATAGCTGGGTGTTCTTCCTACCATAATACACAAATAACTAAAAACAAAAAAAAAGCACCTAAATCTTTAGTCTTCCATCTTTCGGACTATATGCATAAACATTTTTTTTTTTAATGAAAAAAGATAAATTCCTAGTATTCAATGATTTTGTACGACTGCTTTTCCTCTTTGAAGCCTTTGTTTGCATCCAAATTTGTATGAGAAATAGATATATACATATTTTGTGTTTTAAATTCATTCCCTCAATTTCAAGCAGTGACCTTTAAAAAGAAAGTTTTTTCTTTTACTGTTCTAGTCTCTATTGTTTTTACATTATGCTTTTTATTTCATTGTGTCTTTCCTATTGATAGTTCTCAATAATCTCATATTCTTATCACATCTGCCTTCTTTACATGTAGACCCACACTTTCCTATTCATGTCTCTGCATTAACTTTACATTTCATTATACAACTGGTGGATGCATTCAACAACTAATGTGAAACTAGATTAAACGAGAAATCCACAATGAACAAACGACCTGGGTTTGTGACATGATGAATAGACTATCATAACAGTGCTATAGTCTTTACCATTATTGTTTCCAAATGCTAAAGAAATAACTGCTATTTTTGATGAATGCATATGACAAATAAAACCAAACGCTAGCTGACAATGTTTAGCAGTTCTTATGTATCATGGAATGCCTGTTACCTGAATCAGGTTTTGGTTTTATCTAATTCACCAGCATATTAAAAGACCAAAAGCTCTCCCTCCACATATGTTGCTGAACAAATCATAATAATTGAAGTGATTTTCAGTTTCATTCAAAAATAAGTATTTCCCTTCTATCACATGAAAACAAAAGATTCACACACACATATATACACAATGATGGCAGAAAAATCCCATGTCATGAACCTTTCAATTTTTTTCTTGTGCACACACAGAAAAATAAATACATTCTTTTGTTTGGATGCGCTTCATCATTCCCATTTAGACCCAACAAACATCAATGTCCACAATAGGATATTAATCTCAAGAATAGAGGTAGTATTTGTCTACCACCATCCCTTTGTTGCAGCACACTTGCAATGTTGACTTTAAACATCTCACAGCCTTCACTTGGTGGTCCATTGGGCAGTCCATTGGCCACTGCATTCTTGCTGGAAGCGGCTTCAGCATGGAGTTGTCAGTAGTGTAGCAAGCTTCAGGAAAACAGCTGGCCATCTCGTTGACCAAGGAGCGGTCAGGAATGCTTTGGGCCATACCGTAGATTGCACCTGTCAGAGCAAAGGGAACTGTTACCCCTTCCTGTGCTAAAACAAAAGTAGTTCTACTACACCATGAATAAAATCGTACAGTAACTGTTCTAATTTACCATACTTAACTCCCTTCTTTTGTCTCTGCCATGTTACAGTTTCTGGTTTTTGTCTCTGTTTGTTCATTTTTATATCACATTGTTGGTGCTGCCACTCATACACTTTGATATTCCATAGACATCCATCATTCAACAGTCTGGGTTGTGTGCGTTGACAACACTAAAAATGACATTTGTTTGCCCACTTTGATTCATGAAGTTTGGAGAGCTGCTTGTGGTGGGCCTTCTGTATACTTCATGGCCTTTTGTCATAACTAGCTTCCAGAAATGTGAATTTTGATCCTTCAATTCTGAGTTTAATTTACCTGTCTGTATCATTGTATGCTTATTTGGCTAAATTTAATTTTGAATGAGTAAAGTTCTTTGAGCATGCTATATCTTGTATCATAGCACTAAACACAGTACATTTTCAAAAATCAAAATTTGCTTTTTAAAAAGATGGAGATGAACCCTTTTTTTTTTCTCTGATTTTTTTTTTAAAAAAAGAGAAAGGCAAAAAATTCAATACGGATTTGATGCCATAAAGAGGGTTCGGAATAGACAGCTGTAAGAAACAAAACAACAAACACTCAAAAAACACAGTGGGAGAAAGAAAAGAGAGAAAGAGAATGATTCTCACGCTCATCTGCAAGCATACACGCACATTTATGCAACAACTCAGAAGCTAACCAAACCCACACATGTACACAGATGTTGCAACACAGACAGAGTGCATTTACCAAGACATTCCCCCAGACACCATTCTCCTTCCCCATCCATCTTTCACTCTAAAAAAATTATAAAACCCCACCCACCCACCCCAAAAATACCTACTCAATCCCAAAAACTGGGTTTATAACTGTTCAAAGGCATGTTTAAGAACCTTATAATTCTCAGAAAGAATGCAAAATTTAAATATGGCATTATGAGACTAAATACAATATATAAGCAAACTAAATGTGCTATGATGATTTAAAAAAAAAATTCTTTCATCTTTAAAATGATAATTTTTTCTGAAATTTATTTGTGTACTTCACAAATCAACTATATAGAATAACAAGATTTTGCAGTAAAAATATGTCAGAATCTATGCAAAAACTTACAGGGTTTACAGAAATAGTGGGTTTACAAAAAAGAACCCACTTTCCTGGTCAATGGTTGTAAAAGCCATTTAAAGGCCAGGGAGGACACACATATGCACTTGCCCACTCACACACACAACACACTTACACACACACAACTGACCGCTCCACCACATTCTGCTGAAGGATTTTTCATGATCTCAGCCACACAATCCTTAAAATCAGCGACGAATCGTTCGCTACACCATCCTTAGTTGTTGGTTTGGTCACAACAGATGAGCTGTAATAAAATGGAACAACAAAATCTTGTTTACATAGAGGTAAACAAAACATAATGACACCATGAAACATAAGACGAAACACATTCCACTTTTTCGTAATGTTGTAAAGACAAACAAGTGTAATCCCCAAACTTCACAGACAACCTGTCATTCTTGATCTGTC
Source organism: Conus ventricosus (assembly GCA_018398815.1). Lineage (NCBI taxonomy): Eukaryota > Metazoa > Mollusca > Gastropoda > Neogastropoda > Conidae > Conus > Conus ventricosus. The sequence continues at coordinate 118,579,791 of CM031595.1, forward strand.
AAATGTATGGTTTACAATTCACCAGATCAATCAGTTCTTTGTTTACATGAGTGGCTGCTTTTAAAAGAAAGTAAAAAAAACAAAAACAACCATGTGATAGAAAACATTGCCTCTCAGTTTTACCCGGCACTTACACTGGACTGAAATCAATTAACATTAAACTGAAAGCACTGAAAATAACAAACTTCCATGCTACTATCAGCTTTACAATGGGGCACATGTGGCAAAAAAATCAGCAAGTACAGCTCCCCTATTTAAAAAAATCATTGCCTTAAAATGTCACGAAAGCAGTGAGGAAAGCCCAAAGGGGGCGAATGGAAAAGTTTCTCATTTACAAGAGGCCAGGTATGAGGAAACGAAGAAAACAACTCACCTGGAAGGGAACTGCGAGAGTTGAGGATCATTTCTCTCCACCAGCATCTCAAACAGCGGAAGATGTTAAACCGATCGGACCCAATGCCAACCCCGCAGACTTGAGGATCCCCATACACAAAGAGGCCTTCTATCTTCCTCAGTCGCAAGAACCAATAAAATAGGTAATCAATGTACTGGCGAAAATAGTGATATGCCATCATCATGATTAATTTCAATGACTTTATATTTTTGTATTGAAATCAGATATTTGAACGTTACAAATAAAAGCATGCTAAAGCACATGAGTACACACATACATAAAACACACAGTGGGTTTTTTCTTTCACTTTGTAATCTGTACTTTCAACATCACAAACAAAACCTATATGCGCGCACGCCCCCCCACCCACACACACACACAACAAAACACACATACACACACACACACACACCCCACACTCATACACACAAAGACAGCTAACAATCTTAAGTAATAAATCTGATCAAATGAAAAAAATACAATCCATCCCTTAGAAAAGATCATGATTAAAAACAATGCGCATCTCTACCACATTTTTCTGCCATGTCATGTCGCTGCTCTGAGCACTTGAGATACTTCTTCTACTTCATGTTCCACTGAATCTGTCAATCACTCACTCCTTTGCAATGTACTGGGTGGTTCTGCAAATGGAGCGGGTGGATTCCACATAGCCTTTTTCCCCAAAGTACATGAGGGTGGCCAACAAGCAGCAATGACGGCACCTGCCCGACTCCCTGTCAAACAATTCACATCACTGTATTCTCACGTCCAGTCTCAGTACACGAAAGAACTGAATTTCAATTTCATGGAAGAGACCGAAACAGACTGTAGTGTTATCTGAAAACCAGCCAAAACACAAAAAAATACACACAAAAATGTGACACAATGAATACATAAAACACAAAACAAAACAAAACAAAAAAAAAAATCAGCAAAGCTCCCCAGATGGCTGTGTCAGCAATAGTATCACTTTATGTAATTTTTATATTGGTTAATCATGACATCCGAAGATGATACATTCATCTAAAATTTTCTTGCCTGTTTTATTACTGTATATACATAACTAAGTGCAACTTTGTATCTTATTTTGGGTGTTTATTCTTATTTTGTCTTGTTAAAGTTTAAGCTTCTATCGGAACTTTTCTTGTTTGTTCTGCAGATCTTTTGCCTGAATGTGTGCAAGGTGAAATGGGTGCCATAATAAGCTTTGGCTTGGAGTTATATGTCTTTAATTGACTGACAATAGGAGCAAGAGTTACTCATTTGTTATACAAGATAGAATCACTTTATTTTCAATGATGAAACTTCTCTGTAAAGGAAACACAAGCAGAAGCGTTTTTGTTTAGAATGGAGGATTTATTAACCAAGCAATTTTTTTTTCATGATGTTTGCAAATGTGAGCTTGCATTGTGTGAATGTGTGAGTATGTGCATTTTTCTCAATTTAAAGAAAAAAACAACTCGTTTGGCAAAAAATTCTGGGGACACAAAATCCTACTCAAAGAAGGGATACAATTCCTTTCATGTTTTTGCTTCCGAAGGACACAATATAAAACTGTTACTCATGTTGACAAATGCACTTCTCAGCTTAACGCATTGACAGATGGCTTCCATTACGTTTCATGCACATGATTCCAGCTACTTGTTCTGTCATTTATTTAACTTAAAAGTGTTAGAGCCAGTCTAACAGATATGCAGTTTACATGACTGAAGGTATGTGAAGGATGGATTTATGCAGAGGGGTGTGTGTGTGTGTGTGTGTGTGTGTGTGAATCAATCCTTTATTTCAACCCTTTTCTTTCAACAGCAAACCTTGCATGCTAAACATTTGAAACTATCAATCTGCCTATTCACCATTTTTCTGTAATTCTTGTTTTCCCATTGAGGCGAATAGTTGCTGCCTTCCAAACTTGTTATTTGGGAAGGGTTGAGCATTAAGACAATGCATTTTAAGCTGTCTGCTCAAGCTCATCTGGGTGTCAATTACTTGATTTGCATTAAGCCAAAATTTCAACTACAAAAATTTCATTTCACTTTGAATCCAACAAGACAATAAGTGACTACAAGACAGGACAGTCCAGTTAACATAATTACTGATGATCTGGAGGCTCAGGCGCAAATTGGCATTCACAACTCAGACATCAATGCAGACTATACTGGGTGTGTTCGACATCAATTCCAAGATGAGTGGCAATGAGAAAGGTAAGCAAAATGGTGAACTGGAGTCATGGCTCAGATTAATATCTGGATCATCAAAGTCAGCAATCAAATTGTCAAAAGCATCAGCATTGTAAAAACCAGACCTGTTTAACTTGTTTGTTCTGTGTGCTATCTGTTGGCATTTCTGATTTGGTGTCATAAGCAGCATTCCTTTGGAGTTATGGGCTGTCATTTATTTCATCATGGGAGAAAGAGTCAGGCTACTTGTTCATTATTTGGTGTAAAAATAATGAGGAACTGGTTGGAGAAGGCTGAAATCATATACTGATATGGAACCGCTCTCACTGTCGACTGGACCTGCCAAGGTGGGTGAGGCATAGATCCCTCCTGTCCAGTCAGGCTGGACAAAGAACTGGCGACGATGCATTTCTCTGGTGCGATACAGGATCACAGACGAGCCTTTCGGGGCATAGCCATACTGAAAGTAGCATAATAAACACAGCTCTATTTTCAGTTACAATCATTAATGAGAAGATTTCTCTTTACAATGAAAGCGTATGATAATGGAGTGCATACATATCAAATTGAAATCTTGAACATTTCCCCATGAGCACAAAAATTCCAACATGTGATCCAGATTTAGACAGCACAAGCATTCAAACCTTTTCATTTTATTATGAATACTAAAACTGTGACTTTCAAATGCAGACACACACACATTTTCAATAGACGAATGAGCTCATAAAAGGTTTGATTAGACAGGAGAATAGCTGTTGTTGTTGTTGTTTTTGAAAGGTATGAAACAAGATGACAACTAAACTGACAAGAAAGTACCTTCAATTTTTTTTCCATTGTATACCCTAAAATCTAACTGGATACACACAAACATGATAATACAATACAGTCTGCAATACATGAAACATCACAACACACATAGCCCTGCATGTACACAAACAACACAACAGACACCAGATCCCTTTGTCCCAAAAGCTCCTCACCTTGTGAGTGTCGGCAGAGATGGCTGGTGACCCCTTGCACCCTGAAGTCGAAGGGGTCCAGGGGGAACCCTGCCTTGTTCATGAAGGGCACCAGGAACCCCCCCAGGCAGCAGTCACATGCACGGGAATGTTGTACTTCTGCCCTAGCTGATACACCGCCACAGCAACATCAGACTTCACTGCACAGGACTGTTGTACTTCTGCCCTAGCTGATACACCGCACAGCAACATCAGACTTCCACAAGTCTTTGTCAGACAAAAACATCGTAAACATCCTGGTTTTTTCACATTATCCACTTTAAGATTTCATTATATTAAATATTGCAGATTTCATACCATCAACATTCTGTACTTGAAACAGCCAGTATCATGGATTTCCCACAATCAACATTTCCAATATCATGCTGTCAGTATCTTGAGTTCACACCACTCTCTTTACTGCCTTTTTTCCAGGAACACTTTATTTTATCTATACATGTACAACATTTATCTCCTAATAAAGACTCCTTTCATGTACATGTAAGATGACCCCCCACCCACCCCACCCCCATCACTTCTTTCCCCCTTCTTTTTCTTTCCTAATTGCAATTGAGAGGTTCCAGAGTTTAACACTGTGGACTGGATGCTGCAGCCAACACAAAGACACCAACAGCTACTCACAGCAGCAACACCTTGCACATCATCAATGATACCATGGGGGAAGGCTGGAGCCGAGGCCACACTGCAAAACAGAACTTTGTTTTAGGTGTAAAATTCACTTATCATTTTTACATTCTTTATCCATTCTTTCCTTCTTTTTACTGTTTCCAGTTGTTGATGCAGTGTACAAAAAAAAAATGGTTGTCAATATTCTGTTGTATTGAAGAATAAGAAAACTCTTCCTTTTGTCAATAGGCTATCTAGGCAAACAGTTTCAGACTTTTCTTTTTTGTTTCCAAATATTCAATATCTGTAATTGATTTATAAGACGTTGCTGACATCAAAGTATGGAATTTGGGGAAAACCTTGGCCTTTTTCTTTCATTTGTAAGACTTGTCAACAACTTAAAAATATCCTCTTGAACAATCACAATCTTTAAAAACCTGTACGAACCCTGGTGAATCACTCTCTTGTGTACAGTCACAAACTAACACACACGCTATTCTCAAGCACAATCAATCATAAAACATCAACACACACAACTCCAACGCATACATTCACAGACAGGTTAAACACACACACACAGGCACTACACCATAAAGTGCAGGCACGCACATGTACCACTTTCTCACTTCTGCCACTTAGAGTCAAGCTTATCTATACTAAAATGGATTATACAGAAACAACAACAAAAAACCCCAACAGAAGATGCTACTGACCATGCAGGTCTTGCTGCTGATGGCTCTCTTCATGGCTCTGATGTCCACTTTCCTTGTCTCTTTGTCCACAGGGATGTGGGTGATTTTCATGTGGAAAAACGCTGCAGCCTGCGCACAACATCACATCACCAGGCTGTGTGATCTTCATGTGAAAAACTGCTGTGTGAAACCACTTGACCATCACATACACAATGGAACTACTTGACCATCACATACACAATGGAACCATTTGACCATCACATACACAATGGAACTACTTGACCATCACATACACAATGGAACTACTTGACCATCACATACACAATGGAACTACTTGACAATCACATACACAATGCAACCATTTGACCATCATATACACAATGGAACTACTTGACCATCACATACACAATGGAACTACTTGACCATCACATACACAATGGAACTACTTGACCATCACATACACAGTGGGACCACTTGACCATAACTCCCATCACATGACACACATATAGGGGAGCTATACACATATATGGGAGCTACTTGACCATCATTTGCATAATGGAACCACTGGGGAATCATACCCACCACATGACACAACATAATTGTATCATTTGGCCATCACATACAGAATGGAATCACTTGCCCATCGCACCCACTACATAACACATATTTAATGGAACCTTAAAGCCGTCATACGAATCACATCACATCACAAACACATAATGGAACCACATGCATAAGACGAGAATGAACTGATTCAATATGGCAACAAAATCATCACATATTTTTCTTTATCTCCTTTCTGAACTTTGCCATCTTTTGACAAAACAAGCCTACAGTCTACATTGTCTCAATTACGTTTAAGCCGCCGCTAAGTTTGCAAAGTTTTTTTTTTCTTTTTCAAATTTTTTGTGTGTGTGCGTGTTCTGCCTTTGCATTTCATCACAAAATGTGGTACCATAGCATTGTCAATGAAATCATAGCATGCTATGCCAAAAGCATAGCAATGGAACTACTTGGCGACTCTGCATACATAATGACGATCACAAACACAATGGAACCACTTGACTGTTACATAAATAATAGAATCACATGGCCATCACATACTCAATGGAACCACTTGACCTTTAGAGCTATCACAAACACATTCATTATAGAACCACTTGGCTATCACTTACATAATAGAACCACTTGGCCATATCACCCATAACATGACACATACATTATGGAATGACTTATGAATCACTTGGCATCACATGGAAGCGTTTCACTTGAATGCCCATCACACAACACATACATGATGGAACTGTTGGCCGTTTGCACTGCTTCCATGTCCATGCATTTCTTGGACTAGCTGCATGTGTGTGTATGCGTGTGTGTGTGTGTGTGTGTGTGTGTGTGTGTGTGTGTGTGTGTGTGTATGTATGTACACGTGCATGTGCATACAAGCTAGTGCATGTGTGTGTGTGTGTGTGTGTGTGTGTGTGTGTGTGTGTGTGGTGTGTTATGTGTGCGTGCGTGCATGTGTATGCTTGCATGCGCATGTGTCTCTGCATGCTTGCTACATGTATGCATGTGTATGTGTGTGTATATTCATTTGTGTGCATGTGTGCATGCATGTGTGCATGCATAAGTGTTTGTATGTCTGCAAGTGTATCAACATGTGTTTATTTAAACACAAATGTCTGCCTATGATTGACTTCTGTATCTTGTTTGAGGGTGTTTGTATGTCTGCAAGTGTATCAACATGTGTTTATTTAAACACAAATGTCTGCCTATGATTGACTTCTGTATCTTGTTTGAGGGTAAAACTGATAAATACAAACACTTACCTACACAGAAACACACACAACAGATAACATGAACAGGCATGACGGTGTCCTAATACTGACTGACTGACTGAAACTAGTTTTTGCCAGATTAATGCTGGTTGTACTGAGAACCAGGCACACACACACACACACACACACACACACACACACACACACACACACACACACACACACACACACACACTTATGCACAGCTGATAAAAACACCAACGCACACACACACACACACACAAACACTCTCTCTCCCTCACTCCCTCACTCACACACACACACACACACACACACACACACACACACACACACACACACACTTGCCCAGAGCTGTCCACGAATAAAAATGATTAAAAAAAAAACAAAAAAACTTCTGTGACACATTCATTAAAAGTGTCCTTTAAACTTCAGAACCTACTTTGGATAACCCATTACTCCATGATACCATTTCTACACGAAACAGGATGGTGAATTGTAAAAATCAAAACATGAGACACAGAAACACATGCAAACACAAAAGAATGAAAAGGGAACGAAACTGCAAAGTTACCTTGTCAAACGCTGCATGTGCAGTGTGAGGTACAATTCTGGAATAGAAACAAAGACATGTATGTGTATACAAACAATCCCACACGTCACACTTTGAAAGGAAAAAAAACACACTCTGAAACAAGTACAATACTTTAAGCCATTCACAAAAGAAAGCAAAAAATCTACAACACATGTTTGGCGTCATATACTGTACCATGTCAGACAATAGCATTCACGGCAGTTAGTCTGCTCTGCCAGGCCGAAGTTTTTGTGTGGCTAATGCAGTGATAAGACAGTCACGTGGTGCCCAACCCACTTCCGCCGTCGGAAGAAGCCAGTGTCAGTCTCCCATACCTCATTCTCTCTCGGCCTGCCGTCCAAGCAAGATAAGTCTTGTGCTCTGTCTCGCCTTCTCTTTGCCGTTGTGTTAAGATAGCTTTGTGTTTGCTCTTTGCTTATTTGTTGTGGCTTGCGCGCTTCACCCTTTCATTCTTGAACCGGTGGGCCTTTTGGTTTGGTGTGCTTTATTCATTTGTTTAACCACGCCATCCTCGCCTCTGTGCCTTTGTCTGGGCAATCGCGACCTCGCCTTCCGCTCTTTTCGATCTTCGAAAGTCGGAACTCCATCGCCAGTTTCACCCTTTCTCCCCATTTTTTTGCCTTTAACGGCCCCTTGTTCAACGAATCTCTGTCCCTTCTCCTTCCATTCGGACTCCCGATTCGCCTAACTTGCACGTCGTCCACTCGGCTTCCATTTCTTCGCCGGTCGTTCCGCCATTTTGTTTCGACCGGCCAAAACCGCGTCCCTTACGATCGACCTTCCTCGATCTAACACTGAGATCTCGTTACATTTACTACACTTTCAGTGTCTCTCCCGGGGTTGGTCGAGCTCTTTATATCCCTCGATCCACCTCTTTGTCTCCCCTTTGCGATCGTGCGTTCCGTGTTTGTTCCCCACCACCAGTGCCCAACATGTGAAGGACACTAACGGCTCGAGGCGCTCCACTCTTGGGCAGTCGCTCTCTACCCCGGAGGGGCCGCGTGTCGATTCCACGGACAAACCGCTCACGCACATGATGAGCGTACGGTCGTGTAGAGGAGGGTTCCGCGCAGGGACGCGCGACCATCATTCCGATTCCCCCTCTACCCGCCCGGGCGGATACACGATCGTCGCGATCGAAGTCCAACAGTCAGTCCCAGTCGGATGGACAATCGGCAGTCATTGCCGACTGTTTTTTCATTTGCTTCTTTCCCTAAGCCCAAATCCAAGGGCAAGGCCCCCATGAAAGGACCTTCCCGTTCTAAATCTTCCCGTTCCCCGACGGGTTCGCCGGTTCGACTTCGACCGCGTAAGGAGACCCTATCCTATCATGCCGCGTCCGGCGATCATCGGCCCCAGGGGACCCTTGCCGAGACCCGGACCGGCACGGGTGGCGACTCGCGGACGGAATCACCGCACGTCACCCGATCTATTGAGACTCGTGACGCTAGCACCTCCCCCACTAACGTCACCCAGTCTCATCACGCTCTCCCCAACCGTGTCCGGGTTCAGCCACGACCCGGACACGAGGAGCGTCAACACTTCCGGTGGAGGGACTGTGGCCAGTCTTTGGTGGAATCCCCCCACTGACCACAATCCCGGGTCAGGTACGCAGGCATCGACTAGCTCGGATCTGCGGCCTCACCCCCGACGGTCGAACCACCCCGATCGATCGTCTCAATCTCCCCTAGGGGTACAGGACGTTGGGGAGCCGACTTCTTCCGCTCCCCTATTGGGCAACGTCCGCGGTCCTGTTCCTCCGGGGGGAGGATCGACCAGCGGGGCCAGGGGTAACCTTTCGTCCCTTCAGTCTTACGCGTCGTCTCACCCATCCCCGTCCGCTACCACACGGCCAGGGGGCTCGGCGATCGTAACACTCACCGACCCCTCTGCCACGCAGGGGCCGGCGCGGACCCCCCCCGGGAGATGCAGGAGGCAGTGCTCTCCCTGGGTGCGCAAGGTTCCCGGGTCCCCGAGGAGACTCTGCCTCTGGGCCGCCACAGCCCTCCTTTCTCCCCAGGGACCGGTGGTTCTATTCCCCAAGAGGAATCAGTGGCTTAGCTCTGACTCTTCCCCTGACTCCATCTTTGGTCTCATGTGGCATCCGGCCTCCCAGAGCTGGATCGACCTGGGCCCCCATTCCTCTCGGGCGCTGTCCGATCGGCAGTCCCCTAGTTTTCACGCCGATTACGGAACCACCGGGGAGCCGTCCTCGTTTTCCCCCTCTTCCCAATGAGTTCACGACTCCCACGCACCCCTGACCTGGCCTTCCGAAGGTGGACCTGAACTTCCCCTTCACGAACATACTGACCCACAACTGGAGGAGGGGTTTGAGGATTTCCTCCCCCAGTCTGGGACCTTTCCATTTTGGAGAGCTGGCCCCTGATCTTGTTGTTAGGGATCCCCTCCCTCTAACAACATCTTCGCCCTTTCCCGTTTCACTGGGTCCCCCCCTACCCAGTGATCACGGCCAAGGATAGCCGCCCCCCAGACCATCACTCCTTTGTTGGACAGATCGGCCTCTCTCGCCAGGGTGCACATGCCGTTCCCCCACCGGGGATTGACTTCTTATCAGCCCCCAACGCGGCCCCAGTAGGAGTATTCCTCAAGGACTCGCGTCAGGCCCCTCATGTCTTTTCCCTCTTTTCTGCCAATCCGGCCACCAGGAGATTGCCATTTCCCCGGCTGACCTCAGGCTCACTCCCAACCGCCCCCCTCCCACATCCACCTCTCTTTCTATCAAACCCTGATAGAGTGGGACAGAATCGCCAGGGCTGCATTCTGCACACCACGCGGGGAAATGCCCTCATTGACATGTTCCTACAGCGAGCTGAGGAACTCTGGCCAAAGGAGGGAGGCATTGTCTCAGCGTCTTCAGACCCGGACGACACTGAGGCAGCCCCAGCCTGTTTGATGACCCCCTTATGCGTTTTCTTGTCAACAAGATAGCGCACCACCTTGGGGCTGCGGCGGACAGCGCAGCCAGGAGTCACTTTAACTGCCTTCTGGCAGTGAGAGATGCCTTGCTATCACAGGCCCATCTCTCCCCAGCGCTCAAGGCGGCCTTACGCTGCATTCCGGGTCAGGAGCAGTCGCTTTGGGCGACTATTCCTATGCGGTCATTACCCATGCCGTCGAGGAGCGCAACAGGCCGCTTCTTTTGCGACCACAACCCCTCGTCAGCATCGCCCTTCTAGACCATTCTTTCGTCAGGCCCTACCCACAGCCAGACCCCAGCCCTACCCCAAGCAGCGTCCCTCAAGGCCCGCCAAACACACCGACGCCCAAACCGAAAAAACCCCAACAGAATTTTCGGTTCGGCCAACAGGCCCGGCCCCGGAGGTGACTAGCGGACCCACCTCCGAGGGGCGGGAAATGTCAGTCTTCCCGACACACCTCGGCCCCTCTGCCCCCCTGGCAGGCAGTCTGTCCCGGCATGCCCACCAGTGGCGGTGCATGGGTCTCAACCCCTGGGTGGTTTCTGTTCTGCAGGAGGGGTTCCGTCTACCCTGGGCACACGAACGCCCTCCCCTTCTGTCCCTCCCCTCCTCCTTCCACCGGCGATCCACCTCCCACCCAGGTGGAGGCCCTTCGCCTGGAAATCGAGGAGCTTCTCCGGAAGGGCGCCATCACCGAGGTACCACACCCCAACCCCGGGTTTTACTCTCGTCTCTTTGTAGTCCCAAAGGCCTCGGGCGGCTGGAGGCCCATCCTCGACCTTTCCCCTCTCAAAGATTCCTCAGGCCAACCAGATTCAAGATGGAGACCCCGGCCCAGATCAGGGACTCCATCCACCATCTGGACTGGGCCACCTCTATAGATCTGAAAGATGCTTACTTTCAGATCCTCAACCACCCGACCCACAGACGATACCTTCGTTTCGTCTGGCGGGGCCGGGTGTTTTCAATTCAAGGCCCCCCATTCGGACTCTCCCTGGCTCCCTTCCTCTTCACGAAGGTGTCAAGGAGATGGCCGCCCTTGCCAGACAGGAGGACATTCGCCTCCTTGTCTACCTCGACGACTGGCTCGTCTTGGCTCCCTCTCAGGCCCTAGACCAATCCCACACCTCCAAGCTACTTCATCTTTGCTCCTCTCTGGGGTTCGTCACCAACCCCTCAAAATGCGAGCTCTCGCCCAGTCAGCAATTCACCTTCCTGGGGATGAGCTTCGACACCCCCCTCCATGGTAGTCTCCCCGACCCCGGAGAGGTCCGCTCGCCTAGTGGATCTCATTTCCCACCTTCGCCTCTCTCCCCTCACTTCGGCAAGGACACTTTTCCTCCCTCTGGGGATGATGGAGTCCCTGTCTCCTCTCATTCCCCTAGCAGAGTTCCAAAGCGACAGCTTCAGAGGGAGTTCCGCCGTCGTTGGTCCCAGACCAACGACAGCTGGAACCAGACCATCCCCCTAGGGGCCTTGGTTCGTTTGGGCCACGGAGGAGTGGCTCACCCATCCACCCTGGCCCCCGAGTTCCCATCTCCCTCCCATCCCAGGCCCTGGGAACTTTACACGGACGCCTCCAACTCGGGCTGGAGAGCAGTCACGCCTCGGGGTTTGGGATCCTCTGACTGCTCGTCTTCACATCAACATCTTGGAACTGGAGGCGGTCAGGCTCGCCCTCCTCCAATTCCAGTCCATAGTCGCCCACCGATTTGTTCTCCTTTTCACGGACAACACTTCGGGAGCTTGTTACATCAACAGGGGGGGGCACACCTCCATCGGCCTCTCCCTCCGTACAGAGGCCCTCCTCCGCTGGTGTCACACGCAGGGGGTCACCCTTCGCGCGAGACACATTTGCAGGGACTCACAACATCCTGGCAGACTCTCTCAGCCGATCCAAGTCTGTCCTCCACACGGAATGGACCCTCAGCCGGCTTAAACCCCTTTTAACCGTGTGGGAAACATTGGTTCAGACCAATGATCGACCTGTTTGCCACACGGTTCAACCATCGTCTGCCAGTGTATGTGTCCCCGGTCCCGGACCCCCAGGCTTACGCCATCGACGCCCTGTCCCTTCCCTGGTCCGGCCTCATAGCTTACGCCTTCCCTCCCTTCCCGATCCTCCACAAGGTGATCAGGAAGGCGAGACTCGAGAGACCCAGGCTCATTCTCATAGCCCCATGGTGGCCCACTCAGTCCTGGTTCCCGGACCTCAAGTCCCTCACTCACGAACCCCCTCTCCAGTTGAACACCAGGGGACATGCTCAGGCAACCCCGTTCGGGCCTCCTCACGCCAATCCCCAGATTCTTCACCTCCACGCCTGGCTTCTGTGTCAGCCCGGCTGCGAACATCCAAATCCTCCTCTCGAACGGACAGGTCCCGTTCCGTCCTCAATACCCTCTCCATCGCCGGGGCCTCTCAGGAACTCCGAGACCTAGCCATGTCCTCTCGCAGAGCTAGCACAGAGTCCCTTTACGATTGCAGATGGAGGAAATGGGTCTCATGGTGCAAAGACAATTCTGTCCCTCACAATCGCCCCACCAACATCCAAATAGGAAATTTCCTGTCCCACCTTACCTCTCTGCTAGCTCCATCCGGGCTACAGGTCGGCCATCTGCACGACCATCCGCCAAATGGGCGGACCTTCCTTTGAGAATAATTTCCTTCTCAGAGAGATCTCCAGAGGGGCTTCTCTTCGTGAGGCCCAATCCCCTAGACGTGTTCCCCTTTGGGACCTCTTCACTGTTCTTGACGTCCTCATAAACCCCCCTTTGAGCCTTTGTCCTCCATTCCTTTCGACCTTCTGTCTATGAAGACTACCTTTCTCCTCGCCCTCGCTTCCGCCAGACGGCGAGGGGGAGATCCATGCCCTTTGCGGGGACCCCAGAGACATTGCCTTCCACAGAGACGGCTCCGTCTCTCTTAAGTTCCTTCCCGAGTTCCTAGCTAAGAACCAGGAACCCGGCAGTCCCTCCCCTTACCTCGTCATCCGCCCGCTGGCGGATACACTAGGGGGCGACACCTCTTCGGACATAGCCCTTTGCCCCTCTCGATGTCTAACACACTACTGGGAACGCTCGCGCCCCAGGCGCGTTTCACAAAGACGTCTCTTATTTCCATCAACCCAGTAACACGAAAGACATCTCAGCTGGCACTGTCTCTAGGTGGCTCTCCAAGACGGTCAGAACTGCCTATTCCCAGGCATCCAAGGACCTCCCCGTCTTGTCCCCCCGGGCCCATGAGGTCAGAGCGCTGGCCACTTCGGCAGCATTCCAGCACTCTGTTCCCATGCGCCACCTCCTGGAGGCAGCCTTCTGGCGTTCGGAGAATCCCTTCATAAAATTTTATTTGAGGGACATCCGCATGACCAGGGCTGATGGTTCTAATGGGATATCCTTTGTGGCGGCTAATGCATCCATATCGGGTAACCCCAGGAACCACTAGGGCACTCGCCCTCCTCCTTTTACTATGAATTCTGCTATTGTCTGACATGGTACAGTATATGACGCCAAAATGGGAGTTTGTATTATACTCCCTGTTTGGCTAGTGTACTTACCATGTCAGACTCTAATGCCCGCCCTGCCTTCCCCACTAGCGCCAAGGTTCTGGGTTACCTTGCGCGCAGGCCTCGATGAATGAGGTATGGGAGACTGACACTGGCTTCTTCCGACGGCGGGAAGTGGGTTGGGCACCACGTGACTGTCTTATCACTGCATTAGCCACACAAAAACTTCGGCCTGGCAGAGCAGACTAACTGCCGTGAATGCATTTGTCTGACATGGTAAGTATACTAGCCAAACAGGGAGTAAAATACAAACTCCCCATTTTTAGACCTGCAATCATGTATCATTCAGAGGCATTTCTTTGTGAAAAAAAATCTACTGTGTACATTTTAGATCTGTGGTCATATATCATTCAGAGGCATTTCTTTGTTTTCAAGACCATTATGATCATTCTTCTTCTTTGTATTTTATTTTATTAGACAATCTGTTCAGTACCACGCAATGCATTTTACACTTAATTAATAATGATAGTAATAAAAACAATATAATAGATGGATAGACAGAGAGATAAGTAGTTAGATAGGAAAATTAGATAGATAAATAATGTTGCTTATAGCCCAGCCGACCCAAAGGGTAATAGATAGATAGATAGAGGGGCAACAGACAGATAGCTATACATATATAAGATAGATTTTAATAAAACTGACACGCACGCATGTGTAACTTGCATCTCTCTTTTACTTCTCCCTCTCTCTGACTGAGATCGGGGATCATGAACAAAAGAGAAAATTTTCCCCACCACTGTATAACATTTTTTTTTTGATAAATCTATACTATACTTTTGGGAGTTTAAAGGATCTTTTCGTTTTCAAAGATTTCTTTCTGTCAATAAACTACAAACAAAAAAACAACAACAACGCCCCAGCTACAAAAAGAAAAGGTAAATAATCACATTTCGGTACTTTGACGCCACGGTCCCTGGCTATGCTCCCGAAGGTCAGACAGGCTAACATGATGCTTTCCGTCCCCCCCTGATTCACCTGTAAACACACACACACATACACAACACACAAACACACACACATAAATACACACATACACACAGTACGTACACACACACACACACACACACACACACACACACACACACACACATGCATGCACACAGGTTGGTGTTAAATACATCTTTTAATCTCTGTGTGTGTTTGGGGTGTGAATGTGCGTGTGCATATGCTTTGTGTGTGGTTTTGTGAGAGAGCATGTATGCATGTGAAACACATTCACACCACTTTGTGGGATGCTAACATTTGTGGTTTTTTGTGTGTGTGCTCTTTTAATAGTCAGAGAAGAGAAGGTAAAGGGAGGTGGAGGGGGGTAGGGTGTTGGGGGTATGTAAGAGAAAAGAGACGACCTATAAAATTCCTCACATGCTTCAATAAAAGTGTGTATGTAGATGTTGGGAAAGTTTCAGGTGTGTTTGGGGAAACACACATGTCTGTATGCTTTTTTTGCTCTCGGCCATTTTTCCTCTTAGTGGATTTGTCACACACCCAAAAATAAACGTTTAAGTGTCAGTCCACTCCTACACAAATACATTTTTATTAAAACAAAACCATCAAGAGATGCAAAAATGAGTTAAGAGAAAACACAGTTATTGACACACATGTTGCCAGGCTGCACGTTTGTGGCCACACAGTCATCAGTGCCCTGTTCATGCCCACACTGTCTTTCTCTTTTCCCTTTCAAGCACCTGCGCCATAACAATGCCAGGCTCCCGCAACCCCCCCCATTAAATGAGCAAACAATATGGCCAACAGGTGGCGAGAAAACCGCAAACCAACAACACTACTGTCTTCAAAGTGACCACGGGAGCTGTGGGCATAACAGATCACTTTTTTATTAAGCTATGAGACTATGCTGCTAAAAGAGCTGCAGATTTTTCTGTCAAGACCAGTAGTTTGTCCTTGCATTGTTCTGGACCGACAGTGAGCAAGCACAGACGGATGAACACTTACGGGAAAAACTTTTTTTTTAAATTTCACTTGAAAGGACAAGGCACAAGCACAGCTTCCTAGGAATGAATACCTCATATTTTTTTTGCAGGATTTTTTTAAAAATTTAGATTCGGATAGTGGACCAGAAGTGAGAACGTGGAGTTGGGGAGAATAAAGGAGTGGAGGGTTTTTTTGTTATAAGCATTCATGAAGCTCCTTTGTTATTACAATCACTTTTAAAATTAAGGTTTTCTATACAGCGTCTATCCTTGAAACAATGCAGTCCGTGAAGCTCCCTTTTCAATTATTATTATTACTATTAGTAATAAGAGAATTTACGCTGCGCCTATCCTCGGTTAGAGACCAAGCCCTGAACACTGTACAATCCATGCTCTCTTTTCCACCATGGGCTGACCACTGGCTTTGCCAGCATGGTTGGTAACATTAATGACATTTTTAGCACTGTAAATCTGAAATGATTTCCAGAGATACATGGACTGTTATTTCACAACTAATGTTAACCTGAAGCATCCTATTCCTTTTATTGTTCTATTGGTTTTTACCCTATACCTTTTTTTCTATAGGCTTTTCAGCTAAGTAAATCTCACACATTTTAGATTATTCAAGTCTTTTCAGCCTGAAACAAATTGAAAGTCTTCTGCTGTTTCCTTTAGCAGTCAGATGTCTTCCCAAGATTATGAGAGATGGGAGCAGCAATTAAAAAGAACCTTAAGAAAAAAGTAAAATACATGAATGAATAAATAAATAAATAAAAAGGCTTTTTCTGTCAATATTACAGTAAATTTGATTAAAAAAAAAAGTTTCTTTAAAAAGGAAAAAAAGAACTTACCGATCCACTGGTGTTCTCATCCCCATTGAACATGGTGCAGCACATGCGAACAACTTCTGCTTCCATCTTTCGGATGTCAGGAAACACATCAGGATGAAGTGGGTTGGTCCAGGCAAACATCCCATATGTCTGCAGAAAAAACAGACATCTAGGTAATCATTCAACACAGAAGAATATTACTTAACACAATAATAGTTTTCAGGTGAAAATGTATTTAACAAACAAATATATGTAATACACATCTTATTCAATAATATCATAAGTCATCACCTAAAGATTACTATTCTACACTATGATTTTAAGATAAAAAAATGTCTATTCATTTACAATTTATGATGCTTTTCTAGTTGCCGTACTTTAGAGGTGTGAAATCATCCCCACCCCCACTTTTTACCCTGTAACTCAAAAATATTTAAATCTACATCCCTGACACTTCATGACTTTGTCAATAAACCTATGTTTTACATACCCACTGAAACTTGTCTGTCTGTGTTCATAAACAAATTAGTAAATAAACAAAAAAGGTCTCAGTACGTTGTGAGTGTGAGCATGCCCATACTCACAAAGAATAAACCCTGCATGCCATATGTTGTGGGGGTGGAGACACCCATACATGTTTTTGACCGACAGCCTTGTCCAGTATGCATGCTTGGAATGAGAAGCCATGAGGGCTGTATGTCGTGGGTGAGACTACACCCATACTCACGAAGTACAAATCATGCGCACCATACGTCCTGGGCGTGGCATCACCCATGATACTTTTCCCGAAAGATAAGATAAGATAATGTTGCTTATAGCCCAGCCGACCGCAAAGGGCCACATCAGGGCTGTCACCACTTTTCCCGAAACAGCAAGAGAATGATACAACCGCAGACCCTAACTGGACCCCTCCTGCATGCATTTTGCATGTGCCACACATTGTATCAGTTTCATCGGTAAGAAGCCAAACAGGAAGTGTTTTCCTGCCACTTGGTAGCCTACAGATGACTGAAGACACAAAAAATGGGCTTCCAAAAGAAGACGCATGTGGTCATTCGCGTAAATACACCAACATATATGCAGCAACTGTATCACATACACACACACACACGTGTGCACACATATGGATACCCTTGTGCGCACAAAAACGTGACAGGATCCCCCACCCCTCTCTCTCACGTATCCCTACTCTACTGGCAATCTCACTTGGATTAGCAGTTCTTCCAGCTTTGTCTTCTGCCTTACTTTTTCGAGTGAAGTACGCATGTGTATGTTTGCACCCTCCCCCCCCCCTCTCTCTCTCCCTCCCTCCTCCGCCCCCCCCCCCCCCCCCCCCACACACACACACATCTCTGTCTCATACACCACCACATACATAGGCACATGGTGTCACGGATGCATGGGTGCATTCATAACAGAAATAATGCTTGACGCACGAACATATAAACGTCATTACATTATCTTTAAAGACATATTCGTCCATTTAGGTACATGTTTTCATACGTCATTGCCTATACATATTTATCTGTCTTTCGTTTTATGTCACAAGTCCTGAAGACCATCTATGACTGAAAAGTTGAAGGTTTTTGTTCTGTTTTGTTGTTGTTGTTGTTGTTGTTTGTTGTTGTTGTTTTTCTATTTTCAAATCTTCTGAGCATCCTCAAAGATAGTTTGTATTGTTCACAGAAGATCGGCAGTCAAAAATCCTTTTGTCATTACATAAATCCATCTGATACTCTGATGGATAAAAAGAATGACTCAATCTATACTGACACTTAGAAATATCACACGGCTTTGTGAAGATCGCAGAAGTGTGGCAAACGCTTGAAAACGTGTGATTTTATGCACATGCACGCTCAGAGACAGCCATATTTTCTTCACCAACAGCTGGGTGTGCGGGTGTGTGTGAGTGCGCGCACGGGCACTCGCTCACTATGTATGTGCTTATTACTGCCCTCTCCTGATGTAAAGAAAGTCATTGTTCCTTCTTAGAATACATGATTTACCATGACGTACGGCACACAAAAGTTTCCACGATGTATGGGAAAGGTTAAACAATCTGAGCATTCAGCACTTTTTTTTTGTCTGTTTGTCAGGGCTTAGGTTTATAAACAACTGCCAACAAAACATTATCTTCTGATAACTTTGACTGCCTATAATTTCATCTTTATAATCCATCCATAATCAAACAGGAACAGAACGTACAGTACAAGTGGGTGTGTACTGGAAAAACAAATCTACGTTCTTGTTGTCCAGCATTAGTTCCTTTTCCTATCTTGTCCAGCATTAGTTCCTTTTCCTATCTCACTTGCACATAAAATGACAAAGGCCTAATTTGTATCATTCACTGACAAGTGTGTTATGCTACATGACTGAGCTCTGTTTTGTCAGCTGGTGTGGTGGCTCTTGACAATGTTAGTGGTCTGTTCCTGTTCTTTCCTCTTTTCTTTTTACTTGCCGAGGATTTTATCACATGCGCATACATTACCCACTCTCTGTTGTTTTATGTGCATCATGCTCTCTCTATCATCTGCCTCCATATCCTGTTCATCCACTGAAAAAAACTGTCACGCACCGAGTTGTAATCTCTCTCTCCCTTTGACATTTCTTCCTAGCTTGAAGATCACCACCTCGACAACAACAACAACCACCTCATTCCACTTTTCTCCTTCCATCTTTGCCACACAAGACGTGCAGTCATTTTCATTCTCTATAGCTCTGATACTCCCCTGTGAATTCAGCTGGGCTAAAAATTAAATGAAACAAAGCAAAACATGCAAACAAGCACACTCATCGCTTGTGCACAGATACACACCTGGAATGGACTAGGGGTTTAGGGGGAGGGATTACAGCGGTTCTGCATCCTCCCTTTTCTTCCTCCTCCTCCCCCCCAACCCTCTTTATAAAAAACAAAAACAAAACCCCTCTCTTTATTTTGATTTCCTCCCTTCCTCAGCTGCTAACTTCCCCTTTCACCATTCCCATTCCCTACTTTTACCCTCGCCCCCATCTCTACCATCCCCCCCTCCCCACACACCTTTCTCCCCATCTCTGCCCTTCTGAGTTCTTTACTTACCTTAGCCATAAGCTGAGTCAGCTTTTGCTCTCCATTGTACACTGTCCCCGACACCTTGCCATCCTGCCAGTCATCGCTAGCTGCAAAGCAACTAGTCTGCATGTCAAATGTGTACATCCCCTAAGGGATAAATGCATAACTAAAACAGGTATAGGTACATATGATAGTCCACCCTAAGGTGATCTGTACATCGATTGAACAAGTATAAGTAAACTTCATAGTTTACCATGAAGCGATTTGTATATCAGTAGAACAGGTGTGGATAAACTTGCTGCTTCATCATGAAGTGATCTGTAAACCACCAGAACAGGTGACGGTCCATCATATGAGCAGAACATCACCAGAAAAAAAAGATGTATGAAAGAGTACAACATACAGTGATTTGCATGTCAGTAGAACCAGGATAGATACAGGTGATAGTCCATAACACAGTGATTGATACAACAACAGAGTAGAGACAGATACACATGAAAGACATAAGGAAAAGAGAAGGTGGAGAGGAGGACAGGAAGAGCTGGTGAGAAGGGAGGGACAAACAGAATGTGCCTACACCCATTTGTGTAAGCCTGTTTTGTATGCCAGTTTAATGGTTATACATTTGGTCGAACAGAAGAATTTGATTCTCACCCAGTTTCTTGTACTTGTTCAGTTCTTCCATCAGAGCCGCCTGTGAACAGATAAGTACAAGTTTAATAACATCTAAAAGAATATGCTTCAGCAACATTAAAGACACTGATTAAACAAGACAAACAAAAGCTCATTTTTCTTTAAATATCCAAGGAACATATACGAAGAAAGCCATAGTTACACCATGTTTGTTTGCTTCATATAACAGGGGTAAATGACTAAATCCACTGAAGTAAATAGAAAGAACAGTTCACACAATATCACTCAGCAACATCAAGAAGAACATGCATATTTTTGTGAAATTTGAGTTTGATCGTTCATTTTATCCATGGAACCTACATTGACAAATAAATACATATGCATACTATGCAAGGCAAGGTGTTCACTTAAAATATACAATTTCACTTCTATAAAACAGTGAGAGAATTCAGACTTTTACATCTTACATCCTCTTTTTGTTTTAACCTTTTGAACTACAAAATAGACAAAATGAGTTTTTATTTACAATGAAGTAAAAGACAGCTGAACAATTTAGTTAGACACTTTTTCTTCCTTTATTTTCGCTCCCTGGTTACAGTGTGGAAGTGAAATAGAATAACAGTATGGAAAAAGAAAACTGTTAGGAGTTAAAAAGGCGATATACTTTCAGATAAATTTGCTTGTGTGTCTGTACTTGCGTGCTAATGTGAGTGAGTCTGAGTTTAAATGTGTGTGTATGTGTGTGGGCATGTGCATGTGCGTGCGTGCGTGCATGCGTGCATGCGTGTGTGTGTGTGCGCGTGCGTGCGTGTGTGTGCATGTGTGTGAACGTGTGTGCATATGCGTACAAGAGTGCATGCATGGGGGTGTTTGCGTGTTAGTCACTAAAAGTCATTGAATAAGTTTACAAAAGACAGGTGTTGCATCACGCAACTCAAGGACAATAGTGAAAGGCCCACAGAAAGGCGGCTGTAAATCCCTAGGCTTCCAATTAAAATCACAACCTTTGATCAGTCAGCGATATGTCTACAACCACACCTTCTCTTGCTTCACTGACATGCCATCAATCACTGCATACCTACAGCCTATTTCTGGACACTTGGCATGCTGACTATTTCTGTGTACAGAGGCTAGGAACCACAGACAGGTTGCCAGCTGCCACTATCACTCCAACAATCTCTGCATGCACTTCGTGAAGTTTCTGTGTGTGTGTGTGTGTGTGAACTGTGTCGTGTGAGTAGGTGGAATGGGAGTGGTAAGGGGCTATATAAATGGATTTCAAAGGGCTATAGTCAGAGAGTGGACTCTGAGGTCAGGTGGCACTCTTTAAACAGGAAGAGAGGCGTCACCCTGGCTTGTTGATGGCATGATACCATATCTATGGTGTACTGGTGTACACCACGTACACAACAGATCTTGACTAATACCAGTGAAAGTTCCACCAGATGGCCTCCTTTTACCTCTTGACATTAACACTTCTCTATAAACCATGTCCAGTCATCTCTCTCTCTGTGTTAACATGTGTGTGTGTGTGTGTGTGTGTGTGTGTGTGTGTGTGTGTGTGTGTGTGTGTGTGTGTGTGTGTGTGTGTTGTGTGTGTGTGTGTGTGTGTGTGCGTGCGTATGTGTGTGTGCGTGTGTGTTGTGTGTGAGTGTGTGTGTGTGTGTGTGTGCGCGCGCACGTGTGTGTGTATGTGTGTGCGTGTGTGTGTGTGTGTGTGTGTGTGTGTGTGTGTGTGTGTGTGTGTGTGTGTGTGTGTGTGTGTATTGTTGTTGGTGTTGGTGTGTGTGTGTGTTAGTTAAGTACAGAAGTGTGTTATATTCTACAATATGATCTAAGAAGCTGTCCATTAGCTTTACAGTCCTGGTTCGAGCTCTGACACTTCTAGTTAATCTGATGGTAGAAGTAGAAATAAGTAAAATAAATCATGAGTGGGGGAGGGGGTGGAGGATGAAGGTGGGGGGGGGGGGGGGGAGGGCTGTGGGGGGGCTTGGATAGGATGGTTAGGGATAGGGGGAGGGATGGTAGTGGTGGTAGGGAGTGGAGTGAAAAAAGGTGGGCTTTGATCATTGCTTAAAATGGATTTGCAAAGGAATGGATGTGTTGTGTGCATGCAGTGGAAGTACTTGCTGAAGATGAGGAAATGTTGGGTGGCTTTTTGACTCAGAAGTTATATTTCAAAATACAGTGCTGTGGAAGAAAATATAAATGACGTAAATGTAACTTTGAACAAACAAGAGTTTCATTGCTCTGGAAAGATGTACTCCTGCTTTTGCTAATCATGTATGCCTTACTAGGAACATCAAGGATGGTGGTGGCCTGTAGAAAATGTAAATTCAGACACTAGCAATAGAGTTTTAAGAGAAAAAAAAAAAAAAGAAATAGAGAGGAACAGTTCTGGGCATTGATGTAATACACTTGTGCACGGAACACTCCAGAGTACCTCACTGAAAAGGAATGAGATCTACGAGCAGGAAGTAGAATAAAGAGTTGAAAGGGGGATATTATCACCCCATTGTATTACTCACACTGTGTGCATGCAGTCAATGTGACCTGAGCGATCTGAACTTTATTGACAAGCTGTAATTTCATCCATTTCGATGCTCATTGATCTTTCTTTGATCGGCTTTTAATATGCTGCATCAGGTTACGCTTTGTGGCCTATACTGTGACAGACACCTGGTGTTCTTCAGCAATGATCAACACTGTTTTACGTGTAAGAGTCAACTGATAATCAGTTTATTGAACATTATTCCATGTCACTGCTGTTACTGGTATGCAAACAGTATTCCATTTACCACACTGGGAGACTGGTGAGTTGATTTTAACGTGGTGACAGCCCTGATATGGCCCTTTGCGGTCGGCTGGGCTATAAGCAACATTATCTTATCTCCTACCACACTGGGAAAAAGACAACCATACATAAAACAGTTATTCACCACTTATTTTGTCATGCACTAATATCTCTTCTGTGGTCTTCATGGTTATCTGGCCTATAAAACGACAGAACGACTTGAGTTGGTGGAAAATTTTGTGCCGTTAGATTATTGTTCTTGCATTTTCCACCTCTGTACATATTTCAGATGGTACAGTCGCAGCATTACAGAAGGTTTCATTTCCATCTCTCTATTTTCAAATGAATCTGTATTTTTGAAGCTGTCTTGTATTTATAATTTCCTGATTTATTGTTACTGCAACTGATGCTTATGTTCTCTCTGGCTGCTCCCCATCCCTTCACTTTGACACACACACACACACACACACACACACACACACACACACACACATGCACACAAAAGCGCCTTTCTGAGTAGAACTTGCATGTGCACACATGAATGCACACAAGATAAGATAAGATAAGATAATGTTGCTTATAGCCCAGCCGACCGCAAAGGGCCACATCAGGGCTGTCACCACGTTAAAATCAACTCACCAGTCATTAAAAAAAAAAAAAAAAAAAACCTTTCACACATCTCTTTAAATGACATCGTCTAGAAACGTACCAGAAACTTCGTTAAAAATCTTTCTTCCGTAAAATCTTAAATCAGATGAAAAATGTTAATCTCTCTCAAAAACTCAAGGATCACATCAGGCAGGACAAAGACACAAAGAACAGTACAACAGACAAATTCTACAGATAAATCTACAACATTACAAACATCTTTAATTAAGTAGCAGCATTCCAGACTGCTTTTCTTCTTTTGACAAATGTTGGATCATGTTTATATTAGTCTATAAATTATGCCTTATGAAAACGATATGCAATGTCGGTGACTTTTTTCCCCGGTTTGGTTTGGTTTGGTTGTTTTTTTTTTTTTAACCCAAATCCTGCACTGTCATGCATATCTATGTAACTGCCTTTATCTATCTATACATCACCTATCTATCTGCCTCCCCCCCCTCTCTCTCTCCCTCTGTACATATGAGTGTGTGTGTGTGTGTGTGTGTGTGTGTGTGTGTGTGTGTGTGTGTGTGTGTGTGTGTGTGTGTGACTGATGATCCCTCTCTCTGTCTCTCTCTCTCTGTATTTCCTCCACTCTCTCCTCTCCTTCATGCCAGCCTCACAGTGGATTGTGCTCATGTTGCATGCTGGGTTATTTGCCAGTGTGTTACTATGAGGACTTTGACCATGGTGACTGTTGCTAAACATAGAACTGCCATGAGCCTGTAAAGGCATGTACAGATCAGACTGGAGCACACCTGACACCCCCCTGCCAAATGACTGACAGCATGAATTTCAAATTTGAAGTGGGCGGACCTGACACTACTTTCTGAAACTTAGTTTCATCCATGTAATACAGATAGTTAAGTATCTAGATTATGAGCATTGTAAAATTTGTTAATGTGCACATGTTTACAAGTATATGTAAGCTGTAAAGCATGCTTACTTTGATCAATGTGGAACTGCCGCTCTCCAAAAAGAGAATCCAAAGTGAAACTCTCAAGCCACACATTTTACACAATTGTTCATGTGGGTCTTTAAGATAGACATGCATTAAAAGAGAAAGAAAGTGACAAAGAGAATGGGGGAAAAATTCAGGACAGAGGGGGCAAATGCTGTGATACAGCGTGTAATGTGAGCCGTGAGAAACATGTGTACAACATTCATCAGACTCTGACTTGAAACATGTAGAGGAGACAGAAGACGGGACAACCTTCAACAGCTGGGGATGAGACACTGAAGTGCAAACGAAGAGGAGGGAACTCACTGGACAGAGACAGAATGGATAACCCACAGTGGAGACCACAGGACAACAGAAATGAGGGCCTGCACTCCCTTATTTTGTGAAAATACTCAATCAATAAGAAAATACTGCCAAGATGGCGGGTTAACACTCTCCCCACTTACACCACTAAAGAATTCATTTAACTAACAGATTACTACAGATGACAGTGAAATCAACATGCCTCTCTCTCGTCACCAACCGACCAATCAACCAACCATCATACCTGTCTGGCGTCTGGTGGCCAGAGACATTCTCAGAACAAACCACTCACCTCAGAACAGTCCTTCATTGGGCAGCCTCTGGATATAGGCTGCTCCGCCAATG
The DNA here is from genome assembly GCA_018398815.1 of Conus ventricosus. NCBI lineage: Eukaryota > Metazoa > Mollusca > Gastropoda > Neogastropoda > Conidae > Conus > Conus ventricosus. The sequence goes on from CM031595.1 coordinate 118,605,069, forward strand.
GCTTTATCCATGGACTCGCGGATGGTTGCCCTCGTCTTGGACATCTCCTGCTCAATCTTCTTTTGTACATAGGGGACCTTTTTCAGCAATCGGAAAAACTGTTGCACTGTGCGTTTCTTCAGAGCTGAAAAAGTCAGAGAAGCGTGCACCACTTTAGAGACTGAAAGAACAAACACTGGCTTACAGTTTGAGGTTTCATGATTTCTGTAAGTCTGGGTTCACCTTTGTGCTCTTTCACCAGTTTCAGACCCCCCCCCCCCCCCCCCCCCCCCAAAATCTCAGTGCTTCCCAAATGTATTTTCCATCAAAGTACACACACACACACACACACACACACACTATCATGGACAGGTCTGGCCGTGATGACAGGTTATGTTTTACTTCTTTGCCCGCTCGGAGAGATGGCATATTTTTTGCACATTCAGACCATTTGATTCAACATCCTTTTTGCTTGCTTTGGGCGAGTATGGATCAGACAACCCTCACTCCGCATGAAACTAATGCATGATTTCCGGTTATTTTAGAGACTGAAAAAAACACACACTGGCTTACAGTTTCATGTGGGACTTGAATCAACCCTACCCTGCATGTGCTCCTTTCTTTGGCCAATCTGAGCCCATTTACCTAACTTACCACCCCCCCCTCTGGAGAGTGTACCCAACCTTCAGTGTACGCCATTCCAAACTCAAGAGGTGGTGGGAAGGGGTTTTGAAATGGGAAAAACGTCTGTGCACACACCACAGAAGAAGCAGCTAAAAAATATTACCTACTTGGTTATTAAGTTTGAACGCATCAATCGCGAATTTTTGGGACATTTTTTGGGAACGAAGCGAAGGCTGTAGAAGTTGTTAGGGCAATTGTTAAGAGTCCAGTTGGACATTTACTTTGATTCTCGAGTTATTTGTTTGATTTATTTTCTTATTATTTCAATGGTTAAAAATGTTTTGTTTCTTTAAAAATGTTCAGATATGAATCCAGGCTAAAGTAGTTTACCGTTATGCCGGTAGATTAGAATGGGGTAAAGTGATAGTCACTTATTGGTATCTCATTAATTAAATAGACTATGCATGCAAAGATTAGTATACTACACTACCTCCACACTCCATACATTTTTAAAATGACATTTTTAAAACAACACACACATGTATGCCCCCCCCCCCCCCCCCCCCCCCCCCCCACACACACAACACACACACACACCCCAGCCCCTTTTACATGTGTTTTTTCTGTTTTGTCTTTGTTTGTTTGTATGCCTGTTCATTTGTCTTTTGTTTTTTGTCTAAAAATCATTTTCTAATAAATCAGTCACTTTTGTCAAAAACAAAGCCCTAAAAGAAAAATCACCCTGCAACTTTTCATCCGACAACATGGAAGACTACAATCTTCCTTTCACATTAAACGAGCTGAAATCTGCCTTACTCTCTTGCAGCGATTCCTCTCCAGGTATAGATGACATTCATTATCAACTATTGAAACATCTTCCGCAAGAAGGTCTGAACATCCTGTACAGGTATACAACCACGTGTGGACTATAGGTTGCTTTCCACCCTCTTGGCGGAAAGCCCTCATTCTTCCCATCCCCAAACCTGGAAAAGATCTTTCTAATCCATCTAACTACCGTCCCATAGCTTTGACCAGCTTGTCTGTAAATTGATGGAAAAAAATGGTCAATGCTAGGCTCATGTGGAAACTCGAAACCGATGGCCTTTTGGCGAAAGAACAGTGTGGTTTCCGCAAACATCGTAGTACAGTTGACCATTTGATTCGTCTGGAATCTACACTTAGGAACGCTTTTTTAAACAGACAGCATGCAGTGGCAATTTTCTTCGACTTGGATAAGGCCTACGATACCACCTGGAAGTCCGGGGGTACTTCATGATCTCCCACGATCTGGGTTTTTCGAGGTCATCTTCCGCTTTTTATTCAAAATTTTTTGGCAGAACGACAGTTTCAGGTCCGGGTTGGCACCACTCTCTCTGATGTCCACGAGCAGGAGTTGGGTGTTCCACAGGGGAGCATACTATCTCCTGCCCTCTTTAGTATTAAGATCAACAACATTGTTCAATCAGTTCAGCAGGGTTCAGACTGCTCATTGTTTGTGGATGATTTTGCTGTCTACGCAACTGGAAGCCTGTACCCGAGTGTCCAGCGCAGGCTCCAGCTTTGCGTAGATAGAATCCATCGGTGGGCGGATGAAAACGGTTTCACCTTTTCTGCTACAAAAACCCAGTGTATTCACTTCCATAATTTCCGTCAGTTTTTTTCCAGATCCGGAACTTCAAGTAGGGAAATCTCCCATTCCAGCTGTTAAAGAGGCCAAATTTCTGGGAGTCATTTTTGACCAAAAGCTTAACTTTCTCAGCCATATTAAAAACCTCAAAACTGCTTGCCAAAAGGCACTGAATATTCTGCGGGTCGTAGCACACACCGACTGGGGCGCTGATAAGAAAACTTTGTTGCACCTCTACAGAGCCCTGGTCCGTTCCAAACTGGACTACGGTTGTGCTGTGTACGGCTCCGCAAGATCATCTTACCTCAAACTCTTGGACCCTATCCACCATCAAGGGCTTCGTCTCTGTCTTGGAGCGTTCCGCACCACCCCTGTGTACAGCCTGTACGCAGAGGCAGGTGAACCTTCACTGTCCAACCGCAGGCTGAAACTGTCTTTGAATTATTACATCCGACTGTTCTCAGAACCGCAGAATCCTGCCTATGACTGTGTTTTTGACCCTCCATTCCAAAGTAAGTTTGAAAATAACCCGAAATGTATTCCGCCGTTTGGGCTTCGTATGCAGCCTCACGTGCGGAATGCAGGTATAGACCTGGGAGTAGTTTCCGATTTTTCCAAGTTTCCGGATCAACCTCCATGGACCTTTTTCACACCAGAGATTCGTTTCGATCTCGCAGCTTTTCGCAAAGAGTCTACCAGCTCTCTGGCGTACAAGGCATTGTATGCTGACCTCTGTTCGAAATTCCCATCCTATCAAAAAGTTTTCACTGACGGTTCCAAGTCTGAGGATGGAGTGGCCTGTGCAGCCTACTGCCCTGGGGCTCCTTCTCAGATACTGTTGGAACATATCCATTCCGATGCTTCTGTCTATTCTGCTGAACTTACTGCTCTGGTACTGGCTTTGAAGATAATCTCACATTCTTCAAAGAGGGACTTTCTGGTTCTGTCGGATTCGCTGTCAGCTTTGGAAGCCATAGCTGGCCGCAACCTTCAGCATCCAGAACTTTTGCATTTCTTTGAACTTTTTAGCAAGTTGAAAGCGGACAGTTACAACATTACTCTTGCTTGGGTTCCTGGTCATGTTGGCATCGGCGGGAACGAAATGGTTGATCGTTTAGCCAAGAACGCCACAAGAGAGAAACTGTCCAACATTTATATCCCCTGTTCAGATGTGAAACCCAAAATTAACGATTATGTGAGAGACCTCTGGCAGGAGGATTGGAACACACAGACGAGTAACAAACTCTTTCAGATCCGTCCAAACCTTAAGGACTTCCTCCCATCCACGTCGGGAGGTCGTAAAGAGGAAACGGTTCTGTGCCGGCTGCACACCGGCCATTCGTATTTTACCCATGCTTACCTTTTAAAGAGTGAAGAAGCTCCGTGGTGCATTCCATGTCATGCGCCACTCACAATGAAACATGTTCTTTTAGAATGTTGGGACTTGCACGATGTGAGACACAAACATTTTACAGCGGAGTCCATGAAGATCCTGTTCAGGGATGTCCCGCCTGATGTGATCCTTGAGTTTTTGAGAGAGATTAACATTTTTCATCTGATTTAAGATTTTACGGAAGAAAATTTTTAACAAAGTTTCTGGTGCGTTTGTAGACGATGTCATTTAATGAGATGTATGAAAGTGTTTTTTTTTTTTTTTTTTAATTTTTTTTTTTTTAATTTTTTTTTTTTATATGACTGGTGAGTTGATTATAACGTGGTGACAGCCCTGATATGTCCCTTTGCGGTCGGCTGGGCTATAAGCAACATTATCTTATCTTATCTTATCTGTAAAGTGGATAGACATTAAATTAAAGAACGAACAAAAGCAGCTAGTCCGGTGACTTCGGTGCTCCTGTACATGATGAACTCACTGGGACTTCATGCTTCATCAGTTTCATGAGGCCTTCGCTAGCTGAGCTACACCTATACCATTTTGCTGAGGTGGCGTGAGACCATGGAAGGCTCCATATTTACAGGATATTTCCCCTTGAGTGTGGTAGGAAAGCTTCTGGCAATCCTCAGGACCCCCCAACACCTATACATGCTAAGGGGGTCGCCGAGCAGCTCCTGGACCTGTGCTGGAGTTGGCCATCCTTGTAGGTGTAGGACCAGTGGGATTTTTTCTTCCCTTTTTACCTACTGATGTGGTAAGTTATAGACTTGCAACTTTGTTAGGTAATATCTGGAATATGAGCATTGTACATACATTTGTTCCATTTTTTTTTTTCTTTTCGTCTCGTCCCCATACCCCTTGAAACTAAATCTAATGTATATTTTCAAAAGTTTACAGTAAAACTGATTTCAAACTGGTCTGACTGCAGGTGGAAATTGAAACATTAAAGGAACAGTGGAATTACTGAGCCGCTTAACAAAGGAACAAACTAATTACAAAACCGACACTGTGCATTTTGACATTTGGGGGTCTCCTTCAGGCAGGACAAACCACTTTCAAGACAATAAAAAGAAAGGAAGAACAAACATGGTGTTTGTTTGTCCCATTGTTTTCAATATTCTTTGTCCAGTGCCTGGAGAAAACCCTATAGGTTGAAACCCATAGTGTCTGTTTTGTAATTTGTTTGTTTTGTTGTTGGGCAGCTTAATAATTCCGTTTTTGCTTTTATGGTAAAACATTTTAAGGAAATGCAAAAGAAAGGCGTGAAAAGGCCCAGAATATGATTTAATCAGAATATATGACACATAGATGTACATAAATTTATGTGCACATGAGGAGAGAGAGCAGAGTTTTGTTATTTATATTAGTAGGAAAGAGGGGGGTGGGATTTCAAACGAACATCTTGGGCCACATAGCAACCTTGTGGCAGGTTCTCTGGTTTCCCCCCCTTCCTCATGCGTCTCACATGGGTGTGGGGAGGTAATGCATGTAAGGTCTATGTGTTGTTATTCTTTTGATATCCTTAACTCCTCTTTCTGTCATTCTACTGTCCCTCCCTCCTGCATAAAAACTTCAACTCCAGAGTTTGCTAAATCTTTACCAAAAGACCAAAAGTGGAAATGCATGAGGTGAGGGGATTCTCTGTCTATCTTCTTCTGATTTGATTCTCTGAGTATGTGAGCGTACATTTCTGAGAGTGAGTGGCCTCTCAACCTCACTCTTCTGTTCCTCCAGCTCCCTATTTGAACAATATGTGGACTCCATAACCATCCGTTTTGCTCAGCTTCTCCACTAGGTTTCCTCCAGTTCAGGCCCAGTCCTACGGCAAGGCCAAGCAGTGTGACAACTACCTGAAATTCTTTCTGGGAGAACCAAGCACTGACCTCATGACTATTGACATTGGCTATGGACTTCGACTGAAGACGATTGGTTGAGAGACATGTGCATGTTTTTGCGTTTTCTTTTACTGCTTTTTCCTTTCTGTCCTTCTACTCATCTCTATGGTTCACTCTTTCTTTTATCATTCCTTGACCGTTTTGTTGTTGTTGGTTTTACTCTGTGTGCACGTGTGCGTGTGCGTGTGTGTGTGTGTGTGCGTGTGTGTGTGTGTGTGTGTGTGCGTGCGTGCGTGCGTGCGTGCGTGTTTGTGTGTGTGTCCCCTCCATTATCCTTTCCCCCTCCCTTTCTGGTTCAGTGAAAGTTCCATGAGAAAGTGTGGGTGGGGGTCTATATCTGAATTTTTTTTTCTTTCTTTGTTATTAAACTCAAAGAAAGCGAAGTTACTTCCCCGAAACTTGTCCCTACCTGTAACTTGTCCCTACCTGTTTTCCTTTCCTTATCTAGATAAGATAAGATAATGTTGCTTATAGCCCAGCCTTTCCTTATCTGTCAATGAATATCAATAAAGGAGAGTGAAAGGTAAGCCATTTTGTAGACAGTTGTTGGGCACATTTGTGAATGAGAGACAGACTTGGGAAACCTCTCAAGCAATGCCACACACACACACACACACACACACACACACACACAGGAATCTTGCATGCACCAAATTTGTTATAAGAAGTTCTACTATAGACAACAACATAGGCCCTGAAATAAATATTAAATCGGACACTGATTTTCCCAAAAGGGCTAAAAATATATCACCTCAAACGACTCTGAGAACATATACTTCCTCGATTTTAGAATCCTCAGATATCAAACTAACATCTATTGCAAAAAGATTATTGTGTCCCATCCCCTGAACTATAACACATTTTTATTGATACAGATTTAACAAAGGCTGAAATGCTAATTTGATTTCCAAT
>CM031595.1:118622561-118627561 GCA_018398815.1 Conus ventricosus
CAAAGAAAATATAAATAGTCTCACACACAAAAAAAAATATGAACCATAGCCAACTGGGAATGAACCCATATCCAATCAACATAACTGGAATCAACACATATTATCAACAATGCACCGCGGATATGACTGACTTCCTCTGAGTTGCAGCTTGCTAGACTACACGACTTAAATAGTCAGCTCCGACATTCTGTCGACCTGGAATGTACTGCACTCGATACCTGTAGGGCTGCAGTGCCATTGCCCAACGCAGAACCCTGCTGTTTTTCAACTGCGCCTCCTGCAGGAATTTGAGTGGTTGATGATCCGTCTCGATCACGAACTCCTTCCCATACAAGTATTTGTGGAACTTCTGCACGGCCCACACAACAGCTAAACACTCCTTCCCCCACCGTTGCGTACCCTTCTTCACACTTTGTCAACTTCCTGCTAGCGTATCTCACAGGAAACTCGACTCCTTCATGCTCCTGTAACAATACTGCACCTATCCCACCGCCTGATGCATCTGTCCGCAACAAAAATGGTTTGGACATATCTGGTAGCTTCAGATGGGACGGGAACCTAGTCTTTCCAACACCGTCTGCAGTGCTTGCTCTGCGGCGTCTGACCATTCGACCACTGCCGGTTTCCCTGCCTTGACCAAATCACTGAGAGGACTCGTGATTGCTGCGAAATTTGGAACAAACTCCCTATAAACCCAATAAAACCTAGCAGACTCCTGACTTCTGTTTTGGTCTTTGGTCTCTCTGAATTCATCATCTTCTCCACCTTCCTCTTTCCGGCTGCTTTGTGTCGCCTCCGACAACAAACCTAGGACTCCAACTGTCTAGCCCTTATACATGTGACACATCCCTGTATGACTCTTCTGGAAACTTAGGCAACAAAATCTCCCCTTCTTCTGCTGGGTCTCTTTCACCTCATCAATGATTGCTGCTGCGCCTATGTGCTGAGTCTCACGCTGAATATATTTGCGGAGTAAATTTGCATGGAAAAGTTTTGATTTCCCATTCACATCGATTCGGTAGTCCTGATCTACCTTTTCAATGATGGTGAAGGGCCCCTTCCAATGCATCAGCAGCTTGTTGTGATCCGTGGGAAGCAGTAACAGGACTTGATCTCCCACCTTGAGGAATTGCTTCCTCACCTTCCTGTCATACTGCTTCTTCTGGACGACCCTAGCCTCCTGCAAACTCTCCCTTGCGACCTTACATGTCTCCTCGAGCCTATTGCGTAAGTCTACCACATACTGATATGTGGTTTTGACTTCTTCGGACTCCTGTTCTCCGGACCACAGCTCTTTGAGAATGCACACCGGTCCCCGAACTGTCCGCCCATACAGCAGCTCAAATGGCGAAAAGCCTGTGCTTTCCTGAGGGGCTTCTCTGTAGGCAAACAGTGCCGCTGGAATGTAGCGGTCCCAATCTGCTGGCCTTTCCTCACAGAGCTTCTTTAAGATGCCCTTCAGCACACCGTTGAATCTTTCCACCAAGCCATTGCATTGTGGATGGTATGGGGTAGTGAGCAGCTGTGTGATCCCTAGCAGCCTGTTGACCTCCTCATCACGCCTGAGGTGAACTGTGACCCCCTGTCACTGAGAATTTGTGCTGGCACACCCACGCGAGAAAAGATGTCTACCAGCCCTTCAGCGACCTGTTGCGTATCTACGCCCTTCAATGCAACCGCTTCTGGGTATCTGGTCGCGTAGTCCACAAGTGTCAACACATACCTGTGCCCACCTTTGGAACAGGGCGCGATTGGGCCAATCAGATCAACAGCCACTCTCCTGAACGGTGTGTCAATTAAAGGGGGATGTTTAAGAGGCGCCTTCCTCTTCACCCCTCTTGTGGCTGACCTTTGACACACATCACATGACATGCAGAACCGCTTTATGTCTGCCATTGCTCCTGGCCAATGAAAGTCATCAAAGACTCGGTTCGCTGTTTTGCTGGTGCCGAGATGACCCGCCATGAGCGACTCGTGACCCACTGACATGACAGTGTCACGATAACACGCTGGTACCTCTAACTGAGTGGTCACCTTACCTGTCTTCCCCTTGGTGAACACTCGGTACAACAGCCCGCCTTTCACAAGAAATTCTGTCTCACCTCCTCTAACCTCCTGTTTCTCTCCACCTCTTGCCAACTCCCAAGACTTCACGAGCGAAGGGTCTTGTTCCTGCGCTGCCCTAAACTCATCAGGCGACACATCTATGCCCGACTTCCTTCCTGGAACAACTAACGGTTTAACAACCTTTTCCTCCTTCTTGCTCCGTGTCTGAACTGCTGCCCCTGTAGCAGTCAACAACTCAGGATCCCCTGGATCCCTTGCACCTGGAATATTTCCAATGATCAAATCGTGAAGGGGTTTCTCCATCACCAACGCAGACAACCCGCCTGAGAAGTAAGGGGTACGTACTTCTATCTTAGCAACTGGAAACTCCCTCACAGTGCCATCGATTAGAGTACAGGTCTGGATTTGCCCTGTCAAATCCCCTTTATCGACCAGCGTTGTTCGTACTACACCGCATGAACAACCAGTGTCTCGTAACACTTTCACCCTCTGCTGGCCAATCCACCCTTCTTCCACTGGTAACGAACCACTCAGCCTAGTGCCCTCCATCCCTGACACTGACTGCTGCCCAGTGCTAGCCATAGGCTGCACTCTACCCTCTTCCGACTGAATCCCTTTTGGTTCCACTGCAGGTCGTTTCCCTTGACGACCCTTATCCACCTCTTGCAAGGCTGCTGCCTTCTGGAACCTCATGCGACAATCCCTCGCCACATGTCCCTTCTTGTGACAAATGAAACACCTAATTTCCCTTTGCCCTTCCTTCTGCCCACCACTGGGTTTGCAGACTTTGCAGAAAACTCTCCTAGTCTCCTTGCACTCTTCTCACCTGTGCCTAGCACCTGTTTCTCCTGCACCTTAGTGCCCAAACGTGCCTCTCTATACACCTCCGCGAACTTCAACAACTCCCCTGCTGTCTCTGGCTGTCTCTCTTTCAAATGTATGGTAACTCAGGGCCGCAACCTGACAAAATCTGTTCTTTCATAACTAGCTCTTTCAACTCAGCGAACTCCTTTTTCGTACCACTCAACTCTAACCATTTATCAAAATAGTGATCCAGACGTGCACCAAACTGAGTGTACGTCTCACCTGCTTGTAATTTAGCTGAACGGAATTTCTTCCTGAATCCTTCCTCTGTGAGGTCAAATCCCTTCATTAAAGACTCCTTCACAGCACCAAAAACAGACTGTTGTTCTGCTGGTAACGCAGTGAAAATCTGCAATGCCTTACCCGTCAGTAACGCCGACAAAATGACTGCCCACTCTTCTGGAGGCCAACCCTGACTGGTCGCAAACGTTTCGAAACGACTGATGTATGCATCAATCGAATCGGTTCCTTCCGAGAATTTTGGCAACTTGGGTCGGGGGGCATAGCTGCGCACAGAGTCACTGGAAACTGAACTCCCATCCTCGGTGGTCTCCCTTTGTATTCTCACTTTCTCTAGTTCTAATTGAAACCTTTAATCTTTCCGTTTCCTGCGTTTCGCTAGTCTGAATCCTTAATCTTTCTGTTTCCTGCGTTTGCTTCATTCTTTCTGTTTCCTGCGTTTGCTTCATTCTTTCTGTTTCCCGCTCTGCTATTTCTCCTGCGATACGTCGTCTTTCCGCGCGTTCATCCCTTTCCATCTTTTGCTGGTTTTCAACAAATGCTCGCAACTCTTCTCCTGAGTAACCTAGATCACGAGCGACGCTCACAAGTTGTTCAATAGGGGTGTTCTTTTCTTCCGCCATTATATCTCTTTTTTTTTTTGAACAAGATTTTATAACAACGACAGCCAAACTGGTGGTTACCGACACGAGTGACGTGATAGCACAATCCTATGAATGATAATATTAGCTTGGGACAACGTAGTTAGTTTTTATAAGACGCCCAGCGCCTGACCCAACTATGAGAGCGAATTATAGGAAATCTGTGCGAAATGAGTACTCTGGGGCTGAAATGCCAAGCCTAGTATTAACTATCTTGGAAGCAATGCCAAGCCTAGTATTTAACTATCTTGGGAACATACAGTAAGACAACCCCTTGTCTTAGGATTACAACACTTGAATCCCACCCAGCTTCCTCTCTGAGAAGTTGAACAATTATAATAAATGGGCCAGAATATCTGGCAGGCTCGCCAATAAATTGTCAACCTCGGTGTAATGTCAGTGGAGGAAGGACTAGCGCACAGCCAAACACACTCACAGCTTGCTTACAATCTCATTCATATATCATGCATTCGTCACATCAAACCACTAGTAAAGTCTATAACTTTACTATACATGATCATAGAAAGAACATCAATGCATATAGAATCAAACAAAATAAAACATTCTCTCTTTCCTTGAATTTCACAAAATCATTTATCTAAAACATCATTAACTAACCGGGTATAAACAGATTTCTACTTTACCTGGCCAGGTGATCTTAACTATTCACGAATCACTGTCTTTTCTTTTCTTTTCTTTTTCTTTTCACTGTCACTTTCACAACACGACACAACCGCCGGCATGGTTTTTGGTCTGATGGCGCCTGGTCAGGTGAGACTGTTGGCGTTGGTCTGTGGTTCTGCTTGGCGAAGTGACGCTGCCAGGTATGAGGTCGAACCCCCGGTTAGGGTAGAACAGTGACTATCAACATCGATCTGTTCTCCTTTCTTTCTTCCTGCATTAACGCATTGCACTCTCTCTCTCTTCTAGTCTGCTCTTATCAAATGGACATGGTTGCTTTTCTTTTCTTTTTTTTTTCTTTCTTTCTTTTCTTCTTCATAAATTAGCAACTCTTTCTCTCTCTCCACATCTCTCCTCAGTCCTTCCTCTGCAGACTATCTATGCTAATCTCTCAACTTGTTCTCTTCTCTCCTCCCCTCATCTCTCTCTCTTCTCTGCCCTTCTCTCCTGCAGAGCTCCACTCAGAACCTCTCTCTCCCTCTCTCTCTGTTCGTTCTTTCCCCCCTT
>CM031595.1:118632561-118634230 GCA_018398815.1 Conus ventricosus
TTCGTTACAACTGGAGATACCAAGGATTCTTTCGACTGAGTTTCGTCTCATCACCTCTATGAAAATTCTGTGCAAGAAACTTCCCCTTTTCTGTAACTCTCCATGATTACTGCCTTTCTGTCCCTTTCTGACCTTTTTTTTTTTGACTTCTTGACTCGTTCACCTGTCTGCACTAGAAAGGCTGTTCCCCTCAAGCCATCCACAAAAAGAAATTCTTCTTTTTCCTAACCTTCTTTGACTGTTGGGTTGCTTCCCTTGCTTGGCAGCCAGCAAGACACTATTTTTCAGTAGCAGCAGAGATAGTGGAAAGGCCTTTCCACTATCTCTGGTAGCAGCAAAAACATATTCTCTTTTTCAGTAAGAGATGATGCCAAATGCTTCTTGCGCGACTCCCAACAACCCTCGAACTCTGACTGAACGCGGCACCGCTATAAATGACGTCGTCTTTCAGTATCAATGGCAGAGGCAATCCGACTGTCATCGAGCTCAGACTGACAACAACCGGTCAGCCCTCCGTCACCCCAGCTTCTACCCATTGTTCCGTGTGCCATTGTAAGTGTCGTCTCAAGTGAACAGAAACAGACTCAGAACTGAAGCACTCACAATGAACAAGGAGAAAAAGGCAAGTCAATCTTCTTCGTACCCTTCAGATTTGTTTTTTGCCGAATCCGCTCGGCTTGTTTGATGCTACTGACAATGCTGCTGATAATGACGCAGTTTGTGTCGACACTTTACATTGGACAGTTGTCCTTCTGGTTGAGGCCTGTCTACATGTGACGCACAGCATGACAGCCATCAAACTGGTGAGATCCAGTGTAACACACACACACACACACTCTCACGGACGCACACTGACAGTCCTCTATGATAAAGAAATGGAATCGAATGCACGCTACGACACAGAAACCTGTAGCCTGATGAAGTGCGAAAATGAAAACTTAAGCAAGACTGTACCGGAGTTTTCTGGCGGTCATACCTGTAAATCTGGAAATTCAAATCAGCCAATTGGACAGACGAGATACACTGGTTTAGAAATACTGGACTGCCTTTGGAGAAAGAGAATGGACAGTTTTCTTCAAGTGCGCAGAAAAGAGAGGCCATTTAACTCAGACAGGGACCGTGAAGTGACGAATTTATCAGGACATTTCATGATCATGGTCGTTGCGAACGAAAAAAAAATGCTAACACAGACATTGCCATTGTTGCAGTTCTGTGCTTGAGGATTGCCATGATTTGGACTCCACGCCATGTTGATCATTGTGCTGTAAAATCTAATTTCTTGTTCATGTTTTTGTTTCGCCAAATTCACTTCATGTACAAATCCTTCTTCTCTCCACCCAGTTTGTGTATGGGTTAAAAGAACTTGAACATGATAAATTATTCGTATTCGTATTTGTACTCTTTTTGACTGTTACCGGTCTTAGTCTTTCTTTACCTGTCATCTCCTGGTTGTTTCCATTGCTGACGCATTCAGCTGCTTGTTCGAGAAAGACCGCTTCCCACAAACCTCCACAACAAAACTACAACACATCTCTTCGGTGGCCTCCACCAAGAAGCCTTAGTTCTCGACCGTGTCTGCTGGTTTGTGTTTGTCAGTCAGCAAGATCACTCCAAAACCCCACAACTTCAGTGTCTACCCTTCACTTTCGAGTGTTTGTTTACATACATG
>CM031595.1:118641715-118649215 GCA_018398815.1 Conus ventricosus
TGAATGCTAAACCTTTCCCTTTCAAAACGATGTACATAATTTATATAATTTTTGTAATGATGTGTATAGCATAAATTATAAAGAACAAACAAACAAGGAAGATCATGTATTAACACATTATGAGGAATACGCAATTAAAAAAAAATGAAGTAACAACCCGCATTCAAAATGTGAGCGTGAGCGTTTCAGTATGTGGTGTGTGTGCAGGCGATGCGCGCATCCGAATATCACGTTTGCTTCTCTTTTTCCTCCGACTCAGTTCTTTCTTCTCGTGTTTATGAGACTCTCTCTGTGTCTCTGTATCTATCTATTTGTGTGTGTGTGTGTGTGTGTGTGTGTGTGTGTGTGTGTGTGTGTGTGTGTGTGTGTGTGTGTGTGTGTGTGTGTGTGCATCTTTCTGTCTGTCTGTCTCTCTGTCTCTTTGTCTCTCTCTGTCTGTCAGTCTCTGTCTCTGTCTGTCTGTCTGTCTGTCTGTGTGTCTGTTTTTCCCTGTCGTTATGCCTCTCTCTGTTTCTGTCTGTCTGTCTGACTTTCTGTCTACCTGTCTGTCTTTCTCTTTATCTCTGTCTGTCTGTCTTTGTGTGTGTGTGTCTCTGTCTCTGTATCTCTCTGTCTGTCTCTAACTGTCTCCGTCTCTCTCTCTCCTCTCTCTCTCTCTCTCTCTGTCTGTCTGTCTGTCTGTCTGTCTGTCGATAGCTGTTGTGACGAGCACGGTCGGCCTTCAGGTTTGCCCTCCAGTCTCGTCCATTCGATTTATCAGTTGATCGATCCAAATTTTTTTTCTCCCGCTTCCCTTTGGGCCACAATTAACAGAAAAAGAAAGGGGCGGTGAAGGGGACGGGAGGGGGGGGGGGAGGGGGGACGAAGCTGAAGAACGGAGGTGATGGTAAACGATGGAAGTGGCATTTGAGAAATATCCAACCTTTAGTCTCGCCATCTTTTTCTTTCTTCTTTTTCTCCGTCTGTTCAATGTCCGTCTCTGTCAATTTGTCTTTGATCGATCATATCAAGTATTCGCGTATTTGTCTGTCTGTCTGTCTGTCTGTCTGGTTCTCTCTGAATGTTTCTGGTTGTCCTGGTGAAGTATTTGACGATGCTGGGTCCTGGTCCCACTGCAGTCTGTTTCCTGTGTCTATGTTTAAATATAATCGGGAGATGCATTCAAGCAACGAACGATCTTGCGGGTACACATACATGCAGGCGTTCAAATAACGAACAGTCTCTGAGGTGCAAAAATACAGAGGCGTTCAACACTAATACACAGGCATTCAATCAACAAACAGTTTCTCATATTCACTAATACAGAGGCTTTCAAGCCATGAACAATCTTCCAGGCACACACATATAGAGGTACAGAGGCATTCAAGCAATAAACAATCTCACAGGTCCACAAATACATAGGCATTCAAACAATGACAGATCTCTGAGGTACACAAATACAGAGGCACTCAAGCAATGAACGATCTCTGAGGTACACAAACACAGAGGCATTTAAGCAAAAAACAATATCTCAGGTGCTATAAAAATCAGAGGAATTCAAGGAACGAAAGATATCTCAGGTGCTATTAAATCAGAGGCAATAAATCAATGAACGATCTCTCAGGTACACAGAGGCAGTCAAGCAACGAACAGTCTCAAGTACACAAGTACATCGTCATTCAAGCAACGAGCAATCTCCCTGATATACTTATGCAAGAAACATACCATCGCCATGATCATGATTGTTTTATTTTTTTTATTCAAATAAATTCATATAGTACAACATAATGGAAAATAAAATAAAAACAAAACAGAATCCAAACAAATGTTGGATAAAGAAGATACCGACATGTAAAACATAACGATAATACCATTCTACATTTTGAAGACAAAAGGTTACAACCTCTTTACGCGGTAGAGAGAGAGAGAGAGAGAGAGAGAAGAGAGAGAGAGAGAGAGAGAGAGAGAGAGGAGAGAGAGAAGAGAGAGAGAGAGAGAGAGAGAGAGAGAGAGAGGGGCAAGATGATCATGATAATTTGGTCATTGTTATTACTACTTATCATCATCATCGTCGTCGTCGGCATCAACATCCCCCCCCCCCCCTCCTCCTGCACTACCTCATCCTCCCCATCTCACCCCCTCACATGGTCACACACACACACACACGTGCTCATACAGGAATCCGCACGCACACACACATGCACTCGCTTGCACATACGTACGCACGCGAACACGCAGGCACGCACGTATGCACGAACGCACACACAAACACAGACATACACACACACACACGCGCGCGCAAATAAATACATGCGTGGAGGAGTGTGCGTTTACACTTGCGTCCCAATGTAGCCACACACACACACACACACCACACACACACACACACACACACAACACACACACACACACACACACACCACACACACACACACACCACACACACACACACTGTTTTCCTGCGTATGTAAGTGAATTGTGTATGTGCGCACATGCACGCGCGCGCCTATGTATGTAAGTAAGGTGTGTGTGTGTGTGCGCGGGCGCGTGTGATTATGCGTGTATCTGTTATCATACGTGTGCGTGTGCTCCTCGGCTTAACCGTGTGTGCGTGCGTGCAGAAAGTGGCCGTAAATTGCCCGGTAGCTGCGAGCTACGGCAGTCCCCGAGTCACGGACGAAGAAAATAATGATGGATTTTCAATCATTGCAAACCCCTGCAAGAAATCACCTTTGCCAATTTCCGCTGACTACCCACCCCTCCCCCTCCCTGCACAACCCCTCCCTTTCTTCCCGAAAAAAAGAAAGAAAAAGAAAAGAAAAGAAAAGGAACCCGATTCTTTAAGGTCATTTCCACCCTACTCTCCCTTGCTCTTCCTTTTTTCCACCCATGCCCACTTCACTCCCCTTGCCATCCGTCTAAGTGTTAAGCTGTAATTCTCGAGCGAACAGAAAGCTAGCCTTCCTCCCCCGTGAAAGTTGACCCCTGGGACAATTTGAGTTGTTGTTCAACACTTAGCAATCGCTGGTTTTTGTGATGTGTGTACTCCACACAGAATGGGTTTAACTGTCCGACCAACGAAACAAGAACAAGAAGGAAAAGTGTTGGCTTTTGGAGATCGGCATATAGAGAAAGAGAAGGGGACGAGGGGGGGGGGGGGGGGAGGAGAGCGAGCGAGCGAGCGAGCGCGAGCGCGCGCGCGCGCCGCGCGCGCGCGAGAGAGAGAGAGAGAGAGAGAGAGAGAGAGAGAGAGAGAGAAGTTTGATCTTTTTATTCATTGTCTGCGTACTTGATGATGGTGATGATGATGATGATGATGGTGGTGGTGGTGGGGTGGTGGTGGTGGTGGTGGTGGTGGTGGTGTGTGTGTGTGTGTGTGTGTGTGTGTGTGTGTGTGTGTGTGTGTGTGTGTGTGTGTGTGTGTGTGTGTGTGTGTGTGTGTGGTGTGTGTGCGTTCGTGCGTGCGTGCGTGCGTGCGTGCGTGCGGATTACAAGATGCAGCCGACTGGACTATCTGAAAAAGCGACTGGCTAGTTTTAGAACGGACCATTTGAAAAAAGACTGACGGTTCTACAGAAACTGACATCTGAAGCCGACAAGTCATTTTTAGCAATTTCCTCTACTGTGTCAGCCGTTTCCGCTGTGCCCAGTGAAGCACACTGCGTTCAACTGTCAATTTGTCATGACAGGTGCTTTAGATTTCGTTACTGTTTTAGATTACAGATTTAAACATGTGAGAATTGGCCTGAGAGCTGCATTAATGAGTATGTAGCAGAAGGATAATTTTGGTCTTGTTTGATACGAAATGAAAAAAAAGTGTGAACAAGTCTTTTTTTTATTGTATTATTTCTTAAATCCGGTGGTGATAAGAACAAGAAGGTTCCATTGCATTTTAAGTTTCCCCAAGTCCTTCTTTCAAAGAATTTTTTTTTAAAAGACGAACAACATGTTCATTATGAATGGTCCCTCAGAGCAAATGGAACCAAAATATTTTATGTTGATCCATTTCGGTTGAACATCGTGAATTAATCTCTCTCTCTCTCTCTCTCTCTTCTCTCTCTCTCTTCTCTCTCTCTCTCTCTCTCTCTCTCTCTCTCTCTCTCTCTCTCTCTCTCTCTCTCTCTCTCTCTCTCTCTCAAAAATGGTGTTACTTTTATTATAAACCTGATACAACAGATGATAAAAGCAGATCTTATATTCCATACAAAGTAAGACATTGAACAAATTTGGGACAGATTGACCAAATAAGATAAAGCCATGACAACCGTTGTGGAAATCAAGAACCGCATTCGTAGGTAGTCATCATCATCATCATTCTCTTGCCCATGATGGGCGTAGAGGAGAGATGAGAGACACTCTCGAAGCCAGGCACCGCCATCCGGCCCTGTCCTCTGCCTGTCGCATCAGCGTAGGGCCATCCATCCTGGTCCATTCTTTGATGTTGTCTATCCAGCATTTGGCTTGTCGTCCCCTTCGTCTGCCGCCTTCCAGCGTGCCCTGGATGGGCTGTTTTGGGCAGTGAATTGTGGCGTATGACATGCCCGAACCACGACAGCTTCCTCTTCTTGACTGTTGCCAAGAGGGGTTCTTGGGGGCCTGCAAGTGATGTTATTTGGCTCCTCACAAGGTCGTTTGTCTTCCGGTCTTCCCAAGAGATCCCGAGCAAGCGCCTGAAGCATTTAGTTTCAAACGTCTGGATTCTCTTGGTGGTCTCTGCTGTCATGGTCCAGCTTTCGCAGCCATACAGCAGGATGGACAGCACCAGGGACTTGTACAGCTTCATCTTTGTAGGAAAGCTGATCTCCCTGCTCTTCCAGATCTTGTTTAGCTTTGCCATTGCTGCTGTTGCGATCGCTAGTCTGGTCTTGATTTCTGTTGTAGAGCGACCGTCTTTGGTGAGAGTGGCGCCAAGGTATTTGAAAGCGCCCACTTCTTCAAGCTGTTGTCCGTTCATGTAGATTTCAGCATGGGTGTTGGTTGTGCTGTTGACCAGGACTTTGCTTTTTTCTGTGCTCACTTCCATTCCATATGCACCTGCCCTTTCTTCCAGTCTCTTTGTCAGGTCTTGTAGTTCTTCGTTGCTGCCTCCCACCAGGTCGATGTCATCTGCGAACCTCAGATTATTGATGATTCTTCCTCCGATGGAGACAGTGGAGTGGAAGTCATGGAGGGTTTCACGCATGATATTTTCCAGGAAGAGATTGAACAGTACGGGAGATAGCAGGCAGCCTTGACGGACTCCAACTGTGGTCTTGAAGTAGTCCCCTATCTGGTTGTTGAGGAGGACTGCGCTGCTGGCGGTGTTATACAGCGCCTGGATGGTTTGGACGAGACCCTCCTCTATGCCAAACTTTCTGAGCACTTGCCACAGACCCTTGTGCCACACCCTGTCAAACGCTTTCCTAAAGTCAATGAAGTTGTGGAACAGGTCTCTCTGATGTTGCAGATGTTTCTCCATCAGTATCGGCAGGTGAAGATCTGTTCTACTGTGCTTCTGCCTGCCCTGAATCCAGCTTGTTCTTCCGCCAGGTGTTCTTCCGCCTCTTTCTTCAGTCGATTCAAGATGACTCTGAGCATGATTTTACTGGTGTGGCTAATGAGACTTATTGTTCTGTAGTTCTGGCATTGGCGTAGATTTCCCTTTTTGGGCAGGGGGATGATGAGTGATTGAGTCCATTCTGTGGGCCACTGTTTTGTCTCCCAGATCTTCTGACAAATCGATGTTACTAGAGTGACCAATTCCTTCCCTCCATGTTTGAGCAGCTCTGCTGGAATATTGTCTGCTCCAGGTGATTTCCCTGCCGGAAGGCTGCCGATGGCTTCTTCCACTTCTTCTCTCATCACTGGTAGTGGTGAGGATTCCCTTGTTGGTGTTGAGTCCCCTTCAAACAGACTGTCGTCTGGCTGTATAGGGTAGTTGTAAAGTTCTTGGCAGTACTGTGTCCATCTGTTCAAAACAGCGGAGCTTTCTGTCAGCAGCTCGCCTGAGGTATCCTCGATGACTGACGATCTGTTTTGCTGCGTCTTGGTGAGGTTTTTCAGTGTGGTGAAGGCATGTTTGCTGTTTCCCTTTTCCATGCCTTTCTCGATGTTCTTGCACTGATTATTGATCCATTGTTCTTTGGCTTCAATCATTTCCTTCTTGTGGTCAGGTCAGACAAATGGTCTGCTACTGGTAAAGCTGTAGCCCAGTACTACCAGTCACAGTAGGAGACTTGGAGAGGGGATTGGCGCCACCAAGGATTAACCTAAGCCCACAGAAAAGTCATGAGAGATACAACCATAGCCAGCAACATACCGGATCGGCCGGGGCCCGGGTTACCAACGACCGCGCTTCCCACTGACAAGCACCAGGGTGGAAGTGAAAAGTCAGCTACTGGGGCAAAGACATCATACAAGCTGCCAACTGAGAAAATTACCATTGGAACCTGGAATGTTCGTACACTCCATCAGTGCGGCAAAGTAAAAGAACTAGAGCACGAGCTGAGACGTTACCAATGGGACATTGTGGGTATGTCGGAAGTAAGATGGACAGGCTTTGGAGAAGCAATCACAAAGGAAGGACACAAGATGTGGTACAGTGGCGAAGAGTCACTACATGAAAAAGGCGTAGCTTTCATCGTACGCAAAGAAATCACTGGATGCATCTTGAGCTGCACACCTGTTAACAGCAGAATCATCAGCATTCGTGTGTCAGCCAAACCAAAGAACATCAA
This sequence comes from Conus ventricosus, assembly GCA_018398815.1. Taxonomy (NCBI): domain Eukaryota; kingdom Metazoa; phylum Mollusca; class Gastropoda; order Neogastropoda; family Conidae; genus Conus; species Conus ventricosus. The sequence continues at coordinate 118,648,411 of CM031595.1, forward strand.
CATCATACAGGTGTATGCTCCAACTACCAGCCACGAAGATCAGGCGGTGGAAGAATTCTACGAGAAAGTAGAAGACACCATCAGAAAAGCCCCCAAGAAAGACATCATCATAGTTTTAGGGGGACTTCAACGCCAAAGTCGGCCCAGATGCCTACAAAGACTGGGCTGGAACAGTGGGTCAATACGGCACAGGGGAAACTAACGACAGGGGACTTCGCCTTCTGGAGTTTGCCTGCACCCAAAAGCTCACCATTGCCAACACCCTTTACCCCCACAAACTGTCAAGAAGAACAACCTGGCATGCGCCGAACGGAATGACTCACAACCAGATCGACTTTGTCCTCACTCCGCGGCGCTTCAAATCAAGCATCAATAAAGCAAAGACGAGGACATACCCCGGAGCTGATATAGGCAGCGACCACGATCTCGTGCTGCTCACAATGAGATCAAATTGAAGAAAAAGTACCAACCTGCGCAGCCACGCATCAAGTTTGACCTGGAGAAGTTAAAAGACCCAGAGATAGAAGAGGCATTCCAGGCACAGCTCGGGGGCGGTTCGCGGCACTCAACCTCCTGGACAATGGCATCAACGACCTCACAAACAGCTTCAATGAGGCAGTCTGCGAAACAGCAGAGGAGGTACTTGGGCGACAGAGGAAGAAACACCAAGCATGGATCTCAAACGACATCCTTGACCTCTGCGACAAAAGAAGATCACTGAAGAATACGAAAAATTCCAGCCCTGAACAAGCCGCACAGTATCGAAAAACCAACAACGTAGGTAGTAAAGATTCTTAAAGATTAG
>CM031595.1:118654469-118678134 GCA_018398815.1 Conus ventricosus
TATCGGATGGGGTATGCACGTACTGTTGGGAGGGGTGGTATCGGATGGGGTATGCACGTTCTGTTGGTGGGATTATATCGGATGGGGTATGCACGTACTGTCGGGTAGGGTGGTGTCGGGTGGGGTATGTACGTACTGTCGCGTGGGGTTTTATCGGATGGGGAATGCACGTGCTGTTGGGTGAGGTGGTGGCGGATGGGGTAGGCGTGTACTGTTGGGTGGGGTGGTGTCGGATGGACTGTACTGTACTTTCGGGTGGGCGTTGTTGGGTGAGTGGTAGGGTGGTCCATGTCGTGTTGCGTTATCTTGAGTGCTACTGCAATGTATGATTTGTTGCTGTTATGGCCGTACTGGCATAGGAACCAAGAAGGTCGAAAGGAAATCTGCCCATCGCTCAATCGTCAAAATTAGAGGCCACCATCCGTTTGATTTCTTTTTTCTTTCTTTCTGCGTACGCAGGGCTGATACGCCCTCGACACTCCTGTATAGCCAGGCAGGAGTTTTGTGTGTATGACCCTGTTTTTATCCCGCCCAGTTAGGCAGCCATACTCCATCTTCGGGAAGGTGCTGCTATGTGTCATGTGGTCATCCCATACCAACGGCCAAACTGGCCTTCTCTTTCCCGAAAGTTTGGGTGAGGATTTTACGTGAGTACAAGATGTTATTGCGTGCGTTCACACACGGAACCTCGGTTTATAGTCTCATTCGACTATAATGGGAATGAGTCAGAACCCAACCCTTGTTAACTCACTCCGAGGGAAAAATCCCCCATAGACCGAAATTCGCACCCGCAAAACCCTCAGGATCACGAGTCCGGCGCTCTCCAACTGACTATCCGGCCCCTCCTGCAATCCTTTTGATGAGTCGGTCCTATTATTCTTCGTTTTGAAATCTGAAGTTTTCAGCTCTTGTACACAAAAAAGGAAGCTGATGAACTCTTAAACGCTTTTCATTTGTCACCAGTACGTTATGAAGATAAAGAAAACGCTGGATAGTTGAGTATAATGAACGACGTAAGTTGTTATACGAACGGTGAACATGGCAATAATATCGACGTGGTGGGTATGCGACGATGCCGATGGGACAAAAATGACAATTTGATGGTTGAAACGAAGTGATGATAATGATTGATCATGAGGGGGGTGGCAGCGATGATGATGACGACACGACAAAGATAACGCGACGGTGATGGTGGTTACCATAACAGTCGGGGCTGGTATTGTCCGGCAAGAAACCTGACTACATTGCGTCATGGCGTACGATCTGCACGGGAGCTGGACCAACGCACGCACACCATCTGGACTGTTCACCACCACACCAGAAGCCGGACAACCTTTCGTTGTCAGTGACACACGCCACGCACGCACACCGCACGTACGCATGCACAACCGCGCCGCGCGCGCGCACACACACACACACACACACACACCCACGCACACGCACGACAACACACTCACACATACACACCACCGCCGCACAGCACACACAGCACACAACACACACACACACACACACACACACACACACACACACACACACACTCTCTCTCTCTCTCTCCTCTCTCCCCTCTCTCCGCCCTCTCTCACTCTCTCCTCTCTCACATACACACACACACACACACACACACACACCACACACATCACACATACACACTCACACACACACTCTCGCGCCGCGCGCAGCGCGAACAGAAGCACACACGAAAATTCAGTCAGACAACAGACAGACAAACACATAAAAGACAGACCGAAAGAGAAATTTTTAGGGAAATTAGGTCGCATGGCCGTGGTGGGTGTTGTGTGTGTGGTGTGTGTTGTGTGTTGTTGTTGTGTTTGATTGTGTTGTCACTGCATCACATTTACCGTCCATAATGTGTGTGTCGTGTGGTTTTTTAAAATTTATCAGGGAGTGACTCGAGCGAGAGAAGAGAGAGAGAGTCTTGTTTGTGTGTGTGTGTGTTGGGGTGTGTGTTGCACTCGCGCGCGCGCGCGCGTCGCGCACCGCCACGTGCGTAAGCAGAATGCATATGTGTATGTGCGCACTTGCAGTGAGAATCTTGTGTATGTGTGTGTGTTTTCTTTGTGTGGAGGGGTATGAAGAGAGAGAGGAGAGAATTGGATAAATGGTGATTGAAAATTTGAAGTTGAAAAAAAGATGGAAATCACTACTGATTCACACAAAGGCGCTGGGAAGAAGTAAAAAAAATCGTACAGCAACAACAACAACAGTCACATTAACAGCAGATCCCACAACAACAGAAACAACAATATCAGCAACAACAACATCATATTTATGGATTCTAGTTTCCAGTTTGAAACACAGTCTTAAGCACGTTAGCATGTTCTTCACAAGAACCCAGAACATGTACTGCAAACTTATATCTCCTCCACACCGTGCTGCGCTGTTATGGTCACATACAGTCCAGTGGTGGGCAACAACTGGGCCCAGACGTCGCCAACAAAACAACTCCTGGTAGGTCTGCCCCTCTACGACGGACTGGACCCTGCTGACCCCAACCAACCACACGGTGGGCTTCCACACCATAGACCGGGGCTGGCCGCCCACTGAAGCGGGGCGCCTGGCGTTTCTCAATTTATCGTGAGGTGAGGGTTTCCGACCGTTCGAATGAGTCAGTGTTCTCGGTCACAGTGATACACGTCGTGATAATCATCGTAGGAGAATGGAAAGGATAGGTTAATGAGCGTGGTGGAAGAGGATGAAAGATGCTGAGAAATCGGTGGATGGGTGGGGGCGGATCTTGCGTATAATGACTGACACCATCAAAGTTTGATATGAAAGGTTCGAAATATGTTGAGTAAGCGGCGAGAAATGATTTGTTGAATATGTTGGTTGAACGGAATATGAGCTCTTAGTGCTCTGATTACAAGCGCCGTGCTCTGACCAAGACAGGCTGACAGGTAGGTTTCCCCCACCACCCCCAGTCTCCGACCGTTAACTGTTTTTTCTGTGACAGAATGCCATATGCCCGTTTTGAATTCTGTCACATCACACACACTCACACACTGACACACACACACACAACACACACACACACACACACACACACACACACACACACACACAGAGGGCATACTGACTCACACACAACGCGCACACAGACACATACACACCCACGCACATGCACGCAAACACACACACTCACACACACACACACACACACCCGATCACACACTCACACCGCTTAAATCACTTTGATTGGAAGTACGTTAAAACTGAAAGAACAACACACACACACATACACACACACACACGCGCCGCGCGCGCCGCGCGCGCGCGCACACACAGACACACACACACACACACACAACACGACACACTCACACACACACACACACACTCTACCACACACAAATAATTACATCGTTAGATCAAGCATACAAGCCAATAGCAAGTTTTTCCCGTTGTTCAAAGAAAAACGTGTATCATCCTTGAGAATACAACATAAAAAAGCTTGTAAAAGTCCTCGAAGAAACAATAGTAGTTCTAGAGAGAAGCCTGGTATAATCTTTGAGGAACATCCGCAATATTGGTTTCCAAGAAAAACATGTAAAAAGCCATGAGGAGTATCACAACAAACAAGAAAATCAGCAGTAATCCTCATGACGACTGTTTTCTTTACTAGGAGATAATCAATTTATCCGTCAGGTAAATGGGGACAACGGTGAAAATGTCTCCGGTTTTTTCGTCAGCTATGGATGCCAGGCGCAAGCACGTGTCTTTGGATTACAAAGGAAAACATGATAATTAACCGATGTCAACTTATCGCAGGCGCCGTTGTCTTCAGAGAATGACTTTTTCTTAGGGAAAAAACAATTTAGCATTGTAACGAAAACAGGCAAACAATTGCGATCACGAGGAAAAAACAGGAAATAATTATGATTCGTAGAAAACCAGGAGAAACAATTCGATCGTTATGAATGGGAAAAAACAACAACAACAAACCAACAATTCTCGTTGTATCGCAGTTTCCTGCCGGGATAAGGACTTGTTTTCCTCAAAACAAAAAGGGGGAAAACTGACATCATGGACTTTTGACACTAGTAGGGCTCATAGCTGACCCACAAACACTTGTTTTCACTACAGGAATGACGAACCAACCCGCAGATCATAATTGAAACGACCACTAGTTTGCGGAAGCACGATGTGCATGCCGCTCACCTGTTTTTAGGGTCATACGCAAGATTGTCATTTTGCTGTCAGTAGAGAACAGTTCAACGGGAAACACAGCAAAGATAGTACCTAGTGTACAGCGAGAATATTGCTTGAATTTGACATGGGCGTTTTGTGTGTTCATTTTGTTGAATGCGTAGAAACTATTGTGTAAATGGTGCACATAGATGGGCACTATGCCGTAAACGTTGTGTAATTTAGTGTGATTATGACTGCTTTGGAGTTTGTTTCCCGTTTTGTTGTGTTGAGGTGTTTGTGAAGGAGTATTTTTGTTTTGTGTTGTTGGTATAAAGTTTCTTGCTTATTGAGTGTCATTTCTCTGCTCTCCGCTCTCTCTCTCTTTCAACACATAACGACGCGCGCGCACACACACCACGGGTGCGAGCGCGCACGCACACACACACACAAGCTAGCGCGCGCGCGTGCGAGCGCACACACACACACACACACACACACATGCACGCACGCACACACACACACACACACTCTACACACACACACCACACAACACACACACACACAACACACACACATATATAATAATATATATATATATATTTATATTATAGTCCGGCGAACTTAGCCCCAAACACACACATACACACCCACGCACGCACGCACGCACGCACAGCACACACACCACACCACACACTAACACACACACACATCATCGGAACATACAACAGAAGAGAGAGAGAAGAGAGAGAGAGACCTCTTAAGCGGAAGAAAGAAGCATTGTGTTGAGGCTCTTGAAGATCCTGCATGCCTGAGAATACGAGTAACGACACACGTCAAGTTCGACATTGATCCAAAGCGCCTACGCTGACCGCGTACCAATGGATCAACCTACGATGAAACCGGTCAGTTCTGCGACACAAGTGAGTGGTGAGATGCAGGCATTGAAGGCGCTCAAATCATTGAGCAGATACGGTAATTTTCATTTTGCAGGAAAGGGATGGGAGCGGGGGGTAGGGGGCGACAGGAAGGGAAGTGTGTGGGTGGAGGGGGGGGGGGGGGGGGGGGGTGTGAGGGGTTGGCCTTTTAGTGTAGAGAGGGATTTCTTTTTCTGACGCTACTCTACCGCGCTAATACAAACATTTTCTGTTATTTGTTAGATTGAAAGGTTTTCTTTTGCTTGTTTTTCTCATTTGTGTGGTGGTGGTTGTTTTTTACGAAAAAAAAAGAAAAAAAAGAATGGACGTTTGGTCAGATACAGAGCGGTTCTCATTGTCGCTCAGATGCCAAGAGACAACTCTTTGGGTAGTTCTCAATTTGCTCACCACAAGGCGAAATGTCTTTTTTTCTTCCTTGGTTTTGAAAAGATTGGCCTGTGAATGATATGATTATGGTTGTCTTGTTTGTCAAGGCCGACGAAGAGGTGAAATGGGGGGGAAGGGTGGGTGGGGAAAGAGGAGAAGTGTGGGGCCAGAGTAATGAGAAAGAGGAGGAGGTGGACTCTGGGGCTCGATGTTATCATCAAAGATGACACCATGGAAATGGAAAGTGGTTACGTTTCGTTTCTGCCTCTGTCTGTGTGGTAATGATATTCTGGAAACAAGTCGCGTTTGAATGGGAAGTGGAGCCATGGAATGATATTCAGTTGGAGAGGGGGGGAAAGTAGGTGAGGAGGGGCCATGTAAGGGAAAGGTAGGGCAAGGCAAGGTGATGACATGCAAAAAGGAGACGCGTTTAGAGATAAACATGATATAATCTTCGGAAAATCCCGCACTCGTAAGGTTTCTATACTTGAGTGTTCTCTCTCTCTCTCTCTCTCTCTCTCTCTCCCTTCTCTCTCTCCTCTCTCTCTCCTCTCTCCCTCTCTCTCTTCTCTCTCTCCGCTGTTTTGTTTACATATTCTATGAGGAAAATCAATCCTGACCTCTCGCGCATGCCTGTGTTAAAAGTCTGTATCAATCATAGCACATGCAGCCCACATTTCCGCTCGGCTCTTCTGTGCTGTCCTGTTATTTTGGGGTGGGAGGCGGAGGGAGGAAAAGGAAGGAGGAGCGTCAAATAACGATACAAACGGTGAGGGGAAGGGTGGGTGAAGGGGATCGACGGCAACGATCAAACATGTGCAATCTCACTCTAGGGATGTGGGTTTCAACCCCCCTGCTTTCGCCGGGTAGATGCAGTGCGAACTGGGATTTCCATCTCCCAGATGTTCATGGTTTGAACTTCATTGCGAGTTTACATCCCTTCGTTGTGCTGCACTGAAACTGCTGTTATGAACTCTTAAAAAATAGATCGCTGCATCTTCTTCATTGTCTGTTGCGGCACCGCACGACTCATTTTAATGGAGACATGAGGTAAGGAATGAGATATTGATGATGATGATGATGATGATGATAAGAGGGTTATCATGCGATAATGGCGTTTTGTTGTTGTTGTTGTTTTTACATCAAATGACCCACAATTTTTACTTTGACAATGACAGGCAAGCGTGATTCGTCCAATTCTGTGGAACTTACTTCCGATTGGTTGAAAAGTGAATGGCTTACACCAGTGGAATGAAAATTTTTGTCTTTCTCATTTTTCAAAACGGGAAGGCGCGCCTGACCGTCATGATTTTGAGTGTGTAAATGACAGGTGGTTTTGGTGCCGACCATCATGGCCACCCCCTTAATGAACGTCCCCCGTTGTCGGCTGATCGATGAAACACCATGACTTGGTCTTCAAATTGCAGATGACGTGGATCTACACAACGTTTCGCGGGAACGATCGTGTGGGCCATTGGCCTGGACGACGTCAGCGGGACGCACTGTGGCGTCGGGAGTACCCTCTCCGACGTCGCATCCAATCAGTGCCTGGTTGAGGAGTACAAGTGAGTGGAGGGGAAGCTAGAAGGGCAGGGTTGGACGGGTGGAAACCAGCCGTTTCGTTCCCTCAGACCCTAATCGGCGGACTAGATACCCCGGTTTTTTTTTCTTGGTTTTTTGCGTTTCCTTTTTCGTTTTGTTCCCCCCCCCCGCTTTCCCACCCTAAATGGCTGGCTATATAACCCCACTCGGTTTGTCCTCCACCCTCCCACCACCCCGCTCCCACCCCACCACCTTTCGTTCCGCCCTGTGGCATAACGCGGGATTGTTTTATGTACAGTTTACACAACCTGAATGTTTTAGTATAGTTTTACACAACCTGATTGTTTATGTACAGTTTACACACCCGCCACCCCCACCCCCCTCCTTATTTTCAGCTGGGCGTGCGTGCGCTTGTATGTGTTTAATGAAGCGCATTTTCCGTGGGGATTTATTTGTGGGGTTCAACGATTGACCGGTTTGTGACAGAATTCAGTTTGTTTGGTGTTGTCCAATATTTCAGTACCTTGAACATTTTTATACTAAATACGATCTTAGCACAAACTGTTTCCCCAAAGCGAAAAGAACCAGTCAGTTTTCTTGCTTAGTTGTTCACGACAGATACTTTAAAAAAGAGCAAATCAATGAGGCATTTGTTTATTTCAATTCAACTTTTTATCTTCTGGGGGACAAACGGCCAGTGAAGATAAAACAGCGATTACAACAACTTTTGGGGTTTCAGCTGGCCGAAAACTCACTGTGATTGGGTCGTGGGGTTATAGAGTGCGATTTCTGTGACAATCGGTACGTTGGGGTAATGCGTAGGGCGATGCACTTTCCATCTCAGCCCAGCCCGACCCTTTTAGTAATAAAATGAAATGAAATAAAATGAAATGATAAAAATGAGGAAGAGAAAGTAAAAAAAAAAAAAAGAAGAACATAGACTGTCAGACTGAGATACAGTTTCCCACCCACCCACGGCTCTGCTGAATTTGCCTGTCTTATCAAGAAATCAAGACCAGATTTCTAACCCAACTCGATGTTACATGCCATAGAATCCAACATGTCCTCCCAATTACGTGGAAAGACATTCCTCGGATACAGCCCATTCGGTTTATAACATATAATCAGCTAGCAATTTCCTTACGGAGAAATACAGCACGTGTGCCATTCACATTAACACAAATTACCGCGTGAAACGTACTTCATAAAGACTGGGCAAAACAACTGAAAAAAGGGGGAGGGAGGGGGGGGGGCGGTTGAAGAACCACCAAAACTCATTCGGTTTGTCACTGGTTGCCCCGTTTTGGTCGTAACTGCTGTCGTTACACATGTCTGTTTTCTTACTTCGTCAGGATCTTCAGTTTGATGTCGCGGACTAGCGTGTCAAAGGCTTAGAGGCGACACAGCCGCACCATAGGAGAACAGACTACGAGTATATACTCCCGAAAATGCCATTTGTAATAATAACGGTATTGTGTCTGCTACCTTGTTGTGCTTCGCGAACACGTCCTGCATGACGTACATTACACTGCAGTCATGGCAAGTTGCAGTACATCAGATTAAATCGATTCGTCGTACAAGAGGCGGATCTCTTATTGTCTACGGCGGGCGGTCCGACGGAAGTAATATCATAGTCTAAACAACAACAACAAAATAGTGGGGAATCGAGGGGAAGAAGAGGGATGACAAAATCATAGCTAAGAGGGGATGGAGGGGTAGGGGGGGACGGAAGGAGCAGCACGATGAGAGGGAGGGAAAATAGGCCTACTTTAAAATGCGCATTGCCTGCAGTTCCAGCGGGAGAGTTGCAGGTGGTGTGTTGTGCCAGGGAAAGTATCATTCCATATTATTATTAAATGAAATAAGATTCTACCGATGAATAAACACACACACACACACAGACACACACTCACACACACACACACACACACGCACCACGCAGCACCACGCCACACACACACATCACACACACGCACGCACGCACGCACACATACACACACACACACCTTTAAGGGCCGCAACACAGAACCGCTGTCGTTTCTCTGTGAGAGCATGTCGTTTTCCAAGTCCTAATCACCCGGCTGGTTTACGCAATATCAGCTGACCAGCGAGTGAAAGATATATTACTTACCACTGGATAACCCTGCAAATGCATTGTTTATATTGCTGCTGTCGCCTTATGACTGCCTAGCTGACTAATCAGGTTGGATCTGGGTAGATCTCCCAGGTTTTTTTCTGGATTTGTCCGCACGGTTTGAAGAAAGATGGTTTCAGTAAGCGACAACGAAGCATGATTCCACGTACAAAGCGTTAAAGGGGCGAAAGCGTCACGGTAGTGTACGTTTTTCCGGCTGATGTGTTTAGTTTGTAGCGGGGCGTGTGGGTGTGGTTGAACAACATTTTTATCATGAATTGCTGATAGGCGAAGCTGGGTAGTTGGACTTTTCTTGATCATCAGCATCATCATTGTCAGTGTGGTTGTGGTGCGTCGTCGTCATCATCGTCCTTGTCTCATCAAGCAGGTAATCATCAGCATCATCATCATCACAACAACCAACAACAATGATCATAGTTTCCTCCTCTGTCTGAAAATCCGCGCTTAGGGCGTACTTGAGAGTTTAAAAAATTATTTTTGAATGTGGGCCCAGGGTATTATGTGAAACGGGGGTAAAGAGAGGAGCAGAGGGTGGGGGTACAGGCAAGGAACTCCTGTAACCCGGCCTTTCTCCTCCCCTCCCCCCCCCCCCCCCCTCACATCCAATCTACCCATAATCTCCCAGCCCCGTCTCCTCGACCTCCCTCCTCCCTGGCCCATCAGGCCCCGCACCACGCCGCCCCCCCCCCCGCTCCCGCCCATCTCCATCTCTAGCCCTCTGTATGTTATAAATCTTCATGCTGCAGTCCCGAGACCAGGATCGGTGACGTCTACACCCCTAACAACCGCCAGAACCCCCAACACCAGATCAACCACCGCACAGCCCCACCACCAACCACCACCCCGGCCACACCACTCCCACCCCGACTACTACCACTACCCATTTCGACTACAACGACCACCAACCACCACAACACCGACTTCACCACCACGCACCACCCCCCGACCTCCACCACCTCCACCCCACCCCCACCACCACCCCGACCCCACCTCCACCACCCGACCCGCCACCAACCACGACCACCCCTGCCCACTACCACCACCACATCCCCCCACCACCCCCGACCTCCACTTCGTCCACCACCCCGATCCCCTCCACCACCACCCCGACCCCCCACAACCACGTCCACCACCACCACCCCATCCACCACCACCACCCCCATCCCCTACCACGAACCACCCCGACGCCACCTCCACCACCACCCAGCTCCACCACCATCGCCACCCGGCGTCTATCTACCGTCAACTTAGGTTAAGACAGGCAGTAGTAGGGCGTAGCCGGTACGTAGTACGATTTTCTGATTTCGTTCGCTTGGCGTTGTGACAATGGCACTGACCGCTCGCCTGCATGCATAACTGTTGAAAACAATAGTGCGGGTTCGTTGATGCACGCACGAACTGTGAACTAACAGTTCAGATACGCGCGCTGCGCGCGCTTGACTGCTGACTGACAGTTTGAAGACGCTCACTGAACTCAACTATCTAGTCTGAATGCGCTTATCATGCGCATTAACAACTGGCTGTTCTGGTCAAATGCCCGACACATTTCGCTGAAATGAACTGAGTAAACAGTGTGGTGTGTGTGTGTGTGGGTGGTGGGTGTGTGTGGTGTGTTGTTTGCACGTGCGCGTATGCGTGTTAGTGCAATGCGCGCTTGTTGTGCTGTGTGCTCACAGCCCGCGCCTCTGTTGTTTGCTGCTTACTTCTTGTGGTTTTGGGGTAGTATCAACGAATGGTTAGCTGACAATCAATCAGGTTTAGGCCAGACATTGTGCCGAGTCAATGCGTGTGTGTAAGTATGAGTACGTGTAGACCGGAGGTTCCAACATGCTACGTATAGCTGTACGAGCTCTCTTCGGCTATCGATTGCCTCTTCGCAAGGAAAGAAAACTTGCACCAGAATGAGCACTTCAAATTTCCTTTCCACCGTGTAATTGGGTCAAATCCCCCACCTTTTAATGATACGTTGAATAGTTTTAGTGACTGACGCCGATTTGCATGTTATATGAGCGAATGAAATGCTCGTTTAGTGTATTATGATGCATGCATTAAAAAAAGAGTGAAAAATCAAAATATTGGCGATTTTCCTTGGATTGGTCCCCCCCCCACTAATGCAACAGACAAATGTTGTACCTAGATATTACAGAATGCTTCAAATCCCAGGAAACACAATCTTCTGTTTGCTATCAAGGAACTAAAATCTACTCTCCAACAAACAAAACAAAGGTACTCTTTATTTTGGAAATCACAAGAACAAGACCGTTAGCAAAAATGAGAGTTTGCTTGTATGCTTCTGTTCTTTTCTTATTGTTTTATGTTGACAATACTCTTTACAGCGATGTAATTTTTGTACATATTTTGTTGCTTCTGTTTTTTTTTTCCTAATGTTCCGAGTAGTAGGCTATACATGACATCAAAATGCCTATGGTTTTGCCTTGCCTGCCGTTGCTTAACCGAGTTGCTAGTTATTTGCTGTAGATGGAAAAACCCAGTTGGCTTTGGGGTGCAGGCATTATTACTAACGGGTTGGGATGTTCACTAAAGGCAATGACTGTGAGATGTAATTAAAGTTTGGACCCACAAGCCATCAGAGCAAGGTAAACTTAGTTACAAGACGAGTCGTGAAATGTATCTCAATCTATTGTTTTGTGCTAGGCGATTGAATGCCCTTGTGATCCGAATTGCAGTGTGTTTGGCTGTCATTGGGCGCTTGCAATTAATCAGACTTGCAATTATAACGCTTTTTGAACCATAACCAGAACGTCAGGTTCGGTTAAATTAGACGAAAGACACGGACTGTCACAGCGAGGTTTGGGAAAGGAGAGAGAGAGAAAGAGAGGGGGGGGGGGGGGGGCGGGGGGGGGGGGGGGGGGGGGGGGGGGGGGGGGGGGGGGGGGGGGTGGGGGGGGGGGGGGGGGGGGGGGGGGGGGGGGGGGGGGGGGGTAAGTAAGAGAGGGAGGGAGAGAGAAGAGAGAGGAGAGAGAGAGAGTAAGGAAGTTTAATCAAAATGGTCCTGTGATCCACACGCTTATTCATTCCACCAATACCACTATGAATATTTTGGCATATTTCATATTCAACAAAGTAGGTAGGCAATAATTACGAGGTCATCAAAGAACTGTAATTTTTTGCATGGGATGGGTCGAAAAAGAGGGGGTAGGGGGGGGGGGGGGGGGGGGGAGAGACAGAGAGAGGCTAGCTGCTGGCCATTTAGAAATTTTGCGATAACATAACTCATGTAGTCATCATGTATACGACTAAGTCAGGTCATGTCAAGTAAACCGTTGTTCCCCAAGTGTTCCAATGAACAATACTTATTGAAACATGTCATAATAAACTTAGTTGAAACCATGTGCATGCATAAATAAAAGAAACTAATAACCTGGACCGCTGCATAAATAAAAGATACAAGTACCTAGAGCTTTACCTCGATGTGTTAGTCATGATACACATTTGCACCTATGGATGCCTCCGACAGACGGCAAGCGTCAGCCTGGACCCGACTGCCCCGAATATGGTGCTCACAAGTGGTACCCCTTTCCTTTCGGAACATGTGCCGGTACTGGGAGTGTGTGGTCTCCCCAACGAAAAGTACGTATCGCTAGAGCGTGTCCCCTGGGCTCACACGCCTTCGACTCCAGCAAGAAGCCAACGACTTTGCTGTCGCAGTGTGGAATTGCGGAGAAGACCGTAAAAAAAATCGATTTTGGTACCCCACAACAAATAAAGCCCCCGTCGATTGATGACCGATGAAGGCAGGCAGAAATTGGCCGCTGCGTTGTTCTAAGTTCACAATCATTTCCCTTCTTGTAGACTTTTCCTCTGATAGAACAAAATTTTACTCTCTAGTGTCTCTATTTAGGTTCCCTTCCGGTTTCCTTCCCCCTTCACAGTCAGTTCTTGTCTGGTAACCTAAGCTTCTGGGGGGGACAGAGGGAAGTGATTTAACTTCCGGTGTATTGTGGGCACCAGAGAGTGGTTAAATAGGTGCCTTGGTCTACAGTGGTGTTATGAGTTTTTTTGAATAGAAATGTTAGCTCCCCCTCCCCCCCCCTTATATGAGTTTATTACAAAAAAATCATTAAGGCAATATTAACGAAGACGTGGGATTATTGAGGGACGTTTTGCTGCATGTTGACCGCCAACTCTCCATCAGACAGCAGAGCTACAACACTACATACACTCTTTTTTGCTTATCATATTATGATTTTAAAAAAACAAGGAAATATACGGAAGAAAGGAAAGAAAGAGCGAATTTCAATTCACCAAGATGCGACTTCTATTAAACTCTCCAGTGGTGGCAATAATGAACTTCAAACGCAAGTATGAGTGAAATAAACCACTTCAGTGTCTGGAAGAGCTTGGGCTAGGCACTGCAAAGAGTTCAAACATTATTTGTATTGCGAATTATTTTTTCAATGCTTTTTTTTAGTTTAAATGCTTTTTTAGAAAAAAAAGGACAGCACACACATCACACACACAGAAAAAAACAACCCAATCGAAAACAACTGCCTTTTTTAGCAGTTTTTTTTTTTTTTAAACAGTATATTTTGACATGTATGTATTGGCCTCAATCCTCTTTCTTCCCATCAGAAAACACCAAGTTAAATCAAACCCTATCATGTCAAGACTGATTTTCCTATTGCCCCCAATATCCCTATCCTTCTCCAGCTCCCGCATATAACCCGCTCCCTTCCCCGAATTGATTCATTTCTGGGAAACCTTGGCAGCAGTCATTTGAACACTTTGGGGTCCATGTCAGATTAAAACTCGGCGCTGTTGATGTCTCTCCCTCTCGCTCTCCTTGATGTCTCTCCGGTATGCCTTGTATACGATTGGTAAAAGGACAATGTCTGATGTGAAGACGATGTCGACTTAATTAAATGTACTCTATACAAGGAGAGGCCCGGCGTATCACAATCAGTGACAAACTAGCTCTGCAAAAAGCGTGAGAATATAGCGACAAAGCCGATAGTCAAATCCAGTGGGCACCAGACGCTGTTATGTAGGGAGCTGATAGCTATCTCATGATTCAGTTTTCAGTAACGAAATAGGAACCATCCATATGTTTTGTCCTTGTGTTCCGACAAACACTGGTCAGTCCATCCCCGTGCGTTTTACAACAGTGATGTCTCCCCTGTTCTGTTTTCCCCTCTCCCATCTCCAACCTTGTCCCATCTCCATCCTTGTCCCCCCCCTCCCTCCTCCCCTTCCATCCCCTCCTCCACCTTCCAGGATAAAAATCTCGGGGGGTGGGTTAACCGAGTGCAAAATGGGGCGTATTTGTCAGGAAAGTCCGCCATAAAGAAAGCCTGTATGGAGTGGAATTCTAATAATCACGGTGGGAAAGGGGTTCATATATTACTTTTTGCTACTTCCTTTCTGAACATGTTCATGATGCACATGAAACCTGAGGGAAAGTGACTGTCATTCAATAGAGGATATAACACGACGGAAAAAGAGGTTGGCATTAGCGTCATAGTCCCGAGCATTTTCGAACTGAAATGAAAAAACGTCTGCTCAGCATCCGTTCGAAAATAGTTAAGTGTTGCTGAGCCAGAATTGCTTTGCTGGATAAGTGGGGGAAATTTATTATCAATTTCTAAAATGATTGACAGCCTCTTATAGGTACCAACTGTTATGTACCGCCAAGAGTACAATGTTTTGTATGGCTTGCTTTCTTCCATGTACAAACTCCTCTTTCCCTAACAACTGAGGTCAGTTTGGATTTCATGTTTCCTTCGTTTTTGTTGGGGGGGGGGGGGCTGCCCAGGTCCCCCTCGACATTGGTCACACTCTGTTGTGTTGAAACCACTTTTTCACTCATACTATTTTCCCACCCATTTAAGAGATGCATTATGTATAGCCCTCTTTTAAATTAACGTCATCCCAATTTAAATCTGAGCTAACTGTAGGAATTTACTGATATGAGGTTTTAAGCAATATTCAAGAGCAATAAGTGGAACTTCTGACTATCTATTTAAAGTGTATGGACTAACCGATTTGTGGTGTGGGGTTGTGG
Organism: Conus ventricosus; assembly: GCA_018398815.1. NCBI lineage: Eukaryota > Metazoa > Mollusca > Gastropoda > Neogastropoda > Conidae > Conus > Conus ventricosus. The sequence goes on from CM031595.1 coordinate 118,669,639, forward strand.
GGGTCCCGTGGGATGGGGTGGGGGCAATACCAAAACTCTTTTGCTAGATCAGACTTGGGCTTTAGTTAAATCTTCTCTTTTGGAGGTCTGACTGAAGCCTCAGTTCCTCTCATTCAGTGTCTCTCATTTGTGGACAGACCCATGAGCGTAATTTTACAGTTACACCATATACCAAGTCGTGTGCGAGTTGAATGAAGCTTAGATCAATTTCTGGAACAGTACCTAATTGTTCAGGTCATTTGTTGTTGAAACTTGTCCATGTTTATTTTTGTTTATTGTTTGTTCAATGAAATTGTTACAGAGTTTTTCCCATGACGGAAAAACCCATGCCATGGAACCAACCTTATGACCCACACACCAAGTCTGGGGGCGAGAGCATCTCCGAACATCTTTGGAATGTGATGAAATGGGCAGTGCGTTATTGCCATAAATTTCTGGTACCTTTCGGCAAACTTATGCTCTGTCTATTTTGTCTACGTTCCACCACCGTCTTCTCCCTCCCCACTTACTCATGGGTTGCGTTTTTCCCCGCCCCACCCTCTTCAAAGGCTTAAGTGAATCTCCTTTCTAATATTTCTATCAGTATCTTATTTCCCATGTCAAGAAAAATGAAGTGAAAGAGAGAGAGAGAGAGAAGAAGAGAGAGAGAGAGGTTTGTTCTACTGTGCCCGGCATATTGTTACATACACAAACAAAATCCATATTTCAAAAAAACGAAAGAAAATATTATTCCCTGGTTATCTTTTAGTTGTTGTTAATCTATCCACACACACACAATTGCAGTGAAAATATTGCTATGGCGAGAAGTAAAAAAAAAAAAAATCCTGTTGTCCAGAGTTCAAAATCCATTCAAAATCGCCAAGCACATAGTCAGTGATACAGATCTAGGGAAGCCCAGATTTTAATGGAAGTAGAAAGCCATGAAACTTGACAGCCCATTAGTTAAAAGTACCGAGGTGTTGGTGAAAAGCTTTGAAAGCACACCTTGCCCATGAAAAATCATGTTTTCTTCTGTCCAGCCGAAGTGAATGCTGAATGAAATCTTACAAAATTGGTATGTGGGTTGGTGTGTGTCGTGGGAATATTTTTCCTCCTTTGTCATCTGTGGGTGGGGGAAGAAAAAATAGGAACGTTCCAAATGAAAATCTTTTTCCCCTATATTCCAGTTTGCAGAGTCCAAAGTCAGTTAAATTGGAACATAACACTACCCCTCCACCCCCCTCTTCTTCCCATGCCTATGCACTGGCACTGCACAAAAGAAAGCACACAGGATCCCACTTGTACATTGCAAGTTTTTAGTTAGTGCATGTTGCCAAAACAGAAGCATTTCATGCATAAAAACTGCTTGGTTGTGGGAGAGCAGGGGAGGAGGTTTGACCATTCATCCTTCTTTAACTGCACGCATCAGCATTTTTTACACACAATGGGCATGCAAGTCAGAATCATCAGTTGAATGATGAGATGGTACAAGCAAATGAAAGCAAAAGCAACCTTGGAAGTGGGAGGAAAGTACCTAACGAAAGGCAGTAATGCCAAATAAAAGCCCACACAGAACCCGCCACAGTAACACGAGGCATTGTCGCCATTTTGTTCTTCTTCACTTTTAACGTTCCATAGTACATGTCTTTCGTGTAGCCTTTTATCCTCTCGATTGCAACTCTGACAAACATCTTTGAAATTCAACAGGGTCAACCCACATCTATTAAAAAAGAATATGAATCCCTACCTCTAAATCATCACTTTGTAAAAAACAAGCCGAAAGTTTCTTTTCTCCGAGGAAGGGTTTAACACTATTATTTGAATCTTCCTCCTTCCACCAAACATGAAATTTTCATTAAAAATGAAATAAAGTTTGCCCAAAATATGTTTCACCAATGGTAAGATCTTTTGCTCAAACACATGATAAGGAAAGCAGACCTTTAAACTAGTGGTGAAGTGAAGGGGCCACAAACCAACAAAAAGACAAGAACATAACTTTACCAAACCAAAATCACATAAAAAAAACAGATGAGAAGAGACCCAAGCATTTAAACCCACACACACACACAAAAGAATAGATGGTTAGACTGTGAAGGGAAATCGGTTTTAAAAAGATGTATTACAAAAATACAGGTAATACAAGAAAGTCAACAGCTGACATTCTGGGTTGAAAAGAAGATACTACTCCAGCACACACACAAAAAGTAGAGAAAAGAAAGGAAAGAGAGGGGAAAAAAATCGTCCAAATGACATAACATATAAGAGGGCCGAGAGGATACAGATCTACCACACTTCACGAAGAACCGACCCACCAAGTTCATAAAGAAAGACATATAAACAAGAGGATGACATAAAACGAGTTCTGGTATATACAGACTTTTTTTTTTTTGGCCGTATGCTGGCCGATACTCCTGTGGACACCTTCGGTATAGACAAGCAGGGATTAATCCCATCTACCCTAACAAAGGAGCGGTGTGTGTGGGGGGATGACTGTTTTTTATCCCACCACTAAGCAGCCAGACTCCACCTTCGGGGAAATGCATGCTAGTGTAATGTGTCATCTGTACCAACGGCCAAGCTGCCTCTCTTCCGAAAGTTTGGTGAGGGGATTTGACGGGGTGCAAGAGTTTGCTGCGTTCACACACGAACCTCGTTTATAGTCTAATTCGAAAGACTGTACGGGAAATGAGTCGGAACCAAGGTTAACTCAGAGGAATAATCCCGCTGACCGAAATTGGGACTGGCAGAGATTCGATAACCGCAAACCCCCATGATTACGAGTCCGGCGCTCGAAAACCAGTGGGGGGGGTGGGGGGGGGGGGGGGGGGGGGGGGGGGCTTTGAGTCCAGCCCCCCGTATACATACTAAAAAGAAAGGACAGACAGGGGTGAGAAGAAAGAGGCTGAAACCACATTACAAAAGAAATAAAAAGAAAAAAAAAAAAAAAAACCCTGAGGGTTGAGAAGAAAAGCTTCCCCACCACGAAACAGTATAAACAACAAAACAGACAAAAGTTAAAAAGATATACTGTCTGCCAAGATTTTACAAACGTAAGACAGACAAGACTGTGATAAAAAGATGGAGAATTCTACCCAGTTACCAAAAAAATGAATGGTCTGGGACATAAAAAGAAGAATTCTGCAATAACAAATATCGGCATGGCACTAGCAAGTTAGTTAGATTTCAATATTCCAGACTATGTACAGCTTTTACGTGGGCCAATCAAACACTCTTCAAACCACGGCCAGTCGGGAGGACAGTTACTATCATCATCATTCTCTCCATGCCCTTCAAACAACTTCATTTGTTTGATGAAGGCGTATGAAAGTGGGAGAGATCTATCTATTCTGTTGTGTGTGTGTGTTGTGTGTTGTGGCCGCGCCGCAGAAATTCTCTCCTCGGGGGAAAAAAAAAAACAGTTACTGGTTGGCAGCACTGGATTTGTTCTCCCAAAAACCAAAAATAACAGCATGATCTGATGAAACCGAAGCTTAAACCCCCCCCCCCCCCCCCCCCCCCCCCGCCCCCGGGAAATGATAGCATGAGCTTGATAAACCAAAACCTTAAATAAATCAACCCCCCCCTCCCTCCCTATAAACACACATACACAGAATTAAAATCGAAATTGACTTTGACACAGGCTTCAAATAAATCAAGACAATAATACTTCTCTAAAATGCCCACACTTGGACAACACATGGAGATATCATTGTGCTAATGATTTGCAAGTTCAATTATTAGTTTTACAAATTAATTAAATACGAAGCGCCAAGGAACTGACACATTATCTCACAAAGATATGCAAGGGAAAGGAAAGGAGAAAAAAATAGATGTGTACACATACTTTCAATAAATGCACTCATACAGAAGCATATACCTGTTCTATTTAAGCCGACTGTTCAGAACAAAGAGTATGACCACTAGAATTTATGCCAAAAACCCAAAGACTTGACTAACATCATGGAAATGATAGGATCACAACATAAACAAAAGCAGCTCTATATTCAACAACCAAGGCGAAGCCAGTGATGGCTTATGAAGCAAGGAGGTGGTGGTCCGTCGTGTGTTATTCAGTCTTCAGCAGTCCCATCTTCTGTGCCACTCTCGTGACACCAATACCCTCGCCAGTCATTCTGACCCTCCCGATCCCCAGTCACACCCTGGCTTGTCCCAACTGGCAACCGGGAACCAGCAATCCATTGGATAATTATTAATGTCAACCTTCTGACCCCAGAACTGTTTATCACAGAGCCAGCATGAGGGAGCTTCCCTCTGTGAAAGGCACCAGAACATCCAGCCAAAGATGGTCCCCGATAACTCGCCTGTACGAGAGACCATGACACGACTCATCTAGGGCACACATGCAGACTACTAAAACAAAACGCTGAGGGGTCCCATGCGAGCAGTATGAGGGCCACAGAAGTTGAGACTTTTAAGTTTTGGTGATCAACGTGGATGAGGATGTAGATATGATGATGCAGTGGAAGTCCTGGCTGGGACTGCATGACAGGGCTGAATCTATGCGTACTGCTTTCATACCAACATGACATGACCAGGCCCTGAGAGATACAATCCCCTGCTGTGCTTGTCAGACAACTGACAACACTCTCAGGCAGAGGCACATCCATTCAGGGGATGGAAACTTAAATGGTGTCCCAGTCTACTGAGCCCAGTAGATAACTTTAAGGTAGAACCTAGCCCCGAATGAGCTGAAAAATCCCCAGATAAAAAAAAACCTTTATGACATTTTGTGATAGCTTATAACCCAGCAACCTATTGTAGAGTTGTTTTTTTCCCTCTTTTCAAGCAACACTTCTAGAATATGACGGTATACGTTGCTTATGAAGTATTCATTGCTGTGTGTGTGTTTGTGTGTGTGTGTGTGTGTGTTTGGTGTGGGTGTGGGTCAACTTTTGAAGAAGAGATGGATGTGTGTGGTGAAAGTTGGGCATGTCCTGAAGAGATCTGTTCATTTAGTAAATTGATGACAGTGGACAATCAAAGAAGCCCAGGAACTAATTTTGTGATAAAAGATAAAGAAAGGCGTTTCTTCTGCTCTGTTTTTTGTGAATGCGTTTTAATATTTGGCACATTTTCTTTGTTACCTTGACGCAAAATTTACATGGTACTGTTTGAAAATATCTTTTGCAGCACTTCAGAATCAGATCCAATTTTTTTTAGAATCATTTCAAATTAGACATTCCAAATCTGTAGAAGCTTATCAGTTTAGTATTACTTAAAAGGCATACACAAGCCCCAAGACACCAGCACAGTAGATGATCGCCATCTTACCTTTTGACTTTTCTACGAAGCGCAATCCTGTATGCAGCTTCTATTTTAAGCAGTATTCAAAGGGTTGAAATTAAGCATTTCAATGTAGCGAATCAGAACTGATTGCGGTCCATATGCTATCTATTACTATCTAAGTTCTAACATGCTAATTGAATTCATCTTCAAATAATCTTAACCATCCAGTTTATGTAGATAAATCCCAATCTTATATTCAAAGAAGGAGAAGTGAGATACAACTAGATCGGAAATGACAATAAAAGCAGAAAAAGAAAGGATGCAACGATAGGGAACAAAGGTATGGGGGAAAACACTAACACTGCGAAAAAGTTCTGCACAAACATGAATTGATAAACTTTCCTGGCCCATTCAACTTTTAAGCCATGCAATGTATCTCCCAGGCACTTTCATTCTAACCATGCTTGACACTTCAGTCTTAGACACCTATCCTCTCTCACAACCTCCGTGGTAAAAAAATAAAAAAACAAAAAAAAACTCGCATCCAGCACCTTTCTTCAGAGCAGGTTATTAAACTTCCCTCATTCAAAGTAAAAATAAGCAATTACAGAAACAGACAGCAAGTACGATGGTGAAACAATTAATTGATTAATAAGAATAAGATAACAGAACCATTTTCTACAATCAGGTCAACTGGAGTTTCTGTGCATCTTTGAATCACCTGCTTTCAACAGCTTCACGTCACCCAAGACCTCATTATTTCCCTTTCCAGTTTGATAGGCTTCATTTTTTTGTTGCGGCCATAGCAACACATTTTTTTCTTGCCCTTTTGCAGCATAAAAGGAGTGTCAATCAAGTTAAAAAAAAAAAAAAAAAGGGGGGGGGGGGGGGGGGGGGGGGGGGGGGGGGGGGGGGGGGGGGGGGAGGAGTGCAACTCCACATTAAACATCCAATGTGTAGTTGTGATATTACCCCTGAATCTGGGGAAGGCAATAATGAAGCTGGGCAAATGTGATCAGTTTGTTAGCCTCATGGTCCATGACTGAAGAAAGCAGTTGGGCAGATCTTTTATAAAGTTTTTGCACTTCATGAATGTTTGTAGAAGGTAAATATTCATTTACTGTCAATAACAGAGATCGTTAGGTGGTTAGATTCAGTCTCTAACCAATCATACTCCCTCCTCCCCCCTTAGGAAATAAATAAATTATTAAAAAAACAGAAAAAAACCCTGCTTAGAATCACTCCACCCCCCCGTTCATGCACTTCAGAAAAATAACAGGCCCGCAAGTAAATAAAAACAAGAAAGAAAAAAAAAACCCACTGCTCAACACTTTTATCTGTAAAATCGATCTGGGCTATATTGTTATGTCCTCTCCTTAAAGGGTCCTACTTTAGAGGTTTTTCGATAATTGGTCAGCGTATGCATATATATGAAAGGTTTGATATCTTGGTAAACGACATCCGATTCTCTCCTCGATCACACAAATCGATCCCGAAGTGGGGCATTTTCAACCTGTCATCAGAAATTGGGAGGTAATCAACGAAATCTTGGCATGGCTTAACTACTATTGGATTGACGTCACATGATGGACTGGCCGTCAGCCGGAGACCTACACAACAAGCCAACGGCACAGAAAGCGATTCTGATGGTTCTTGCACATCCCGATCGGTAGTTAATTTACTCATGTAGAAACAGTGATATGATTGCGACAGCCAATGTAAACTCTTGGGATGTTTCCAGCAAGGCCTGTGACCTTATCAGTTTGAACGCTAAGTTCGTTTTTACCACGTCAGTTCCAACTTGAACCGACGGAAAAACGAGCTATTCAGTTCCAGCTGGACGAGCCCGAACACATCATTCCGAAGGCGTACGGACTTCACCCGAAGTCTCGATGGGGGGAGGCAACCGACTGACTTCTTGATGCGGATCGACGCGTGGACGGCGAGCGGAGATTCTCCTTCCTCAAGCCTTAACGTGTTCATTCAATTTAACAAGTGTGATCTGTCCATAGATAAGAACAGAATAAACGTGCGACTATCGTACTCATCTGTACGAGCTTACCACTCCGCCTTCAAAGTATACGCGCACAATGCAGACGAAGTTTTTGATCCACTCGAACGGGCTCGGCAATTGTCGGAACAGCTCGTTTCCGTGGTCCAGCTGGAACTGACGTGGTAAAAATAAACTTACTGGCCCGGCATGGTTGCACCAACCGAATCCACTTCTTTCGAGTATCTGGATCAGATGGAAATGTGTGCAAAGAATATCCGTCTCCTGCTGAGTGCTGCACACGCCTACAGCACAATATCTGCCACCCCCCTCGTGACTTTTTAGGCTGTGGGGATCGCAACTCGTTTGATTTCACTTGGCGTTGGCTTGTTGTGTAGGTCGCGGCTGACGGCCAGTCCATCAAGTGACGTCACGGTTTTCGGTCTACCGCGCGGGGTTGAACAGGTGTGCAAAACTCGTTTTTTATCTATTAAATTCTTCCGGCGACTTTTTTTGAAAAATGAATACCATACTGTAGTTATATGACATGTAGACCTGTTTTTAACAAATTATCGAAAATCTCTAAAGTAGACCTTTAAGTTTTCCCTCTTTGCTTTCCTCTGCTGGAGAACAGCTGTCCTACTTTTGTTTCAATCATCAGCTGCAGTGCAAACCCAGCCCAAGTATCAAATTCTGAAAAGCAGCAGTGTGTTTGTCCCTTTAAAAAACAGACCAACAAACAACTAACTCAAGTCATCCACACTATCCAAAAGGGACAAATTTCTGTTTAAAGAAGAAAGGAGGAGGCTGGTAGGTGAGAATGGCTTCGCAGAGCTTTGGATATGTCTGCGCATGTGGGAATAGGGAAAGGGGATCACAATGAACATTCAATTTGAAACTGATACAGGGAAAAGGCTCTCAAGAGGAGTAAGATGGCTGCCACAACAGTCAACATCCGAAAGCCGCTCACAAAAAGCAGTCTTATACATCACACAGGACACCACCATGAACAGCAGACTGGTAAGGGAGCCTGCCCCACTACCCTAGTCCAATCTCTTATTTTCAGGAACAGGGCATCAACATGTATAGCTTCTGAACAAGTAGCACCCTCTCCTCTCAACTACGCCGATTAACTGGAAAACTGCAGATATGCTATCATACTCCCTCTCTCCTTTCTTTGCACTCTGCAGCATTCTCACACAGAAACTGTACCATTTTTATTTCACAGACACAACTTCAGACTGGGGAACCATTGGCTTCAATCCTGACTGGTTCCTTTA
>CM031595.1:118679134-118689134 GCA_018398815.1 Conus ventricosus
CTGCACCCAAACCCGGGCAAACCGCAAACGGGAGCCACCGCTATATAACATCGGCGGTGGGCAAACCAAAAACCATCCTGATGACAGCGCAACACGCTTCAAACAAATTTGTAGATAGTTTTAAGATTCCTCTTTTAACTTGTTTTAACTAATGTTGCTCCCCAAGGGTTGAGCACTTAAAAATTGTTTTAGGCCTTTTAAATATACTGATCTTAATCGCTCCTCACGTTGAGCACTGTGGCCTGAAGGATTTTAAAATGGAGGAAACCAATTTTAGGCAGTCAACAAAACATATACCGTTTTCAAATCCGCAATCATATATAAAAAAATTAATAGAACAAACAGAAAAGTTTGTACATAATATGAGATGGAAAGCATTCTTTTTTTCTGAACCCAAATGCAAAAAAAGAGGACAAAAACACCTACGATTTCAAATCATGGCGATCACCACCAGCCATAGACGAAATGAAACCCTTTGAAGATCAAATGAAAAGAATGATAACCAATATGAATTCAAAAATCTAACAACGGTTTCCAAACAACACTAAAAAAACAAACAAACAAATAAAACAAGTACAAAATGACAAAAAAATATTTGTGAAGGCTGATAAAACTAGCAATTACTACAAAATGAAACCAAAAGAATACTCTCAACTCCTTGACAAAAACATCCAGAAAAACTACAAAAAAGCCGACAAAAATATACATGACAGTATCCGCACTAAAGAAAAAGAACTTGCAGAGCGCATAGACCTAAGTGACAGGATAGAAGCGACAGCAACAAAAGAAGCTTTCATAACACTCAAAGACCACAAGCCCAATTTTCACAACAATCCAACATGTAGACTAATAAAACCCATCCAAATCTGAATTAGGTAAAATAAGCAAGAAAATTCTTGAAAAAATAATAAAGAACGTGAAATCAAACTCTGAATACAACCTCTGGAAGAACACATACGAAGTTATCCAATGGTTCAAAAAACTCAATAAACAAAGTAATACAGTATTCATCACATTTGACATAGTAGACTTTTACCCATCTATAGGTGAGGAACTACTCACCAAAGCCCTGAAGTTTGCCAGTAACCACACAGACATAACAGGGTCAGAAATGGAAATCATTCTCCACACCAAGAAAATATTACTACACAGCAAAAATGAAACCTGGATCAGGAAAACCAACAGAAACTCAACATTCGACGTAACCATGGGATCATATGATGGTGCAGAAACATGCTGTCCAACATCAAGAAAAAACTCGGAAAACAAGTCGGACTATACAGAACGATGGCCTTGCTGCACTAACCAACAATCCAAGAACCATCGAAAACAAGAAGAAAGAACTATGCAAAATCTTCCAAAACCACAACTTAAAGATTACCATTGAAGCAAACAAAAAGGTAGTGAAAGGTAGTGAACTACTTAGACATAACACTGGATCTCACAATCACATATATAAACCATACAAGAAACCCAACGATACACCTCTTTATGTACACACCAAAAGTAACCATCCACCATCTATATTAAAGACCATACCCCATGGCATAAACAAGAGACTAACAAACCTGTCATGCAGTGAGAGAGTGTTCAACAATGCAGCAGTAGAATACCAGGAGGCACTACAAACAAGTGGATACAATTACAAATTACAATACAACCCAGACAACAACACAAATAAAAGCAAGAAAAATAGGAAAAGAAAAATCATATGGTATAACCCCCCATACGACGGGAAACTCAAAACAAACATAGGGAAAGAATTCTTCAAAATCCTAACAACTTCATTTCCAAAAGAACACAAACTGTCCAAAATATTTAACAAAACACTGTCAAACTATCGTACTCATGTATGCCCAACCTCAAAAACCTAATTGACGCATCCAACAAAATGAAAATCAACACAGCAAAGAAGGGTGAAGAAAGGAAATCTTGCAATTGCACCAGAAAGGAGCAGTGCCCACTAAACAATAAATTTCTTCACAACAACATTGTATACCAGGCTACTGTGACATCAGAAAATGAAAAAGAACATACATAGGGATCACTGAAAACCACTTCAAAACCAGATATGCAAACCACAAACAGTCATTTAATAAAGAAAAATATAAAAACCAAACAGAACTGAGCAAATATATCTGGAAACTTAAAGACGCAAAAACAAGCTACAATATATCCTGGAAAATCATAAAAAGAGCATCACCATACAGCAATGTTTCAAAAAGGTGCAACCTGTGTTTAACTGAAAAATGGTTAATACGATGCAAACCACACTTAGCAACTTTAAACACCAAACAGAAATAGTAAACAACTGCAGAGCATTGAATGAAATCGTTGTGTAGTGAAACACACAGGTAACCCCAAAACAAAAACCTGAAAGGCCCCCCCAAAAACAACGTGCAAGCCAACCCGCACGTGGCAAACAACCGCAAAACGGGAGGCCGCACACGCTATATAACATCGGGCGGTGGGCAAAACCAAAAACCACCTGATGACAGGCGCACACGCTTGAAAAAACAAATTGTAGATAGTGTTAAGATTCCCCTCTTTTAACTTGTTTTAAACTATATATATATAAACAGTAAACAAGTGGTGTAGTTTGCTCCCATAAGGAAACCTAACACAAGAAACTTTTATTCAAGACTGGCACAGCCTTTTAAACTTGAATAAAGTCAGAACGAAATACATAGACGAACAATCTAACTTAGTGGGGTGAAAAACAAGCGCATCAGGCCAACAACTGAACTGTCGGCAAAGATTTGGACTTGAAGGGGAGGGAGACGGAGTTTGAAGAGGGAGAAACTGGGAAAATGAATTAAAAAAAAAAAAATGTTACAGATATGAAACTCTCACTAGCTGCATAAGGAACCATCGCAATCCCGTTGAAGGCAGATATATTTGTATTGCCTGCCTCCGGAGCCGTTCGCCGCTGGATCCGGTCTCATCAGGGAACACGGCTGGTTGTGTTTCCTGCGCTCCCGGCGTCAAATAGAGACACACCAACAGTCCATAATACTGTGGTGTCTCACCACACCATGGGTGCAAAAAAGGAATCATAGTATATCAACCTCAGAGCACCACGAGATAGTAAATTCAACCACAAAGTGTGGAGGAAAAAAAAGATGCTGTACAAACTAAAGACATTAATGCTCATAATGTAAAAGGTAGGGGACAGTTCTTTGAGCCTACGCCGAAAGGATCCACCCTAAGATGCAAGAGATCAAAGACAAACACACAGACGACAGAAACAAATACCCTCAATTTAACCAAAGCAAAATCGAAATGATTTGAGTGTAGGGAACAGTAAACGATAAACAGTAAACAAGTGTTTATGTTTTGCTCCCATAAGGAAACCTAACACAGAAGTAACTTTATTCAAGACTGGCACACCCTTTAAACTTGAATAAAGTCAGACGAAATACATGACGAACAAGCTAATAGTGGGGGAAAAACAAGCGCAGGGCCAACAACTGAACTGTCTGGCAAAGATTTGAACTTGAGGAGGGAGACGGGAGTTTGAAGATGGAGAAACTGGGAAACTGAAATTAAAAAAAAAAAAAGTTACAGATATGAAAACTCTTCACTAGCTGCATAAGGGAACCATCGCAATCCCTTTTGAAGGCAGATATATTTGTATTGCCTGCTCCGAGGCCTTTCGCCCGCTGGATCGGGACTTCATCAGGGAGACACGGCGGGTTGTGTCAGCGCTCCCCGGCGTAAAATAGAGACACAACCACAGTCCATAATACTGTGTGTTCTCACCACCATGGGTGCAAAAAAAGGAACCAATAAGCTCCCCCAGAGCCGCCAGCGAAGAGTAGTAAATGCAACCAAAGAAAGTGTGGGGAGGAAAAAAATTGCTGTAAAACTAAAGGACATTATGCAAATAATAAAAATGGTGGGGACAGTTCTTTGACCTACGCCTGAGGATTCCACCCAAAGATGCAAGGGAGATCAAAAGACAAACCAAGACGGACAGAAACAAAATACCCTCAATTTTAATCAAAGCAAAATCGGTAATGAAATGAGGTAGTGAACAGTAAACGATAAACAGTAAACAAGTGGGGTACGTTTGCTCCCATAAGGCAACCTAACACAGAGTAACTTTTATTCAAGACTTGGCACAGCCTTTTAAACTTGATTAAAGTCCAGACGAAATACATAGACGAACAATCTAATAGTGGGGGGAAAAACAACGCAGGCCAACAACTGAACGTCTGGCAAAGAGTTGGGACTTGAGGGAGGGAGACGGAGTTTTGAAGATGAGAAAACCTGTGAAAATGAAATTTTAAAAAAAAAAAAATGTTACAGATATGAAAACTCCTTCAACGAGCTGCATATGGGAACCATCGCAATCCCTTTTGGAAGGCAATATAATTTGTATGCCTGCTCCGAGGTCTTTCGCCCGCTGGTCGGGACTCCATCAGGGAGACACGGCTTGTTGTGTCTGCGCTCCGGCGTCAAATTAGAGACACACCACAGTCCATAATACGGTGGTGTTTCTCACCACCATGGGTGCAAAAAAGATCAATAGCACCCCCAGAAGCACCACGAAGAGTAGTACATGCAGCCAAACCATAACGAAAGTGTGGGTAGGAAAAAAAGTGCTGTAAAACTAAAGACATTAATGCAAATAATATAAAATGTAGGGACAGTCTTTGAATCTCCCTTCATCTTGGGTGGATCCTCAGGCGTAGGCTCATAGACTGTCCCCTACATTTTATATTATTTTGCATAATGTCTTTAGTGTTTACAGCTACTTTTTTTCTCCCCATCACTTTCGTTTGGTGCATTTACTACTCTTCGCTGGCTGCTCTGGGGTGCTATTGGATTCCGTTTTTGCACCCATGGTGGTGGAGAACACCTCAGTATTAGGGACTGTGGTGTGTCCTCTATTTGGACGCCGGAGCGCAGACACAACCAGCCGTGTCTCTCCTGAGAGTCCCCGACCACGGGCGAAGACCTCGGAGCAGGCAATTCAAATATTCTGCCTTCAAAAGGGATTGCGATGGTTCCTTATGCAGCTAGTGAAGAGTTTTCATATCTGTAACATTTTTTTTTTTTTTAATTTTCATTTTCCCAGTTTTCTCCATCAATCATACTCCCGTCTCCCCTCAAGTCCAAATTTTGCCAGGGCAGTTCAGTTGTTGGCCTGCGCTGTTTTTCTCCCCCACATTAGATTGTTCGTCTAGGTATTTCGTTCTGACTTTATTCAAGTTTAAAAAGGCTGTGCCAGTCTTGATTAAAAGTTTTACTTCCCGTGTGTTAGGTTTCTTTATGGGAGCAAAACTATTACCCCAACATTGTTTACTGGTTATCGTTACTGTTCCCTACCTCATTTAATTCGATTTGCTTGATAAATTGAGGTAGATTTGTTTCTGTCCGTCTGTGGTTGTCTTTTGATCTCCCTTGGCATCTTGGGTGGATCCGCAGGCGTTGGCTTCAAAGACTGTCCCCCGACAGTTTAATATTATTTGCATAATGCTTTAGATTTTACAGCAACATTTTTTCCTCCCCACAACTTTTCGTTTGGTTGCATTTTACTACTCTTCGCTGGCTGCTTGGGGTGCTATTTGGATTCCTTTTTTGCACCCATGGTGGTGATAACACCACAGTATTATGGACTGTGGTGTGTCTCTATTTGTTGACGACCGGGAGCGCAACCACAACCAGCCGTGTTTCCCTGATGAGTCCCGATCAGTCGTCGAAAGGCCTCGGAGGCAGCAATACAAATATATCGCCTTCAAAAGGGACTGCGATGGTTGCCCTTATGCGCTAGTGAAGAGTTTTTCAATATCTGTAACATTATTTTTTTTTTTTTAATATTCATTTTCCCAGTTTCTCCACTTCAAACTCCCGTCTCCCCTCCCATCAATCCCAAATCTTTGCCGAGACTTCAGTGTTTGGCCTGCGCTTGTTTTTCCCCCACTATTAATTGTTCGCTATGTAGTTTTCGTCTGACTTTATTCCAAGTTTAAAAAGGCTGTGCCAGTTTTGCTGAATAAAAGTTACTCTGTGTTAGGTTTCCGTATGGGAGCAAAACATACCCCAATTTGTTTACTGTTTATCGTTTACTGTTCCCTACCTCATTTCATTTCCGATTTGCTTTGAATTAAATTGGAAGGTATTTGTTTCTGTCCGTCGTGTGTTTGGCTTTGATCTCCCTTTGCATCTTTGGGTGATCCCTCAGGTGGGGTAGGGCTCAAAGACTGTCCCTACATTTTTATATTATTGGGGCATAATGTCTTTAGTTTACAGCAACTTTTTTTTCCTCCCCACACTTTCGGTGGTTGCATTTACTACCTTCGCTGCTGCTCTGGGGGTGCTATTGATTCCTTTTTGTCACCCATGGTGTGAGAACACCACAGTATATGGACTGTGGTGTGTCTCTATTTGACGCCGGAGCGCAGACACAACCACCGTGTCTCCTGATAGTCCCGAATCAGCGGGCGAAAGGCTCGGAGCAGGCAATACTAATATATCGGCCTTCAAAAGGGATTGCGATGTTTCCCTTATGCTGCTAGTGAAGAGTTTTCATATCTGTAACTTTTTTTTTTTAATATCATTTTCCCATTTCTCCATCTTCAAACTCCCGTCTCCCCACCCCTCAAGTCAAATCTTTGCCAGACAGTTCAGTTGTTGCCTGCGCTTGTTTTTTCCCCCACTATTAATTGTCCGTCTATGTATTTCGTCTGACATTCTTCAAGTTTATAAAGGCTGTTTTGCCAGTCTTGAATAAAATAGTTACTCTGTGTGTTAGTTTTCCTTATGGTAGCAAAACATACCCCACTGGTTACTGTTTATCGATAACTGTTCCCTACCTCATTTTCATATCCCGAGTTTGGCTTTGATTAACTTGAAGGGTATTTGTTTCTGTCCGTCGCTGTGTGATTGTCCTTTTGATCTCCCTTCATCTTTGGGTGGATCCGCAGCGTAGGCGCAAAGACTGTCCCCCTACATTTTTATATTATTTGCATAATGTTCTTTAGGTTTACAGCAACTTTTTTTTCCTCCCCACAAACTTTCGTTTGGTTGCATTTACTACTCTTTTTCGCTGGCTGCTCTGGGGGTGCATGGATTCCTTTATTGCAAACCCATGGTGGTGAGAACACCCGTATTATGGACTGTGGTGTGTCTCTATGTTTTACGCCGGGAGCGCAGACACAACCAGCCGTGGTCTCCCTATGAGTCCCAAATCCAGCGGGCGAAAAGGCCTCGGAGCAGGCAATACAAAATTGATCTCCTTACAAAAGGATTGCGATGGTTCCCTTATGCAGCTAGTGAAGAGTTTTCATATCTGTAACATTTTTTTTTTTTTTAATTTCATTTTCCCAGTTTCCTCCATCTTCAAACTCCCGTCTCCCCTCCCCTCAAGTCCAAATCTTTGCCAGACAGTTCAGTTGTTGGCCTGCGCTTGTTTTTTCCCCCACTATTAGATTGTTCGTCTATGTATTTCGTCTGACTTTATTCAAGTTTTAAAAGGCTGTGCCAGTCTTGAATAAAAGTTACTCTGTGTTAGGTTTCCTTATGGGAGCAAAACATACCCCACTTGTTTACTGTTTATCGTTTACTGTTCCCTACCTCATTTCATTTCCGATATATATATATAATAATATATATATATATAGATCAAAGTGATTAAAATACCCAAAATGATTTTTTGAGTGCTCAACCCCTTGGGGAGCAACATTTGTGGGCAAACAAAAACCATCCTGATGACAGCGCAACGCCGCTAGAAACAAATTTGTCGATTTCTCTTTTTAGTACCTTATTTTAACAAATATATATATATATATATATGTATATATATATATATATATATACGTGTGTGTGTGTGTGTGTGTGTGCGCGCGCGTGGAGAGAGAGAGAGAGAGAGAGAGAGAGAGAGAGAGAGAGAGTATCTAATTACTTGACAGTGTGGCATAATTATTGACTGATCACACTTTTCATGAACAAAATTTAATGATTAAAAGATCTTTTGACACTTATGCAATCAATGCAGGCTTCGACACGGTGAACCGCGGCTACAAAATACCTTCCCTAAACAGGTGAGCTAAAAGACGTGATGTTGGGTGGGGATGGTATTGGATGGAGCATGCATGTGCTGTTGGTTGGGATGGTACCAAAAGGGGTATGCACGTGCTGTTGGTGGGATGGTATCGGATGGAGCATGCATGTGCCGTTGGGTGGGTGATATCGGATGGGGTATGCACGTGCTGTTGGTGGGGTGATATCGGATGGGGTATGCACGTGCTGTTGGGTGGGGTGATATCGGATGGGATATGCACGTGCTGTTGGGTGGGGTGATATCGGATGGGGTATGCACGTGCTGTTGGGTGGGTGATATCGGATGGGGTATGCACGTGCCGTTGGGTGGGATGGTATCAAAAGGGCTGTGCACGTGCTGTTGTGTGGGATGGTATCGGATGGGGTATGCACGTACTGTTGGGAGGGGGGTATCGGATGGGGTATGCACGTTCTGTTGGTGGGATTATATCGGATGGGGTATGCACGTACATGTCGGGTAGGGTGGTGTCGGTGGGGTATGTACGTACTGTCGCGTGGGGTTTTATCGGATGGGGAATGCACGTGCTGTTGGGTGAGGTGGTGGCGGATGGGGTAGGCGTGTACTGTTGGGTGGGGTGGTGTCGGATGGACTGTACTGTACTTTGGGGTGGGGCGTTGTTGGGTGGGAGTGGTATTGGTCCATGTCGTTTTGGTTATCTTGAGTTCACTGCAATGTATGATATTGTAGCTGTTATGTCGTAACTGCATAGGAACGAAAAATGGTCGAAAGGAATCTGCCCTTCGCTCAATCGTCACAATTAGGAGGCACCATCCGTTTGATTTCTTTTTCTTTCTTTCTGCGTACGCAGGCTGATACCCTGCGGACACTCCCTGTATAGCCAGGCAGTGGAGTTTTGTGGTGTATGACCCTTTTTATCCCGCCATTTAGGCAGCATACTCCATCTTCGGGGAAGGTGCAATGCTATGTGTCACGTGTCATCCATACCAACGGCCAAACTGGCCTTCTCTTCCGAAAGTTGGTGATGGGATTTTACGTGTGTACAAGATGTTATGCGTGCGTTCACACACGGAACCTCGTTTATAGTCTCATTCGGACTATATGGGGAATGGAGTCAGAACCAATGTTAACTCCGAGGGAAAAATCCCCTATAACCGAAATTCGAACCCGCAACCCCAGGATCACGAGTCCGGCGCTCTACCAACTGAGCTATCCGGCCCCCCTCATCCTTTGATGAGTCTGGTCCTGAATATTCTTCTTATTGAAATCTGAGTTTTCAGCTTCTTGTACACATAAAGGAAGCTTATGAACTCTTAAACTCTTTTCATTTTTCACCAGAACGTTTATGAAGATAAAGAACGAAGGATAGTTATTATAATGACGACCGTAGTTGTATGACGACGGTGACATGGCTAATAATAACGACGTGGTGGTTATGGCGACGATGCCGATGGTGACAAAAAGGACAATTTGATGGTTGAAACGAAGTTGATGATAATGATTGATCATGATGGGGGTGGCAGCGATGATGATGACGACGACGACAAAGATAACGGCGACGGTGATGGTGGTTACCATAACAGTCTGGGCTGGTATTGTCCGGCAGAAACCTGGACTACATTGGCGTCATGGCGTACGATCTGCACGGGAGCTGGGACCAACGCACGGCACACCATGCTGGCCTGTTCACCAGCCACACAGATCCGGACAACCTTTCTGTTGTCAGTGACTCACGCACGCACGCACACACTCACGTACGCATGCACACGCGCGCGCGCGCGCACACACACACACACACACACACACACACGCACACACACGCACACAACACACTCACACATACACACCACACGCACGCACGCACACACACACACACACACACACACACACACACACACACACACCACACACACACACACACTCCTCTCTCTCTCTCTCTCTCCTCTCTCACTTCTCTTCTCTCACATACACACA
>CM031595.1:118694134-118776634 GCA_018398815.1 Conus ventricosus
CTTACTTCCGATTGGTAGGAAAAGTGAATGGCGTACACCAGTGGGAATGAAAGATTTTTGTTCTTTTCTCATTTTTCAAAACGTGTAGTCGCTCCTGACGTCATGATTTTGAGTGTGAAATGACAGGTGGTTTTGGTGCTGACATCATGGCCGACCCCCTTAGATGAACGGTCCCCGTTGTCGGCTGATCGATAAACACCATGACTTGGTCTTCACATTGCAGATGACGTGGATCTACGACAACGGTTTCGCCGGGACGATCGTGTGGGCCATTGGCCTGGACGACTTCAGCGGGACGCACTGTGGCGACGGGGAGTACCCTCTCCTACGTCGCATCCATCAGTGCCTGGTTGAGGAGTACAAGTGAGTGGAGGGGGAAGCTAGAAGGGCAGGGTTGGACGGGTGGAAACCAGCCGTTTCGTTCCCTCAGACCCTAATCGGCGGACTAGATACGCCGGTTTTTTTTTCTTGTTTTTTTCTTTTCTTTTTCGTTTTGTTCCCCTTTCCCAGCCCTAAATGGCTGGCTATACCCACCGGTTTGTCCTCCACTCCCACCACCCCGCTCCCACCCCACCCCTTTCCGCCCTGTGCATACGCGTGATTGTTTATGTACAGTTTACACACCTGATTGTTTATGTAACAGTTTACACACCTGATTGTTTATGTACAGTTTACACACCCTCCACCCCCCCCCCCTCCTTTTTTCAGCTGGGGGTGCGTGCGCTTGTATGTGTTTAGATGGAAGCGCATTTTCGTGGGATTTTATTTGTGGGTCAACGATTGACCTGTTTGTTGACATAATTCAGTTTGTTTTGTAGTTGTCCAAGATTTCAGTACCATGAACATTTTTATACTAAATACGATCTTACCACAAACTGTTATCCCAAAGCGGAAAAGAACCATTCAGTTTCTTTGCTTGATTTTCACTACAATACTATTAAAAAAAAAAAATCAATGAGCATTTGTTTATTTCAACTTTTTTATCTTCTGGGGTACAAAACGGCCAGTGAGATAAAACAGCGGATTACAACAAGCTTTGGTGTTTCAGCTGTGCCTAAACTCACTGTTTATTGGTCGGGGTAATAGAGTGGCGATTCTGTGACAATCGGTACGTTGGGTTAATGCGTAGGCCAGCTGCACTTTCATCTCAGCCCATCCGACCCTTTTAGTAATAAAATGAAATGAAATAAAATGAAATGATAAAAATGAGGAAGGAGAAGAAAAAAAAAAAAAAGAAGAACATAGGACTGTCAGACTGATACAGTTTCCACCCATCTCCACGGCTGCAGATTTGCCTGTCTTATCAAGACCAGATTTCTAACCCAACTCGACTGGTACATGCCAAGAATCCACATGGTCTCCAATACGTGAAAGACATTCGCTCGGAAACAGCCCATTCGGTGTTATAACATAAATCAGCTAGCTATTTCCTTACGGAGAAATACAGCACGTGTGCCATTCACAATAACACAAATTCCGCGTGAAACGTACGTTCAGTAAAGACTGGGCAAAACAACTGAAAAAAGGGGAGGGGAGGGGGTGGGGCGGGTTGAAGAACCACCAAAACTCATTCTGTTTGTCAGGCTGGTTGCCCCGTTTGGTCTTAAGCTGCCTGTCTGTAACACATTTCTGTTTTCTTACTTCGTCGATGATCATCAGTTTGATGACTCGGCACTAGCGTTCAAATGCTTAGAGTCTACAGCCGCAGCCATAGGAGAACAGACAACGAGTAAATACTCCGAAAATGCCATTTGTAATAATAACGTTATTGTGTTCTGCTACATTGTATGTTGCTTCGCGAACACGACCATGCATGACGTTACATTACACTGCTTCATGGCAAGTTACATTACATCATATAAATCTATCGTCGTACAGAGGCGGATCTCTTATTGTCTACGGCGCTGTGCGACGGAAGTATACATAGTCTAAACAAAACAAAACAAAAAGAAAATTGGTAAACGTAAACGAGAAGAAGAGGGGAGACAAAATCATGAGCGAAGAGGGGATGGAAGGGGAGGGGGGGGGGGGGGGGGGGGGGGGGCGGAAGGAAAGCAGCACGATGAGAGGGAGGGGGAAATAGGCCTACTAAAAATGCGCCATTGCCTGCAATATCCAGCGGGATAGTTGCAGGTGGTGTGTTTTATGCCATGGAAAGTATCCATTCACATGATTGTTATCAAAATGAAATAATATTCTACCAATGAATAAACACACACACACACCCCACACACACACACACACACACACACACACACACACACACAACACAACACACACACACACACACACAACACACACATACACACCACACACGCAAGCACGCACACACACACACACACACACACACACACACACACACACACACACCACACACACACACACAAAACCACACACACACACACACACACACACACACACACACACACACACACAAAACACACACACACACTTTAAGGGCCGCAAACACAGACCGTTGTAGTTGTCTCCAGTGGAGGCATGTCCGTTTTCAGTCCTAATCACCGGCTGTTTTACTCAACATCATGCTGAACAGCGAGTGAATGATATAGTACTTACCACTGGATACCCCTTGCAAATGCATTGTTTATTGCTGCTGTCGCTCTTGAGACTTCCTAGCTGACTAATCAGGTTTGGATCTGGATAGATCTCCCATGGTTTTTCTGGATTTTGTCCTCACGTTTGAAGAAAGATTTTTTCAGTAAGCCGACAGACGAAGGATGATTCACGTGCAAAGCGTTAAAAGGTCTCAAGTGTCACTGTAGTTACGTTTTCCGTGCTGATGTGTTTAGTTGTTTAGTGTGTGCGTGTGTGTGTGTGTGTGTGTGTGTGTGTGTGTGTGTGTGTGTGTGTGTGTGTGTGTGTGTGTGTGTGTGTGTGTGTGTGTGTGTGTGTGTGTTTAAAAAACATTTTTATTTACGAATTGCTGAAAGTCGAAGCTGGGTATTTGACTTTTCTTTATCATCATCATCATCATTGTCATTGTTGTTGTTGTCGTCGTCGTCATCATCGTCATTGTCATCATCATCATGTAATCATCATCATCATCATCAAACACAACAACAACAATGATAATAGTTTCTCCCCTGTCTGAAATCCGCTCTTAGGGCGTCTTGAGATTTAAGAAAATAATTGTTTGAATTTGGGTCCAGGGTATAGGTGAAACTGGGGTAAGGAGAGGGGGCAGAGGGTGGGGGTACAGGTCAGGAACTTCTGTAACCCTGCTTTCTCCTCCCCTCCGCCCCCCCCCCCTCACGTCCTATCTACCCCATATCTCCCACCTGTCTCCCCTCGACCTCCCTCCTACCTGGCCCATCAAGCCCGCACCACCTCCCCCCCCCCCCCCCTCTCTCTCTCTCTCCTCCCAAGCCTCCATCTCTAGCCTCTGTATGTTATAAATCTTTCAGCTGCAGTCCGAGGACGCAGGATCTGTGACGTCTACAACCGCCAGAACCACCAACACCATAACAACCACCGCCAGCATCCCCACCACCACCACCACCCCGGCCACAACCACTACCAGCCCGACTACTACCACTACCATTTCGACTACAACTACCACCACCACACAACACCGACTTCCCACCACCACCACCCGACCTCCACCACCACCACCCCGACCTCCACCACCTCCACCCCCACTCCCACAAACCACCCCGACCCCCACACCCCCACACCCGACCCCACCACCACTACCCCTGCCCCCACTACCACCACACAACCCCCACCACCCCGACCTCCACTTCGACCCCCACCCCGATCCCCACCACCACCACCCCGACCCCCACAACCACTTCCACCACCACCACCACCACCCCATCCACTACCACTACCACCCCGACCTCCACCACCACCACCACCACCACCCAGGTCTCCACCACCACCGCCATCCCGGCGTCTACCGTCAACTTATGTAAGACAGGCAGTAGTAGTGGTGTAGCCGTTACGTAGAACGATTTTCTTGATTTTTAGTTCGCGTTGCTTTGTGACAAGGGCACTGACTCGCTCCTGCATGCATGAACTGTTGAAATAATAGTTCGGGTACTTTGATGCACGCACGAACTGTGAACTAACAGTTCAGATACGCTCGCTGCGCGCTCTTGACTGCTGACTGACAGTTTGAAGACGCTCACTTTACGCACTGATTGCCAACTAACAGTCTGAATGCGCTTATCATGCTCACTAACAACTGGCTTGTTTCTGTTTAAATGCGCCCGACACATGCGCTGAAATGCACTGAGTAAACAGTTGATCACGCTCACAAAGGTTGAATGACGGTTGAAAACGCTTATTCGGGAAAGGGATGTATGACTTGGCTGTATCGAGCTCTCGAAAAGGCACGTATTAGATGGTTATAACAGCTCTAGTCTAACTACTTAGTAGCTGTAGTTTTGTAGCTGGTGTAAACATGCTTAAGTCTGTGCGGGTGTGTCTTATCTGGGTAATCCTAAACGGGATGAGGCATGGAGCAGCACTGCGCTATCTTTGGTTCACTTAATTAAGTTCTCGCTTTCTTTATGCCAGTCAAAACGCGTTCTCTCTGTGAAGGAAGACAGTGGGCACAATGAGGACATAAAGACATTTACTAACTCATTCCTAGTTGTTGTGCGTGTACCTCTTCCGCCTTCGAGTCTCGGCTAGAACTTCAAGGCCCGTCCTTGGTGATACGTTTGTGCGTGTGACCGTTTTGGATCTCACCCGTTAAGGTCGCCACATTCTGTCTTCAGGGATGATGTCTCTAAACACTACCATCACTGTTGCGGGTATCGGGGTTTGGGTAGAGTGCGTGTGCGCCTGCGCCTGCGCCTGCGTGTGTGTGTGTGTGTGTGTGTGTGTGTGTGTGTGGTGTGTGTGTGTGTGTGTGTGTGTGTGTGTGTGTGTGTGTGTGTGTGTGTGTGTGTGTGTGTGTGTGTGTGTGTGTGAGAGAGAGAGAGAGAGAGAGAGAGAGAGAGAGAGAGAGAGAGAGAGAGAGAGAGAGAGAGAGAGAGAGGAGAGAGAGAGAGAGAGAGAGAGAGAGAGAGAGAGAGAGAGAGAGAGAGAGAGACGACTATCCACATATTGTCTTTGATCTCACACTGCAGGTGGTGGAGTATGGCTGCCCCATTCCAGACACCCCCCTCCTTCTAATTACTAAAACTATATACTCTATAATTCTAATGCGAAAACATTCGAGTCCTTCCCTAGAGGACCATACCTGTCACCCTACTCGTCACAGTGTGTGTGTGTGTGTGTGTGTGTGTGTGTGTGTGTGTGTGTGTGTGTGTGTGTGTGTGTGTGTGTGTGTGTGTGTGTGTGTGTGTGGTGTGTGTGTGTGTGTGTGTGTGTGTGTGTGTGTGAGTGTGTGCACCTGCGCGTATGCGTGTTTGAGTGCATGCGCGCGCGCGTGTGTGTGTGTGTGTGTGCTCACGCGCGCGCGCTCTTGTTTGCTTCCACAACCCCCCAGCCGTTTTAATTAAACGTTTGTAATAGTTTGATTGACTGATCGCTGATTTGCATGTTATATGATGCGAAAGGAAATGCACGTTTAGTGTGATTATGATGCATGCATTAAAAAAAGAGTGAAAATCAAAATAATGCGATTTCCTTGGATTGGTCCCACTAATGCAACAGACAAATGTTTACCTAGATATTACATAATGCGTTCAAATCCAAGGAAACACAATCTTCTGTTTTCATCAAGGAACTAAAATCTACCCCTCAAGCTAACAAAAAAAGTTATCTCTTTAATATGGAAATCAACAATAACAAGACGTTTAGCAAAAATGAGAGTTTTGCTTGTATGCTTCTGTTCTTTTCTTTATTGTTTTAATTTTGACAATACTCTTTACAGCGATGTAATTTTTGTACATATTTGTTGCTTCGGTTATTTCCTGATGCTCCGAGTAGGTAGGCTATACATGAACATCAAAATGCTATGTTTTGCCTTGCCTTGCTTTGCTTACCGAGTTGCTAGTTAATTGCTGTAGATGGAAACAGTGGCTTTGTGTTGCAGTCAGAAAAACTAAACTGGTTGGGATTTTCACTAAAGGCATGACTGTGGATGTTTAAACCACGTTGAGAAGTAAATAAAGTTTGGACCACAAAGCCATCAGAGCAAGGTAAACTTAGTTTACAATACGAGACGTGAAATGTATCTCAATCTATTGTTTGTTCTAGTCGATTGAATGGCCTTGTGATCCGAATTGCATTTTGTTTTACTTCAGCTGTCGCTTGCAATTATCACTTTCAAAATGACATGACAGAATCGGCCTTGGACATTGTCTTCATTTAACAGCAAAGGTGCCAGAAGTACGGTGCTTCAGTATGCAGCATTTATGCCGTTTGAGGCGCTGAGATTGGCGAGTCATCCGCTAGGTAGATCCATTAACATCAACAACAACCCATAGTCACAAGAGATCCATCAGACGTAGAACGTATATGTATGCATCCATGTATGTATGTATGTATGCATGTGTACACGTAGTCACTGTCGGCAGGGACTGCTTTTATCTTCAAAGTATGTTAATACTCTGTCATGTTAGAACACGCTTTTGTGTACCGAGGATTCTACGCTTTTGAACCATAACCATTAACTTCAGGTTCGGTTAGAATTAGATTGAAAGACACGG
This sequence comes from Conus ventricosus, assembly GCA_018398815.1. Lineage (NCBI taxonomy): Eukaryota > Metazoa > Mollusca > Gastropoda > Neogastropoda > Conidae > Conus > Conus ventricosus. The sequence continues at coordinate 118,700,761 of CM031595.1, forward strand.
ACGGTCACACCGAGGTTTGGAGAGGAGGAGAGAGAGAGAGAGAGAGGAGAGAGGAGAGAGAGAGAGAGAGAGAGAGAGAGAGAGAGAGAGAGATGAGAGAGAGAGAGAGAGGAGAGAGAGAGAGAGAGAGAGAGAGAGAGAGAGAGAGAGAGAGAGAGAGAGAGAGAGAGGAGAGAGAGAGAGAGAGAGAGAGAGAGAGGAGGGGGGGGGGGGGGGGGAGGGACCAATGACAATGACAAATGTTTTAATGTCATAGCATTACAGCCTTAAGACAAGGGGGTGAACATGAACAATTGTATGCACATTTCAATATTGTTTACTGATTTCACACATGCATAAACATACACGCAACACCAAACGTGGGCGCGCCACAAACAGCACACAAACACACACACACACAACACACACACACACACACAAAACACACACACACACACACACACCACACAACACACACACACACACACACACACACACACACACACACACACACACACACACACACACAACACACACACACACACACCCCGCACGCACACACACATTGATACAGGATCATCTTGACTAATTATTTTTAAGTTAAATGTTATCACACATTAATTCTAACTTACTCTTTCTTATCTTCATTGCCTGTGCTATAAATTTAGCAACAGATTTAATAACAGTTTCATTACTACTGGAAAGGTTTTTTCATAACTTTGTTCTGATCGGGAATGTTGGGGGAAGGATTCCAGTATGGCACATTTTTTACGGATAACATCATAAGTGGCACAGTAAAATAAAACATGAGTTTCATTTTCGAATCCATTTCCACATGATGGGCATTTAATATCTGTTCGGTCTTTTCGAAACCACTGAATACAGTTTTTAAGGCCACAAACTGGGAGTCGAAATCTTGAGAAGCTGTCTCTATGCCACTTATTAGTAACACATGATAAATATTTTTCAGGTTCAAAGACATTTTTGAAAGAGTGAAACCATCTATATTTATCATTATCCTCCAACTCAGAATGCAGTTCTGTTTAAAACAGGAAATAAGCGTATCTTCAACTCTAGAATAAATGCAGATTCACACCCAACACCTTGACTCAACCAAAACTATGCCATACCCATTTTCCGTCAAAACTTTTTGTACTTTTGATGCCCAATTAAAGTGACCAGATTCATGCTGCCGTAACAGCATTTCATAAGCCTGTCTACATATTCTTGACATGGCAGTGACACGAGTTTTAACCAGTATTTGATACACTTTATTGATGTCCTAAGATACAATGGGTATCTTCCGGTTCCCCAAACACCAGATTGTTTGAGGCATGCAGGGGGACATTTAGGAATCTTTTTATGGCAAAGGTGTGTACAGTTTCGATTTGTCTACAATCATTTTCTAGACCCAGACTTCAGCTGCATATGTTAAGATAGGTTCAATTTGCGAATCAAATAGTTTCCAGAACAAACGTGCATCTATTGATCTCAGTTTTTTCAAAGACTTTATGATTTCTATAACTCCTCTTTTCCCTTTTTCTACAGGGTTCCCGACAGAGCAGAACTTACACTTAATTTTGTCGTAAAGAGCATGCCCAAGTATTTATAAGAATTCGTTACTTTAACCACTTCATCCCCATAGTACCACTTTTCCACAGAGGCTAAATGTCCCCCATTCCTAAAAATCATTACGTTTGTCTTTTCAAGGTTAACAGTTAAAAACCAAACGGTCAGCTTCTCTTTTTAAACAGTTTAGTTGATTTTGAAGTCCAATGACTGTATCAGACAACAGAACAACATCATCCGCAAAAAACAATTTAGAAATATTTCAGTAGCACCAGGTATTAACTGAATACCATGTTTTCCGCCTTTTGACAAATCAGTAGCCAGTTCATTTATAAAGAAAGAAATAATTGGGGACTCAGCAGGCAGCCTTGTTTCACACCCCTAGGACATTCAAAGCAATCAGAATAATTACACTTGTCACGCACACATGCCAAAACATTATCGTATATGCTTCTAAGGGCATTATACAGTTTACCTTTTACACCATTTTTTCCTCATTATCGCCCAAAGCACATTTCTGTTTACTGAATCAAATGCCTTTCTGAAATCGACAAAAGCAACATATAGTTTAGTTCTTTTTTGCAAAAAACTTTTCAACAATTGCATACAATGTGAAAATATGATCGTCAGTACTGTACCCTGCTCTAAAACCTGCTTGCTCTTCAATGATCTTGCTTTCTTCTTCTGCCCATTTCGTTATCTTTTATTTAGTATATGTGTATAAACTTTACTAACAACACTGTTAGGGCAATACCACGATAATTGTCTGGCTGGTTTACGTCTCCTTTCTTATGCAAAGGTACAATAATAGATTTAGACCATTCAATAGGAAAGACTCCCATATCAAACAGCTTATTAAAGTAAACAACGAGGAAATCAACAACTGAGGCATCAGCATGTTTTAACATTTCAGTGACGATTTTGTCTGGCCCTGCGCTTTTCCCGGCTTTGAGTTTACCTATACTGGCGACAACCTCCTGCCTGGAAATAAGGCTATTAAACATTATGTCTGATGTGTTATCATTAGTATCTTCCGTGACATCAATTTCCCCCAGTCTGTTTCTCGCCATTTGTTTCATTGAATACACTAAAGAAGTGTTTATACCATTGTTCTGAAGTGATTGTGTTATAAATAGCCGATTTTCTGTTTACTGATCGGATTGTTTGCCAAAACAGCTTAGGATCGTTAATGGACTGCCTGCAATTTTTCTAATCTCGCTTGATCAAAATCATTTTTCTTTTTGTTAAGTAAATATTTATATTCTTTCCTTTCTTTAACATAGGCTTCTTTCTTTTCATGGTTATATTTCTTTAACCGTTTAAATGTCCATAACGATCGTCTTACCTTTCTCTTTTTCCTCTCACATTCGTCGTCAAACCAGCTGCTTTTCTTTTTGCCTGTTCCTACTTTTCTGATCATGCACGCAGCAGCGCTGCACAGTGAACTTGTAAAAAGTTTCAATAGAACTATTAATGTCAGTTATCGAGTTCCATATAAGCATTCTGTAGACATTGTTTAAAGTGTGCAGACTGTTGTTCTTCTTCGTACTGAAATGCATAGTATTCAGACCATATGATGCGATTTTCAGTACTACCATTTTCAACATCACAATCTCTGTTGCTATCACTTTCCGTACAAACATTCTTCCATTTGAATTCCACAGGTAAATGCCATGAGTCAATTTTATCGCTGACGCATAAATCACAAGACTGTGTATAAAAACATATCTTCTGAGATGACTACATAATCTATCACACTGCAGCCATGTGGCGAAACATATGTGAACTCACCATTAGAGTCACTAGGGCACAAACCGTTGACTATGATGCAATTTAACTGAAAAAAACATATTTAATAAGGAATTGCCAAAATTATTACTACAAACATCTTTTGATTTTCTCTTTAACCCCCCAATCACAATGTTTTCATCCATGACATCGTAATCAGAATTGGGAGAATAATTCAACATTGATTCGAGTCTAGTTTGATCACAAGCTGTTCTGGCATTAAGATCACCAACTATCATAACATGAAAATCATGATTTTCTGTAATCTGTAGAATACTTTCCTCCAAAATAACAATGCCGTCTTAATTTCCATTTGGTCATACAACGGTCCATTTTCTGGAACAACATAACAACCAAGTAAAAGAATATCTTTATCCTGATTGAACACAGATTTGTCAACTCTAACAGCAACAGTATTACAACAATTTAACTCGACCCTCGACACAAAGCTATCTAATGACTTTCTACTAGGAGCAAAAACGCCGCCAGAATTTCGACCATGTCGAGACAGCTTTCTGGCTGGGGCAACAAACTTGACATGATCATGAAAAACACCAAATTTAAAATCAAAGGTATTATCCACAAAGGTTTCAGTTAGACAAACAATATCAAAAGAAGAAACATAATTCATGAATGACATATCACTTAATTTAGAGTACAGATTTTCTACATTATATACAAGGAAAGTCAGTTCATCAAGATGACCCTGCCTGTCCTATGGGTTAATCCGTGTTGATCGCCGGGCTTTGTGGGGTTGTTGCCGGGACACTTGTTGACTGGGGAGGACTGGCTGGAGCGGAGCTGAGTCACGTTTACTCCAGTGTGTCGACTGCCACCATTTCTGATGTCACTGTGGCCACCACGCACATTGCTCTCACCACCAGCACGGGCACTGCTGTCACCGCAACGCGCTCTGTCGCTAACACCACGTGTGCCACCACCACCACCACAAGCACCACCACCACCACCACCACGAGCATTACTGACACTGCACAAGCACTACTGACACTGCCACGAGCACTACTGACACTGCCACGAGCACTACTGACAGTACCACGTGCGGTGCTCTCACCACCACGTGCACTGCTCTCACCATCACATGCACTGCCGTATCCACCACGTGCACTACCGCATCCACCGCGTGTACTGCTGTAATCCACCGCGTGTACTGTCGTATCCAACGCGTGTACTGCCGTATCCATCATGTGCACGGGGGGGAGAGGGAGGGAGGAGAGAGAGAGAGGAGAGAGAGAGAAAAAGGAATTTTAATCAAAAGGTCCTGTGATCCACTACGCTTATTCATCCACCAAATACCACTATGAATATTTTGTCGTATTTCATAATATGCAACATATTATGTATGCAATAATACGAGGTCATTCAAAGAACTTTATTTTTCAATTGGAAGGGTCGAAAAGATGGGAAGGGGGGGGGGGGGACAGAGAGAGAGACAGAGAGAGGCTGCCATTTAGAAATGTTTGCTGATAACATTGACTCATGTAGTCATCATGTATACTGACGAAAGTCAATGTCATCAAGTGATAACCGTTGTTCCCCAATTGTTCCCATGAACAAAACTTATCGAAACAATGCATAAATAAAAGAAACAAGTAACCTGTACCTCGATGTGTTAGTCATTATACACATTTGCACCACTGTATTCCGACAGACGGCAGCGTCAGCCTGGACCCGGACTGCCCCGAATATGGTGCACACAAGTGGTACCCCTTTCGGAACGTATGCGACTGGTACTGGGAGTGTGTGTCACCCAACGAAAAGTACGCTAGAGCTTGTTCCCAGGGCACCGCCTTCGACTCCAGCACGAGCCAATGCGACTTTGCTGCCAGTGTGGAATGCGGAGACCGTAAAATTCGATTTTGGAACACCGCACAATGAAGCCGCCTGTCTGATTGATGACCGATGAAGGCAGAAATTGCCGGCTGCGTTTGTTCTACATGTGTTTCCTTCGTTGTAGACATTTCTCTGACAGACAAAATTTACTCTCTAGTGTCTCTATTAGGTTCCTTCCCTTCAGTCTTGCTGGTAACCTAGCACTAGTACGTACAGGTGTATTGTGGGCACCAGAGAGGTTTTAAATACGTGGCTTGGTCTACAGTGTGTATTATTTTTTTAAATAGAAATGTTAGCTCCCCCTCCCCCCTTATAGTTTACAAAAAAAATCATTAATACAATATAAACGCAAAGACGTGTGGAATATTGATGACGTTTTTCTGCATGTTGACCTAACTCTCGCATCAGACAGCAGAGCTACACACTTTGCTTATCATAATATTTATTTAAAAAAAAAAGGAAAAAAAACGGAAGAAGGAAAGAGCGATTTCACCAAGATGCTGATTTCTATTAAACTCAGTGTGGGCAAGATAATGAACTTTTCAAACGCAATATGAGTGAATAAACCTCTTCAGTGTCTGGAAGATCTTGGGGCTAGGCACTACAAAGAATTCAACATTATTTGTATTGCGAATTATTTTCAAATGCTTTTTAGAAAAAAAGGACAGCACACACACACACACACACACACACACACACACACACACACACACACACACACACACACACACACACACACACACACACACACACACACACACACACACACACACACACACACACACACACACACACACACACACACACACACTACACACACACACACACACACACACACACACACACACACACACACCACACACACACACACACACACACACACACACACACACACACACACACACACACAGAAAACACACTCGAAAACTAAGCTTGCCTTTTCGCAGTTTTTTTTTAAACAGTATATTTTTACATGTATGGCCTCAATCCTCTTCTCCCATCAGAAAACCACCAAGTAAATCAAAACCCTATCATGTCAAGACATGATTTCTATTGCCCCCATATCCTTCCAGCTCCCGGCATAACCCTTCCCGAATGAGTTCATTTCTGGGAAACCTTGGCAGCAGTCATTTGAACAACTTTGGTCCAAATGTCAGATAACTCTGCGCTGTTGATGTCTCTCCGGTATGCCTTGTAATACGATTGGTAAAAGGACAATGTCTGATGTGAAAAGATGTCGACTTAAATAAATGAACTATAACAGAATGGATTAGCCGCGTATCACAATCAGTGACACTAGCTCTGCAAAAAGCGTGAGAATAGCGACAAGCCGATAGTCAAATCCAGTGGGAAACAGACGCCGTATGGAGGCTGCTATCACATGATTCAGTAAACTGAAATAGGAACCAACCATATGTTTGTCCTTGTGGTCCGACACTGGTCAGTCCATCCTGTGTTGTTTACATGTGATGTCCTCCCCGTTCTCTTCCCCTCTCCCATCTCCTACCTTGTCCCCCTCCCCTCCTCCCCTTCCAGGATAAAAAATCTCGGGGTGGGTGGGTAACCTATTTTCAAAATGTGGCGTATTTGTCAGGAAAGTCCGCCCTAAAGTAAAGCCTGTATGGAGTGTAATTAAATAATCACGGTGGGGCAAGGGTTTCATATATTACTTTTCTACTTCCTTTCTGAACATGTTCATATGCACATGAAACGCTGAGGTATTACTGTCATTCAATAGAGGATAAAACACGACATGAAAAAGAGGTTGGGCATTAGCGTCATAGTCCCGATCATTTTCGTACTGAATGAAAACGTCTGCTCAGCAGTCCTTCGAAAATAGTAATTGTTTCTGAGCCAGAATGCTTTGCTGGATTAAGTGGGTGAAATTTATTATCAAATACTTAAAAAGATATACAGCCTCTTATAGGTAGCCAACTTTATTTACCTCCGATATACAATGGCTTTCTTCCATGTACAAACTCCTCTTCCCTAACAACTGATTTCATTTTTCTTTTTTTTTTGGAGGGGTGGGGGGGGGGGGGGCTGCATTTTCCCCCTACTTTTTTCACACTCTGTTTTTGTTGATAACCACTTTTTCACTCATACTATTTTCCACCCATTTAAGAGATGCATTATGTATAGCCTCTTTTAACGTCATCCAATTTAAATCGAGCAAACTGTAGAATGTTATCTGGTATGAGGTTTTATCAAACGCAAGAGCAATAAGTGGGAATATTCTGAACTATTTAAAGTGTGATGGACTAACTGATTTGTGTGTGGGGGTCGTGGGGATGGGGGTGGGGGCAAAACCAAACATCTTTTGCTAGATCAGACATGTTCTTTAGTTAAATCTTCTCTTTGAGGTCTGACTGAAGCTCTTCAGTGTCTCTCATTTGTGGACAGAACCATGAGCTTAATTTTACCAGTTTACCACTTTAATACCAGTCGTGCGATATTAATGAAGCTTAAATCAGTTCTGGAACAGTACTAATTGTTCAGTTCATTGTTGTTTGAAACTTATCCATGTTTTTTTTGTTTGTTCAATGAAATTTTTACAGGAGTTGTCCCATGATGGAAAAACCATGCCATGTAACCCACCTTATGACCCACACACCAATTTTTTTTCTTTTTTCGATTCACCGAGACATCTTGGGATTGTGATGAATGGGGCATGCTTTATTGCCAATAAATGATCTGGTACCTTTCTGCAAACTTATGTGCTGTCACTTTATTTTCACTTTTCCACCACGTCTCCCTCATCCACTTACACATGGGTTGTGTTTTTCCCGCCCACCCTTCTTCAAAGGCTTAAGTGAATCTCCTTTCTATATTTCTATCAGTATCTTATATTCCATATCAAGAAAATGAAGAGAGAGAGAGAGAGAGAGAGACAGAGAGAGAGCGTTTGTTCTACCTGTTCCCGCATATTTGTTACTTAAGATAAGATAATGTTGCTTATAGCCCAGCCGACCGCAAAGGGCCACATCAGGGCTGTCACCACGTTAAAATATTTGTTACTTACACACACACAATCCATATTCAAACGAAAGAAATAGTATTCCCTGGTTCACTTTTAGTTTTTGTTAATCTATCCACACACACACAAAAGCAGTGAAAATATTGCTTGTGGCGAGAATTTAAAAAAAAATCCTGTTGTCCAGAGGTTCAAAACCATTCAAAATCGCCAAGCACATAGGTCAGTGATACAGATCTTAGTGAAGCCCAGATTTTAATGGAAGAAGAAAGCCATGAAACTTGACAGCCATTGTTGAAAAGTACCGAGGTTTGGTGAAAAGCTTTGAAAGCACACCTTGCCCATGAAAAATCATTTTTCTCTTTCCAGCCGAAAGTGAATGCTGAATGAAATCTTACAAAATTGTATGTGTGTGTGTCTGTGTGTGTGTGTGTGTCTGTGTGTGTGTGTGTGTGTGTGTGTGTGTGTGTGTGTGTGGTGTGTGTGTGTGTGTGGTGTGTGTGTGTGTGTGTGTGTGTGTGTGTGTGTGTGTGTGTGTGTGTGTGTGTGTGTGTGTGTGTGTGTGTGTGTGTGTGTGTGTGTGTGTGTGTGTGTGTGTGTGTGTGTGTGTGTGTGTGTGTGAATATTTTCTCCCTTTTTCATCTGTGGGTGTTGGAAGAAAAATATGAACGTTCAATGAGAAATCTTTTTTTCCCTATATTCCAGTTTGAAGAGGTCTCAAGTCAGTAAATTGAACATAACACAACCATCCACCCCCTCTTCTCCCATGCCTATGCACTGGCACCTGCACAAAAGAAAGACACAGGATCCACTTGTACCATTGCAAGTTTTATTTCAGTTCATGTTGCCAAAACATAATCATTTCATGCATAAAACTGCTGGTTGTGGGGGAGAGCAGGGGAGGAGGTTTGACCATTCATCCTTCTTTAACGCAAGCATCAGCATTTTTTTCACACACAATTGCATGCAGTCAGAATCATCAGTAATTGATGAGATGGGTACAAGCAAATGAAAGCAAAAGCAAGCCTTGGAAGTGGGAGGAAAGAACCTAACGAAAGGCAGTAATGCACAAATAAAAGCCACACACATGACCCTCCACAGTAACACGAGTCCAATGTCGCCATTTTTCTTCTTCACTTTTAACTTTCATACATTTCTTTATGTGTAGCCTATTTAACCTCTCTATTGCAACTCTGACAAACATCTTTGAAATTCAACAGGGTCAACCCTACAATCTATTAAAAAGAATATGATCCCTACCTCTAAAACATCCCTTGTAAAAAACAGCATCGAAAGTTTCTCCGAGGAGGGTTTAACACCATTAATTAATCTTCTTTCCACCAAAACATGAAATTTCATAAAAAATGAAATAAAGTTTGCCCAAAATATTTTACACCATATAAGATCTTTTGCTCAAACACATAATGAAAGCAGACCTTTAACTAGTGGTGAAGTGAAGGGCCACAAACCAACAAAAAGACAAGAACATAACTTTACCAAACCAAATCACATTTAAAAAAAAACAGATAGACAAGAGACCCAAGCATTTAACCACACACACACACAAAAGAAAGATGGGTTAGACTGAGAAGGGAAACAGTTTTAAAATGATGTATTACAAAATACAGAAACTAAGAAAGTCAACAGATGACAATCTGGGTTGAAAAGAAGATACTACTCAGTACACACACACACACACACACACACACACACACACACACACACACACACACACACACACACACACACACACACACACACACACACACACACACACACACACACACACACACACACACACACACACACACACACACACACACACACACACACACACACACACACACACACACACACACACACACACACACACACACACACACACACACACACACACACACAAAGGAGAGAAAGAAAGGAAAGAGAGGGGGGGAATCTTTCAAATGACATAACATAAAAGAGGGCTGAGAGGATACAGATCTACCACACTTCACTAATAACCGACACACAAGTTCAAAAAGAAAGACATATAACAAGATGATGACATAAGAACGAGTTCTGTAATATTACATACTTTTTTTTTTTGCCGTATGCAGGCTGATACTCCTGTGGACACTCCCTGTATAGACAAGCAGGGATTAATCCCATCTACCCAACAAAGGGAGCGGAGTTTTGTGTGTATGACTGTTTTTTATCCCACCACTAAGGCAGCCATACTCCACCTTCGGGGAAATGCATGTTATGTGTAATGTGTCATCTGTACCAACGTCCAAGCTGGCCTTCTCTTCCGAAAGTTGGTGATGGGATTTTACATGTGTGCAAGATGTTATGCGTGTGTTCACACACAGAACCTCAGTTTATGGTCTCATTCGGAAGACTATACGGGAAATGGCAGTCGGAATCAATGTTAACTCCGAGGGAAAAATCCCCCTGTACCGAAACGGCCCGGCAGAGATTCGAACCCGCAACCCCAAGATTACGAGTCCGGCGCTCTACCAACCAAGCTATTTCGGCCCCCCGTATTACATACTAAAAAGAAAGGACAGACAGGGTTGAGAAGAAAGAGTCTGACCACATTACAAAGAAAGAAAAAAAAAACCCTCAGGGTTGAGAAGATAAAGCTTCCCACCACATAACATTATAAACAACAAAACAGACAAAATTTAAAAAGAAAGACGAGTTCTGCCACATTCTTTAACAAACGAAAGACAGACAAGACTGTGAAAAAAGATGGAGAATTCTACCCCATTACCAGAAAAAAACTAAAGGACTGGGACAAAAAGAAGAATTCTGCAATACAACATATCGGAATGGCACAAGCAAGTTAAGTTAGATTTCAATATGTTCCATACTATGTACAGTTTTTGACGAGCCAATCAACACTTCAAACCCACTGCCAGTCTGGAGTACATCTATTATCATCAGTCATCTCTCTGCTGCTCGCCTTGTCTCGAAATCTCCGAAAACCTCTCATGTTTCTCTCTTGCTTAAATCTTTGCACTGGCTTCCTGTTGAAAAACGCATCAAGTACAAACTTGCTTTGCTCTGTTACAAGGCACTGGATGGCCTCGCTCCATCTTACCTCTCTAAACTTCTGTCGACCTATACTCCTTCCAGACAGCTTCGCTCTTCCTCTGACACTCGCATTATGCAGATCCCTCGTTTTCGGGCCAGAACACTTGGTGAACGTTCTTTTACTTTTCAGGCTCCTTCCTGCTGGAACAATCTCCCTTCTGCACTCCGAAACTCAAACAGTCTTTCTTCTTTCAAGTCCTCCCTCAAAACAACTCTCTTCAAAACATAATTTTTCTGCTCCTTCGCTGGTGTGTGTGTGTGTGCATGTGTGTGTGTGTGTGTATTTGTGTGTGTGTGTGTGTGTGTGTGTGTGTGTGTGTGTGTGTGTGTGTGTGTGTGTGTGTGTGTGTGTGTGTGTGTGTGTGTGTGTGTGTGTGTGTGTGTGTGTGTGTGTGTGTGTGTGTGTGTGTGTGTGTGTTTGTGTGTGTGTGTGTGTGTGTGTGTGTGTGTGTGTGTGTGTGTGTGTGTGTGTGTGTGTGTGTGTGTGTGTGTGTGTGTGTGTGTGTGTGTGTGTGTGTGTGTGTGTGTGTGTGTGTGTGTGTGTGTGTGTGTGTGTGTGTGTGTGTGTGTGTTAGGGCTTATTGTTGTAAGCGCTTAGGGCTTTTGTTTAAGATTAAGCGCACTAAATGTTCCTTATTATTATTATTATTATTATTATTATTATTATTATTATTATTATTATTATTATTATTATTATTATCTCTCTATGCCCTTCAAACAACATCATTTGTTTGATGAAGGCTGTAGAAAGTGGGGAGATATCTATCTGTGTGTGTGTGTGTGTGTGTGTGTGTGTGTGTGTGTGTGTGTGTGTGTGTGTGTGTGTGTGTGTGTGTGTGTGTGTGTGTGTGTGTGTGTGTGCGAGAAATCTCATTTCTGGGGAAAAAAAGACATTTACTGTTGGCAGCACTGGGATTTGTTCTCCCAACCAAAAATTACAGCATGATCTGGATGAAACTGAAGCTTAACCCCCCACCCCCACCCCCCACCCCCACCCCCGGGAAATTATAGCATGATCTTGATAAACCAAAACCTTAAAAAAATCACCCCCCCCCCTCCCTCCCTAAACACACATACACAGAATTAAAATCTAAATTTACTACAGCTTCCAATAAATCAAGACAAAAATACTTCACTAAAATGCACACTTGGACACACATGGAGATATCAATTTTGCTAATGATTTGCAAGTTCAATTATTAGTTTTACAAATTAATTAAATACGAAGTTGCCAATTAAATTACACATTATCACAAAGAAACAAAGCATGCAAGGGAAATGAAAGGAGAAAAAAAAAGAAGTGTACACATACTTTCAATAAATGCACTCATACAGAAGCATATACTGTTCATTTAAGCCGACTTTTCAGAACAAAGATTATGACCACTATAATTATGCCAAAACCCAAAGAGCTTGACTAACATCATGAAATGAATGATCACAACATAAACAAAATCAGTCTCTTAAATCAACCGAGGCGAAGCAGTGATGGCTTGTGAAGCAAGGAGGGTGGTGGTCGTCGTTTGTTTATTCATTCTTCAGCAGTCCCATCTTCTGTGCCACTCTTGTGACACCATCCCCATGCCATTCATTCTGACCCTCCCTATCCCCAGTCACACCTGGCTTGTCCCACTGCAACCTTGGCACCAGCAACCCATAGGGAGAATTAATGTCAACCCTTCTGACCACAATAACTGTTTAATCACCGAGCCAGCATGAGTGGGCTTCCCTCTGTGGAAAGGCACCAGAACATCCATCAAAGATGGTCCCCATGGACTCGCCAGTACTAGAGACCTTGACACGAGCTCATCTAGGGCACACATACAGACACGAAAACAAAACCGAGGTTCCCATGAGAGCATGTATGAAGGGCCACAGAATTGAGACTTTTAATGCTGATCAACGAGGATGATGATGATGATGATGATGATGCAGTGGAAGTCCTGGTCTGGGACTGCATGACAGGGCTGAAATCTATGCTCACTTTTTTCATACCATACCATGACATGACCAGGCCTGAGAGATACAAACACCTGCTGTGCTTGTCAGACAATCTGAGCAACACTCTCAGAGGCACATCCATTCAGTGGATGGAACTTACATGTGTGGTCCCAGGTCTACTGAGCCCAGTAGAAACTTAAGGTAGAACTAGCCCTAATGAGCTGAAAAATCCCACAGATATAAAGCTCTGATGGGAAATCAAAACCATGACCTCCCAACCGGGAATGCACAATGCTACTGTGAAGCGAATTTGATCAATTTTGATTCACATGGTATATGTTGGCTTCATGTGTTGTTCAGTCTGTAGATTATATTTGCCGCCACAAAAGAGGGCATAGGGCAGGAATGAACCAATAAGACATTTGTGGATAGCTTATAACCTAGCAACCTATTGTAGAGTTGTTTTTTCCCCCTCTTTCAAGCAATACTAACTAGAATAAGACTGATATTTTGCTTAGGAATTATTCATTGCTGTGTGTGTGTGTGTGTGTGTGTGTGTGTGTGTGTGTGTGTGTGTGTGTGTGTGTGTGTGTGTGTGTGTGTGTGTGTGTGTGTGTGTGTGTGTGAGTGTGTGTGTGTGTGTGTGTTGTGTGTGTGTGTGTGGTGTGTGTGGTGTGTGTGTGTGTGTATTTGTGTGTGTGTGGGTGTGTGTGTGTTCAACTTTTTGAAGAAGTATGGATGTGTGTGGTGAAAGTGGCATGTCTTAGAGGTCTGTTCATTTAGTAAATTATGACAGTACAATCAAAAGAAGCCCAGAACACTAAATTTGCGATAAAAGAATTAAAGAAGAGGCTTTATCTACTGCTCTGTTATTTTTGAATGCTTTTAATATTTGGACACATTTTCTTTATTACCTTGACGCAAATATTACATGGTACGTTTGGAAATTCTTTGCAGCACTTCAGATCAGATTTCATTTTTTTTAGAAACATTTCAAATTACACATTCCAATCTGTAGAAGCTTATCAGTTTTAGTATTACTTAAAAGCATACAAAAGACCCCAAGACACCCGCACAGTAGATGATCGCCATCTACCTTTGACTTTTCAATAAGCGCAATCCGTATGCATCTTCTATTCAAGCAGTATTCAAAGGTTGAAATTAAGCATTTCAATGCACGAATCAGAACTGATTTGCTGTCATATGCTATCTATTACTATTAACATGCTAACTGAATTCATCTTCAAATAATCTAACCATCCAGTTATGTAGATAAGATCCCAATCTTATATTCAATGAAGGGAGAATGTGAGGATACAATAAACGGAATGACAATAAAAGCAGAAAAAGAAAGATGCCAGAGATAGGAACAAATGTGAGGTGGAAAACACTGCGAAAGTTTGCACAAACATGAAAGATAAACTTTCTGCATTCAACTTTAAGCCATGCAATGCATCTCCAGGCACTTTCATCTAATCATTCTTGACACTTCAGTCTTAGACACCTATCCTCTCAACCTCCTTGTAAAAAAAAACAAACTCGCATCCAGCATCTTCAGATCAGGTTATTAAACTTCCCTCTAAACTTCCCTCATTCAAGTATAAAATAAGCAATTACAGAACAGACAGCAAGTCCGATGGTGGAACAATTAATTGATTAATAAGAATAAGATACATAACCCAATTCTACAAATCATGTCAACTGGAGTTTCTGTGCATCTTTGATCACCTGCTTCACCCAAGACCTCATTATTCATTTCCAGTTTGATAGGCTTCATTTTTTGTTGCGGCCATAGCAACACATTTTTATCTTGCCCTTTGCATCAGTAAAAGGATTGTCAATCAGTTCAAAAAAAGGGGGGGGAGGGAGGAGTGCACTCCACATAAAACATCCAATTTTTAGTTGTGATATTACCCTGAATCTGGGGAAGCAATATGAAGCTGGGCAAATGTGATCAGTTGTTAGCCTCATGGTCCATGACTCAGAAAGTAGTTGGGCAGATCTTTATAAAGTTTTGCACTTCATGAATGTTTGTATAATTTAAATATTCATGCTGTCAATAACAGAGATCTTTAGGTGGTTAGATTCTAGTCTCTACCAATCATACTCCCTCCTCCCCTTAGGAAAATAAAAAAAAATATTAAAAAAAAAAAACAGAAGAAAAACCCTGCTTAGAATCCCACCCCGTTTCATGCACTTCAGAAATAACAGGCACACAATTAAATAAAAACAAGAAAAAACCCCCACTGCTCAACACTTTATCTGTAAAATCTCTCTGGGCTATATTGTTATGTCCTCTCCTTAAGTTTTCCCTCTTTGCTTTCCTCTGCTGGAGAACAGCTGTCCTACTTTTGTTTCAATCATCAGCTACAGTGCAAACCCAGCCCAAGTATCAAATTCTGAAAAGCAGCAGTGTGTTTGTCCCTTTAAAAACAGACCAACAAACAACTAACTCAAGTCATCCACACTATCCAAAAGGGACAAATTCTGTTTAAAGAAGAAAGGAGGCGGCTGGGAGGTGAGAATGGCTTCGCAGAGCTTTCAGGGCTTAAAATGGTCTATCCAAAAATCAGAGGAAAATTTCTGAAGTGGCGAAGCCACGAATGCGTGCCTGCGAAGCAGGCACGCCCTGCTAGGGGGGTCTGGGGGCATGCCCCCCAGAAAATTTTGAAAATCTAGAACAAAATCTGTGCACTCTGGCTCATTCTGAGCCCTATTTTTGGGAAAAAAATTGCACAGAAAAAGTGCAAGATTTAATGCAGGAAAGGTACATCCATACAGATATTCAATCCACTGTCAAAGACAAGACAAAGGTCTTAAACATCGAAATCTAAAATGATATTTATATCAACACATTTCATGTGAAAAGAGCATAAAAAAGACCAACAGGTTATCAAGACAAAACAAAATGGTTATTGGTGGAGACACAGTTATCAAAATTCAAAACTCACGTTTGGAATGTGGAACTAAGCAATCTGAGAGGGGCTGGTTCTGTCGCCTCTTACGACAAGCACAGCCAAGCTGCAGAAATATTCTTTCCCTTCCCCTTGTCTGCAGGGGAAAGCTGCGATCGCGGTGTCTCTTTGTGACAAGATGCTCTTTCAGTGCGACGATCCCGCGGAAAGTGTAGACGATGTCTGTGGTGCACAGTACACATCTTGTACTGCCTGGCACGTCAACCTTTCGAATATGTTGACCGATCCGCTCGAATTCATCGGGATCTGACCTCACTTTCACGGACTTTAAAGTCCACTCCCACCTCCATTTGTTTTTGATCCCGCTTTCGTCAAACTTCTCTCCACGTTCGATGATTCTCACAGTCGCCATCTTGATAGATTAGGCGCCTAAAGCTACCGGTGCGAAATGGCTGTTTGCGACTTTGAACCGAATACGAATCAGAACCATATGCGAATGCGGACGCGTTTGGGGCGTTTTAGATCGGGTTTCTTTCCCCCGAGGAAATCGATTTTTTTTCCCCGAGGAATTTTTGGCTTCCCGATGAATTTCTCGGATCCGAGGAGGATTTTAAGCCCTGAGCTTTGGATATGTCTGCGCATGTGGGAATAGGGAAAGGGGATCACAATGAACATTCAATTTGAAACCGATACAGGGAAAAGGCTCTCACGAGGAGTAAGATGGCTGCCACACAGTCAACATCCGAAAGCCGCTCACAAAAAGCAGTCTTATACATCACACAGGACACCACCATGAACAGCAGACTGGTAAGGGAGCCTGCCCCACTACCCTAGTCCAATCTCTTATTTTCAGGAACAGGGCATCAACATGTATAGCTTCTGAACAGGTAGCACCCTCTCCTCTCAACTACGCTGATTAACTGGAAAACTGCAGATATGCTATCATACTCCCTCTCTCCTTTCTTTGCACTCTGCAGCATTCTCACACAGAAACTGTACCATTTTTATTTTCACAGACACCACTTCAGACTGAGGGAACCATTGGCTTCAACTCCTGACCTGGTTCCTTTTTAGAGAGGAAATCAGCATCGCTGCTTTCCCTAATGGTGATAGAAAGTCCATCAAGATTGACGTCAGTGATACTAATCTGTCTATCAATAAAATGGGCAGGAGGCACCCAGTAATTCTTTTCAACTACTTTCATTACCGGTTTTCTTTCAGGCATAGTGAGTGGTTTCTGCGAGTCGGCATCATCTGACTGGAAATCATAGATACCAGAGTCCACAGTGGTCTTTGAGTTGGGGTGATTGTTGTTGAGCTGTGACGTCGGCTGAGGGGATAACTGGGGAGGCTGGCTGTTGCTTTTGCTAATACTGGACACTGGTTTAGAGATGCTTGCACCTGAAGGCATGGACGCAGTGTCTACATTAGCACTTTTGGTCACACCTGAAGATGCCTCTTTTTTCTTTTTGTTGCTGGTATTTTCTGAAGTCTTTTTCACCAACAGCAGCTTCTTAGGCTTGGGCTTCTTTGCTGTTGAAGACAAAGTGCTGCCTGGTTTGCGGCCAGGTTTTGCCTTTGGTTTCCATCCAGTTTGAATCTAGGTGGCTTGGGTGGCGGTTCCACATACCCTGGCATACCTGGGCGTGGATGTTTTGGGGGCCTGCCTCCACCACGTTTGACTGGAGGTGCCGGTGCAGCAGAATCCGCCGAAGAAAACATTTGCAGAAGGTTTAGATTCTTCTTTCTTCTTGCCTGCGGCACTGTCCATCTTGCTTGGAGACTGGGACGTGGAAGGAGCTGCACTATCTTTGGCAGAACGAGAAGCATCAGTTGAAGATGTGTTCTGTTCCTTGCTGTTGTCATCACTGCTCTCCTCACTACTGCTCTTCTCTTCATCTGAGCTATCTCCGGTGTTCTACAGGAACATACAAATACAGAAAATGAGACATGTGCATACTTAACATGACAGAAAAACTGCTTCTTTGAAAGGAAACAGAAGAAAAGTTATCAGGTTTCCAAAAGTTAACTATCATCATCACAATCTGCGCTCTTGGAATCAGTGAACCAACTATGATAAAAGGATAAAGAACTTTAATCAATAAAGAAGTGATAAGGAAATGGTAACTCTAACAGTACATGTTTACCATATAGTGATAGACAACTCAAGATCTTGAACTGGGATGAAACAGCCTAGCAACAACATCACCCACTACTCAAGAATCAAAGCACTGGAGATAACATAAAATACATTGTTCGTTTGTAGACAATAGTAAGATCTTGTAACAAAACAGTCACAAAGTTCTGATTCATTCAGCACCATCCAAAAAACTTCCAGGCACAAATTCAGATAAATCCTCTGATCTAGCACAGTACAAGAATTATGGATAACTTTCATCTACTATATGATATCACAAACCTATCAAACAACAGAGCTCTGCTGCGCTATCCTAAATTATTTTCAAAACTTGAAATATGACACACACATAAACACCTGTGCATCTCAACATACACACGCACTCAAATGAATAAAATTGGAGAAAGAAAGTAATCAGTTGCAAAATATGTTGCACTAAATCTCTAAAGATACCGTTTCTTTCTTTTTAATTTCATTATTAGAACATCAACCTGGCTTCACCTGGTCCATAACACCCCCCCCCCCCCCCAATTCTTCTATCTATTTCTGTCTGTCTCTCTCCATCCACACCACTGCCAAAAAGTACACTGATGATCAGGAAGGAGTGGGAGGGTTGTGGGGTAGGGGTGTGGGGATGACCCGAGACACAGTGATATTACATAGTAACAGGAAGGGAGAAACATGCAGGGTTCTTACAGACTCCCAAGAACAAAATTCAAGGAGTTTTCAAGGAGCGTTTATTTTATTTCAAGGCAAGAGGTGGCACGAAAATTACACCATTGTTCTTTTAAAACTTCATTTTTTTCTATTGTTTATGTTAAAAAACAACAACAAAAAACATGGAAAAAAACATATATTTGGGAGATTTCAAAGCTCTTGTGTGATTTGGGGATCCCAAATGGTGGCAAAATTATGAAAATTGAAAAAAAAGGTTCATGACAAGAACTGTATTTGTATCATAACAGACATAAGGCACTTGAAGCATGACTTTTCTTGTTTTGCTTAGCTATAGTAATGCAATGACAAAAGGATTTTTATATACTGTTTTGCTGAGCTAAAGTAATGCAATTACAAAAGGATTTTCATATATCTAAACTGCTTTTTTTCAATCATTTGTTTCCATATGGGGGCCATCAGGCTTCGCGTTTCATTGCTTTCAATTTATTCCAATAGAAATAGCAAATGATACGTGCTGTTTTGACTTATAAATAAAATATAATTGCATGCAGAAACCATTTCTGATCAAAAGAAAAAAAATTACCAAGCTAGCTAGTCTGGATCCAGAGATATTAAATGAAAGTGAGGTGCAATGCCAAATACCTTGATTTTCCCTCACCACACTGAAATCCTTTGGCGATTTGACTATCTGAAAACACTGTTTGAAAAACCTGAGAATTCTGTTCACAAGAGCTGCAGGTTTGGTGCGCGTTTACAGTGTTCAGTGTCCACAGAATTTTAGATTTCAGCACATCTGTCTGAGCAAAACGAGTTCACTGTGGCTGAAGAGCTGGTACTGGATTCGCGCACGGACACATCACGATCAGGATTTAATGACGACACAACATTCGCGTTCAACACTGCTGCTGCGTCTTGTTAGTAAGAAAGTACGAGATGGGTATCGCTGCTGAAGATCTCGCCACCAGTAGAGCCACGTGCTTTTTTCCTTTGCTGTGGCTAGTCAGGGCACTCTCGCCCATTACTCGCACATCGAAACTTTTTTTGCAGACTGTGCAGTAGCAGGCATGTTTGTGGCTTTGTCTTCTCTCGCCCAGTCAGAAAACTCGGGTTTATCCAACACAGACGGTTGAAAGCACATGTGTTTTTTTTTCCTGTAAAATTCGAACTGTAAACTGTGTAGGAACGTGCAAAAACAACTGCCAGACACTAGCATTGTGAAAATTCTCAGGAACTTTTGCAACTTTGCCAAGTAGACCATAAAGTTAACTTTGTTAAATCGACCAACTCGCGTGAATACAAACACAACGGGCGCCATTTTTG
Source organism: Conus ventricosus (assembly GCA_018398815.1). Taxonomy (NCBI): domain Eukaryota; kingdom Metazoa; phylum Mollusca; class Gastropoda; order Neogastropoda; family Conidae; genus Conus; species Conus ventricosus. The sequence goes on from CM031595.1 coordinate 118,720,988, forward strand.
AAGTAGTGAACGGTATCTGATTGGTACCAAATTAGGCCTATGTGTGTTATACTTATAGACAAAGTAGCATATAAACCATATTGTAGTTTTCCAAACACAGGGTTCTCAGACTGAAGCTGTGCCTGTGATCATCGACCTGTTGTCATCCACTACGCCTCGCTGCTCTAGTCACCAGTGCTCGTTGGTGTAGGCTGTGCTGTGACAGAAAACGGTTGTCAGTCAACAGCTCCAGTGAACTGTCTGTACACGCCGATGGTTAAAGCCAGAAATATTACTTGCACACCACCAGTAGCGGTGAAGACAACCACTACTTCAAAGTAAGTGACTTTTTCCTGCCTCATTATGAAATAACATCAATGACGACCCACCAACCCACCATGTGCTAGACGCCGTCTCGCTGGCGCCGGCCCAATATACCACCCTGTGATAAAAACCACGATACATCATCTATACTCCATGATTCCAAAATTGAACTAGATAGCAAAATCACCATGCTGAAAGGAATTTTGTCACTGTGATCCTACTAACTATCCAACAGCGACTCTTGCCAGTTCCCATCCCCGACTGCCCCAGTCATGGACATGAGCCATATGGACAACCTTGTAGCAATACCAGCTCATGGCCATCAAACCCCTCCAGCCTTGAGGCTGTGTCTCAGCCCATCGTCGCCACGTCAACAAAGCACTGGATAAGTGCACAGAGTACCCTTGTACAGCCCTATTAGCAATCATGCTGTCTGGTGACGTGCAAATAAACCCAGGTCCCAATGCTTCAGTATACCCATGCGGGTTTTGCCAAGAATCCGTCACCTGGTCCTGCAAGGGTATTTGCTGCGATTCATGCGATGTTTGGTTCCATCATGCATGTGTTGATGTGGGATCAGCAGAATATGAGGCCCTAAGTCGACCAACAGTAGCATGGATCTGCCCCCGCTGTGACAGTATAAACTGCAGTTCTTTCACTTTCCGCAGTTATGAACTAGAGTGCTCCAATTTCTATGACCCCCTTCAACATAGCCACATTGAATCCGTGCTTCATCTGGAACCTTCTCACCCCCAGGGCCAGCAGCCCCAAAATATCAAGCAGTGTATCATCTACTAGCACTCCCAACTTCAGTTCCTCAGATAGAGGAAGGCAGAAGACAAAATCATCTGCCTCATCAGTCTTTCACTCTTTAAGCTCCCAAAAAAGACAAATCTAAGGGTTATGAACGTCAGCTGTCAGAGTGTAGGTGCCAAGAAACAAGAACTAGCAGCGGCAATACAATACATCAAGCCAGATATTGTCTGCGGCACTGAATCATGGCTCAGAGGCATAAAAACAGGAACCCCCCCCCCCCCCACCCCACCCCCACCCCCACCCAAGACGCCATCAAATCAGCTGAAATGTTCCCGCCCCAGTATGAAGTATACAGAAACGATCACAATATAATGGATGCGGTATCTTTATACTAGTACACAAAACATTACATCCTCTGAGGAACCTCAGTTGGTGACTGACTGCGAAGTAGAATGGGTGAAGGTGAAGATGAAAAACCAGAAGGACCTACACATTGGGGCATTCTACACACCTGATCGAAACCCAAACGACATCAAAGAACTCAACAAATCCCTAAATAGATCAACAGAAAACGGGAAGAAGCAAAGAGAGGTGATCTTAGCTGGGGATTTCAACTGCCCAAACATCGACTGGCACACCCACAGTGTTGGATCGTCGGGTAAGGACCATGATGTGCAACAGTCCCTGGTCGACGTCACATCTGAACACCTGCTAACCCAAATCCAGCTAACCCCGACCCGAGGTCCCAATGTCCTAGACCTGGTGTTCACCTCAAACCCCACCCTCGTCAAGACCTCAGTGAATGTCCCAGGCATCTCAGACCATGATGTTGTAGTCTCAGACTTTGACGCAAAGCCCCAGATACACCACCAGAAAGCACGTAAATGCTACAGATTTTGGGAAGGCAAATTGGGAGAAGCTCAAAGAAGGCATGGAAAATGCAGCGGCATCATTGAAGAAGAAAAGAGAGCAGGGAAGGACATCGACAGCCTCTGGACTACCTTCAAAACCTTCTGAATACATCAATGGGACAAACATACCCACCTTCTTACTCAGACCATCAAGCACATTGCCATGGCTGACTGTCCCACTCAGGAGGATGATTAAACGGAAGAAGAGGATGTTTCAGCGAGCCAGGGCGAAGAATGACTGGTCTGCCTTCCGTCAGTTCCAAGAAACACTGCCGGCGGGAGCTACGAAGAGCAGAATGGCAATATATCAACGGAACCATTCAGGAAGGCCTTGCCAACAACAACACGAAACCCTTCTGGCGTTACATCAGGTCGAGAAAACAAGACTCCTCTGGGGTAGCCCCACTTAGAGAGGACGGCCAACTCCACAGTGACAGTCAGACCAAGGCAAACATTCTACTAAAACAGTTCAAATCTGTCTTCACCACTGCAGTAACGTCCACCCTACCAAATTTAAAGAAGCCTACAGCCCATATTAAACCCATCCATGTCAACACCCACGGTGTAGCCAAGCTACTTCACCAGCTAAACCCAACAAAGCCTCAGGACCGGACAACATCCCAAACCGGATACTTAAGAACTTGGCCGACAACATCGCCCGATCTTGACCACAATCTTTCAGATCTCACTAGACACCGGCCGCCTACCACAAGATTGGCTCGGAGCCAACATATCTTGTGCTTTCAAGAAAGGTGACCGGCATACCCCATCAAACTACCGCCCAATTCTCACTGACATCTGTATGTTGTAAAACTCCTTGAACATATAGTCTGCCGCCATATCATGTCCCACCTAGAACAACAAAAAATACTCACAAATCTCAACCACGGCTTCCGTTCAGGCTTTTCCACCGAGACCCAACTGCTTACCACTACTAACGATCTCCTGATGTCCTTCGACAAAGGGAAGCAAGTGGATATGGCTATTTTGGACTTCTCAAAGCCTTTGATACAGTACCCCATGACCGTCTCCTCATAAGTTGACCAGTTATGGCATCACCGGCACCCTCCACACCTGGCTTACTGCTTCTTAACAGAGGAACCATGCAAGTGGTGGTAGAGGGCATTACATCCAACGCCAAAACTGTCGACTCAGGAGTCCCACAAGGCACCGTGCTCGGCCCCTCCTATTCCTGTGCCACATAAATGACCTCCCAGAGGCAGTCAATCCCAAGTACGCCTATTCGTAGATGACTGCCTCATTTACAGGGAGATCAACGACTTTAATGACCACCACACTCTACAAGAGGACCTCAAGTCACTAGAGTCATGGGCAGACAAATGGGGCATGCGGTTCAATGCTTCAAAATGTTACATCATGAGCATTGCAAAATCCTCTACCTCTCCTACTTCTATTCCCTAAATAATACCATCCTGCAGCAAGCCTCTCATAACCCATACCTCGGCATCCAATTTGCTGACAACCTCAAGTGGTCCCAACACATCACCTCCATCACAAAGAAGGCAAATAGCACACTAGGATTTCTCCGGCGAAATCTCAGACACAGCCCCCCCTCCTGCCGAAAAAATGCCTACCTTGCACTTGTACGCCCTGTCCTGGAGTATGCAGCAATCATTTGGGACCCGCACATGCAGCAAGAGATCAACATGCTGGAGCGCGTACAAAGAAATGCAGTGCGCTTCATAGCAAAGGACTACCGCTCCACCACGCCAGGCTTCATAACGGGTCTGCAAAGAAAACATGAGCTCACTACACTCCAGAAACGGCGGCTTCAACTACGGCTGGGATTCTTTTACAGGGTGGTTGAGGGTCTGGTGCCAGCGATCACCCGAGTGACTTCATCACACCTCAATAACCAGGACGACGCATCCGCTCCACCAGAGACAACAGAACGTACCTGACACAAAACCCAGTGGAGAACTACATACGAAATAATGATAGGTGCTACTGCATCCCAGAAACACACACCGATCAGTGCCGAAATTCATACTTCCCAAAGACAATAACCCAAGTGGAACCACCTCGACGATAACATCGTCCACCAAAGGTCAGTCGACAGCTTCAAGTCGGCTCTGGCAAAAGCCAGAAGTCGATGATTTCATCACGCTGCGCACCCCCCAGTAAATGGATGTCAGCGATGTACAAATCCAGATCCAGATCCAGGCATTTTCAAGCTCCGTTCACAATGAACTGAATAAGCCGGAAGCGCAAGACCTTTTCTTCGCGCATGCGTACAATTTTAAAATTGCGGAAGTTACAAATTATCTCCCTTGGTTCATTCTTTAGCAGACGACAACGTGGGATCGCGATGATGTAAAAATGTTGAAATAATTTTTCATCAACCTGAACGCATAAAAATCAAACTACCGTTTTTTTTCTTGCCACATTAAAAATATTTTGGAGATGATGGTTTGATTTTCAAGGGTTTTCAAGGAGGTTTGGTCAACATAACCACATTTTATTGATTTTCAAGGGGTTTCAAGGTCTTGAAATTGGCTCTCAGAAATCAAGGAGTTTCAAGGAGTTTCAAGGAGCGTACGAACCCTGACATGAGATGGACATGGCAGCAATGGGTATGACTCCTCCCAAATGCTCTGTTGTCGAGAAAACACGAATGAAAATTCAACAGGGGTGAGGGAGCAGAGGAAAGCCAGGGAGGAAAGGACGGGGCATACAGGAGAGAGGTAGCAAGGAGGAATAGAAGGCATGGGCGAGGGAATAGCAGCCCAGATCCAATGTAACTCATCTGACAACTACAGGGGGTGGAAGAGGGCCAGGGGAGGGGGGGGAGGTGAGGAGGAGAGCTAGGGGGAGGAGGAAGGATGGGGTGGGAAGAGGAGAAGGAGGGATAAGGGAGGGAAGTACGGTGACAGACACGGCTGCTCTCAAACATGGGACTGCTGAAAACAATACAAATACTGAAATCTGGAATTGAAACACTGATCCAGTTCAAGGATGAAGAAGTTGTTTTTGATAGATCAGCATAATTATTGCCATAATTTTCATTTCGGTAAAAAAAAGAGAAAACATGCTGATCACACACACACACACGCGCCAGAGAGAGAGAGGGGGGAAGAGAGAGAGAGAGAGAGGAGAGAGAGAGAGAGGAGAGAGAGAGAGAGAGGAGAGAGAGAGGAGGAGAGAGAGAGAGAGAGAGAGAGAGAGAGAGAGTCAGGTGAGTGAAGACAACAAATACAAGTGGCCTGTACACATACAGCAAGACTGTGTGATTCTGCTGACTGGCTTGTTATGGGCACTGCGAATGCCCTGGTCTTCTGTGGTTGTAAAAATAAGGCAGCAGGGGGGCTGTATATTTGCGATAGCTGACAGTCTAACTTTAAACTACTGATCGTATTATCACAAAGCAGTTATCTGTCTGTAGTTGTTAGACCCTTCATAGCTCATTTCTGAATACAGTTTACTTGAAAATTATGCTGCTAAGCCAGAATTAAAAGTCAATGTTTACTCCACCTTTTCTTTGCTGTTAAGATTCCCTCTGATATACTGCAGACTTTCTAAAAATTGTGTTGTTGATTGCAAGTTTTCAATTTATCATCTATTATTATTATTATTATTATTGAGAGTACTTATAAAGCACCTTTCCTAAGTTAGAGACAAAGCTCTAAGCGCTTCACAATCCACGCTCTCTTTTTCATAACTTGCTGCTTACCTGATTAGAGCTCCCGACTAAGAGCTGCCAGCTTGCATTACATAAGCACTTTCCCATGTCTTTCAGCTGAATATCTGTCACTCAGATTTTCGTTCATTCTTTCTCTTTTTCACACAGATGTATGCTATGTAAAAATTATACATGTCATCCATACCAGCTGAAAAAGTGACCCTCTCATCCCAAGTTGGTGATCTGATTTCACACAAGAGCTTATCGTATATTCACACATGGAATCTCAGTGTTTAGTCCCATTCACAGGATTTAAGAAATGAATACAAAACAATGTCAACCCAAAAGGAAAAATCCCAACGAGGTATGATTACACCCGATTTTTGGAGACAGAAGGCATATCTAAAAAAAAATCTGGAGATGCGTAACACTGAAAATTACTTGTTGGCTAGAAACTAGTGCTCTGTTCATTCATACAGTAAGGTAAGGTAATGTTGCTTATAGCCAAGCTGACCACAAAGGGCCATTCAGGGCTATCACCATGTTGAAGTCAACTCACAAGTCTCTAACAACAACACAAGTCATTCACACAACCCTTTAAAGTACACCTTCTAAACACATGGGAAATGTTAAAATCCTTTTTTTGTGTGTGTAAAATCTTAGATCAGATGAAAAAATTAAAATGTTGTTCTCTTTCAGAAATTCAAAGATCACATCAGATGGGACATCTCTGAACAAGGTTTTCATGGAGTCTGCTGTAACATGTTTGTCTTAATCATGCACGTCCCAACACTCTAAAAGAATGTTTCACTGTGAATGGTACATGACATGGACTGTACCCCAGAGCTTCTTCACTTTTCAAAAGATAAGAATGGATGTAAAAAGAGTGGCCTGCATGTAAACGGCACAAGACTGTTTCTCCTTTACAGCTGCTTCGGGAACATGGTAAAAACCCTTTCACTCTTTCAGGTTTGGATGGATTTTAAACAATTTGTTATCTGTCTGCGAGTTCCATTCCTCTTGCCAGAGGTCTTTGATGTAAGCCTGGGCTTTGGGTTTCAGATCACAGTGAGGGATAGGCTATCTGCTAAACTCTTTCGCTGTGGCACTCTTGGCAACTTGATCAACCAGCTCCTTGCCTTGAATGCCCACATGACTGGAAACCAAGCAAAAGCTATGTTGTATCCATCTGATTTCAGAGGTATACAGCTCTAACAATTTTAGCAGTTGAAAAAGCTTAAGATTATGGCTGGCAATGGCCTCCAAAGCAGAAAGTTAAGTCCGACAAAACGAGGAAAGCTTTACGTTTTGATTTAGAGACCATTTCAAGAGCCAGGACCAAGGCTGTCAACTCAGCAGTGTAGGCTCATTCATACATTAAATACATGCGCTGAATATTTACCTCCGCAGATCTTTTCTTTGTCTTCTGACGTTTAGCTCCTGATCCTGAACCTTCCCTCTGAGAGCTGAAAAATTGACACACTACAAACATGAATAAATATCAAATTGCGCACACACAAAAAGAAGAATAAAAACAGGAAATAAGTATCACAGAGAATGAATTTACACAACACACACCACACACACACACACACACACACACACACACACACACACACACACACACACACACACACACACACACACACACACACACACACACACACACACACACACACACACACACACACACACACACACACACACACCACACACACACACACAAAAACACACACACACACACACACACAGCAGTATTCTCATTCACATCATTCCAATGATTATATTCTGTAAAAACCTGCACAAATGATCAGTTTAGTATGTTTTCAATAATTAAAAAAAACTCACCAGATCAGCTTTAATACTATGTTGGTTTTCATATTCATAAATAACATACATAAATAAATCAACTACAAATAAGTAAATCATATATGCTATAAGTTAAATAAACAGACTGTCAAAGTCACTTAAAGTTAACCAACATCAAGGAAAACACTGAAGAGACCATAACACTTGATAAAAAAAAATTATGTCTAAACAGTAACTTTTTTTAACAATAATAATGACTGCTATCAGTATGCACTAAAACTGTAAAAGTAAAATTCTTTCAGTTTCACCAGTGTGACCAAGTTCCTGACAATCAGCAAATCCCTCCATTTTCATACCACTATGCTGTACAACTGCCTTCTTCACAGGAATTCTAATTCTGCAGTGCTAAGCCCATATGAAGGAATACCAGCACACAAAATTAATAAGATTACTTACTTTACATGAAAGTGACCACATTCTAGACAGCATCATTGCCACATCTTGTTACAAATCCTGCCAAGTTTTTTCTTCTTCTTTTTTTTAAATCTTACCAAACCTAAAAATATGATAAAAACTTTTGTGTGTAAACCTGGAGTGAATTTCTTATAAAAATCAAAGGTATTTGGTGGCACTGGTGAGGAGTGTTCGTTGTTTAAGATTATTTGTGGCATAACTCACTTCAGCCTGTAACAGTAAATGTATGGGATTGGTAACTCTTTAAAGTTTAAAATAAATAAAAAGTTTAAACTGGTACCTCTTTGCCTAAGAACTTCATTTTAAAGTTTAAAACTAATAAAAACACATACAACCACACCTCTGAGAGCTGGTGGAAATGTTGCATTAATATTGACATTTGTCTGTTTTTTTAGTGTGTGCATTTTTTCTTCTTCTATTTTCATTGTCAAAATAGATTTTAGTGTGCATTTCTGTATGAGTGGGTTAAAGAGGCCTAGATCAGAGTTGCTTCAATGAGAGAATGACAACGGGAGTTTCCACTCTTTTGAATGTGTTTTAAAGTTCTAAGTCAAGAAACTCTGAACACAAATAGAGATGTGGTTAGCACTATAGCTCTAAAACTGTTACAAGAGGGCTCAGATCTGTAGTTAAACTGTCTTTGAAGGCTAACTGTCACATTTACTGTGTTATTCAACTTTAAAAAAAAATTTAATTGGAAGCCCTGGAAGAAGTGGAGATTCGTTTTTCTTGTAAGTTGTAATGTTTATTAAAAGTTCATATGAATCAGAATGTCATAACTAATCCAAAAAAATATCTGAAGTGTGTTTTTTCATTTTCTTTTAATGGAATCATGCTAACAACATTTTTAATCTTCAGGTCAAAATTATAATTACATCAGTTTTGTTAAGAAAATGTTTCCACAAAGAGACATAAAAACCCCAAACCCAAAATACTGACACTTGTTCATTTCCCACAAGATACAAAGGGTTATTAAAAAAAAAAAAGGGGGGGGGGAGGGGTGAGAGAGGAGGGAGAGATTACAACTGAAACATGCTCACTTATTCAACAAAAAAACGCAAACAAAATATTTGTTAAAGTTCATGCAATGTACATGTGGGTATTCATGCAGACTTCATGTACACTAAAAACAAAAAATTTAAAAATAAAGAGAGGAGGGCAAAAGGAAGGGGTAAGAGACAGATAGAAAGAGTGTGGGGAGGGGGGTGGGAGGATAGAGGCTGGGTGGAAGATGATAGTAAGATGGCAATATCATGTTCTTATAACAGTTGTATAAATTTTGAACACAGGCACACACACCACATACAAACATCCGCATGCACACACACTTTCACAAACACATATCACACACACACACACAAACACACACACACATAACCAAAATGATTTTTTTTTCACTGACAGTGAACCCCCAAAAGAACGGTCTTTACATCAAGAAAAGTCAACATATCCTGACCAATGGATGATAAAAACAAAAGCAATAAATAACAAATACAATTCAACAAAAACTGCTTTACAGTGAATTAATAATACTAACTGAAATAAAGCTTGTAACTGTCTTGTGAGCACGTAGTGAAACTATAATCTGAAAGGTAAGAATCTGATAAAAGATAAGATAATGTTGCTTATAGCCCAGCCGACCGCAAAGGGCCACATCAGGGCTGTAATCTGATAAAAACAACTGATACTAATACACAACTGACACTGTATAAGTAATGATATCAAGCCAACAATTACTTAGCATACATATATTTTAACTGTTTTTAAAGGCTAAGAATACTTACCATTAACAAATAATTAATAAATCATTCTTATAATGAATAAAATTTAATTCATAAATGATTCAACCACCAATGACACTATCAGATGGCTGTAGTGTGTATATGCATACTGTTGTGGTTAGACTATATGTGCAAATGAAGCAGTTGGTGCCGAGTCTATTAGGTGAGAGCTGGCCAAACAGTTAACACGATCTAAGGAAACAGCAGCCTCTGTACAAAGAACATAACTAACAATAGTAACACGCAATTAGGCTGCATTATGTTCTATTAACACTCATCACAGAAGTAACCTTTTCCTATGCAAAAAAAAAAAAAACCCCAACAAAAATCCAAGTTTGAGCAAAGAACAAAATGAATGTGCAATCAATCCCTTGCTCCACACAATGATTAAAGTGTTCCTTTATGTAAATTTAAGCATGAAAAGTGCAAAGTTATGCAAGCCTGTAATCACTAAATGGACAAGTGGGCATTCAACCACATAGTTATTACATGGCTGAACAGTCCAAAACAGTTGAATAAAATTGTGATTTCAATGTCTGATTATATCACTGACTATTCTTAGACTCAAACCAGTCTCGACAACGCAACACGATCTAGGAATTTTGCAAAGTGGTCCCAACACCGACAACTCTGCACTGTCACTCAACAACCAGTGTCAGCACCAGTTCCAGACCAAAGAAAACTAGTGAAAAATAGATCACTGTAGGCCTACAATTTATCTAGATCTATGAAGTCAACAGGACACTCAACCTTGTACATTTTCCACACTGTTCAATTCGTTTGTTCAAGAAGATACCGATTTTTCTCAGTTTTTCTCCATGGTAGCAGGCTCAGCCATGGGAGATTTAATGACTGCTGACTGTAGTGCTGTCTTTCAAAAGAATAAAGAGGGAGTGTCTTAGATCCAGTGTGGGATTTTACTGGCAATTACCAGTTAACGCAATCACTATCGACATAAAGATACACATGTTGATCAAGTGAAGTCACCAGAGACAAAAACAAATCAATGACTATCACTATTACTGGATCAATGATACCAAATACGTAGAGAGATGATCTATCTTCTCTGTGCATTACAGTCAGTCACAGTATAGTGTAAGTAAATAAAAGTGTCTACTCTGAAGACCTGAAAGTGATTTGTAAAAAGAAAAAAAAAAAGAAAGAAATTTGCACATAATAACAAAAACTGTAACCACTTGCATAACAAGAAAAATGTTAGACTGAAAGTCATAACATTCTAAACAAAACATAACCCAAATCACATTATATAATTTTTTTTTTTTTTAATCTGGAAAAGAAAATAATGAAACCAACATAGGAGTTAATTGAGAATTTCAAAATGTTTTATAACAGTTACTAAATTCAAATAGAATAAAAAGAACTATCCTACATCTGGCAAGTCCAGTCTCAAACCCTGCCCAGTATCCTAACCAGTAGAAATGCCCACTACTATTCAAAGCTATTATGCAGATTTATAATTAAACAAACCCATCTACACTGTAACACATCATTTTGCAAGGAGCCAAAATTGAAAATGGTGTGATAATGAGGAAGAAGGTTGCCCATGTCAATTTGATAGATATTTAATGAATAGTGATGGAGTAGGTCTATACCATACTTACGCATAGCTCCTTCTTAGTCTAGGCAGCAGCAATAAACATAGCAAAACACCAACAAAATAATCTTGAAATTAAATTGCTTAAGTTCATGTAAATAATTTGTCTAAATTTGTATACTAATTAACATAAGTGCACACATGCATTTGCATGTCACAGTGTGTCAGCATGTACAGCTGTTGGAGTGAGAGAGTGTGTGATCCTGCACATCTTTGCCTATAAAAATATACACGTCAACTTTGGTGTGTGTGTGTGTGTGTGTGTGTGTGTGTGTGTGTGCCTGTGTATGCATGCACATGCTGAAACCGTCATTTCTAACGTGACAATTAAAACAAAACAAAAAAACCCCAAAAACTTAGTTTTATTTCGTGGCAGGACCTCTGATCATCAAGCTGACTTAAATCTGATTAAGAAGCAAAAACAAACAAAAAAAAACGAAAAACTGCAAAAATAGTCTTTAGTAGACTTCACAACTTTATTTCTGATGCAGTGCTTTCACACAGCAATAATAATGAAATATGTATTGAAACAATTACAGATTGTGAATGACGAGGAAAGAGATGATATCGGGTGGTGCAAAACCACCACTGAGACCTCAGATCTGTCTGCAGATAATGTGATCCCTTAACAGAAAAAATTCTTCTGTCTATCACCAGTATCAGGTTATTCCTTTGTTAATTTTCAGAATTTCACATCACCTACAAAATGGAGCAAGTCATGCACTGAAAATGAATATCATGTACACGAAAAAAGCACGAGCGTATGAATGAGAAAAGAAAATTGAGCAAAGGGTGTGAACACATAATGATTTTACAGCATAAGGTGTAAAAACAGATGATGACTTCGACAATTAATGAAGAAATGAAACAGATTAATGTGTTTACTAGTATACACATAGTTTTGTGAAGAGTGTTTTCCTTTCACATATATCTTTGTTCATCAGTTAGCCCATCAGCAAAAGCCATGCATCTGGATCGTCGGAAGTGAAATGCTGACTGCAGGGCTAGAAATTCCCAAGTAACTTTCATCTGTTCTAGGGACAAGTAGACAAGGAAGTCTGCCAACCAGCCGCCGTGGCGAAGTGGTTAGCGTCGCGGACTCCCGGCTGGGAGGTCGTGGGTTCGAATCCCATCAGAAGTCATGTGGGTTTTTCTGCCCCGACCGGCTCCTACCCAGAGTCGAGTTGCTGCGGACTCAGTTGGGAAGACTGGGACCACACAGTCGAGTTTCATCCACTTAATGGATGCGTTTCTGAGAGTGTTGCTCCAATTTCCTGACCAACACTGCAGGTGCCTGTATCTCTCGGGCCTGGTTGACGCCGGGATATATTATGAAAGGAAGCGTAGAGTACAGCCCTGTCATGTAGTCTCAGACCAAAATGGAAATCCGTAGCATCATCTTCATCATCCTCATTCTCATCGATCAGCATTAAAAAAAAAAAAATGTCTCAAATTCTGTGGCCCTTCATGCCCTGCTCTCATAGTGACCTCAATTTCGATGTCCTCTCCACGTCTGTGGCCTTGGTTTGCTTCCGTCGGGGTCACCGGTATCGGTGAGTCCATGAGGGCTGTCGTTGGGCGGACGTGGTGGCGCCCTCCGGAGGGAGGGCTCACTCACGCCGGCTCCGCGACTAAGCAATTATTGTCGTCAGTAGGGGGCTTAGTAGGTGGTGTCCTGCGTATGTTAGATCAGAACAGGCGCCACTGAACACCACCGAGGTGACTCGGAAGCAGTGCAGTGTCTCCTCCGGTGGGTTGCCTCTTGACGACTTGATATTGACTGCTCCCTGTAGATTGCCGGTGCCGGGGCTGAGGCGGGGCCGACCGGGCTGTGGCTGTGGACGGGGTGTCGGAATGAGCGGCGTGGGTGCACTGCTCTGAGGTGGCGCAGAGGTTGGAACAGCAAAAAAAAAAAAAAAAAAAAAAAAAAAAAAAGGAAGTCTGCTTGTCACCCCTCAATTTCTACTTGCCGCCCACATCATCTCCCCCTCCCCTCCCCCCTCGAGTAAAGAAACAGTTATAGAAAGTAAAAAATCAGTAGTGTAAGTCAGCTGAGACATAATTTAACAACAGTATGTTCTGCACTTCTTAATTTTTCTGAGGCCTTACAGAGACAAATATGATATTATTCATCCACCAGGATATATAGTCAAAGCTGCTTATAACAAATCGCTGGGGACATGCAAAATTGCTTCACTGTATCCGGCTTTCATTGCAACTGATGCGCTGGTTATAACGAATTTCTATAAGGTTGCTTCGTTATATCCAGCATAATGTCTTTCTCTCTCTCTTTTCCATCCATCTCTCCATCCCCCCCCCCCCCCCCCCCCCCCCCCCCCTCTCCACCCCCTACACAAACACACATATGGATGCCTGCATACATGGGCAGTAATCAAGCTCGATTCCAAGGCCATTATATACTATAATGAAAATTTTTCTTTTTCAGAAATATGGCTGTAAATTAATGGTAACAGATCACATAGGCCTATACAAATAATTTGAAGGCTTAGAAATTGGTAAGTAAAACCAACGAACAAAATTCACTGTATTATTCTGAAGACTCCGGAAGAATGGACCGTCAGAAGGCATTACACAGCACCATGATTTTAAGGTGGGAGAGGAAACGGCGGACTTTGCATTATTCATTTACTATTTCACACAAATCACTGTTAGGTCATTGGAGTATGCACTGGTATGGAAATGAAAAATTAAGTAATTGGTTTTAAAATGTACGCAGTCTGCCACACTAGAGAGCAATTTTTTGTGCCTGTCACAGCTTGAAAAAGAAATCACAAAAACCACAAATAATTAGTGTCTGAGTAAGGTCTTGGAAGAGACATTAAAAATTTTTTTTTCCTCAATCATTACAGCAAAAGTCGCAGATGTGGATTATTATGTCTAATCAAAAGTTCTTTTTTTTATTAGCAGTACACATTAGGTCACTCATAGACAGTTATGTTTGATATGTGAATGTTCACATTCTGTGAAACAACAGAAAAGGATGATTGTTGCCACACTGGACAGAAAAAAAAATCCTTCAAATGTCACATTCTTTGATGGAAGAGATAAGACTGATTGTTGCCACAGCTGCACGAAATAAGAAAACTCAACAATAACAATGAAGAGAAAGATCTCAAAAGGATAATTTTGTTTTCCATCCTCGTAACACAGTTGTCCACATGATTACACAAAGACACCTAAGTACATACATGCAGCGGTTCTGTCAAACTTCTTGTTTGATTCCCTCGGATAGGTCTGCGCATCTGCATCTCCTGACTTTTAAACTTCTGTGTAGACTAGAAGCCACGATGGTTGCCAATATGGGCAGTGCAATTTCATATTCTTCCGTCTTCTGTTTTGTTGGATTTCTTTCAACATCTTGAATAATTTCAATGTGTCGCTTTAACGACTGACCTTGCGACGTGCAGACGGCAGGATAAAATGGCCTATTAAATCAAAGCCTGACACCCTCCTTCCTCTTAACCCCACCATCGTCCCTCTTGCATCTCTTCTCCATCTACAACTGCTGACTTGATGCGAGTCGACTGCCCTGCTTTGACAATCACAGGCATTCACTTTACAGGACATTAGAATATGATTCTATTGCTTTAGAATAACAGGGGCGAGGTTTACCATACAGCAAACATACTGTTAAAAATACTGTGCACTTAGTTTTAATCTACCTATGTGCAGCCGTGTAAAAAATGAAACAAGCATAGGAATATGCAGCTAGTCCAACACATGTGCGACTTCTATTTAGAGCAATGCAAAGAGAGCTGTACATTTCATGTGCTATGCACAATCACAGGCATTCACTTTACAGGACATTAGAATATGATTCTATTGCTTTAGAATAACAGGGGCGAGGTTTACCATACAGCAAACATACTGTTAAAAATACTGTGCACTTAGTTTTAATCTACCTATGTGCAGCCGTGTAAAAAATGAAACAAGCATAGGAATATGCAGCTAGTCCAACACATGTGCGACTTCTATTTAGAGCAATGCAAAGAGAGCTGTACATTTCATGTGCTATGCGGACACTCCTCCATATCCCTTGAATAGCCAGTGACCATATGAAGCAATATATATCACAGCAAGCTAACCAACCATTTCTGAGAAATGGTTCCTGTATCCAGCTTGAACTCTTCACGGGGCCAAACACATGATTTGCTATTGGCGGCGACTTCGTTATAACCAGCGTGATTGCCCACTGGGGACCCCAAAACCATTTCTTTTTTAACTGCATTTTGTTACATCCAACTTCATTACATCTGATGTATTTTTAGTCATGTAAAGGACTTTTGCTGGGACCAACCTTTTTGCTTTGTTATATCCGGCATTTGTTACAACCGACTTCCTCATAGGCGGCTTCAAAAGTGTCATACTGTGTTTGAGTGTACAACCACAAGAAAAGAAAAAAATGTCATGTTTCTACTATTCACATGTTTCTGGACTGAATTAAAATAATAAAATTTGTCCTACTCTCTTACCACCTCCTCCGTCTCTTCAGCACACAAACACATTCTGAAGACATCCACTTCATTTGAAACAAATATAAAGGGAGATCTATTCATTACCATGCTGACCAAGCACTATGCCTAGTACATACTGCTGACACTTTTTTATGCATTGTAAAGAACATGCCTTCCCATAGGAAGATAGCACTCTGTTAGGATTCTGCTTTGAGAAAACCAGAGGGGGAAGGAGGGGGAGGAAGAGGAAGGGAGGTGGCAAGGAGAGGACAGAGTGGTATATGTAATATGTGAAAATGAAATGGGGAAGATGGAAGCACTATTGGTCTACACTGAAGCTTACTTCTCAGCCATCTCTCACCGACACCATTAAAAAAAAATTGGTTGCCCTATGGACTATTGGAGAAAGAATTCCCATTTGTCCGCCATGTCTTTCAATTGTCATGGACAATCGGACGGGTGGGTATTTCAAGCCCTGGAGATGTTCTTGGAGTTCACTTTCTTCAGTTGTCAACATGGCAGGAATGAAACGCAAAAAAACGAATGCAAGTTGACCAAAGGTGAAAATAGCAAAATCAACCAAAAACAGGCAGAATACTTTGTTGAATTTCTGAAATAGTGAATGGTTTTCCTAGCCAACACAAACAGAAACATCACCCACAGAGGCTGACAAAGCTATCTCAGTATCTGTGTTGACTTGTCATCAACAAGGTACATCAACAACAAAATTTTTGAACTGCAATGGTTGACCGAAGTTTTGGTGGCTGATGTTAAAAACTTCAAACTTGATGTGGTGCACAACTTGCACCGATGCAAAGCTTGCACTTTTTTTTTGCCACAGACAGATCTGGAAAAGTTCAGATCATTGACTATCTTTGTGTCAAAAATTCAAATAAATGCTGGTTGTAACATGGAACTGGATCACTTGTAAAGTATCCAAATCTATGTTGGAGACCATGAGTGGCATGACTGACACAGCTCATTTCATGATTTATAACACACACACAAACAATAGTGACATACACTGACAAAACACCCATATAAGCAATCTTACAAAAAATGTCTTTTTTGACAGTCATTTGTTTGTAACATTAATAATGCAGAATGCGAGTGAACCTACCCCCCACCTTAACTTTTTTTTTTTTTTGGGGGGGGGGGGGGGGGGGGGGGGGGGGCGTATGACAATCAAAAACAATCCTTACATTTTCACTGATGTGAAACCAACTTAAGTTATGCGTTGAATTTCTTGAAAGTTGTTGTCAACACACATTGGTCATAAACAATTCAAACATGGATGAGTTATAAAACCAAAAATCCTATAGATATAAATGTATTATTTACGTTTCTCTGGGCATTGAAATATCAAATATATATATATATATATATATATATGTCAGACTGCAACATCACTGATTTAAATCAATGCTTTTGAACACCCTGTAAAAACTAATGTCATTTAAGACGTATGCACGCAACAAACTCAAAGTAATATGATCTATAATTTATTAGACTGAGAGTGACGAGTTGTGTACAAATTACGCTCACTTAACTAAATAAAATTTCATAATCGTGCACCTAAGTGGATTCTACAATATTAATGTGCCAGATGAGTGGGCCTGACCGGTTAAAAGTTCCAAGGGAGGTAAACTTAACTGCAATTTGAACATCGCATGCTCACTCACCTCACTTTGAAGGAATCGATCAATCTCAGATCGAGTATGTTTTCTTCTGGCTCCCATGTATTGTACCTGCAAGGCAAAGAACAAATTCCGTTCTGATCTTAAAAAAACAATAAAACCATCTTAGAAACTAACAATACTGAACGTCTATAGTTACATGCTTACCACCACCAGTGAGAATGAAAAATGTTTACTACTCACTTGGGAGACCACCCTTTCCATTTCACGAGGTATTCGGGTTTCCCCTGCAAAAAGACGAAAACATGGAGAGTAATCGAACCCTAAACACAATGTTCAAATAAAATACGGATCGATGGGTATCAAACTGCTGTTTCGTACGTACCTTCCTAATCCTCTTTCTCAAAATCCTTTCTGCAGCAAACACTCCTTTCCCCATATCGGCATACTCCGCCATGCAGAGAGTAAACAATGGAACTTCGCTCTCCCAAAGACCATTCGACCACTGAAAGCCGAAGCATATCCCATAATAGTTTGCGGTTGGTGACGTCAGTTGGCCAAAGTTAGCGTTGATTGGACAGCCGTCTGCGTGTCCAGTAGTGAAAGTCTTTTGGCCTAGTGCTGTGATTGGCTGGCGAAGTTGTGGCTATACACCAAGAATTAATGCCCCAAGGCCTTGTGTAAGGTTACTGCATGCGAATTAGTCCATATACGCTAAACCACATCCGCTAAGTTTTGAGACCACACTGCGCATGATTTAAAGCTGATGGATAAATGAATCAATAACTAAGATGACAGAATGTAATTAGAGGTTCTCGTGGCTACGACTTAGCAGGTGCTTTAGCCCAACGCGCTGGTAAGACCTTGAATGGGCCTACCTACCTAACGTTGGTTGTGCCACTTCTATCATTGTATGTGTGTGTAGTGAATGTACACATGTGTGTGTTTGGATGTGTGGACACGGGCCCATGTGTGTGTGTGCGAGCGCATGTGTGTGTGGATGATGTGCGTGTTTGCGTATGCATAAAAGAGAGAGAGAGAGAGAGAGTGTGTGTGTGTGTGTGTGTGTGGGGTGTGTGTGCGCGCGCGCGCACGTGCTTGTGTGTACGTGTGTGCGCACGTGTGTGTGTGTGTATGTGTGTTAGTTTCAAATTTAACATATATCCACTCTAGGTGATATTGTTCAGCAATATATCCACTCTAGGTGATATTAGACGGGAAAAAAGACACCACCCTATCAACCTAGAAACAAACAAACAAAACAAACCCTAATGATGAAAATAGAAAACTGCAAAATGGTTTTGATGTGGAAGAGAAGAGTGAGAGGAAAGGGACGGATGAAAATATCCTTTCGTATATTTCATGTAGATTTAGCAATAGCTATATGATTGACTCACTTAAAAGTGACCTCATTAGTATAAGATGATAAATGTGAGAAGCTATAAGTACTTACTTATTGGACTCTTTGATAAAGAAAGAAAGAATTCATAGATTAATACTGGTGATTCAAAAATATTTCTAATAGTATATGTAGAAAGCATGGGTATAAATTGTTTGATAGCAGCACATGAGAGAATATGATCAGCTGTTATGTTCTGTCCACAAACGCATGAGGTATTTTTTGCGCCACCTGTGCATAAGGGACGATGTGGGAGTGTGTTTTAATGTTTGTAATGCTGACATCTGGTGTAAATAGGCTTACTGCGAGACTTTTAAAAGGAATTTTGGAAATTGTTCCAAGTAAAAGATTCCACTATACCATGTTGTTCTTGAACCGAAAGTGGAAAATTTATCTTGTGAAGAGAGAGCATGAATTAAACTGCTAATTTCAGGTATCATTTCTGATCTATTCTGCAATTTTAATGATTTCCGTGCCTGAAACACAAACTTTGAATCAACACAAAACAAACACTTGAAATATAGATCGTGGGAAATTTAGATGATACTTTAACGCCATTAATATTGGAGTAAGTTCAGTTCCGCAGCAAAAACTTATTTATTTTCCCCCAGTGAAAAACATTTCTCTACTTCAAAATCAGGAATCAAATAAGCAGAGCCTGCATCTTTCTGAATAAACGATCCATCTGTGTACACTTTCAAATGGTTTGGATACTTCTCTTCAATATGAGATTTAGCATTACTTGATAGAAGAAGTAGAGTGGGTGCGTCTTGTCCCCATTTCTGTGTACTCACAATTTTGAGAAAATTTAAAGTTTTCCTTGCTTTTGTTAGCAAATAATCTATTTGTGGATTCCAAGACATTTTAGATGTGAAGTAAACGCCCAAAAACTTGATTTGTGACACATCATTAAGAACTACACCATTCATTTTGAAAACGCATTTTGTCGGGATTCGAACCACTGTTGAATAAAACAATATTTGTTGTTTTTTTTCTGTAGACAAACTTAGTCAATTCTGTGTCAAATACTCTGCTATAATGTCGAGCTGTTTTTGGTACACTTTTTGTGGTGTGTATAGTCTGTGTTATACGTAATGGAGTTTTCTTTTTTAAAGTTACTTCCATCCACATGCATATATCGTCAGCATTTTGAACTAAGATGACATTTTTAGATATTTTACTGGGTAGATCACGCATTAGTAATGGAAATAGGAAAGGAACAATTATTGATCCTTGAGGAATACCCATTGTAAGAGTTCTTTTAGATGAATACGTGTTCCCTATTCTAGTTTGAATTTTTCGATTCTTTAGAAAACGTTTGATATAATCATGAATAATGACCGGACAGACCGATGGTTTTAAATTTAAGTAAGAACCGAGTCTGCAACAAAAGAAGATCACTGAAGAATACGAAAAATTCCAGCTCTGAACAAGCCGCACAGTATCAAAAAACCAACAACCTTGTAAAGAAGGAAATGATTGAAGCCAAAGAACAATGGATCAATAATCAGTGCGAGAACATCGAGAAAGGTATGGAAAAGGGAAACAGCAAACATGCCTTCACCACACTGAAAAACCTCACCAAGACGCAGCAAAACAGATCGTCAGTCATCGAGGATACCTCAGGCGAGCTGCTGACAGAAAGCTCCGCTGTTTTGAACAGATGGACACAGTACTGCCAAGAACTTTACAACTACCCTATACAGCCAGACGACAGTCTGTTTGAGGGGGACTCAACACCATCAAGGGAATCCTCACCACTACCAGTGATGAGAGAAGTGGAAGAAGCCATCGGCAGCCTTCCGGCAGGGAAATCACCTGGAGCAGACAATATTCCAGCAGAGCTGCTCAAACATGGAGGGAAGGAATTGGTCACTCTAGTAACATCGATTTGTCAGAAGATCTGGGAGACAAAACAGTGGCCCACAGAATGGACTCAATCACTCATCATCCCCCTGCCCAAAAAGGGAAATCTACGCCAATGCCAGAACTACAGAACAATAAGTCTCATTAGCCACACCAGTAAAATCATGCTCAGAGTCATCTTGAATCGACTGAAGAAAGAGGCGGAAGAACACCTGGCGGAAGAACAAGCTGGATTCAGGGCAGGCAGAAGCACAGTAGAACAGATCTTCACCTGCCGGATACTGATGGAGAAACATCTGCAACATCAGAGAGACCTGTTCCACAACTTCATTGACTTTAGGAAAGCGTTTGACAGGGTGTGGCACAAGGGTCTGTGGCAGGTGCTCAGAAAGTTTGGCATAGAGGAGGGTCTCGTCCAAACCATCCAGGCGCTGTATAACACCGCCAGCAGCGCAGTCCTCCTCAACAACCAGATAGGGGACTACTTCAAGACCACAGTTGGAGTCCGTCAAGGCTGCCTGCTATCTCCCGTACTGTTCAATCTTTTCCTGGAAAACATCAAGCGTGAAACCCTCCATGACTTCCACTCCACTGTCTCCATCGGAGGAAGAACCATCAATAATCTGAGGTTCGCAGATGACATCGACCTGATGGGAGGCAGCAACGAGGAACTACAAGACCTGACAAAGAGACTGGAAGAAAGGGCAGGTGCATATGGAATGGAAGTGAGCACAGAAAAAAGCAAAGTCCTGGTCAACAGCACAACCAACACCCATGCTGAAATCTACATGAACGGACAACAGCTTGAAGAAGTGGGCGCTTTCAAATACCTTGGCGCCACTCTCACCAAAGACGGTCGCTCTACAACAGAAATCAAGACCAGACTAGCGATCGCAACAGCAGCAATGGCAAAGCTAAACAAGATCTGGAAGAGCAGGGAGATCAGCTTTCCTACAAAGATGAAGCTGTACAAGTCCCTGGTGCTGTCCATCCTGCTGTATGGCTGTGAAAGCTGGACCATGACAGCAGAGACCACCAAGAGAATCCAGACGTTTGAAACTAAATGCTTCAGGCGCTTGCTCGGGATCTCTTGGCAAGACCGGAAGACAAACGACCTTGTGAGGAGCCAAATAACATCACTTGCAGGCCCCCAAGAACCCCTCTTGGCAACAGTCAAGAAGAGGAAGCTGTCGTGGTTCGGGCATGTCATACGCCACAATTCACTGCCCAAAACAGTCATCCAGGGCACGCTGGAAGGCGGCAGACGAAGGGGACGACAAGCCAAATGCTGGATGGACAACATCAAAGAATGGACCAGGATGGATGGCCCTACGCTGATGCGACAGGCAGAGGACAGGGCCGGATGGCGGTGCCTGGCTTCGAGAGTGTCTCTCATCTCTCCTCTATGCCCATCATGGGCAAGAGAATGATGATGATGAAGAACCGAGAATGCCACACTTGATCGTAAGCCTAAGTCATGTAAAACAAAATGTCGGTAATATACATTTACGTCTAGCAAATTGCATCTTTACGTTTGTTGAAAGTTTCATTAAGAGTTCTATTGTCGATCTACTCTTTCTGAATCCAGCCTGATTTATGGGTATTATTTCGTTCTTCTCACAAATGTGTATAAGTCTGTTAGTGCAGCTTTTGCCGTGTTTGTGAATGGGAACCATAATTGATTCTTTCCAAATTTTTGGTATATCATCATCACACCAGCATTTTTTAAATTAATATTTCAGAAAGGAAATTGATAAATTTTCTGGCTGATTTTTTAGCACCTGGTTCGAAATTGCGTCAGTCCCACCGACGTTTGTGTGTGTGTGTGTGTGTGTGTGTGTGTGTGTGTGTGTGTGTGGTGTGTGTGTGTGTGTGTGTGTGGTGTGTGTGTGTGTTTTGTTTGGGATGGAATTTTATTGCATCCTTGAGTTTCTGAAGCGTTAGAGGCGCATTAATATGGTGTGTGTTATCAGGAATAGGATCTTTGTAAATTTCGTTTTGCTCTGCTATGTCTCTATATCATTACAAATCTTTGATAAACCATTTCCACAGCTGACATCAGTAGACATGTCTACGAAAGCTTCTGCTTTCTGTTGGACACTTGGTAAGGTATTATCATTTTGTTTTATTGGATATGTTGGTAACTTAATGTCATTTTTCATTACTTTTATCTCCTGCCAAATTTTTTTTCCTGTATCCTTGTGTTCTTTTATTTCAATTTTGCAAAATGTGGACTAGTAGTGCTGCTTTGCATCTTGGATTGTTTTATCACTATGCTTACAAGCCATTTTCATTTCTCTATGTTTTCTACTTTTTTGGTCTGATCCTTTGTCCCTGATATATATCTTATATTTTTCTTTCTTTTTATCAACAGCACGTTTGCAGTCATCATTCCACCATACATTTACTTCGTGCTTCCCTGGTTTAGCTATATACATCCTTGGAATAGAATTATCTGCAGCTGCTAAGAGGGAACAATGAAATAAATCAAGAAGATTGTCTATGCGAACTGTGGTTGTAGTATCTATGGTCACAGTTTGAAGAAAGGCTTACAAAGCTGACCAATCTGAATATTTATAATTATATTTTGGCAGTGTATCAGGTTTTGTTTCTCCTGTTCCATCTCTTTGTTGATAGATACTTTAATGGGAGTATGGTCAGATCCTAGCAGGTCATCTACAGGATTCCATGAACAATCTGTTGCAAGTGAAGGAGAAATGAAAGTGAGATTTATGGCTTAGGGTCTATGAGTTGCTATATCAGGGATGCGAGTAACATCCATCATTTAACAAATACAAATTTGAGTCTGCTATGTTATCAACGAATCTGTTGCTTGTGATATGTGTGCAGTTATTATCCCAAAATGGAGCATGCGCATTAACCCAACCTAACCCCCCCCCCCCCCCCCCCCCATTTCCCCATCACCCATTTGTCTTGCTGGTCTTGAAAGTTTTTCAACCAGTCAGTGTTCATGTCATCTGGACCTCTAGGTAAGCATATAGAAGCGATGTTAAGAATAAAAGATGAGGAAAATCTGACAATGACAGCACACGATGAGACAGAGTCAATGTCCAGAGGGGCTGGTGAAGTTTTTTGACAGTAGTCCGGTCCTTCACGAACATAAATAGCGGTTTGAAACGCAGTCATTAGGATCAGTCTGTTCATAACTGTGGGATAATAAAAACCTGATATTTTTGGTAAAGCACTTTTGTTGACGTTCAAAGACTGAAGGAGTAAAATTTGGTAGCCGATATGGACCAAATACTCATTAAGGTAAGCAAAGTTTCTGGCAACAGAACGAGCGTTCCATTGCAGAATGTTAATATTTGACTCTTTAGATTTCTTCATCTTATGGTTTGAAAGAACAATTTAAAAATTAACTAATCATAACACAACTTAAAGTAATAATATTCACAACTAAATATCAGCTTATCGAACAGCCGAAGTGAAATGAAATGACAGCTTTGCAGAGATGTCCACTCTAATATCAGTAGAACCAGGCGGGGGAAACGCTGGAGGATAAAACCATTGCCCCTTTGGTGTTGATGACGGGATGATCTCCTCTAGGCCTTTCCCAAAACAATCGATGGTGGTGTTGCCGTAAGTTCCTGGCAAGAACGCACGCTCCTCTTGAGGGGGGGGGGGGGGGGGGGGGGGGGGGGGGGGGGGGGGGGGGGGGGTGGATGTCGTCCCGACTGAGAAGCCTGTAGTGGCTGGCCCACAGGTTGTCATGGCTGATGAAAGTAATGTCATCTTCTGAGACGAGCTTCGACTTTGCAAAGGCGTTCAACAGTTCACGTTTGAAGTTGTAGGTCCTTTTTCTGACAGGCGCCACTTGGCTTATTGCTATCTTTGCCTTTGAGAAACTGCTGTTTGATGTTCAGCACAGATCTGTATAGGTTTGTGCTGATGTCTGATGGTTCCTTTGCTTTAATGTCGTTTAATCCCACATGCAGAGCAATGCAGTCCGGTTCAGGATGAAGTTGTTTCTTTGCTTCTTCCATTGCTGCTTCACAGTCATTAAATGTGAACACTTTGCGTTTGGCAATCTGTAACCCATAGGCTATATAACCGTCCTAGCCGACTGCCGTCAATTTTATTCAAGACGGAGTCTTGAAGAAGGAGAACAAGAGGAGCTGTGGAAGACCTTACGTCATTTACTTTGTCGGTGTCATGCCTGTCTTAGTTTGACATCATGCATTTTGTTTTGTTTTATACCAGATTTTGCTTCGTTTATTACATTTTCTTGATTTTTTTTCTTCATAATTCTTATGATCCCCACTTGCCGGATTGTATTTTACCGCATCGGCATATGAATTGAAACTATTTTTCGTGTCAGTTTGTGTTTGAGCGTCACTAACCTTTTCTGAATCGATCGGATCTAAATCATGAGCTGCAGCTGCTTTCGCTGCCTGCGCCTCTCTTTGCGCTCGAACAGTTTTTTTTTTCAACTGTTGATATTCTCATACACAGACACGAAATAATTTCAGCCATTTTCAGCTGTGACAAAATGCTCAGGTCGGATTCCGTCAAGCATCGATCATCTTCATTTGACCGATTTGGTCTCTCCACTTTCGGCGCTTTATCGACGCCTTTAGTCAGAACTTGGCTGTCCTCACGTTTGTTGCCCGTTTTTTGTTTGTTTGTTTGTTGTTGTTTTTTTACCGTTAGTGCTCATCCATTTCTTTGGTGTTATTTTGTGAGAAGTGTGGACACATCCCATACTTCTCGTCCTTGTCATTTCTTGCGTTAAACCCCGACAGTTGAAACTCAGAGACTTGCGTTCTCCGCCGTCTTCTCACGTGTGTGTGTGTGTGTGTGTGTGTACGTGTGTGTGTGTGTGTGTGTGCAGAAGTGCATGAGCGCACACCATCTCACGTGTGTGTGTGTGTGTGTGTGTGTGTGTGTGTGTGTGTGTGTGTTCTCCGATAAAACACAGTCTAGAGGTGTAGCAATGCCCAGTAACAATACTTGTGAAGAAATCATAGACAGACGCGGAAACTTTATGTATTTATATCAATTTTCTCTCTCGTTCCCGTGACCTAAGTGGTCGTAGGGGAGACATGAGGGACGACTCCGTCAATCTTCTTCTCCACATCGGTCTGTCCTCTGCTTCTTGCAGAAGTTCTGGCAGCCTGAGGTTTGTCCATTCTATCACGTTTTCCAAATAGCTCTTTCTTTGCTTGCCTCTCCGCCTTCCTCCTTCAAGCGTGCATTGCAGGATTGTCTTCGCCAGCGAGTCGTGTCCTGCCACGTGGCCAAACCACATCAACTTTCTCCTCCTGACTGTAGACAAGAGGGGTTCTTGTGGTCCTGCCAGTGTGACCACCTGCTCTCGGATAGAGTCGTTGGTTCTGTGCTCTGTCCAGGAGATGTAGAGCAGTCTTCTGTATGCTTTCATTTCAAAGGCTTTGATCCTTCTTCTCCAACTCTGCCGTCAAGATCCAGCTCTCACACCCGTACAGGAAGACTGAGAGGACGAGGGCTTTGTATAGCTTGAGTTTCGTAATGAAGCTGATCTTATTGCTTCACCACAGCTTTGTGAGCTTTGCCATAGTTGATGTGGCAAGAGCTAATCCGACCTTGATTTCTGTTGAACAGCGACCGTCTTTCGTGAGTGTGGAGCCGAGGAATTTGAACGCTTCCACCTCTTCTAGCTTTTGTCCGTTCATTGTGATGTTTACGGTCTGGTCTTCGTTGCTGCTGTTCAACATCACCTTGCTCTTTTCTGCTCTGATCTCCATCCCACTGGCCCTGTCTTTTAGCCTGCTGGTTAGGTCTTGGAGTTCGTAGTTGCTTCTGCCGAGTAGATCTATGTCATCAGCAAAGCGCAGACTGCATATGGACCTGCCTCCGACTGAGATGGTGGTGTTGAAGTTTTCGATGCCTTTGCACATATTCTCCAAGTACAGGTTGTAGAGGGTCGGGGAGAGCAGACAGCCCTTTCGGACACCAACGATTGTATGGAAGAAATCCCCTATTTGGCTGTTCATGAGCACGGCGCTGGTTGCCGAGCTATACAGTGCCTGTATAATCTGGACTAACCCATCCTCCACCTTGAAATTTCTGAGGACCTGCCACAACCCATCAGGCCAAACTCGATCAACAGCTTTTTAAAAGTCTATGAAGTTGTGGAAGAGGTCTCTCTGGGTGTTGGAAGTGTTTTTCAATCATCAGGCAGCATTCGAAAATTTGCTCAACTGTGCTCCTTTCTGGTCAAAAGCCCGAAGCAGTTTCTCTGTCTGTTTCTTCAACTGCTTCAGAATGTTTCTTAACAGAACTGTACTGGAATGACAAATCAAACTGATTGTTCTGTGGTTCTGACACAATCTGGTGTTACCTTTCTTTGGGATGGGAATAATCAAAGACTGTGTCCATTCTCGAGACCACACCTTGGTCTCCCAGATCTTCTGACAGAGCATAGTCAGCACTGTGATAATTTCCTTGCCTCCATGCTGTAGCAGCTCTGCGGGGGTGTTGTCAATTCCTGGCGACTTTCCTCCTTACAAGTAGCGAACTGCTTCTTCCACTTCTGCTTTCAATATTGGAAGAGGGTCTGGTTCTCTGGCTGCTGGTTGGTCTGTCAACAAGCTGGTGTCGGGTCGGAGTGGGTAATTGTACAACTGCTGGCAATACTCTGTCCATCGTTTCATGACCTTGGTGTTCTCAGTCAGTAATTGCCAGCATCATCCGCAATCACTGACGACTTGTTCTGCTCAGGGTGTTGTAGGCCTTTTTGGTGTTCCCATGCTCCATGTCCTGTTCAATGGCCTTGCACTAGTCTGTTATCCAATTTTCTTCTGCCTGTATCATTATCTTCCGTATTTCCTTGTTCTTCTGTCTGTAGTTGTTGGATGCTATTTGGTTGGAGAACCTGGTGGCTTTTAGTGCTCTCCTTTCATCGCAGAGGTCAAGGATGTCATTTGTGATACAAGGCTCGATCTTCTTTCTCTGTCTGCCAAGTACTTCCTCAGCTGTTTCATTTGCATTTCTCGGTCAGGGTGTCGACATCTGCATTCATAACATTCAGTGCAGCAAATCCCCCCCCCCCCCCCCCCCCCCCCACTTGAGCTTGGAAAATTGCAGCTATCCCAGGGTCTTTTAATTTCTCCAGATTGAACTTGATGCGAGGGGCTGTTCTGTGCGTTTCATTCATTCAGCTTCAATTTAATGGCCATAAGCACCATATCGTGGTCACTGCCGATGGCTGCTCCTGGGTACGTTCTAGTCCGTGCTTTGTTGATTCTTGACTTAAATCCGCATGGTGCGAGAATGAAGTCAGTTTGATTGGGCACCAGCCAGTTGGGTGCATGCCAGGTTGTCCTCCTTGACAGCTTGTGGGGATGGAGTGTGTTGGCCACTGTCAACTTGTGACTCCTTGCAAACTCAAGAGGGCGTGTGCCTCTGTCGTTTGCTTGCCTTGTGCCAAATCTCCCGACATTTCCAGCCCATTGTTTTAAGCGTCTGGACTGATCTTTACATTCCAGTCCCCTTGTGCGATGATCAGTCTTTCTTGGGATCTTGTCCATGATGTTCTCCAACTGCTCATAAAATTCTTCAACTTCCACGTCGCTATGTGTTGATGTTGGGGCGCACACCTGGATTGTGGTGATATTCTTTGGTTTTGCCGACAGCCTGAAGGAAATCAGTCGGCTGGAGATCGGTGCACAACTGATGACGCAGGAGGCGATGTTCCTGTTCACAAGGAAGGCTACTCCATGCTCGTAAGTGGTTGGATCTTCACTGTACCACAGTTTGTTTCCCTCATCTGTCACAGTTTTCCCAAATCCTGTCCACCTCACCTCTGATAGTCCTAGGATGTCCCATTGGTATCTTGAAAGCTCATGTTCTAGCTCATTGACTCTTCGGATCAATTGTAGAGTGCGAACGTTCCATGTTCCTATGGTAATGTCCTCTGATCGTACTTTGATGATAGTTCGGCTCCCATTAGCACACTTTGCACTTCCACCCTGCGGGCTGTGCTGGCTGTCCGTGGAAGGCAAGGCACGGCCGTTGGTGACCCGGGCCTCGGCCGATCCGGTGTGTTATTCTCTTGCGTTGTGTCCCTCATATCCTTGCTGTGGGCTTGGGGGTATTCCATAGCGGCGCCCATCTCCTCTCCAGGTCTCCTACTGGTGAGTATTAACGCCACGAGCCCCTCGCGCATGTTTCGCCTGCCAGCAGAAGCGGTCACCGGAGTATGGCTGGGAAAGGGGTCCGGTGCCAGTCGTGAGAGCTGGGTGTCAGGGGAGAGCCAGTGATGCCCGATCGTCCTAAAGAGGACGCTGCTGCCAGACACCAAAGGTACTGTCTCTTCCTGACACCCCACACACCCACAGATAAAGAGTTACTGCTGTAAACATTTAGCCTGTGGTCCAAACACACACACACACACACACACACACACACACACACACACACACACACTCACACACACACACACACACACACACACACACACACACACACACACACACACACACTTCATAATTTTATGAAAAACCAGAAAGGAAAGAACAATGAATGAAACAAGAATGACAAATATTAGAGTGGAATTTAGAGTGGAATTTAGTTCAACTTGCAAAACTTGGATTTGTCAGCTTACAATACAAACACAAACGCAATTAAAATGAAAGATGACTTCAGAAACCAAAGAATGAAATGGGGTTTTGGAGCTTATTTTTCGTGTCAAAATCAGCTAAGTCATTACGACGTAGATAGGACTGTCCAGGAACCCATGACAAGGTTATATCGGGACCCCGTGTTATCAAGTGGTGGATGTATAAGATGTGTAATCTATCTATGTGTAAAGCGATGTAATGTATGTATGTATGTATGTATGTATGTATGTATGTATGTATGTATTATCTATCTATCTATCTATCTATCTACTCTATCTATCTATCTATCTATCTATCTATCTGTGTAAGAACTACAAAATAGCATGAAACAATCCAGTGAAACCTATACTTTCCACGCATTAGAATATCAATAACATTACGCACATAATACTAAGGAAAGCAGGGAAATGGAAGAGGAAGAGGAAGAATGGAGGAAGCACATGGGAGGAAGAAGTTTTCGGCATGGCCATTTCAAAATGATTTTCACTAATGTTCAAGCAAAATTGTTAGGTTACTACAACACTATACTGAAAAACAAAAACAGATAAGAGGCTTAATATCCACAGATATGTAAAAACCAGATGGCAAACTGAAGTAGGCTATGTGTCCTCATCCGACTTCAGTGAGATCACTGATAAAAATTAAAAACAACAACAACAAACAAACAAAAAACAAAAGCACAAACAAACACAAACATACATACAAAGAAACAAACAAACAAGCACACAAATAAACAAACAAACAAATCTCGGTGGACAATCAAGAACCGGCCCGTCACTCCCTCACCCATGTCTTAACACTGATTTCCTCCTTAATTAACTCCTCTGTGCGTGCGTGTGTATGCGTACGTGCGTACGTCGTGCGTGTGTGTGTGTAGGGTGGATTGAGGGTGGGGTCGTGTGTGCGTGTGTGCGTGCGTGCGTGCGTGCGTGTGTGCGTGCGTGCGAGTGTGTATGTGTGTGTGAAAATATAATCACCACTGTTATTTACGACCGGAAGACAACTGGCAAAAGGAAAAACTAAAATACATTTTAGAATCATAAGTATAATCATTAATGTTACTAATGATTATCATCAGACCCATCTTATCATTCTAAAACCTAAAAGGTAGCCTAAAAAAAAAAAAAAAAAAAAGTGGAGATGCCGGGGATCGAACCCGGGGCCTTTCACATGCAAAGCGAACGCTCTACCACTGAGCTACATCCCCCTCGGAGGCTCATACTAAACATAACAACCAAAACAGCGTTTTAACCATCTCCAGGGGAGAATGAAACGGCGAGAAGGGCACATCGAGAGCAAAAAAGATTCATCGTCATAGACACTCGGTGGAACTTGTGATTTGACTTAACATAGATCATATACATACATATTCAGATGCACGTGAACGCACGCATACACGCGGGCGCGCACTCATACACACATACACACACAGGCGCGCGCGGGCTCTCTCTCTCTCTCTCTCCTCTCCTCCTCTCTCTCCTCCTCTCGCACACACACACACACACACACACACACACACACACACACACCGCATATACTGGCACACACGCATGGACCCCTGCCCAGCGACCCATGCACACACACACACACACACACACACGCACGCACGCACGCACGCACACACACACAACACACACACACACACACACACACACACACACACACACACACGTGTCCACTCACGCAAACACAGATATACATGTACAATGATCATAGTGGCGCAGACGGTAAGCTTATTAGGTAAATAGGCCTACCCAAGGTTGACCAGTGCGTTGGGCTAATGTGCGCGTCAGACAACTGCTGAATCGTATCCATGAAACCCACGTCTTCAATCCTTTCATCTTTGTCATTAACTCATTCATCCATGTCGTCAGTCTGTTTCAGTAACGTCTGTTCACTAACAATGATATTAGACGGTCATTCAAACATCAGCCTGAATCGTGCGCAATGTGGTCCCGAGACTTACCAGATGTGGAGTAGGCCAAACGTGTACGGAATATAGTCCACACGCAGTGACACCCCCTTGATGAAAAGGAAACTGATCGGTGATTTGCCTACCGAAGACAGAAAACCAGGGAAGAATAAGCAATGAGAGATTATCTTAACTAGGAACGATTTCGCTTCTCAGCCTCGTACGTATTGTACATACCCATTGGTTCGCAAATAAGCAATCGGAGGGAAATCAGCACCTTATTTAGACGAGACAAGACAAGACAAGACAAGAAAGGATAGATAATGTTGCTTATAGCCCGGCCGACCGCAAGGGGTCATAGCAGGCCTGTCACCGCGTTGAAGTCAACTCTCAAGTCATATTCACACACACACACACGCACGCACGCACGCACGCACGCACACACGCACGCACACACGCACACACACACACACACACACACACACACACACACACACACACACACACCAAAATAAACAAACACATAACAGAAAAATCCACACTACTCATTAAAACACACCTTCTAAATACACACCGCAATTCCGTTAAAATCTTTACGGTAAAATCTTAGACCAGTCACGAAAAAAAATATTGATCGCTTTCAGACTCTCCATCCCATCCCCTTGTTTTAACTAACTTGTTTTCTGTACCTTGCACCCCACCCCCTCACCCTTCCTCCTTCCTCTGCCCGCTTGTAATTAATCTGCTGTTAGGTTCCTGCACCCCGACCTCCGTCACCCAGTTTGGCCCCCAACCCCGTCCCCCCCTCCCACCTCGGATCCGTCCCTGGATATCAGACTACTCAGGATACCAGCTCTATCAGTTGTACATGCGTCACGAGAAGAAAACCAGTTCCAGAAATGGAATATTTTATGGCACCGAATTTCATGCCTTGGCTCTTCCAATTTTGTTGAAATCTGCACAAAAGATGTAGGCATATTAACAACTCGGTTTCCATGGACAAATTCACCAATATGGTCAAAAAAGCTTTTTTTCTTTAAAAAATGAAACTATCATAGTATGACCATACAAGGAAAGCATTTGGTAAGCAAGTGAAGTGATTTTAACCTGATGACCAGGAGAAAAAGAAAAAAAAAAAAAAGTGGAGTTGCCGGGGATCGAACCCGGGGCCTTTCACATGCGAAGCGAACGCTCTACCACTGAGCTACATCCCCTGCTTGCATGACACCCCTCAAAGAAAAACCAATTATTCAGCCAACATATCCTTGGTTCGCTCTACTGTTCTACTGTCCTTATATTAAAGTGCACTTTGGTAGGTGAGTGGACAACTTGGTCAGCACCCATCCAGACAGAGTATACAGATTTCGGCCAATAGCACAGCCCGACATGTTCATAGATACGTCTGTACCAGATAACAGAGACTAACAATGGAGACAAAACAGTCTATTCCCCGTTTCTGCCCGTTTCACCCTATAGCCAACGGAAATCCACTTAAACATAAATACAAACAATATTAACGTTGCACAATAAACAACAATGTCCTCTGACTGGTAGGCAATGAAATATCGATTCTCACTCGGATGTTCCACTCGAAGACTGACAGCCCAGGAGCCCGATTTAAGCAACAACTGACTTACGCGTCAAGTCAAGTCAAGAGCACTTTATTAGGCTTATCTCCAAAAGGAAATTAAGAGTGGCCAGAAAAAAAACCATGTCTATAGATCTATATTCAACACACACACAGACTTCGACACTGCCGAGTCAGCATCGCATTGTCCGTGTGTGGGGAAAAGGGCGACACGAACTCCCGCACAACCCATAACACCCCCCCCCCCCCCCCTCCTCCGCTCCCCTCCCCTCTCGTCCTCTAATTTTGGGTTCGATGTCAATGTTCCAACCTTCAACACAAGTCCCGGCAAGCTAGAAATATTTTGGAATGCGCCGGCGATGGTCCAGATCCTATCCGTTCGTTTTGTGAAGCTTTTAATAGTAGGCGTCCAACTCCAATTGTTCTCAGTTTCCAGTCTCTGTCTTGAACTGAAGTCTAAAGTGCAGGACTTTGAGCTGCAATCTCTTTCTCTCTCTCTCTCTCTCTCTCTCTCTCTGAACGGAATCTAATCTGAGAAAGCGACCTGACTAAACATATTAAAAAAAAGTGACCATATAAATATTAGAAAAGCATAATGTGCTTATAGTTTTCAAAAGGCCTGCATATACTGTCAAATGGCATTAACCTCCGAATTTACGGAATAACTCTGACTTACTTAGATACAGCGACCATAACTGCTGCCCTTGGACACCACCAACACCCATCGCATTCCAGGACAACAATACACAGCCAGAATTAATGTACAGCTCCGTTCCATTAAGCCAGACATCTCACTCTTCGGAACAATCCGGTGAAGTGGACACTATCACTTTTTTTTTGGCAAGATATAATAGGGAAAAAAACCCAACAAGAACCCCAAACGATCATACTGGCACACAGAATGTAGCGTAGCGAACACTTAAAGACCAAGGTAGAAGCCCCCCCCCCGCCCTCCCCCGCCCCCCTCCCCCCCCCCAAAAAAGGGGAGAAAAAAAGAAAAAAAAAAATAGAGGAGGAAAGAAATCAGTCATAGAGCCTTGTTTAGGGTTTACAGCCGTATTGGCTCATGCAAATGATCAACAACAAAATAATTTTCTGTGAAGTGATGGTTCGTTTGGGAAAAACACAACTTCTCTGTATAAAAAACAACAACAAACTTCTCTACTCTTACTAAGCCTTTCTGGCGTAATGGAAACAAAACAGGATACTGTCAATGATGTGGGGCTGAACGACTGTGGTGGTGAGGGACTGGACTGCGGAATGAGATTCGGTCGGACGTGAGGCGCGCATTGAGCTAAGGGAAATAACTCGGTCATTTGTGATAGTATGATTTTTGACAGGTTACCTCCCGTAGACGCTTGGTTGCCATTCTCCTCAACAGAGTTTTGTTCTTTTCGTTTGTTTGTTGTTGTTGATGATGTTGTTTGTTGTTGACGTTTTTGTTTGGATTTTGTTTCCATTGAAATGAACGCTCAAAACCTCAAATGTTCTGATCCTAGTTTTATAAAACAGATGCACTGTGACCTTTTTTTCCCTTTTGTTTTCACAATTAAAACTACTTGTACGGTAACCTTGTTTGTTCTTGTGCTTATTTTCCTTCTTAGGGCGCTGGAGGAGGAGGCGCCACACTCGCTGAAAAGTCAATAGGTTCCGTCGGTTGTTTCGCTCGTGTGCAAAGGTCGAGTGTCTAAAAATCAGTGAATAGCATTGGTGGTGGGGGGTTGGTGGGGAGGTTATGGAAGGACGAGGGGAGGAGGGGGGAGGGGGAGGGAAGAGGGGAGAGGAGGAGGGGATGGCAGATAAGATGAAAGGAAGACTGATCTACATAATTAGACAATAAAATAAAAGAAAGCGGAAAAAAAAAGAACGCACACACGCTTACATACATGCACGCGCGTACACACACACACACACACACACACACACACACACACACACACACACATTTTACGCAAATCAAGAGGAGAGAGAGAGAGAGAGAGAGAGAGAGAGAGAGAGAGAGAGAGAGAGAGATGTGATTTGTCAACTTCATCGAAAGTTACTTGTCCAACACACCGTGTACGAAAACACGGCCCACGAACAGACACACATATACATAGACTGAGAGACACAGACGGACAGACAGACCAATCGACCGACAGATAGTCAGACAGATATCCACATACACCACAGAGAGAGAGAGAGAGAGAGAGAGAGAGAGAGAGAGAGAGAGAGAGAGAGAGAGATATGCAGATGCAGATGTTTATTCGTAAAGGCCATAGCCCCTTAGAAGGGGGTAAATAAATGACAAATCGCGCAATTCATCAATGCAAACTCAATTTGAGAAACATAACATTTGTTATCTTAGCACATCATTTCGCATTCTGAAAGCTTTATACAAATACAAAGCGAACTGTTTGGTAGTGTTTTCATTTGATGATGCCATTAACATAATGAGTTTGAAGAAACAAGGTTTTCTTAGATACTTAAATGGGATTAATTGCTGTCTGATAACTTGTAGTACAGGACAGGACAGAACAAAATGAACTTCATTTTCATCATCTTCATGGCAGAGCGGACATGTAAAATTACGATCAATAAAAGGCCGATAACGGTTAGAATGTACACAGATATCCGATACACCAAATCTAAATTTAGTGACAATATGTTTAATATGTCTGTTAATTTGCATTGCTAAGTACTTTGGAATACAATGTGCAGGATTTAACACTCTGTAAACATCAAATCGGCAACTGTCCTCCATATGAGAATTCCATCTCTGCCAGTTACAGTCAATTAACCTTTGCCGGAACATACAAATAAAACTATTTATGTCATCTACACCTTGATTCTCCCACACAAAGCCAAACCCAAATTCGTACAGTTTTAATCTCACTTTAGAGGCCCAATTACTCTTACCCCTAGCATCTAGCTGTACTAACATTTTATATGCTTTATGTGGTAGTCTACTAGGTTCCATCCGGGTTATTTTTAGCCAGTAACGAATGCACCTTACCACAGAAAGTAAATGGATTGGATACCTATTGGTCTCCCCATAAACTAAATCGTTTAGCGTTTGCATTGAAACACCGAGAAACTTTTTCAATGCATTTAAATGAATCTTTTCAATCTGTATAGAAGCAGTATCAAGACCCCATAACTCAGCTCCGTATTGCACTATGGGTTGAATTTGAGAATCGAACAACTTTAAAAACAGTGTAAGAGACTCATTATTAAGCATACGCAATTTCTTTAAAATACAAAGTAAGCAACGTTTAGCTCTACTTACAAGGTCTTTGGAAGCAAAACCGAAACTTAAACGTGTTGAAAAATATATACCCAAGTACTTATAGACATTCACGACTGGTATAGGCATTCCATTGTACATCCATTTTTCCCGTGCAGCGAGATGTCCACCCTTCCTAAACACTATGATATTACTTTTTGCCATGTTTACTTTCAGTTGGAGTGACGCAGAGGCTCTTTCTAAACTATTTAATTGGTTTTGGAGACCAACTATCGTTTCTGACATTAATATAACGTCATCAGCTAAGAGGAGGATGAAAATCTCCAATGCATCGTTTACTAACTGAGCTCCATGCTTACCATTATGTATTACTTCTAAAGTTAATTCATTAATAAACATAGAAAAAAGAATAGGACTACAGACATCCCCTTGTTTAACTCCCAATGTACAGTTTATGTAGTCTGTTAGAGATGATCCGAGAGAGAGAGAGAGAGAGAGAGGAGAGAGAGAGAGAGAGAGAGAGAGAGAGAGACAGACAGACAGAGAGAGAGAGAGAATAGTAGTAAGGAGTGACCAGAAACCACTTCGCAAATTGGACCGATGCTGATGAGGGCTAAGGTTGATCGTTAACGAAGAGCGCGGGGGATTGTTAATAAAAGTACACTGCTAATGACGGCAAATGATGGCAAACAAGGAAACACAGTGCGGCTGGTCAGAGAGAGAGAGAGAGAAGAGAGAGAGAGAGAGAGAGAGAGAGAGAGAGAGAGAGAGAGAGAGAGCTGGCGAAAACGAAAACCAAATTTCAGTTACTAGGGTAATGAGATACAAACTTTGAAAATGCTTTTTTTTTTTTTTTCTTTTTTTTTGGAAAAAAGAAGAAAAAGAAGCAAACCCAAGGTAAGCACAAGAACTAAGAGCATACACATAACAGGAGGTTACAGTGTATTTTGCACAGAGATCAAACACCACAGACAAAATGAGAGGGACAGTTATAAATACTGAGCAACAATTCTGAACATTGAGAAATTGGGAGGGGAGAGAATTATGAGAGGAACGGAGGGACTAACGCTGCGGCAAAAGGTGGAGGAAGTGGGCGCACAGAGCAGTTATGATAAATAAACCACCAAAATGACATAACCCACACACACACACACACACACACACACAAACGCACGGACACACACGCACGGACACCACACACACACACACACACACACACACACACACACACACACACACACACACACACACACACACAACGTGTTGGCACGCAGGCGCGCGCGCACACACACACACACACACACACACACACACACACACACCACACACACACACACACACAACGTGCTGGCACGCAGGCACACACACACACACACACACACCACACACACACACACACACACACACACACACACACACGCACGCACGCACGCACGCACGCACGCACGCACACCCACACCCACACACACACACACACGCCAACCAAACAATCCCAATTTTGTATGATTATGATATTACGTTACATTGTGTTGATGACAGATTTTTGTGGATTCTATTAATATATCACGCTTTGTTGTTCGAAATAATAAGTGTTCACATGCTTCCTTTTATTTTTATTGGGGCTCTATCAATACATCATGTTTAATTGTCTGAAATAATAAATGTTCACATGCTTTTTTTTCACCCCTCCATTTTATCGGGATTATCTAAAATACTCAAAAATGGCTCGGGCGGAACTTATCTTACGCTCATGCCTTTTTCTGTGCTCTGGGCGATAGACAAAATTTTGAAACAGGGTCACACATGTGATGAAAAGTAGACTGACACAAGATAGGGACAGCTTCACTGCTCTGTGGAATTGTCTGCCTTCTTCTCTGTGTAACACGGACTCTTTAAAGACTTTTAAAATCTCCCTAAAGACACATCTTTTCCCCCGGACTGATTAACGATATCCACTTATCTCTGTGCGCGAGTCTGCTTGTTTTGACGCTCTCGTGTGTGTGTGTGTGTGTGTGTGTGTGTGTGTGTGTGTGTGTGTGTGTGTGTGTGTGTGTGTGTGTGTGTGTGTTTGTTGTGTGTTGTGTGTGCGTGCGTGCGTGCGCGCGCGCGCGTGTGTGTGTGTGTGTGTGTATGTGTATGTGTGTGTGCTTTGAGTTAGAATTAGCATTTTATCATGTTTCTGTAATATGCGCTTTGGGCTCTCGCGAGGTAAAGCGCTCTATAAATATCCTTTTACATTACATTACATTACACAACTTTACTTTTGTGCATGATCAGAATATGCAAAATATTCGGGATTTTCTCAAAGGGTTCAGTCTGGCCTCCACGGATGGCGTGTACTCTACATTCCTTACCTCATCAAGTTTGGGCTTGGGGTTGCTTTTGCCCTCATGCTTCTCGGTGATTCACCGCTAGAGAAGTTGCAAGACTTTGCAAGGTGGGGGTTTGCCTAACATGAGAGATTCCTGGATCTTTCTCTTGTTTGTTGATCACTGACATTGTAGGCCTGCTGGTCGGGCGGTTGTCCACTTGGCCACATACTGGCATGGATTCCTGGTCCTGTGCTGGGCCAGTTGTGGGTAATTGAGCCCCGGGGTCTGCGGAGGTCACAGAACCGGGTGTGTAGAGGAGTGGCCAGGATTCTGGCTCCACGAGTCCTCCTTAAACTTGCCGTCTGAACTCCCAGGAAAGTGCGAGGACTCGGCTGACGTAAGGAGACTAAACATAAATACATCACCTTTAACGTTCTGTCTTCACTTTAGTTTCTTCACTCAGGTTTTGAGTGGGTTTTAACAAGTGGTGTGAGACGGTAACAAAAACTGTGAACAACTGAAGGGAAACGACTCTTGAAAGCAGTCAACTACCCAGGTGGTGTAATTATGTACCGGAATACACTTAATACAGTTACACGTATTAATTAAAGTCACCTACTTGAAAGCATTTAAACAATCAACAGTATTCCTGAATCATCTAAAAGAGTCACCTTCTAAAAAGCATTAAAACAATCAGCAGTATTCATAAATCATCTAACCAGCTTTTACCAGGCATTGGCTTAAAGTGATCCTGTTAAATCTGTGAGGCGTAAATACAAACGATGCATAGTTTCAAGACTTAGAAACTAGACTTCACTTATTTTCCTTGTGGGATAACCGGTGAATTTTGACACAGGGTCTCAGAGTGGGAGAGAGAACCATTCCCTCATCTGCATACATTGATGTTGATTTTCACAACACACTGAAAATGACTGTTTTCCGTTTTATGGCCTACAGTAGGTCTGTGAATGTTTGGGGCTTGATCTCTCCTTCTAAGAGGTTTGAACAAACCATCATGTTTTCTGATACTTGTCTGATTGACAGTTTGTAAGAGGAACATGACCACCAGTGGGATTTATTACGGAAGAGGGGAGTTGTGTGTGTGTGTGTGTGTGTGTGTGTGTGTGTGTGTGTGTGTGTGTGTGTGTGTTTCAGTCAGTGTGGTGTGTGTGTGTGTGTGTGTGTGTGTGTGTGTGTGTGTGTGTGTGTGTGTGCGCGCGCGCGCAGTCATCTAAAAGGAGACAGACACTTCTCAAAACACGCAGCGTAACGTAATACAGTTTGGATCAAAGATGATAGTTTCTCAGATCTTGGAGGTTTTTAGCCTTTATTTGACATGCGAAGCTATGTCGTTCACCACGTGCATCACACGTGCAGACCTGCACAGCGAAAACATCGACCAGTTCACGGGATTCATGTCACAAACTGGGATACGATGGAGAAGAAAGAAATTGCGGCAACCTTATATGTGAAGCTGGACTGAGTGAAGAAGGGGTGGGCAGTGGCGTCGACTGTTATGATCCTTTTTTACAACTACATCAAAGTCTCTACAACGTTGTCGGTAGAGTTGCCGCTTATCATCTATTCATTACTGAGTTAAAATCTTTCATCTCATAACACAGCTCTTTGAAGCTGAAATCAGGAAATAACACCAAACATAATGTGGAAATGTTTTGTTTCTGTGTAGCATCGCCGTCAGGCAACTCCGGTTTTACTCTTTTTGTATCCAGTTCTTAGAGAACGGGGAGTACTTTACAATAGGAACGAAGAAATAATGTCCGTGTGTCTGTCTGTCCAGTGGTCAAATGTGTTCCACTCGCCCCAGACAAAACTTTTGGCCGATCTTTCAAAAAAAAATAGTAGGTATGTTCATTATGGGTCACGGATGATGCCCGATGTTTCATTTTTACCAGAATAGCCGTTTACTAACGGCTGTAACGCCCCAAACGGGTTTTCTTCTTTATGGCTCGGTGACGAAAACATATGACGCATGTTTGATTGTGACTTTTTCAGCCCCCCCCTCCCCCCCCCCCCCCCCCTTTTGACGCATTTGACGGATTTTGAAACAGTTTTAGATCTAATAACTGACTGGTAGATCATGGGTATTTTCATAGTAAAACATGCTCTTGACATGTACACGCCAGGATAAACTGGGAGTACGTTTATATGCTTTGCATCTTGTTTTAGTTTAGAAAAGATACCCCTGAAGGTGCGAGAAGACCCTGAAAAATACTGTTCTCAGCAAGCAGCCGGAAGCAATCCTGCACCATCCTTGGGAAACCTGCACTGTGTTCGCACAGAGTGCAGGCACGCACAGGGCATTCCATGAAGACGCCACGGAACGGAACTGCTCCCTGGCAGATGCCATCGTGTCATGGCCGCCGGACATCACACGACAGAGCCTCCATGGAAGTGCCTCTATGATTTACCACTCCATGTTTCATGACCGCAGAGCCCACCAGCGAAAGACGCCACGACCGAGTGAACTGCTGCGAGCAACATGCAGCCCCAGTCTTCGCTGTTTCAGTAGAAAACAGTACGACTCCATACTTTTCACCCAACGGTCTGAACGGAACGCGTGTTTCGGTCTTTCCCGCTGTCAAAAGGACTTTCCCTGTGGTCAGTGGGTCTTTCCTCACCATCACTAGGCTCTAACCAAAAGGCAGAGGAGAAAAAAGATACACCTGAATGTAAACTGTGGGACCTGCTATTTCAACTGCTGAACCTACCTGCAGTGAGCGATCCTGCACCACCCCTGGAAACCTGCGCAGTGTTCGTATAACGTGCAGGCACTCAAAGGACATTCCATTAACACGTTAAGGGACATAACTGCTCCCTATCCTACGTTATTTTTTTTGGAAACATTGATTGTATCCTTAATGACGTTGTATTATATTCCAAAAATAACGAAAAACGTATCTATATACCTTAGTTCGCACGTGTACATATCATATATGCCATCATTACATTCTGGAACAGAAAACAACATAATTATATCCCTTAGATAGGTTAAGCCAACAGTTGTCAGACTGAGACACTTGATACGCTGGTGAAGAACATTTTGCGCACCATAACGCACAACATATCCTTTAAGAATAAGCTTTAGGCGTCTGTCAATCTTTTATATTCGAAAATAGCAATCACTCAGGTACACTCTTTAAAACTCTGCAGTGTGCGTAACCCCGGCAGACCAAAGTTTGCTGCACCGGCCAGAAAATCATTTGGATGGTTTTCCTCCCAATCAGTATAAAATCGAAAGAGATGCCCTTTATTTCTTGACACAGCCAAGCAACACAGCCCGAGTTAAGCGCACATCACGCAAGACAAGCTTTAAAAAAGTGTGTGTGTGTGTGGGGGGGGGGGGGGGGGGGGGGGGGGGGATGAAGGGGGTGTGGGGGTGTGGTGGGGGTGGGGAGC
This sequence comes from Conus ventricosus, assembly GCA_018398815.1. Taxonomy (NCBI): domain Eukaryota; kingdom Metazoa; phylum Mollusca; class Gastropoda; order Neogastropoda; family Conidae; genus Conus; species Conus ventricosus. The sequence continues at coordinate 118,762,730 of CM031595.1, forward strand.
GCGAGCCAAAGCGATGCACCATAGTTGTAAAGGAAAAATGGCGACGTGGATTATATGGCTGTAACGTAAATGATACAGATTCAGATGCTCAGTATTGGATCCTTTAGAATGCTAATCTGGAAGTCAGGTGACTGCTTAAAAACAATAGCAAGCAGATGCTCTGTCACTTAACATGTTACCTCCTTTTACCATCTCTTCACACACACACACACACACACACACACACACACACACACGTACGCACGCACGCACGCGCACATGCGCGCGCCATCACACACACGCACACACACACACACACACACACGCACGCACGCACGCACGCACGCACGCACGCACGCACACACTGACATACTCGTGACAAAGTTAATAAAGACACTGAACGTTAAACGAGTTGTTGAGACTACGCAAAGAATTTCCAATTATTTAAAGAATACGCAGGGAAAAAAGAATTGCAACGATACCTAACAGTGCCAGAGTCCTTTTCTGACCCTCGCTCTTAAAGACAACACGTGATTTGTCGCAGTCTGAAACAAAATTGATTTTTTCACGGGAATGAAGCCAGAGTCAGAGACTGGGTTGTTTCCTTTTGCTATTTCTTTTCGTCCCTGTCTGACAATAGATGAGTCGGGCTTTGTGATTCGCAGAACACTGTCATCTTACTGGCGATTGGTGCGAACTTTGCGCGACGTTATTGTTGAAGATCAGCTTAAGACTTGACGATGAATGATGGCTTCAGAACCTGTCTGAATGGCACCCGAAAATGGATCCCAGAGACTTTTTTCAACGATGGAAAGGTTTGGTTTCGATTGCTCTTTTTCCCAGACCCTGTTTAGAAAGTATGTCAGACGTGGTGCCGTAGGTTTTAAAGGGTAAGAAAGGTCATTGCTTAAAAAAAGGTTTCCTGTTCAGCATTTGTCTGAAAAACTCAATAAACCATTGATGCTCGTGCTTGACATTTTCACAGAAATGCAAACAGCGGTTCGATCTGAGACGTGATAAGCATTTAGTTTTCATAAACAAAATCACGCATTACTACCACTTTCACCAGTGCCGTCACATCAACGCAAAGCTATGTGCGTTTATAGGAAAGGATGAGGAAGGGAAAGTGGACGTGAGGTGGGGACGGAGGGGAGGGGGGGGGGGTGGGGGGGAGGGGCGCCATGGATGTCTTCTAAGAGTAGCATATAAAACGGTACATGGCTGAAGGGGTTGATTTGAGATGAGCAGTAAACTGCTTAAGTAGGGGCATCGGCTAGAGAAGAGAGAGAGAGAGAGAGAGAGAGAGAGAGAGAGAGAGAGAGAGATTATGGCGGTGACAATACGTGTCTGCGCATGTTTGCCACCGTAAATCTATCGATAGATAGTGCCATTCTCACGTATACCCAAGGATGGTTTATTAATGCAGCACAACATTCCCATCTTTAGAATGATCATGCTACACTGCTGGCTGTAATTTACATAACCACCTTCCTCTTCTCAGATTTAATAATGATAAAAGAAAAAAAAATCTCATGAAGTGTAACGGCTTTGGTTTCGTTTTCATTTTTTTTTAGTGCTCTTAGCCTCATCGATCGCATATACTGCTTTAGAAGAAGACAAACAACAAACGACCCCACGCCCACTTCCCCCCCCAAAAAAACACAAAGACAGACAGACAGACAGACAGACGACAGACTTTCACGCCCGCCCCCTGGGGGTCTCCCCAACGGATGGGTCAAAATGGGAGTAAAGGGGAAATGGGACCCGCACCCTCGCAAGACCCCCACGAGAAAGATTACAAATAAACACCCCATTTATTCCCCCCCAGCACACACATCATAAATAACTTTTTCCAAAAAACACAACATGCAAAATTTCACAACCCCAACCCCTTTCCCCCAACGCCCCCAAACTGCAAAATCACAATCAAGCACCCCCAACACACACAAATGCACGATTAAAAATTTAAACATTTTACCATACAAACGTACACAACCCACAATTACGCTTTCCCAGCACATATGGCATATACAAAATTTTTAAAGAAACTTTTCCCAGCATCCTCCCTTCCCACCCCCTGGAGGGGCCTCCACACCCCTGCCTCTTAAAGTCTACGGGACCCATTTTTAATGAACTTGCCCCAAACCCGGGGGTTCTTCTCGCAGGGGTCCTAAAAACCCGAAAACCTCGACAAAACGAGCGGGCAGTGAAGAGCGCGTCCCGGAGTGGGGGGGGGGGGGGGGGGGGGGGGAAACGTGGGCTTTTAAAGGGAGGTCCTGGAGGGGGGTCCGGGCCCGGCCAGTAAAGGGACGGCGGGCTCCCTCCCAGTCCGGGGGCCCGACCAGACGGGGGCCTGCCCACGCGTGCACCATCCAGTCCGCGGCCCAGCCGGAGCGTGGCCTAACGGGCACGTGGCACCATCCTTCCGGGGTCCCAAAAGGGGCGGGGCCTAAACCCAGCACGTGGCACCATCCGTCCTTTGGTTTCCCAGCCAAGCGGGCCTCAACCAGCACGGGGCCCCCAAACCCCGCCCAAAGACCCCGGGGTGAAGCCCCCGGGAGGGGGGGGGGAAAACGTAGTGGGAGGAAAAAAAAGGGGGGGAAAGGGAAGAAGGAAGGGGGAAGGAGGAAGGGGGAAAGGGACGGGAACCCCCGGGCTGTCTTTACATTTTTCCCAAAAGTTTAAAAATAAAAACCCCCAACTGCATAAAGGGCGGGGGGAAGTCTACTAAATGCCCCAATAATCCCAGCCAAAAACAGACCTGAGTTTAACACAAAAACCCCTCAAAATCAGGAATGTTCACTAGGGTCTTCTCAAAAAAAAAGGGCCGGAAAAAAGACGGCATTAAATCAACAGGTTAAAAAACAAAATGAATTTTTTCCACCCTTCTCTCACTAAACGTTTAACATTTTTTTTCCTTAGGAAATAAAAAAACACAGCGACCATGTTTTATAACTGCACCACTTTTGCAAAAAAACCCAATTCAATGGCACAATTTTTCACACCCCCAACCCCCCCCCAAATCCCCCAAATCTCCAACCACGAAACCCAAACACAAACCCAATCGTACGCACGCCGCAAACAAAAAACTCTTCCCTTTACACACACAAACAGACGGTGGCCGAAGGATAAGAGCCCGGCCCAAATGTGCGGGGGGCGGCCAGCGAGACCCAAGCAATTTCCCAAACCCTTTGAATCCCCAAATTTCTCCCCCATCCCCCCCCGACTCCCGGGCATCCCCAGATGCAAAAAAGGAGAAAAAAATTTTTGGGAAATAATTTAGAAGGGGCCGGGTTAAAGATTAAATTTAAAAACCAAGAGAAAATTCTAAAAACAATATTTCCTAAAATTTTCCCCCCCCCAAAAAACAAAAAAAAATTGCGCAAAAAGGGGAAGACTAAGCCGGCTAACAAAAAAAACCCCAAAACAAACAAACCACGAAACTGATCCCTTCCCCCCCCCAACCCGGGGGTGACCCAGAAGAGGCGGGTAAAAACCGCCCTCCTTTTCCCCCTTTGCCCCGCCCGGGGAGGACAGAGGAAGGTGCCGGAGAAAGAAGAAGTGATGTCCCCTCCTACGGGCCGACTGTGGGGTTTAAGTTTACCGACGGTACCTTCAAAATGATACGGTGAAGAACCAAAAACCGGGAGCAGGGCTCCCAGAGACATCTTCCGTCGAGTGAAGGCTAACCTCCCCACGAGGGCGGCCAACTTTCCCCACGCTCGTCACGGGGTGAAAAAAACTTCAAACAAAAAGAAATGAAGCACGTGGACAGGCAAAAGACAGGCAAGGGGACGATAGACAGAAAATTTCGGGGAAAAAGGGGACCAGCCCCCCGTAAACCTTTGGAGGAAAAATAGCAGGGGGGCGGGGGAATTTAGAGGAGAGAGGGGGGGGAGGGGGGGGGAAAAAAAAAAAACCCGAATTTGGGAAGTTTGAACAACCCCAAAGGGTTTCAACCGCACCAAAGCCTTTTTTTAAAGGGGAAAGGATACACGAAAACAGCAAAAGAAAATTAAAAAAAATAAAAATTGCCCCCCTAGATGGGTCAAAATCTTTAGGCCCCCCCGGGGGGACAAACTCGTGAAAAAACCCCCCTTCAAAAAGGCTTTCTGTTTTCTGAATACAGTGCTCCTTTAAACCTTGACGCATGTCCCCTTTTTTCCACAAGGGGGGCCCGAACCCAAACCCTCTTCTGTGCTCGCAAAAGAAACGGGGAAATCCAAACAAACATTCCACGATAGAAATCAAAACCGAGAAATACATAATACAAATTTTTATCAAAAAACCAAAGCAAAACCTTCCATCTGAAAGTAACCATCCAAACCCAGGTAAATTCACAGCGTTAACACCCACAAAAAGTAAAAACTGCACTAAAACCCTTTAAACAGGCCCAAAAAGGGGGAAAATTTTAAACCCTGGTTGAGGGGAAGTTTTCCTCTGCCCGTTTTTTCCAATGGGGCTGACTACGGAGCTCGGCTAAGATAGTCCATCCTTTTTACGGGAACCCCTTTTGTTATGAGGGAAAAGGGTGAAAAGCGGGACTCGCAGCTCCACTGCCCAACCCAGGGAATCGACAAACTGACGGCCGGTTTCCGGTCCGGGTACGGGAAAGGATGATGATCGTTTTTCCCGCACAAATCAGGGCCCGTACAAGTGGGGAAAAACCCTTCCTGATGCCCCAAACGACGGGGCAAAAACCCACCCTTTTTTCAATCGTTTTTGTACCCAGTTCGGGTCATGAGTTTTTTGCTCGCATAAGCAAGGGGTTTGGGGGGGTCCCGTCCCATAATCTTTTTAGAAAACACAGCCCCAATCCCCACCGCAGAAGCATAAACCCGAAGGCCCAAAAAGGGGGGACAAGGTTTCGGGGGAGCCAAGACTGGGGGGAGTTTTTGAGGGCCGTTTTTCAAGGCTTTCAAAAGCCTTTTGGCACTCTCATCCCAAATCAGACTTTTGGTTTTTTTTCCCCTTCTCGGGTCAGTGGGGGGCCAAGGCAACCTTTGCAAATTTCATGGATGAACTTGGGGGGAGTATCCCGCACCCCCAAAGGAGCCGCAAATTTCCCTTTTTGGGACCAGGGGGGGTTTTTGGGACCGCAACTTTGGTCCTTGTCTTCCTCAGGGGCAATCAAACCCCGCCGGGAAATGATGCCCCCAAAAAAAAAACTCGTCCTGAAACCCAACTTCATTTGGAAGGACGAGCCCGACAATTTTGAACCTCGCCAGACGAAGAAAAAAAACGACGGAGGAGCGAAACGTGCCCAGCTCCAATTAAATGGGCTGAGTAGAGGGCGTCCCTGAAAAAGTTCGTTTTGGCGAAACGAGAGGGGAAAAAGCAATTGGCCCTGACGCGACCCGAAAATTGCTCCAAACCCGTTTTTTAGGCCAAAAGGCAAACAAGAAATGGAACTGTTTCCCTTAGGCGTCGTGAATGCCGGTTTTTTTGGGTTTTTTCCCCAACTGCGCAGGGGAAAACTGCCCTTTTCCCTTTGCGGCGAACAAATTAGAGAAATAGTTGGCCCCCACTCACTGAGCGAAGATTTGGTCGACATCCGGCATAGGGTTTAGCATCAAACCCGGGGAAACCCTTAAATTTAGCCCCCCGAAAATCGACGCCCGAAAATCTTTTTGGGCCCTCCTTCTTTTTTAAACCCAAAAGGGTGGGGGGTGAGTCCCGGGGAACTCGCACGTTCCCAAAGACCCCCAAAACCCCAACATGGCCTGCACCCCTGCTGGAGACAGACGCCTGAAGTGAGGAGAGGGTAATGTTTGAAACCCCCAAAATTGGGGGCTCGGTGGGGCAAAGGCCGTGTTCATCGCCCCAAAGGGGACTGTGGGAGGGGGGCCCATCTGTGGGCCGTCCCGGGAAATCCGGCCCAAGCCGGCGTTGGCAGTCTGTGCGAGGAGAGGTTAGAACCGAAGCAAAAATCCTCCCCGACTTTCCTCGACGAGAGGAAAAGGTGGGGATTTTCCTGAGCCCCCCCCACATGGGTGCTATCGCCACTCTCCACCAAACGACAGGGGGTTGGGAAAAGCCTGGCCCGAGTCCGGGCGCAAAGTAAGCCTTAAAGGGGGTTTGGGGGATAACAAAAGGGGTTTTTATTTCCCCCCCAAAACGGGAAACCGGTAGTCCCCCTCCCCCCACCGGGCTGCAGACCACGAACGGGCCCTGCCAAGCAAGCTGCAGCTTGTTCCCTTTTTTTGGGGGAAAGGGGAAGCAAAACCCCCAAACCCCTGCTCAAACCCCCCTTCAACACTGCGTCGGGGGATACAAAAAAACCTTGATTTGGGTTTTTGCCGACTGCAAATGGTTTTTGGCAAGCTGGCAAGTGCAGCCCATGGGGGTTTTTGTAGATCGACCCATATGACTCTCCTTTCCTTTACCGGGAAGGTTTAAAATTTAAACGTGGGTTTCCCCATCTGTTTAGGATGTTGGTGGGGGCCTCGCACTGTTTCGCCTTCAGGATTCAAATGGGGGGAAAAAAGCATGCTTTCCTGTGGGAACCCCCCCTGTAGGCGAACAGTACCGCAGGAAGGAAAGGGTTCCCACTCCCGAATTTCTCTGCCCCAAAGGGGACGCAAATCTGTTCAACGTCCCCCTTTTAAACGCTCGACCCCAAAGGCCTTTGGCCCCGCGCATGAAAGGGGGACTTTTTTTTCCTTGTGGTTTTTTAGCAGAGTGTTAACCTCCTGCATGAAATTCGGGCAGAAACTGGTCCCCCGGTCCGAAAGGTCTTTTGGGCACGCCCCGGCGCTCCATAACGCCAGAAGTTTTTAGCACAGTAGGGGCGTTTATGTCCTAAGCGGGAAAAGCCCTGGGGACCGAGGGCCCCTTAAATCCACCACTACCAGATGTACGGTGGGCCGCGATCGGATAGTGGGTTAATGGGTCCCCCCAGGTCGACACCGACCTTTTCTGGGAAAGGTCCCCCAAATAGAAGGGACTGACCCTTGGGGGAAAACGCCCTTTAAAAACGACCCTTAGGGGGTTGCCTTTTGGCCGACCTTTGCAATGCGGCAGTAATGCCAAAACCCGCGGTTCATCCCCGGCCAGAAGGGAAATCCTGTCTTAACGTCGGAGTCCCCTTGGAGCCCATTTTGACCTGCCTTGGGGGGAAACGGGGGGCCCTGGGGGAGAACAAATTCTCGCTTTGGGGAACAACAAGGGTGCTTTTGGGCCCCACGATTTTGCCTGGTGAAAACCCCAAAGAGGATCCCCTTTTTGGGTTTTAAGCTCACCTTGGCGGGGTCGGGGAGAAATGAGCAGGACGAAACCCACCAGTTGTCGCAGGCCCTTTTGGGGCAAAACCAAAATCCCTGGCCTGAAGCGGACCATGGTACAGGGTGGCCCCGGCCAAAACCTCTTTAAAATCGGTGGAGAAAAGGGACGCAATTCCCGTTTCCCCCCCTTTTTGCTTTGGCGGTGTGGGACTCCCCCACACCCTGTTTCGGGGAAAACCGTAGACAAGGACCCGCTGCGTTTCCCTTAGCAAAGGGGACAGTATTCCCTTTTGAGAAGGGAAATACATAGGTCGCTCCACCCCGATGGGGCCCCTACCCTTTGCCACAGAAGTAGGGGGGGGGAGATTGGGGAAAAATTTTCGAAGGACGGGTTTAGGGGAAAACCCCGCCTCCAACCCCCAAAACATCATAACTACGCCCCGCCCGGGGCCCCGGGGAAAACCCAAATTTTTATCCACAAAAAATCTTGGCCCCGAAACCCTTTATGGTGTCGACCAAGGAAAGGAAAACCCAAAAACAGAGAAAAAACCTGGGGGACTTGAATCCCCCAGAAACCGGATGGAACCCACGTTTGGGCCCAGGGACAGGACGTGGGAAAGGGACCACCCCCGATACCAGCGGCCTTTTGGGCAATCTTTCCCCAATGTGGCCAGGAAAGACCCCAAAAAAAACACGTCGGGGCCTGAAACCCCTGATGAAATGCCTGCCTTGTTCCCAAACCCCCTAAACAGTTTTTCGGCCATTTTTGCCAAAAAAATCCTGTGGAGGGCTTCCTCTCCGAAACTGGGGGATGCCATAAGCCTGCGAGCTTCACAAAAACCCAGCGGGGTGATTCCGCCCGCCCCGCGAAATCCTGGGGTGCTGTCTTTGCCTTTCTGGATTTCCTTTTAACTCTGGGGACCGTGTTGGTGAGCTGTTTTAATGAGGCAGATCCCCCCAGCTCCAACTTAGCCAACCCGACGCCAGTACCCTAGCGTTTTTGGGGCCAAACAAACCCAAACCTGCAGAAGGTCTCGTCGTTATTTTTCTTTATGGACCTGAACTTCCGCCTTTACGTCTCGGGGTAAGGTGGAAAAGCTTACCAAGCCAACTGCATTCGCATAAAACGCAACCCCTTTATTTTGAGTGAACCACTCCCCCTTTACCCAGATAAACCAAAAAAAGGTGCATAGCCTTTTTTTCCTCAGACAATTGGTAAAAAAACTAGCACCCTTTTCCCAAAAAGCTCTAAAAAAATTTAATGTCCTCACTATCTGAACTTGGGAAACTTTTAACTTTGGGCCCCCTAACTCTATCACCTTCCTGGTGATTAACCCCCGAATTAAGATGGCGGGGAAAACCCCGAAAGAAATTGTTTTTTTCTACCCTACGCAGGCCTCCATCCTGTCTAGTTTTCCCCACGGGGGGCAGCCTCTTCCCCACGCTGAACCTTTCCTTTTGAAAAAGCCCCTTTTCCCCACGCTGAGCCTCCCGTCTGGGGGCCCCTCCCTTTCGGGAGCAGTCTTCCTTACAAGGGGCCCTCCTGTCGGGGGGCTTTCTTCCTTACGAAGGCCCCTGTCGGGCAGCCTCTTCTCTGCCGCAAAAGCCTCTTCCCTATGCAGAATCTCCTGTCTGCAGTTTCCTCTTGCGCAGAGCCCTTTCCTCCTTTTCCAACTCTTTCCCTTCGCTGGGGTTTTTGCCTAGCAGCCCCTTCCCCAAGCTGGCGCCTCTTCCCTTCGCTGCCGCTCCAGAAACAACAGGGCGGACGGATTTCCTGGGGGGGGTTCACCACTCCCCCCACGGGGGGATGACCCCGTTACCCGTCCCCTGGGTCCCCGACCTTTTCCCCTGAGGAAAATCCCCCGGGGGATAATCCTTAAGGGGGAAGATGGGAGAATAGGGGGCCCTTTTGGGTTTTTGCGACCCCTTTCAGAACCCAAAAGTTGCCCTTTGCAAAACTCTTACAAAATTCCGAGCGGAAGTGCCCCTCGGGGTTCAGCAGGGAAAAAATTTCCCCCCGAAAATAAATGAAAGTACTCGCTGGACTATCGGCTACAGCACTTTAAAAAAGTGGAAATCACTGTAGTCGAAGTGCTGGTCTAAAGTGGGACTTTCATTTGAAACCCTTTTTTCTTCGCGCCCCCGGGGCCATACCACCCCGCACCCGGGGTTGCCATGACAACAAAATCCCCATTTAAACAAATACAGGGGAAAGACAATTCCCCCTTGGAAAAAAAAAATTTTTAGGGGGGTGTGTTTTGTGGTATTGTGTGTGTTGGGGTGTTTCGGACAAGTTCCGGGCTCACCCCCCTTTGGGAAACCCCCGCTCTACAACACGAGCAACAGTGGGGGGGGGCCCCACCGAAAAAAAAAAAAAAAAAACTATGTCCGGTGCCCCCACTCTGGCAACACCGCGCTCCACAGCACGAGCAAAAGTGCGGGGGGGCTGGCCGGAAAAAAAAAAACAGGGAGAAAGGAAACCGGGGGAGAGGAAAAAAAAAAAAAGACACTAAAAGTCCGTTTCAACCCCCCGCTCTCAATAAAACCCCCTAGAGAAAAAAAACAAAAAATTTGGCCCAAAAAACAAAAAAAGGAAAAGGGGAAAACTGAGCGGCAACAAGAAAGGCCCGGGCTTAAAGGGGGTACCTGGGGTGAGGTACCCGGCGGAAGGAGGTCTGGACGCGGTTGGAAACCCCCCGGTTTTTCACCTCACCCCCCCGGTCACACCCGGAAAGGGGCCTTCGGCCACCAAGACTCCCCTTTACGCTAGAAATCACCCCAGCCCAACCCCCCCGAACAAAAAACGACAAAATAAATAAAAGAATCAAAACAGACAGAACTAACAGGGAAATCCCGAAACGAGAGAGACAGTTTAGAGCCCTTTCACATCCCCGACGAGCCCCCAAAATTTCACGCCGGGCCCCGGGGTCTGCCCTGAAAAGGAAAACGGTCCCAGATTGGGGGTTTAAAAAGGAAAGGCTGACCTCGCCCCGCCTCGCAAGAGCCCCCACGAGAAAAATTACGATACAACACCCATTTATTTTTACACCAGCACACACAGGCATAAATAAGCCTTCCCAAAACCACAACTTTCACAATCCAATCAAACATTTCCCAAAGCACCCCAAAGCACAATCACAATCAAAACTCCAACACACACAAAAATGCCCGATTAAAAATTTAAAAATTTTTCCCTACGACGGGACACAATCACAATTACAGGCCAAACCCCCCCCCCCAAATGAATATAACCCCAAAAAAAAAAAAACATTTCAGCATCCCCCCCTTCCCCCAACCCCGGGTGGGGTCCACACCCCTGCCTCTGTCAAGTCTTCTGGGAGCCCCTAACGCACAAAGGGGCTCCAAACCCGGGTTTGGTTCTCGCAAGGGGGTCGCTTTAAAGCCGACAGCCTGACACACGGCAGGGGATTTAAGAGCGCGTCCCAAGGACCAAAAAATTGAAAGGTTTACCCTAATAAAGTTTTAGGGGTTTTCATTGACAAAGATTTATCTTGGTCTTCCACATTGCGGATCTTGGGAAAAAAGTATTTTAAGAAAATAAAATCAAATTTCAAAAAAAATTTTTTTTTTAAAAACTTTACTCCAGAAAGATATTCTTTCATGCGCACATTCTTTCTCTTACAATTATGCCCCCGTTATGGGGGGTAATGAAGGAAAAATAATCTGAAACTATAAGTCGCTGCATAAAAGGGCCATTAAATTAATTCAGTTGAAATCCAATACCTTGACAAAGAGTGATTACAAAACTTTAAATATTCTTCCATTTAAAGACAGACTCTACTTCAACAAATGCTTGAGCATGTACAATGTAATGAATGGATCAGCCCCGAAGATAATCTTTGAAAGCTTTGTCTTCAATAGTTACAGGCATACACATAAACTGTCTCTTCCCAGACCTCGATGCAATCTTTATAAATCAAGTTTTCTGTACTCTGGAGGGACCGCATGGAATAATTTGCCTTCCTCCATAAAATCATGTCGCGCAAAATATACATTTAAAAAAGCACTAAAATGCATTTGATAGAAACTCGGCGCATCAGTGGAATTCATTTCCGTTAATACAATCCCCTTATCCCCATCTCTCTCTCTCTCTCTCTCTCTCTCTCTCTCTCTCTCTCTCTGTGCTTGAACTTGAAGTTCCAACAATAGTTTCATGATTGTTTCAGATTTCATATGGGAGTTATGTATTTGCTTGAAAGAAATTGTGTGTTTTAAAAATGTTTTTGAGCTTGTGGTTATATGTTGAATTGGTTTCTTTCTTGTTTATGAGGGCAGGATGTAAAAAAGCTGGAAAGCTTATTCTTTAACCCTCAATAAAGATAATTTTGACTTGACTTGACTTGACTTGACACACACACACACACACACACACACACACACACACACACACACACACACACACACACACCACACACACACACACACACACACCACACACACACACACATTCACACTCCCCCCCCCCCCCAATAGTCCTTCGAATGAGACTATAAACCGACGGGTCCGTGTGTGAACGCACGCATAACATCTTGCACACACGTAAAATCCCTGCTTGCCTATACAGCGAGTGTCCGCAGGAGTGTCAGCCTGCGTACGAGAAAAAAAACAAAAACAAAACAAAAAACAAAACAAAACAAAACAAACAAAATAAAACTTCGGGCGTTTTCGTGAAACACATTTTACTTTTTCTTCTATTCTCAGAGCGAATTCACTGATCGTGCATGACCACGTTATGTAGATACAAGACTGTCCCGCAAGTTCCAACGGCCCATGATGGCCAACATGTTCGTAAAAATAACAAACTTCATTGAGGCAGAAGTAATATTACTGTTTTCACATCGTATTCGTGACTTTTGTTTTCTTCGTAACTGTATTTTTTAATGCTGCCTGATACTGCAATATGATGTGATCATTTGAAAACGGCTAATTATGATGCATGAAAACACGCAATTGTAACCTATGAAAAACAGATTATGACTCGTTATAGCAAGTAATGAAACCTCATGAAAGTAAGTAATCATGACTCATGGAAACAGCTATAACTCATGTCCACACGCTTTGGTATGGTTAGTATAATAATGATAATAATAATGATGATATGATAACATAACATTTATATAGCGCCTTGCCAAAGGTTCTAGGCGCTGACAGTCCACACTCTCGTGTACGCAACATACTGTCTACCTGAGTAGTGCCGACTGAAGAGTTGCCTGCCGGGTTTCATTCAATCGTTTCCGTATCATCCAATCAATATCGTTCACTCAGTTTCCTTGCTTCCTTAATTCTTTCCATTTCTCACGCAGGGTGCATGCTGTGTCTAACGTGTCATCCATACCAACGGCCAAACTGGCCTTCTCTTCCGAAAGTTGGTGTTGAGATTTTACGTGTGTGCAAGATGTTATGCGTGCGTTCACACACGGACCCCTCGGTTTATAGTCTCATTCGAAGGACTGTTTGGGAAATGCAGTCAGACCCAATGTTTGCTCCGAGGGAAAAATCTCCCTGTACCGAAACAGCCCGGTGGAGATTTGAACCCGCAACCCCAGGATCACCAAGATTACGAGTCCGGCGCTCTATCAGCTGAGCTATTCGCGCCCGATCGATCATGTTACTAACAGCTGAGGAAAGGATCTAAGTGCCGGAAGCCCGAAATAACTGCCTCCTTTTCACCATGGTCTTAATGTTGTTTTTCTTGTCTTGTCTTTGCTTCATTTTTCTCTTATTCTTCGACTCCTTATCTGAGCATCTAAACCGGTGAAAATAAGCTTGAAAGAAAAAGTACCATGCCGCGGAACACAGAAAACAAACACGTCACAAGATAAACCATGACGCGTTTCGACCTCGTTGGTCTTCTTCAGGCAGGAGAAACAACATTCAAGACATCGAAAACGAAGAACGAACAATCACTTATCCTCTCAAATTGGACGCAGAATGGATGCGGATTGAATGGTGTTTGCCTTGTCTGAAGAAGACCGAAGAGATCGAAGCGCGTCGTGTTTGTCTTGTAATCTGTTTGTTTCTTTTGATCGGCGGCCGCACAGTTTTTTTTTTTTCTGTTTAAGTTCGTTTCAATTTCCGCCTGCAGTCACCTCACTTTGAAAGTACTGGTGAACATAACTTTGACCACAAAATGTTCACACATGTAATTACCAGTTTCGTCACTCATGTCCTCATTGTTTTTCGTATGAAAAGTGTGAATGACTTTCAATATTTAGATTTGCTAGTTACTTGTTATGTAGTCCTATTGCACGTTTCTTGTAACTCTCCCTCTCCCTCTCCCCCCTCTCTCTCTCTCTCTTTCTTTCTCTGTCTGTCTGTCTATCTGTCTGTCTCTCTTCTTTTTTTTTCCGTTTTCAATTTTTTTTTGTGATGATGTTGAAAATTAACAAAGTTTTGCTGTGGGTTTTTTTTTTATGCTAGAGTCTAACATAATCGACTTTGATGAATAAAACAATCAACCAACCAAAACCGTGAATCTTTCTGTTTCGTGATGGAAACGACTGTTTCCTCTGCATTTCAGGTGAAAAGCAGAATGCTGATGTTTTTTCCCCCTTTTTTTTGTCTATGCTATATTCCTGTTCCCAGGTTTGCAAACTGGCAAGTTGTTGTTGTTGCTGTTGTTGTTATTGATGCTGCCGCTGCTGCCTCCAGTTTTCTAACAATAGTGAAACTAGGCCGACAC
>CM031595.1:118781634-118789134 GCA_018398815.1 Conus ventricosus
CCCCCCTCTGTCCCCTCCCCCCGGGCTTCCCTCAATATTAAAAAGCCAAAAACAAAAGGAGGGCACTAATGGTGCCAATCTGCCCCACCCCCCTCTTCGTTTTTAGGGGAAAATTTTGAAGACAAAGGGGAAACCCCCCCCCCCCCTTCGCTAAATGGAAGAAGAAAAATAAAATCCCCCCCCCCCTTTCCCCCTCCCATTTATGAAAATTTGAAAGTAATGCCCTCCCCCCTCTTTTGCTTTTTTTAAATTTTTGCAAAACTGCATTTGATGTTTTTTCTTTTGCCAGTTCGGGCTGCCCCTCCCCCCGCCTCCTCCGAAAAAAAACATCAAAAAAGGGCCACTAAAGACCGGGGCCCTCCCTCCAAACCACGGGTTTTGTTTTTTGGGTGTGAGCGAACGACAAAGAAGAAGGGGAAAATAGCAGCATGAACAGAAGAAAACAAAAACAGCACCCCTTTGAAGGGCAGTCAGATGTCTGTCGTGGATGTGAACCGTTGGACGTTTAGCGTGTTGGGGCGGAACATGACGAAGAGGGAGCCCCCTGTCTCCCCTTTGCCGCCCCCCCTGAACTGAAAAAAAACCCTCATTTTATTAAACAGAGATGGTTTTCAAGTGTAAAAACCCGCCCCCACGAGGGTTTAAACCCCACGATTTTAAAGCTCCGCACCCGGAACATTCAAACCCTTTGACTCCCGGAAACCAACTGTAATTCTTTGTCAAAAATGGTGGTGGCATTTCTTAGGAGCCCAAAAGGGTTTTTTCCACACCCCCAATTTCGTTTTTACTTTTGTTTTCCTTTGCTTAGATAAATTTAAAAGGCCACTATAAAAGGGGCGTTTGTGAGTTGGAAGTTTGGGACCAAATTTTCCAGGATGCTTTGGGGGAGACCCGGAAAAATGACACTTTTCCACCCCCCCCCCAACCCCCTCTTTACCCACGGCGGGGATACAAAACCCAAAAGGGGGGTTTTCCTTAATGGACATTTTTTTTGCGTTAATTTCAGCCCACAAATGGGCGTCCCTTTAAAGGGGCCCAAAATATCTTAAATTACATAGAAACAGTTCTCCGAGTTCTTCTGCCTATTTTGTATATTTTTCCCACTGTACCCTTTTGCGTACTTTAACATATTTGTCCATGCTTAAATGTTTTTGTAGGTGGCTACTTTTGCTCAGGGGGCCCGGGGACGGTCTTGTGCCGCGTGAGGCCGCCTAAAAAGGGGGAAAACAGGACAAAAAATCGCTAGAGCGCTGCTTGAGTCCTGTCAAATGGCCCCCCCCCCCCCCATTGCAGATACGGCCGGGGAGGGAAATTTTTTTAAACCCCAATCCCGAGGGGAGTGCCCCCAAAACCCTGCCCTCAAAACTGCTGCCCAACCCAGGGGAAAAACGTAAAAAGGGCAGCGCTCCATCGTCGATTCCCGGGCCAAAAAAGGTCTGGGGCCGCCCCCCCGGGGGGACAAGGGTTTTCCCAATACGGCTGGAAGGTACGCTGCGCCGCCTGACCCTGACTTCTCAATTTGGGTTCCCTTTAGAGGAGAGCTGTCACCCCTCCCTTTGGGAAATTGCTGGGTATGGGACATCGCAGCGAAATGAGACCCAAAGTAATAACGGGGAAATTTTTTCCATAACCCCCTGTGCCCCCAAAGATTCGTGGGAAAGTTGTGACCTTTTACACCCTGCCCGTTGTGCATAGTATGAGGAAACCCTGTAAAAATTTTTTTCCCTTTTTTACTAACCCCTTTTTGGGCCCCAAAAGGACCCACGTCACAATGTTTACTTTATACACAGCACCCACTGGGCTCAAAAATGAAGGGTTTCATGTACCTTTTTTCACAATACTCCTTGGTCCGTAAGGACCATGTGATTAAAATTATTCTTTATTACTGTACCCCTGTGGCCATTTGGAACCATGTAAGATTTTATAAACGTGTGCAATTTTGCCCGGGTATTAGTCCCCCCCCTTTAGCAATATGACCCGAAATATCTAAAAGCTTAAATTTTTTTCCCCGAAAAACTTCCTGTTTAAAAATGTGACCTCATACACCTATGCGTACATGCCCGCATAACTTCCCTGTTAAAAATTGTGACCTCTTAAAACCTATGCCCCCTTTGCCCCGGATAAGTTTCCCATATAGCAATTTTTTGACCTCTTCACCTATGCGTACTTTTGCCCAGTATACGTTTTCCCTGTAACAATGCTGACCCCATACACCTATGCCCCCCTAAAGCCCAGTATAATTCCCTGTAACAGGGCTGAACTCATACACCCAAGCGTACTATGCCCGTATAAATTCATGTAAAAGTGCTGGGCCCCATACAAAACCCATGCCCCCCTAGGGCCCCGTATACGTTCCCTTTTAACAATGTTGGGCCCCATTCCCCTGTGCGTACTAGCCCGTATAAAATTCCATGTAACAATGGAAACCCCCATAATCTATGCGTACTATGCCCAGCTTTAAATTTTAAAGTTTCCCGTGTGACCTCAACACCGTGCCGCTTTGCCCCGTAAAAAGTTCCTGTAACAATGTTGACCCCCTTACCCCCTATGCCCACTATTTTCCAGTATAAATTCCATGTAAAAAATGTGACCTCATACCCCCCTATGCCCAATATGTCCCCGTCTAAGGGTTTCCCTGTTTAAAAGGCTTGGGGCCTCATACCCCCTATGCCCAAATTTTTCCTTAGGATTCGGTGGTAGCAGGGCCCTGTCGAGCGGGTCCGGTTTTCGCAGCTCCAAGCACGAGCAAAATTCGTGAAATGAGCCTTTTTTTTGACTTTGCCCTTTTTTTTTTGCAAAGCCGAAAACGACCAGCGGGTTTTCCACTGGACACTCGGATTTTTTTCTTAACTGTCTTTTTTGCGAGAAAGATACCGGGTCAACCCGTCTTCGTTTTTAAAAACAAAGACAAAACCCCGACTCGAGCATCAACGGGCCCAAAGCCCCTTTGAGGTTTTCTTTGGGAGGTGAGAGGTCGTTGGAAGGGGTCGATTGTCGGGGGGCAATTTATCAACGGCCCCTGGGGGATTTTTTCCAGCAACGACCCGAGGCAGATTTTTCGCTTTGACCCCGGGTATGAGGGGGTTTGAGGGGGCCATTTTACAACTGGCAAATACCCAAACCCTTTTTTTCTGAAGGGGGGGGGGGGGTGCACTGGGGGGAGAAGCCCAAAACGAAGTGGGGTCGACAACGTACCAAAATCAGTGGCCCCCTCAGAAATCGAAAAATTCCCCAGCGAAGGTAGGGTGTGAGTTGCGTTCCGCAATTAAAAAAAGAGAGAAGGGGAGGGATTTCAGAGGAAAAAATTACCCCTTTTTTTTTTCAGGGCGGAGGTTCGTTTTTGTCACCGGGTTCCCGAAGTGCCCCCGGAAAAGTTCATGAAAAATAAGTTTTGTTCCCGGGCTAAAATCTATCATAAGGAACAAAAGGGTGGTTCAAAAAAAAAAAAATTTATCTGTTTCCCAAATTTCCTGGGGCAGAACCCCCATGCCTTTGGGGTGCGACAAGAAGTTGTTGCCCTGAGTGGGAGACAGTCCGGGGCCCTAAGCGCGGGGAAACCTCTGTGCCAGTTTTTGTTTCAGGGACCAGGGCAAGGGGCGAGGGACCACCCGAGTGGGTGACATGCGCCGACGGACAGCGACCCGCCCGACGACAAGCCCCCAGCCGGGGGGGGACCGTGCAGTCAGAGGGAGGGGCCCCGCGAGGTTAGGCCCGCTCCTGCCCCCCCTGCAGCTGGAGAGCCTGTCCCGGGCAGGTCGGAGACCCCGAACGCCGGGGGATCCCAAGGGGGGGTCCCGCCCTAAAGGGTTTCGGGGAGGGGGGAAACACCCCAAAAAGGGGCAGTGGGTTTAAAACCCCCCCGTTTTAAGGCCTTTCCCCCCGTAACCCAAAACTGGGTAAGCGAAACCCGTGTGGGTAGACGCCCAGCTTCCTGGGGGCAGACCTCCCTGGTTTGGGGGCCCCCGCTTTAAAAACGGAAATTGGGGTTAAAAGAATTCGGAAAAAGTTTTTCTAGTGTTAAACCGTATTATTTCTTCCAATGGAAAAAAAATACGGTTTTGTTTCCCTTTTAACCCTAAGAGGTTCAGGAATAAATTTAAAAGAGGCCCCTATTTTTGTTATTTAAAAAGTAATTTAAAAATTTATATTGCCCGTTTACAGGGAAAATCCTGTAAACGGAATGATGCGTTTCTATGGGAAAAAAACAGTGGGGGGAAAAATTATTTTTAAAAATGGGGTACGAAAAGGAGGGCAAGGGAGAGATAATTTTAATATCAAAAGATTTCGTGGTAAGTTTGTTTTTTTAAACTGGCTTAGAGAGAATTTAGTTGTGTCCGTTAAAATGAACCCATATGACTTTAAAATTTGGGAAATTTATTTTGCTCCAAAAAATTGGAAAAATAAATAGTTTTTTATGACAAAGTTTTCAGGAAAAGTGTGCTGAAATTGTGGCCAAAAATTTTTTGTTGCTTGGTGATTTTAAAAGTGTTATGAAAAACAGTCTTGTTTTTATTAGGGTAAAAGTATCAGAGGTCGAATTTTAAAAAATTAAATTAAGGCGGGAAGAAAATTTTAATCGGCAGACATCTGGAGGGTTTTCCATTTAAAGAAGAAAAGTTTTTCCTGGTGCAGAATAAACCCTTTCATTGCTCGGCGTTTGGATTAAATGTTTTGTGTCCGGGAAAGTATCTTGTGTGTTTCTTGTGAAAACCCCGACGGTTTTGGGATTCGATTAAAAAAGTCTCTTAAAGGAACTAAAAAAGGTAAATTTTTAAAGGTCCCGGATATGGAGATTTAACAAATTGTTTTTTAAAAAAAAATTTCTAAGTTTTTTGAAAAGATGAACCCATTTATTAGATAAGCATCTCAAAGATTCTTCAGATGGTTTCTTTTATACGAAGGTGGGATCTAGTAAAATTGAAAAATTGGTTTCTTTTTGTACTGAGTATGGAAAAAACACTTGCATGGGAAAAAAAAAAACGTGGGGAAATGTCTGAAAAGCACAACTTGTGGAAAAAAAAAAGGGTTTTTCCCGTAATCCCCCTGATTAGGGGGGGCAGAAAACAGTATCTTAGTCTAAACAAAAAAAAGAAAAGTTGCAGGTTGAGGGGAAAAGGAGGAGCGCAAAAAATTGAGCAAGAGTTTAAAAGGATTGAAGAAGGTGAGAGGAATACAAAATATTTTTGGGGAATCTGGAAAAAAGGGTAGGGGAAAAAAAGAAAGTAATTTAAAGAGATTAAACTAAAGTTCAGGTTTTAGATAATTAAAAATCAGGGAAAAAATTTTGCAAAAACAAGTTCATTTTTTAAAGGGAAAATTTATATCAAAAAACTGTTGGAAAAAAAATGTTTTGGGGGGGCAAAAAATAAAATTTTTGGAAAATGAAAACTTTTCCCAAAACTAGGGGTTGTTTAAACTGTTTCATTTCGAAAGGGGTAGTGACAGTTGGGGAAAGAAAAAGCGCTTGAAAAAATTGAGGGAAAAGGGGTTGCTCCCGGAATGACGGATGACAAAGGGGTTTAAAAAAATTTTTTGGGTAAAAAATGTTTAAAAAACTTTTCAGTCGTTCATGGAAACTTTCCAGTCGGTAAACTGTCATATTCCAAAAATTTGGGGTAATAACTTGCTAAAATAAGGGGAAAAAGGTTTAGAAGAGATAAATTAAACAACTGGGGACCCAAACACGTTTAAAATAAAGTTTTATTAAAATTATTAGCTAAAGTCTTTTGCGTTTTAAAATTTGGGCGAGTCATCAATATTTTGGGAAATTTAAGAAAGGTAGGTTTCTTCAAAAGGGAGAAACATCGAACAGTCATTTAAAATCGAATGATGGGCGTAATCAAATTAACCCCAAAAAAAAAACAGAGCCCGGTTTTTGCTGCTATTGATTATGCAAAAGCATTTGAAAACGATATAAAAAAGTTTTTTGGGTGAAAATGTTTGACATTTTTTTGGGTTTTGGAAACCCGATTTTAAAAAGTGGGTATTATTTTGATAAACGGAAACATGACCTCTGTAAAACACGGGGGGTTGGGTTTCCCAAGGGCCCTTTGATGTGAAAAAAATGCGGAATAAGCAAAGGTTTTTCCCTTTTTCACCAAATTTGCCTTTGTGTTTGCTGTCGAGTTATAGCCATTAAGTTCGGAATAGTTCGGGTTGCGGCAAATTTAAAATTCCTTTTCCTTTTTGGGAAAGGAATTCTTGTATAAAGAAAAACCAAAAAGGGAGAAAGACACAACATTGTTCTTTTAAAAACCGATTTGGGTATGTTTAAATCATTTGAAATCTTGTATCGTTTGAAAAATTTTTTTGGATTAATATTGAATGTTCAGAAAACAAAAGCTTTTCTAATGGGAAAAATAGAAAAAAAACCCAGATCTTCCCTTCACAACAAATGAAAAAGAATGAAAGTTCTTTGGGAAATTTTTTTTGGGTAACCCAAAGAGATGGCGAAGAACCTTTATGAAAACTGGAAAAAAAAAAAAATCGATAAAATGAATAGTATAATTAAAAAAATTGGAAAAGGGGAGTCTCTCTATTCAATGGTAAAATGATTGTTTTTAAAAAAGTTTTGATAAAATCAATTTTTTTATTTTAATGCAGTCTATTTGGGTTTTCCCGATGCAGTGCGCGTAAAAAATTACCGTGTTATACCCCTTTGGGATGGCAGAAAAAAATTTAGTAACAGGAAAAACATTCGGAGAAAAAATGAAGGGAAAGTAATGGAATCAACGTAGACGAGGGGGGGTTTAACATGATCAAAAAGCTTCAAGGTTTCCGAGTTCTAAACTTAAAAAATGGATGGGGAAAAATTTTAAAAACGCCAAAGAGAGTGAAAAATGGAGGTTTATCCCTTGTGGCATTTTTAGCAAAATGGGAAAAAGAGGTAATTTTTTTCAATGTAAACACAAGGACAAAAGGGTATGCAAAGGGAAATTTATAGAATTGAAAATGAATTTTGGGGAAAAACCTATTTGGGATGTTATCTAGACAAAAAAACTATAAGTAAAAAAAGTGGGAAAAAAACAGTGGTAATTTCCAAAATACGCTTCTCTTCCCAAAAACTCTTCATTAAAAAACAAAATAAGTAATATTTTTTTCCAAAACTGGCAAATTTTCAGGAAAATTTAACAGATGGGAAAAAATATAAATCCATCAGAAGAAAAAATAGACTTTTGTTCTTGGGAAGTACAGAAATGGTTGGGGGAAGCAAGGCTAACCCTTATTTTTGGGTTTTAATGCCCTTTTTAACTTATTCCAAAGAGTTTGGGTTTCCCCAAAGGAAAAGAGAGGGGATCCCTTTCCCAAAAAAACCCACAGGATTTTGTTTCAAAACTTTTTAATGCCCAAAACCCAAAGGAAAATCGGAAAAAGTTATCCCAAAAAAACGTAAAAAATTTCAACGGCCCTTATTTCTGGGAAAGGGGAAAATTTTGGGTTTAAACCCCAGAAAAACAGGGGTGGTTTGGGCTAAAGAACCAAAAAAGAAAGGGGGTGGGG
>CM031595.1:118794134-118796634 GCA_018398815.1 Conus ventricosus
ACAGGGATTTTGGATGGCACGTTGAAACGATGGACGATGCGATGCAATGTTTCTGGCGTCAGTTGATAAAATATGGTTCTTTTTGCAACGTTTCTGTCTTGTAGCCTCTTTTGTGTCACCTACACACACACACACACACACACACACACACGGACACATAGACACAGAGACACAGACACAGAGACACAGACGCACAGACAGACAGACACAGACAGACAGACAGACAGACAGACAGACAGACAGACAGACAGACAGACACACACACACACACACACACACACACAACACACACACACACACACCACACACAATTGCAGTTGCAAAATTTCTTGAGCCTGACATCTTTGTGTCGCACACACACACACACACACACACACACACAACACACACACACACACACACACACACACACACTCACACACACATACATGCATACATATATATATATATATATATATATATATATATATATATATATATATATATATATATATATATATATATTATATATATATATATATATGTGTGTTATATAGTAAATTAGTGTATATATACATATACGCGCGCGCGCACGTGCGTCCGCACCACCAATCTGTTCCCGTTTCGTATTACATGGCTAAGTATGTTGATACTGTTTGTTTCCATGCAGATTGGGTCCGTACCATCTTCTTTCCTTCCATCCCTCCCTCCCCCTCCCTTCATTCCTCCTTCCCTTCGTACACCAGCCACCGCACCTTCTTCCAAAGCTGTCATACAGAATTCGTGAAAATACCCTCTGCCGCCTCTCTCTCTCTCTCTTCTCTCTCTCTTCTCTCTTCTCTCTCTCTCTCTCTCTCTCTCTCTCTCTCTCTCTCTCTCTCTCTCTCTCTCTGTGCTTTGTTTTGATATTGCTTTAATTTTGTATATGAATGAATGTATGAAGGAATTAACTAACATATCAAAGACGCAGTTTGTGTTGTGTAGAAAAGTGCTGCAAACGACCCTCGCGTCTTCATTGTACTGTATTCATTCACTTGTGGTGCTGTGTGCTTTTATATTGAAGTGTATTCATTCATTCATTCATTCATTCATTCATTCATTCTTATTCATTCATTCATTCATCCATCACAACAATAATGTGACTACCGTTGAAGAGTCCTTTGTTGTTGTTGAAACCAACCACAACTGCGTTCAATCGTACATCGTCATGGTCGTCGTCATCGTCATCAATCTCATCATCATCATCATCATCATCATCATCATCATCATCATCATCATCATCATCTCCTCCGCTAGCATCGCATCATCACCACCACCACATCGTCATCATTCTCATATGATGATGATGATGATGATCGTCATGATGATGATGATGATGATGACGATGATGATAATGATGATGATGATGATGATGATGATGATGATGATGATGATGATGATGATGATGTCATGATGATGATGATGATGATGATGATGATGTGATTAGGTGTTGGTGTTGTACCTCATCTACTGAATCCTCCACATGTTCATCCATACTGCCATTCAAGGGTCGGTTCAAAGACAGACTGAGAACTACGTGGAAAGAATGAGGCTGAAAAAGAAGCGGAGCGGAAGGAGGGGTGGGGGTGGGGGGTGAGGGGGGGAGCAAGAAGGGGCTGTAATGTAGGAAGGGGGTAAAGGGTCATATGGGAGGCAGGGACAGGGAAGGGGGAAGGGCTGGGATGGGAGGGGGGGGGGGGGGGAGAGGGGGAAGCTGGAGAGATGGACGGGGGTGCGGTGGAGTGAGGTGGGGAAGAGCGTCCAGAAATGGGTCACCTTCGACGACAGAGAGAAGCGAAGCAAGCACTCTCAGGAATGGTGAGAACGGAGCGGAGTGGGGTGGGGGGGGGGGGGGGGGGCATGGGAGGGGGGTGTAGTGAGAGTGGGAGAGTGGAAGAGAAGAGGGGAGGAATGGGGGAGGGGGGTAAAGGGGGAGGGATGGGAGAGAAGGGGCGCTGGTGGGGCTATGAGAGGAGAGCTCATACCGCGACCATGTTACATGTCCACTTATTGATTGGGACGTTTGTGTTGTGGGGCTGGCCTGGGTAGGTGTGGACTCTCTCTCTCTCTTTCTCTCTCTCTGCGTCTGTCTGTCCGTCAGTATGCCTCTGTCTGTCTGTCTGTTTGTTTGTCTGCCTCTGCGTCTGTCTCTGACTCTGTGTGTGTGTGTGTGTGTGTGTGTGTGTGTGTGTGTGTGTGTGTGTGTGTGTGTGTGTGTGTGTGTTGTTGTTGTTGTTGTTGTTGTTGTTGTCTTCAATTTAACGTCTTTCCACTTTAAGTGATATTAGACGAAGTGTGTGTGTGTGTGTGTGTGTGTGTGTGTGTGTGTGTGTGTGTGTGTGTGTGTGTGTGTGCGTGCGTGCGTGCGTGCGTGCGCGCGCGCGCGCGTGCGTGCGTGCGTGCATGCGTGCGAGCGTGCGTGTGTGAGTATGGGTGTGCGTGCGTGCGTGTGTGCAGGCGGGCGTGCGGGCGTGCAGGCGTG
>CM031595.1:118804134-118814134 GCA_018398815.1 Conus ventricosus
AACGCGTCGTGTTTTGTTTTGTAATTTGTTTGTCCTTGTTAATTCCTTTAAAAATTTGTTTCAGTGTCCGCCTGCAGTCACTTCAGGTTTATATTTGAAACTATAAAGTGTTCACTCAATCCGTTCAGTGTTGCACTTGGTGGTGGTTCCTTTGAAGAAATTTACCGCTGATTTATGTGTCGTTCGCTGAGTCTGTTTAATGTTGATGGTGGTTCGTTTCGGGTGTTTGGCCCTGGTGTATGTGCTGTGCAGTGTTCTTTGTTGGTGTGATTCGTGTGAAATGTTCCCCTACTAATCTTGGTGCTTCGCGCTCAGTCTCCTCATTGATGGTGGTTCGTTTGAGGTGTTTCCCTACTGGTTTTGTCTGCAGTACGCTCAGTCTGTTCATTGATGGTGGTTCGTTTGAGGTGTTTCCCTATACTGGTTTGTCTGCAGTACGCTCAGTCTGTTCATTGATGGTGGTTCGTTTGAGGTGTTTCCCTACTGGTTTGTCTGCAGTTCGCTCAGTCTGTTCATTGATGGTGGTTCGTTTGAGGTGTTTCCCTATACTGGTTTGTCTGCAGTTCGCTCAGTCTGTTCATTGATGGTGGTTCGTTTGAGGTGTTTCCCTATACTGGTTTGTCTGCAGTACGCTCAGTCTGTTCATTGATGGTGGTTCGTTTGAGGTGTTTCCCTACTGGTTTGTCTGCAGTACGCTCAGTCTGTTCATTGATGGTGATTCGTTTGAGGTGTTTCCCTATACTGGTTTGTCTGCAGTACGCTCAGTCTGTTCATTGATGGTGGTTCGTTTGAGGTGTTTCCCTACTGGTTTGTCTGCAGTACGCTCAGTCTGTTCATTGATGGTGGTTCGTTTGAGGTGTTTCCCTATACTGGTTTGTCTGCAGTTCGCTCAGTCTGTTCATTGATGGTGGTTCGTTTGAGGTGTTTCCCTATACTGGTTTGTCTGCAGTACGCTCAGTCTGTTCATTGATGGTGGTTCGTTTGAGGTGTTTCCCTATAGTGGTTTGTCTGCAGTACGCTCAGTCTGTTCATTGATGGTGGTTCGTTTGAGGTGTTTCCTATACTGGTTTGTCTGCAGTACGCTCAGTCTGTTCATTGATGGTGATTCGTTTGAGGTGTTTCCCTATACTGGTTTGTCTGCAGTACGCTCAGTCTGTTCATTGATGGTGGTTCGTTTGAGGTGTTTCCCTATACTGGTTTGTCTGCAGTACGTCAGTCTGTTCATTGATGGTGGTTCGTTTGAGGTGTTTCCCTATTGGTTTGTCTGTTTAGTGTTGGTGGTGGTTCGTCTGGAGTATTTCCCTGCTGGTGTGTGTGTCATGCTCGCCTCAGTTTGTTCATTCTTGGTAGTTGGAATGATTGTTTGGTGTAGTTACAGTCATGTGTCAAAGTTTGTGCGCTTAGTCTTTGTTGTTGGTTGTATTAAAAAAAAAGTTTTCTTCTAATTATCCCTTTTGGTCTTCTCTATATTTTCTTCCCTTTTTTCCTATGTCTGTTTTTATTTGTTGTTGGTGCTGTTGTTGTATTCTTTCGTTTGTTGTTGTTGTTGCTGTTGTTGTTGTTGTTGTTGTTGCTGTTGCTGTTGTTGTTGTTGTTGTTGTTCTTCTTCTTCTCCTCCTCTTCTTGTTCTTGTTCTTCTTGTTCTTGCACTTCTTCTTGTTCTTCTTTTTCTTCTTCTTCTCCTTCTCCTTCTTCTTGTTCTTGTTCTTCTTCGTTTTGTTGTTGTTGTTCTTCTCCTACTTCTTCTTTGTCGTCGTAAAGTTCAAGTTAGGAACATATTTTCACGGTTGCAAGATGTCCAGTTCTCATGGTGTCAAACTACGCTAGAAAAAGAGAGTTTCGAGGAGAAGGGATGTGGTGGTATGTGGGTGGTGGGTGGGGGTGCTCGGTTCAAAAGTGGGCCCCCCTTTTAAAAAACCCACCTCATTTATTTAATGAATGTACGTGCGTGCGTGCATACGTGCGTGCTAGCGTGCATGCGTGCGTGTGAGTGTGTCAAGTCAAATCAAGCCAAAATTATCTTTATTGAAGGTTAAAGAATAAGCTTCACAACTTTTCTCTCCTGCCTCACAAAAATAATCATGATCATTAAAAAGAACAAACCAACAAACGAAAACATGTGTTGATACGTTATGAGGAATACACAAACAAAAAAGAAGTAAACAATTGAAGTGACTTAAAGCATAATTCTTTCAAACGATTGTACAATAATTTCAATAATTTTTGTAATTGATGTTGCATAGCATAAATTATAAAGAACAAACAACAAGGAAAATCATGTATTAAACATTATGAGGAATACGCAATAAAAAGAAAAATTTGAAGTAACTAACGCATTCAAAATGTGTGTGTGTGTGTGTGTGTGTGTGTGTGTGTGTGTGTGAGTGTGTGTGTGTGCGTGTGTGTGTGTGTGTGTGTGCGTGTGAGCACGTGCATGAGCGCGCGTGCGCGTTTCTGTATGTGTGTGTGTGTGTGCAGGCGCATGTGTGCGCTCCCGTACATACGCGTTTCTTTCTTCCTCGTGTTTATGAGACCTCTCTGTGTCTCTGTATCTGTCTATTTGTGTGTGTGTGTGGTGTGTGTGTGTGTGTGTGTGTGTGTGTGTGTGTGTGTGTGTGTGTCCTCTGTCTGTTCTTCTTCTGTCTTTGTCTCTCTCTGTGCGTCTCTGTCTATTCTGTTGTTCTGTTCTTGTCTCTTTGTCTCTGTCTGTCTGTAGTCTCTGTCTATGTCTGTCTGTCTCTGTCTCTCTGCTCTTTTTCTTCTCTGTCTGTCAGTCTCTGTCTATGTCTGTCTGTGTGCTTTCTGTTGTTTGGTCTCTTGTTTCTGTCTGTCTGTCTGACTGTCTGTCTACCTGTCTGTCTTTCTCCTTACTTCTGCTGAGTCTGTTACCTGTCTGTCTCTTTTCTGTCTGTCTGTTACTGTCTGTCTACCTGTCTGTCTTTCTCTTTCTCTTCTGTCTGTGTCTCTCTGTTTGCTTCTTTCTCCTGTCTCTCTCTTTTCTACTGTCTCGTCTCTCTCTCTCTCTGTCTCTCGTCTCTCTCTCTTCTCTCTCTCTTCTGTCTGTCTGTCTGTCTGTCTGTCTGTCTGTCTGTCTGTCGATAGCTGTTGTGACGAGCACGGTCGGCCTTCAGTTTGCCCTCCAGTCTCGTCCATTCGATTTATCAGTTGATCGATCCAATTTTTTTTTTCCCGTTTCCCCTTTGGGCACAATTAACAGAAAAAGAAAGGGGGGGGGGGGGGGGGGGGGGGGGGGGGGACGAAGCTGAAGAACGGAGGTGGTGGTAAACGATAGAAGTGGCATTTGAGAAATATCCAACCTTCAGTCTCGCCATCTTTTTTTTCTTCTTTTTCTCCCGTCTGTTCAATATCCGTCTGTGTCAATTTGTCTTTGATCGATCATATCACGTATTCGCGTATTTGTCTGTCTGTCTGTCTGTCTGTCTGGTTCTCTCTGAATGTTTCTGGTTGTCCTGGTGAAGTATTTGACGATGCTGGGTCCTGCTCCCACTGCAGTCTGTTTCCTGTGTCTATGTTTAAAAATAATCAGGAGATGCATTCAAGCATCGAACGATCTTGCGGGTACACATACATGCAGGCGTTCAAACAACGAACAGTCTCTCAGGTGCAAAAATATTGAGGCATTCAAACAACGAAGAACCTTTCGGGTACACTAATACACAGGCATTCAGTCAACGAACAGTTTCTCAGGTACACTAATACAGCTCTAGGCATTCAAGCAACGAACAATCTTTCAGGCACACAAATATAGAGGTACAGAGGCATTCAAGCAATAAACAATCTCCCAGGTGCACAAATACATAGGCATTCAAACAATGAACGATCTCTGAGGTACACAATACAGAGTCACTCAAGCAATGAACGATCTCTGAGGTACACAAACACAGAGGCATTTAAGCAAAAACCAATATCTCAGGTGCTATAAAATCAGAGGAATTCAAGGAACGAAAGATCTCTCAGGTGCTATAAAATCAGAGGCAATCAATCAATGAACGATCTGTCAGGTACACAGAGGCAGTCAAGCAACGAACAGTCTCACAAGTACACAAGTACATGGTCATTCATAGCAACGAGCAATCTCCTGTATATTATGCAAGAAACATACCATCGCCATGATCATGATTGTTTTTGTTTAATTTTTTTTTATTCAATAAGTTCATATAGTACAACATAATGGAAAATCAAAGAGAAACCAAAACAGAATCAATGTTGGATTTTCAATCATTGCAAACTCTGCAAGAAATCACTTTGCCAATTTCCGCTGACTACCCACCCCTCCCCTCCCTGCACAACCCTCCCTTTCTTCCGAAAAAAAAAAAGAAGAAAAAAGAAGAAAAGAACGAAAGAAAAGGAACCCGATTCTTTAAGGTCATTTCACCCTTCTCTCCCTTCCTCTTCCTCTTTTCCACCCATACCCACTTCACTCCCCTTGCCATCCGTCTAAGTGTTAAGCTGTAATTCTCGAGCGAACAGAAGCTAGCCTTCCTCCCCGTGAAAATTGACCCTGGACATTTTGAGTTGTTGTTCAACATTAGTAATCGCTGGTTTTTGTGATGTGTGTACTCACACAGAATGGGTTTAACTGTCCGACCACGAAACAAGAACAAGAAGGAAAAGTGTTGGCTTTTGGGAGATCGGCACATAGAGAAAAGAAGGGGAGCGGGGGGGGGGGGGGGGGGGGGGGGGGGGGGGGGGGGGGGGGGGAGGAGAGCGAGAGATAGAGAGAGAGAGAGAGAGAGGAGAAGTTTGATCTTTTATTCATTGTCTGTGTACTTGATGATGGTGTGATGATGATGGTGGTGGTGGTGGTGGTGGTGGTGGTGGTGTGTGTGTGTGTGTGTGTGTGTGTGTGTGTGTGTGTGTGTGGTGTTGTGTGTGTGTGTGTGTATGTGTGTGTGTGTGTCGTGCGCGCGCGCGCGCGTGAGTGCGTGCGTGCGTGCGTGCGTGCGTGTGTGTATGTGTGTGTGTGTGTGTGTGTGTGTGGGAGAGAGAGAGAGAGAGAGAGAGAGAGAGAGAGAGAGAGTGAGAGACAGAGACAGAGAGAGAAAGAGAGAGAGAGACGGGGGGGGGGGGGGGGATAGGGGAAGGAAGAGGGGACGGATTACAAGATGCAGCCGACTGGACTGTATGAAAAAGCGACTGGCTAGTTTTAGAACGGACCATTTGAAAAAAGACTGACGGTTCCTACAGAAACTGACATCTGAAGCCGACAAGTCGTTTTTTAGCAATTTCCTCTCCCGTGTCAGCCGTTTCCGCTGTGCCCAGTGAAGCACACTGCGTTCAACTGTCAATTTGTCATGACAGGTGCTTTAGATTTCGTTACTGTTTTTAGAGTACAGATCTGAACATGTAAGAATTAGCCTGAGAGCTGCATAATAAGTATGTAGCAGAAGGATAATTTTGGACTTGTTTGATACGAAATGAAAAAAAAGTGTGAACAAGTCTTTTTTTTTTTAAAAATTGTATTATTTCTTAAATCCGGTGTTGATAAGAACAAGAATGTTCCATTGCATTTTAAGTTTCCCCAAGTCCTTCTTTTAAAAGAATTTTTTTTAAAGTCGAACAACATGTTCATTATGAATGGTCCCACAGAGCAAATGCAACCAAAATATTTTATGTTGATCCATTTCGGTTGAACATCGTGAATTAATCTCTCTCTCTCTCTCTCTCTCTCTCTCTCTCTCTCTCTTCTCTCTCTCTCTCTCTCTCTCTCTCTTCAAAAATGGTGTTACTTTTATTGTAAACCTGATACAACAGACGATAAAAGCAGATCTTATATTCCATACAAAGTAAGACATTGAACAAATTTTGCGACAGATTGACCAAATAAGATAAAGCCATGACAACCGTTGTGGAAAGAACTGCATTCGTAGGTAGGCATTTGTAGGTAGTAAAGATTCTTAAAGATCAGAGACGGTATATAAACTCATATCCCGAGCATCTCATTTTCAAGTGCTGAATCATCAGTATAATGCCAAGTGTGTTCTGACTGACGAAGATATTATCTGGATTTTCAGTATGATGTACACCGAAGCTAGTTCTCTTCACTACTTTCCTGGCGGAACAGTCACAACCAAAACAACATTCTGTGCATTAGCGTTGCATTATTTTTAACATATCCAAAACGTAAGTGGCTACTGTTCATATTTTTTCTATTATTAAACCCTACGTCAGATCTCACATTTGAGTGGGTTAAAAAAAAAAGAATTATGCATTGCATTTACTCTGATCATTAAGAACCCAGTCTTCTCAAGCAACTGAGAGATAATTAGCAGGAAGAAACTATAGCGAGGGTTATGCAGCAGGCGTTCAGAGAAGCATCCCCCTCTCCCCTTTCCCTTCATGCAAGAGTTACCGCCCTTCGAACCTTCTCAGACTCTAGGGAGGCTGGGCCACATCGTCTATGCCTTCTACTGCATCTTTTTTGTCTTTTCTCCATTTTTTTAACATTGCCGGATTCGAACCTGCACTTCAAGGATGGTTGGGTGCCTCGAGGCCAGGTCGCCCAGTAGGCGGACGTCTTAGCCACTCAGGAATTGAACAGCTGTTGTGTGAGTTGGGAAATTCAATCGTTCTGAAGTCCACTCTCGTTCCTCCTCGACCACATGCGGCTGGCACTTTTCTCGTCTCCTGCCACTGCTTCAGGGCGCTGGCCCTGCTCTGCCCGGAAATTGAGAGCTGTTGTATGAGATCATAGCAAATGTGCCTACAGACCCCCTTGCCGTAGCCCTGCTCAGAGGACTTGGCTTGAAAGCCATATTCCTCAAGCTGCTGGCATAGTTCCTGTTCTGTTGTCACTAGGCACAGTGAGTTCAATCTGGGCCTAGTTCCTGTTCTGTTGTCACTAGGCACAGTGAGTTCAATCTGGCATAGTTCCCTGTTCTGTTGTCACTAGGCACAGTGAGTTCAATCTGGCATAGTTCCCTATTGTGTTGTCATGTGGCACAGTGAGTTCAATCTGGCATTGTTACCTATTCTGTTGTCATATGCCATAGTGAGTTCAATCTGGCATAGTTCCCTATTGTGTTGTCATGTGGCACAGTGAGTTCAATCTGGCATAATTCCTATTGTGTTGTCATTATGGCACAGTGAGTTCAATCTGACATAGTTCCTATTCTGTTGTCATGTGGCACAGTGAGTTCAATCTGGCATCGTTCCCAATTGTGTTATCATATGGCACAGTGAGTTCAATCTGGCATCGTTCCCAATTGTGTTGTCATATGGCACAGTGAGTTGAATTGGCATAGTTCCCTATTGTGTTGTGATGTGGCACAGTGAGTTCAATCTGGCTTAGTTCCCTATTGTGTTGTCATATGGCACATAGTTCCTGTTCTGTTGTCACGTGGCACTGAGTTCAGTTGGCATAGTTCCCTATTCTGTTGTCATGATGCCCGTGAGTTCAATCTGGCATTGTTCCTATTGTGTTGTCACATGGCACAGTGAGTTCAACCTGGCATAGTTCCCTATTGTGTTGTCATACGGCCAGTGAGTTCATCTGGCATAGTTCCCTATTGTGTTGTCATACGGCACAGTGAGTTCAATCTGGCATAGTTCCCCATTGTGTTGTCTAGGCACAGTGAGTTCAATTGGTATAGTTCCTATTGTGTTGTCATATGGCACAGTGAGTTCATATGGCATAGTTCCCTAGTGTGTTGTCATACGGCAACAGTGAGTTCAATCTGGTATAGTTCCTACTCTGTTGTCATACGGCACAGTGAGTTCAATCTGGTATAGTTCCCTATTGTGGTTGTCATATTTGGCACTATGTTCCCATTGTGTTGCCAATGGCACGTGAGTTCAATATGGCATAGTCCCTATTGTGTTGTCATACGGCAAGTGAGTTTGAATATGGCATTGTTCCCTATTGTGTTGTCATGTGGCACAGTGAGTTCAATCTGGCATAGTTCCTATTGTGTTGTCATGTGGCACAGTGAGTTCAATATGGCATAGTTCCCTATTGTGTTGTCATGCGGCACAGTGAGTTCAATCTGGTATAGTTCCCTATTTGTTGTCATATGGCACATAGTTCCCTATTGTGTTGTCATGTGGCACAGTGAGTTCAATTGGCATAGTTCCTATTGTGTTGTCATGTGGCACAGTGAGTTCAATCTGGCTAGTTCCCTATTGTTTTGTCATGTGGCACAGTGAGTTCAATCTGGCTTTATTTCCCCTATGTGTTGTCATGTGGCCAAGTGAGTTCAATCTGGCATGGTTTCCCCTATTGTGTTCCCATATGGCACAGTGAGTTCAACTGGCATAGTTCCGTATTGTGTTGTCATACGGCACAGTGAGTTCAATCTGGCATGGTTCCTATTGTGTTGTCATACTGGCACAGTGAGTTTAATCTGGCATAGTTCCCTTTGTGTGTCATACGGCACAGTGAGTTCAATTGGCCATAGTTCCTATTGTGTTGTCATACGGACAGTGAGTTCAATCTGGCATAGTTCCTATTGTTTTGTCATATGGCACATAGTTCCCTATCGTGTTGCCATATGGCACAGTGAGTTCAATTGGCATTAGTTCCCTATTGTGTTGTCATGTGGCACAGTGAGTTCAATCTGGCATGTTCCCTTTGTGTTGTCATGTGGCACATGAGTTCAATCTGGCATGGTTCCCTATTGTGTTGTCATGTGGACAGGGGATTCAATCTGGCATAGTTCCCTATTGTGTTGTCATATGGCACAGTGAGTTCAACCTGGCATAGTTCCGTATTGTGTTGGTCATTTTGGCACAGTGAGTTGAATATGGCATAGTTCCCTATTGTGTTGTGATGTGGCACAGTGAGTTCAATGTGGCATTAGTTCCATATTCTGTTGTCATATGGCACATAGTTCCCTATTGTGTTGTCATACGGCACAGTGGAGTTCAATATGGCATAGTTCCCTATTCTCTTGTATGTGGCACAGTGAGTTCAATATGGCATAGTTCCCTATTGTTTTGTCATGTGGCACAGTGGTCAATATGGCATAGTTCCCTATTGTGTTGTCATGTGGCACAGTGATTTCAATATGGCATAGTTCCTATTGTGTTGTCTTTGTGGCACAGTGATTTCAATATGGCATAGTTCCCTATTGTGTTGTCATGTGGCACAGTGATTTCAATATGGCATAGTTCCCTATTCTGTTGTCATGTGGCACAGTGGTTCAATATGGCATAGTTCCCTATTGGTGTTGGATGTGGCACATGGTTCCCTATTGTGTTGTCATACGGCACAGTGAGTTCAATCTGGCTAGTTCCCTATTGTGTTGTGATGTGGCACATAGTTCCCTATTGTGTTGTCATACGGCACAGTGAGTTCAATCTGGCATAGTTTCCTATTGTGTTGTGATGTGGCACATAGTTCCCTATTCTGTTGTCATACGGCACATAGTTCCCTATTGTGTTGTCATGGCACATAGTTCCCTATTGTGTTGCCATATGGCACATAGTTCCCTATTGTGTTGCCATATGCCACAGTGAGTTCAATATGGCATAGTTCCCTATTGTGTTGTCATGTGGCACAGTGAGTTCAATATGGCATAGTTCCCTATTGTGTTGCCATATGGCACAGTGAGTTTAATCTGGCTAGTTCTCTATTGTGTTGTCATGTGGCACAGTGAGTTCAATATAGCATAGTTCCCTATTGTGTTGCCATATGGCACAGTGAGTTCAATATGGCATAGTTCCCTATTGTGTTGCCATATGGCACAGTGAGTTCAATATGGCATAGTTCCCTATTGTGTTGCCATATGGCACAGTGAGTTCATCTGGCATAGTTCCCTATTGTGTTGTCATATGGCACAGTGAGTTCAATATGGCATAGTTCCCTATTGTGTTGTCATGTGGCACAGTGAGTTCAATCTGGCATAGTTCCCTATTGTGTTGCCATATGGCACATAGTTCCCTATTGTGTTGTCATACGGCACATAGTTCCCCATTGTGTTGCCATATGGCACATAGTTCCTATTGTGTTGCCATATGGCACAGTGAGTTCAATATGGCA
>CM031595.1:118826634-118834134 GCA_018398815.1 Conus ventricosus
GACAGGAACAGGACAGGAAGGACAGGAGAGAACAGTACAGGACAGGAACAGGACAGGAAGGACAGGAGAGAACAGACAGGACAGGAACAGGACAGGAGAGGACAGGAGAGAAACAGTACAGGACAGGGACAACAGAAGGGACAAGACAGAAGGACAGAAACAGGAGTTAGGACGAGGAGAGAGAACGTTACAGGACAGGCACAGGACAGCGGTGGACAGCGATTCGTAGAACAGGTACACGACGGGACCAGAGGACAAGAAGAAGGGGACAATGCAAATCGGATGTTTAGAGACGAGGATGAGAGATTAGTTACATACGCACCCACCTCTATGTTTTCGCCTCTAAACAAGGTCTACGTACGACGTACCAGGCCAAAGGAGGAGGGGGCAGAGAGAGAGAGAGAGGAGAGGAGAGAGAGAGAGAGAGAGAGATTCAGATTCAGGTATTTTATTATTACAGGCCTTGGCCCCTCAGAAGGGGTATATTATACATGAAACATAATGAATTCGCACAACCAGATTCATGATAAACGTTCCGCATTTTAAAAGCTTTGTATAGATAAACTGCGAACTGTTACAATGCTTTCATTTTCAGATGACATTAACAAGACAAGCCTGCACAGGAAAGGTCTTGTATAAAATTTCCGTGAAATAAATTTTTCTCTTATATCTTGTAATTCTGGACAAGTTAATGCAAAATGCACTTCGTCTTCTCTTGAATGTCGACATAATGGACACAACAGATCAGAGGCATTGGTTCGTTTATAACGATAATGATGAACAAAAACATCAGACACACCTATTCTAAACTTCGTCATATAAACTTCAGGTACCTGTCTATACGCATTGACATATACATTGGCAGAGAATGCAGATGATTAAATGTTCTATAAAAACTAAACCTGTTACTATTTTGAACATGAAAATTCCAGTCTTGCCATCTGCAGTCAGTATAACTCTTTTCTTTAAAGGTACGGACAAAACTGTTCACATCTCCGACACCTTGGTTAAGCCATACGTACCCAAAACCTTGTTCGTATAATTTCGCTCTAACATGCGACCCCCACAGTTCATCTTGCATCTGTTATCTAGTTCTAACAGCATATTATACGCTTTATGAGGCAATCTACGTTCAGCCATCTGAGTTAGTTTTAACCAGTATTTCACACATTCAACAGTGGAATGCAGATATATGGGATATCTGTTGGTCTCACCATACACAGGATCATTTTGGGGTTTGCGGTGATACACTCAAGAACGTTTTTTTAAAGCAAATAAATGAACCTTTGAGGAGAGAGAGAGAGAGAAGGAGAGAGAGAGAGAGAGAGAAGAGAGAGAGAGAGAGAGAGAGAGAGAGAGAGAGACGGAGACAGAGAGAGGGTGGATGGGATGGATGGGGTGGGGTAACTCCAGAACAGGTACCACAAACACCATCCCACTGAACACCACCGACGTGACTCGGCAGACGTGCAGTGTCTCCTCTGGTGGGTCGCCTCATCACAACCTGCGCTTTGACCCAACGCGTTGGCCAGACTTCGGACACCTAGCTAACATGGTCTGCATCACTGCTATAGTTGTGTATGTACACGTATGTGCGTGTATGTATGCCTATGCTTGCGTGTGTGTGTGTGTGTGTGTGTGTGTGTGTGTGTGTGTGTGTGTGTGTGTGTGCGCGCCGACGTAAGCGTATGCGTGTACTTCGGCATGCATGAATAAGTGCACATATATGAACGCTGGCATATGTACGTGCACACGAACACCCACGCATGCAAACCGGAGTACAGTGTATGTGTAAGACCTATAATCTGAACTCAGATAACAGATATAAGTGGGAAGAGGCGAAAGTGAAGGGGCAGATATTGTTACCATGTATGCCGCTTAAGGTCACACACGCGATTCGCATACCTAACCCATCTAACCATCCGTTTACTCCCCTGGCCACGATCATCTTTTATCTACGTGTTCCAAACCTAATCCATATTGAGTTTTGAGTAGTACACATGTCGAATGGAAGTTACGAGAGTATTGTTGATTTAAGATGGAATGGAAGTTAAGAGAGTACTGTTGGTTTAAATCTTAATGGATTTTAAAAAAGAAAGCATTTGAATAAATAGTTTTACTTGGATACACACATCACGCGCGCGCGCGCCGCGCACACACACACACACACACACACACACACAGCACGCACGCACGCACGCACGCACGCACGCACGCACGCACGCACGCACGGACACACACACACACACACAACACAACACACACACACACAACACACACACACGTGGGTGAATACAGACACAATTCACGCACTTGAACTAGACCCTTTGTTCACTGACCAGATGTGCTGTATATATAGTCACCACGCGCGTCCAGCCACTGGACGAGTCCTGAACTGCCGATGTCGACGGCTCCGCACGACCTCACCACCACAAGCATACGCGTGGAGACGTAATCGAACCCGAGGTCACCATTAGAACAAGGCATGAAAGAAAACATGGTTATCGATCCGCTACTCTATCACGGGCTCAGCTTGATGATTATCTCCATCGATTCTTTCCTATGTTTGTTATGGTGGCAGTCTGTGCCAGCGGCAGTTTAGTGTTCGGTGTTCCCGCTTTTGTTTGTTTAGCAGAGTTATTCCACGGTTACCTTATGAATAATGGTCTTTTAGTCGCTTGTGTTTCTCCTCGGGAAATAGATTTGCTCCCGTTCCCATTCTGTCAGCACAAGATTGCGTGTTTTACTCAGCAGGAGAAATGTTCAATTCATGAATGAATGAATACTTCGTTCATTAAGTTTTTGAAATCAATTCTTGTGATTAAAGGGAAACGTCTATGTATATTGATCTCATCGACTGCTCAAATTACTACAGAAAATTGCGAGTGATTAAAAATGATTAAGTGTGACTGATTAGCACCTTTAAATTTTTTTTTTTTTTTTTTAGCATTTCTTCCCTTCAGTTGTTCCTTGTATCTTCTTTATGTTCTCACTCTTATTCTGTTTTCCCTTTTCAGTCTTCTCTTTCTGTCTCCTTTTACCTTGCCCTCGGTTTGTGTCTGTTTTGTTAGTTGAATGTATTAAAATGAGAGAAAACTGATAAAACGACATTATGGCTGTCACTTTCCTTAACACTGCTGCTCATGTACGCATGTGTGTGTGTGTGTGTGTGTGTGTGTGTGTGGTGTGTGTGTGTGAGAGAGAGAGAGAGAGAGAGGGAGGTGAACGATCCGGAACAATATTAGCTCAGACTTTTATGATTAAGTGTGAACAACAAAAATCTGCTGATGCCATCAGCATATCAAACGACTCCAAGAAGTCATGAATTGCTGAACAAACAGGGTTGACGTTGCATGACAGGGAGATCCGATTGGTTGTTGTCGCTGACGGTAATGGCAGAGTTTGTGATAGTGCTGAAAGCGGCAGTTCTGGTGAAGGTGTGTGTGTGTGTGTGTGTGTGTGTGTGTGTTGGTTCTTCAATTTAAAGGGGTCCTCACCCATAAATAGCATGTTTGGGTTGTTCAAAAGTATGATCGAGCGTGTTTCGATGTACGTGTTACTTTTCTTCTGGAACTCACTTCTGTCCGTGTTTCGGGTCGTGCAAGTGGCCAAATCGTGACTCGCCACGGAGATTGCCACGGAGATTGCCGAGCACATTACGGAAAGAGACGAGAGTCGGGGATTCCGCAAGTGACGTATAAATGCCAAGACTACCGTGAATGAAAGACATGTCCCTGAAAGCTTTCACTATTTGGGTGTAGACTTTGACAGAATGCTAGCCTTTAGAAAGCATGTTGAGAATATTGTTCTTAAATGCAAAAAAGGCCCATCTGCCATGAAAACAATGGCAGCTAAAGGCATTGAACAGCGCCATCTCTGCCGACTGTATCACGCACTAGTGCTCAGTGTAATTGATTATAGATTAGGGCTTACAACACTGTCCAACAGCAACCTTCTCAAGTTAGAAAGAATTCAAAATGAAGCAATGCGATTGATCCTGGGAACCACGAAGGACACACCAGTTGAAACTAAGCGATACTGCTCGACCTTCCTTCTTCAATGCACACAAGACACAAGCTGAAACAATGAAGGTATATTTCCCCTTGAAAATCCCCCAAACCCACTTCATGCAGCAAGCAAGGAAAGAAATGCACTCAGTCGGAGTGTGGATTAATGGATGGGACAGGCAGAAGACAGTACACAGCTTGTGACCGTTTCAACAAACACAAGAATTGGCGTCCATATTATTCACTAGGTTTTATCTATACTTACTATTTTTCCCCGTCAAGTTTGCATTGGATGTTGAAATAAAATGTCTTTATTAGTTTGTGTAATAGGGTAAATAATACTAATATAGACTTTACTTCGAAAGTCAAGTTATTATTTATAGAACTACAATTATGGTTGTGCCATTTATAGAACTTTACTTCGAAATATTTATTATTTAGGAGACACATAATCGACCATTTAAACAACAATTCATCATATTACCAACACCACAAACTACACAACACCAACCACACATAAGGACACACACTCACCGAAGCAACAACAGACAACACACCACACACCCCATCACTCAATGCACTCATCAATACATAGGAGCCGGAATAGTCGTTGGTAGCGCCTGTGTGTGTTTGGTGATCCTGGGTTGCGGGTTCGAACTCCGCGGGGCGTTTCGTTACAGGGAGATTTTTTCCCTAGGAGTTAAATTGGTTTGACTCCATTTCCCTACAGTCCTTCAATGCGACTATAAACGAGGTTCCGTGTGTGAACGAACGCACACATAACATCTTGCACACACGTAAAATCCATCACCCAAATTTCGGAAGATAGGCCAGTTTGGCGTTGGTATGGATGACACGTTACACATAGCATGCACCCTGTGTAGAAATGGAAAGAATGAAGGAAGTAAGGAAAATGAGTGATCGATATTGAATGATACTGACTGGATGACACGGGAAACGACTGAATGAAGCGCCAGGTGGCAGCTCTTCAGTCGGCACTACCCAGGTAGGCAGCCCGTTGTGTAAACGAGTGTTGATTGTAAAGCGCTTAGAGCTTGGCCTCTAGCCGAGAATAGGCGCTATGTAAGTATTCATTATTATTATTATTATTATTATTGTGTGCCAGTTAGCAGAAGTCAAAGAAACCAAGGAATGGGAGAAGTATCCAGATCACCTCTACCAAATTGCCATCGCTCTAGAACTTGGTATTGGTATGTTGAATATCAAAATGTGCTTTATTAAGCTCCCATGGTGGTATAGGGAAAATAACGGTCTAATGGATAGTGCATCGTTATCGATTGAAACTCCACAATCAGTAATTCTTTTTGACGTGTAAGTTGCCAGTGTTTTTTGAGAAGCTATATATTTTTCTCTTTTAGGAAAATCAATGTCTGACCTCATTTTTATTTCAGATCTAATGTGCGTTTTATTAGTTGTACTCTTGATAACAAATTTACAACACGCTAACTCTCTGTATTCATGTAAGGGAAGCATCTGCGCTTCGTAATACGTACGAGAAGATGATGCATGCACCGGAAGGCCAAGTGCTAATTTCAATGCCTTGCATTCAATACTTGTGTGTGTGTGTGTTGTGTGTGTGTGTGTGTGTGGTGTGTGTGTGTGTGTGTGTGTGTGTGGGAGGGGGGGGGGGTTATAAAAAGGGGGGGGGGGGGGAATTTCGGTAGAGGGAGGCAAAAGGAGTCAAGCGGCGTAGAACATGAACAGTTATTGTAGTGAGTTGAGTCCGAAAGGATGGAGAGTTTTCAATTTGCTTATCCAGAATTTTTCCCTACAAATTCTGTGCGTGTGGCTGTCTGAAAAAAACATTTTCTATCACCATGCATTTCATGTTAGCTAGGGTGTGGTTGGGCAGGTTGAAATGTTGCGTGACTAGAGTCCCGATATATATATATATACAGATACGTGTATATGCTCACACAAACCACAAATTACAGTCATACACATACATGCACACGCACTTCTGCACACGCACACCAACGAGCACATACATGCAGCCACACAGGTGCACCCACCCACCCACCCACACGTGCGTGTGTGCACACATACACAAGCGCGTGCGTATGTGCACACATACACAAGCGCGCACACACGCATTCGCACACACACACACACACACACACACACACACACACACACACACACACACACACACACACACACACACACACACACAGGCGCACACGCACACACACACACATGGGCCCGTGCCCACACATCCATGCACACAGATCTGTACATTCACTGGACACACCACACACACAACACACACCACACAACACACACACAACACCACACACACAAAAACAACCAATGTTAGGTAGGCGCTCGTCTGACCAGACATTGGGATAATGCGTAGTTTCAGACATCTGCTAAGTCGCAGCCACGAGACCCTCTTCTTCAATTGTCTCATCTTAGTTGTTGATTCATTTATCCATCAGTTTAAAATCATGCGCAGTCTGGTCTCAAAACTTAGCGGATGTGGTGTAGCGTATATGGACTAGTCTGCACGAAGTGACGCCTCCTTGATGAAACTGAAACTGAAACTACACGTGATTTCTATTGTATCAGCTAAGAGATGACATTTTACACAGGCACGTGCGTTCCGCTGACGTCATCGATTTCTGTTACCTCTCGTAAAGATCAAATATGTAATGCGACGCTATGTGCTACTTTGACTGTGGAATTCTGCGCAGAGTTGAACATGTTTTATACACAAAAGTACAGTTTGCTGCGATTCTGCTCGAATATTACACACACACCACACACAACACACACAACACATGCACACAACATGCACGCACGCACACATACCAAGAGCAAGCCTATAACCTTTGCAATCTATGCTTTGAAGTTTCTTAAGTAATAATTAGGGCGCTAAAAAAATATTCTTGTCCAAAGGACAATTTTGATTGATCAGCGATGTAGAGAGATGTTTCAAAACTTTGCAATCTTGTCCCCAGGCTTGTTTTACTTATAATCTTTAATAGATTTAAACATTTCCTTGCCTTAGTAACGACGTAGTTGATATGAGCATTCCAGGACAACTTTGGTGTAAGATAGATACCTAGAAATTTCACGATATCTTTATACTGAATAGTCGTATTTTCAATTTTAAAAAACGGCAGCTCTATGGATTGCTACCATTATTAAAGAGAATCATATGTGTGTGCCTTTTCACGCATCAACGCTTGGAACTTAAAAGAAATTGGAGAATTGCCTTTGGACGAATACCGAAGTCTTGCATGCGCTAAATACGTTCTTAGAAGTTCGACAAGTAACAACTTTGCATCTGAGGAACTGAAAATTACATCTGAAAATTCTTTTCCTAAACGAGCTAAGCAGATATCATCATTGAAACCAATTGCCACTCACGTATCAGATCTACTCAAAAGATCTGATATAAATCCAAGTAATATTGACACAAATCAAGCGGTCTCCCCTTGTCCTGCTTGGGAGATGAATAGAGCGCAGT
>CM031595.1:118841634-118844134 GCA_018398815.1 Conus ventricosus
TTCAATCTTTTCAGTATGAACATTTTCTAACAAAGTCCAGTCTTTTGATCTATCTATCTATCTATCTATCTATCTACTATCTGTCTGTCTGTCTGTCTGTCTGTCCGTCTGTCCGCTGTCCGTCCCGTCCGTCCGTCCTCGTCCGTCCGTCCGTCCGTCCGTCTGTCTGTCTGTCTGTCTGTCTGTCTGTCTATCAGAATTGGTTGTATCTGGGTATCAAAAGATTTCCATCATAAAGTGTGGATTCCTGGTGCCATGTGCGCGTTGGGACAAGCCAGGGAGTAAGTGTGAAGGGAGAGACGGAGTAATATGAGGAGCAGAGGATGTGCCAATACAGCGAAATGGCACGAAGAGATGAGGTACAAAGAA
Source organism: Conus ventricosus (assembly GCA_018398815.1). Classification (NCBI taxonomy): domain Eukaryota; kingdom Metazoa; phylum Mollusca; class Gastropoda; order Neogastropoda; family Conidae; genus Conus; species Conus ventricosus. Next base: position 118,842,004 of record CM031595.1, read on the forward strand.
ATCCAAAATCTTCCGAATTCATTTGTTTTTGCTCGATACGTTCAAAATTTCCATCTCTTTTCTTTATTTCCTGCTCGTTCCATTCAGTATCTGTTCCAATGATTTCGGGATGAAAAACAACGCAAGCCATTATTGTAACTATTTGGCACTTTAACTTCGGATCTGCAATTAAATCATCTATCATGCTGTAAGAAATGTTCACCACTTCTAAACATCTTGGAACTGATTTTTTTCAGATTCACTGTCAGTGGCAATCAACTTTATCTCATTTTGAAAGATTTAACTGGCTGTACAAACCAAAGAAGCGTCTGCAAGTAGAAAAAATATTGACGAACAGCATAAAAGTAGCCCAGTAGCATCTGAAGCAGGTATCAGTGAACTCCATTCCCCTCATCTCTGATATTTCTGTTGCAACCTCCAGAGTTAAAATGCAAATAACTGGAGACAGCGGCGGGCATCCGTATTTTACACCTCTTATATCATAAAAAGATACTCTGAATCAATACCTTTTTCGTTAACACACACAAGAACAGAATCACACCGATATCTTTTCGTGAACATAGGCAAGGACAGAATTATACATTCATCGAACAGCTGCGCACAAGTTTTGCTAGACCCTGTGATACCGTAAAACATTCTTGAAAACATTTCCGTTCACAGAATCAGAAGCTTTTTGACAACGGATGCAAAGAACCGTGACATTCTTAACAAAAAATAATTTTGTGCAAGCATATAGTAACGAATGTGAGGTCTATTGGATTTTATCAAGATCGAAATCCATAATTTTCTTCAGTGAAAATCTCCCCTCTTTTCGCCCATGCTATTAAAAGTTTATGAAGAATATGTGTATAAACGTTAATTACAGCACGTGAAAATACAGCGTCAGGTAATATCAGGTCGTTTTCTATGTCCTTTAAAAAAAAAAAAACTGCTAGGTTTCGATGACGCTTTGGGAAGATTCCTTTTTCCACCAGCGAGTTCAACTCGTACGATGAGATCAATAACAACAGAGCCTGCAAATGTCTTCATCTGCTTCATCAGGCGCAGCTCTTTCGACACATTTAACATGATTTACTCTGCTTCTGACTCGTCTGTACGCCTGATATTATTTGATGAATATGAAATGATTCGTCTGTACATTATTCTTCATTTCATTTCTGTCTTTATGTTTCAGCGCTGAGAATCGGTTTTTATCTAAATGAATATACATACTAAATACTGATACCACTGTTGCTTGCTCATTTCGTTGTAACTAACTGGTTTCTATTAATTGACCTGACTGTTTATCAGACAAAATTAAAGTCTTAACGAATGTTCCCAGCTTATCTAGTCACTTTTCATAATTCTTTTCGCTGCAGTCTGCCTATTCTTTGTGCATCATATGTTGTATGTTCTTTTATGTAGTTCTATGGATTTCACTCTCTAGAATTTTTTTTTTAATAATTTTTTTTTTACCGTTCTTGTATTATTTCTTCGCTAATAGTCAGACACGTCGTTCACTTGTCTCTATCCCCCACATTATTCATGATACCAGCATCAGCATTACAAAAGCTACTCCAGAGAAGAGAGAGAGAGAGAGAGAGAAGAGAGAGAGAGAGAGAGAAGACAGACAGACAGACAGGACAGACAGACACACACACAGAGAGAGAGAGAGAGAGAGAAGAGAAGAGAGAGAGAGAGAGAGAATGAGAGAGAGAGAAGAGAGAGAGAGAGAGAGAGAGAGAGAGAGAGAGAGAGAGAGAGAGAGACAGACAGACAGACAGACAGACAGACAGACAGACAGACAGACAGACAGACAGACTGACTGACTACACAGACACAGAGACAGATGCACAGTCAGACACACAGACAAAGACAGGGAGGAACAGGTAGGACGTCTGAAACCTCGAATGGACCGTGCTTTATAGGTCTTGGACGACAACTTATTTTGGAAAACTCCAGGGAGAGGTATCTCGTTGAAGGCTCTTTCAAAATCGATGAACCAATTCCCTCAAACAGTATGTCGCTAGCAGCACGACAGAATCAATAACCGTGACTGCCAACTCTCTCTCCCTCCCTGTCTCTCTGTCTCTGTCCCTCCTCCTGGCTCTGGCTCTCTGGCTCTGCCGCTGTCTGTCTCTGTCTTTCTCTG
>CM031595.1:118854134-118861634 GCA_018398815.1 Conus ventricosus
CAGCAGCAGTCTTCATTCCAAACCGTCTTGTTTTTCCTCCAAACTTCTTTCAATGATGCCCGAAATAGAAGCTCTTAGATCCTACCACCTCTTCTCGTGAATGTCAGATTCTATCGAATTTGAGGATTTGGGATTACGCAGTTTGCAATACTGTGCACTCCTAGCTGCCCACGTCCCTCACCACCTCTTCCTTTGGTTTCTTGGTCCTCCCAAACCCTGTACTACTCCGTACAGGAAAAATATAACATCTAACGAGGAAGATGACGCTACATCGGTTTAGTCGTGGCTGTTACGCTAAGAGCAGATCAAGTGCTATTGTGTATGGCCCATGTGACGACGAATATCACCGAGATTGGACAGATATGCCGCAGATTCTCATTTTTTTGGTCTTATATACATCATTCATGTTTTGTTTGTTATCGATTGATGAGTGCGCGCACGCACACGTGTGTATGTGTGTGGACTGGATTCGACGATACGACAACTTGACATGCTTTATTGTCATGAAAACTGAGAGGCGTTATAGACACAACAGAATAGCAGTAATAGCAATTCTTCGTCATCTAAGAAACCGTTTTCTTTAAAGAGCGTTATTATTTACTAATTCTGACATGTAACTAGATGTGTGTATGTGTACATTTGTGATCAAACTGTTCCTTAGATAATTAAATAAGGTACAATCATCCATAAACGAATTCATCCTCTATAACTCCACAGACTTCGCTTAATATTTTTTCTCTTGGAATGCATGGGAATCTTATTGCCTAATGCCCAAATCATTAGCACATATTTTGAATTCACAAACAGTGTGTTTGCGACGAAACTAATTTTATCAAATAAATTAGGCTCTTACAATTAACAAGTTTTCTTGGTTTTGTCTTTTTCAGAATAGATATATAATCTGAAGTTCTGTTTGATTTTCGTGGACTTTTAAAAAATATTTTTTATACTAAAATAATAGTCTTTAAGGCAGCCCGTTATATGATTTTTTGATACTTGACGAAGCAGGCTCCTAGACTGGTTGTTTAGAGTTATGCCATGATAGTTATTAAGATTTCATGGCTCTCCTGACTTGTAGACTAGTATATCAAAACAATCTTTTATTCTTCTGAGAAAGATCAACCTGAAATGAAATTAACAGAAATTATTGTTTTTTTGTGTGTGTGTTTTGACTTTTGAAGGTAAGATTTAATAACATCATTTGTAATCCCATTTTCTATGGTGATTGTTTTTTTAAGCAGAATTCTTGATGCAGTTAGTATCTCCTTTGAAGAAATTGGAAACTCGTTGTATGAGTATGCTAAGTTTGAATGGTTCTTAATCCTGTATTAATTTTTTTCAAATTAAGGTCTAAATCACTGTCTGCATCAGTGAGATCTTTTTGTTGTTTCATCCATTTTGTATTGCGAAAGGAATTGTGGTGGTTTGTGAAGTAACTTTGGCATTTTCCATGCACAGGTTTTTGTTTTGTCTGGTGTGAAAGCTTCATTCAGATGCATGTTGTGTGTGTGTGTGTGTGTGTGTGTGTGTGTGTGTGTGGTGTTGTTTAGTGTGGTGTTGTGTGTGTGTGTGTGTGTGTGTGTGTGTGTGGGGCGCGTGCGCGCTTGCTTGCTTGCTTGTGTGCGCTTGTGTGCTTACGTTTATACTCTTATGCATTTGTCAGCAAACGACCGAGCGATGTGTCTCACGGATATTCACTGCCTTGTATAAAGGGCACCAGAGGGCGAGTTAAAAGCGAAGCAGAACGCTGCGCTCGTCCACACGTATCTGCTTGCCATTAAGAGACACCCTGGGAACCGGAAACGGATAATGACGGACGCACAGTCCATAGTGCAGGTCAGTGTATGCAGCAGGAGTAAGCTCCCCCAGGCACTTTCTCCAGTAACCCGACAACAGCGTTCAATTAGGGGGCCAGCGATCACCACTGATTGTCCCTCACACACCCCCTCCTTTCTTTCGTCCTCTTCCTTCCTCTCCAGCCTGAAATGGAAGCTTGCTGGGCCTTAAGATGGACTGGAAGATGCTACAATCAGCAGTGCTACCCCGTTCGACAATCATCAGAAGTGCTGCCCTGTCCTAACAATCATCAGAAGTGCTACCCCCGTCCTACAATCATCAGAAGTGCAACCCCGTCCTACAATCATCAGAAGTGCCACCCACCCCACAGTCAGCAGCAGTACTACCCATTCTAACGATCAGCAGCAATGCTATCTCGTCCTACGATCAGCAGCAGTGCTATCTCGTCCTAACGATCAGCAGCAGTACTATCTCGCCCTACGATAAGCAGCAGTGCTATCTCGTCCTACGATCAGCAGCAGTACTATCTCGTTCTACGATCAGCAGCAGTACTATCTCGTTATACAATCAGCAGCAATACTACTCTCCTACAGTCAGCCAGCAGTGTTGTCTCGTCCTACATCGCACAATACTACCCTCCACAATCACAGCATACTACCCTCCACAATCATATCAACGCCCTATCATCAGCAGATGCTCCCGTCCTATCGTCAGCACACAACACCTTCCTGCATCAGATCAATACTGTCCCTCACAATCCATATCAATCTCCTCCTCATCATCAATACAACCCCCAACTCAGGCTATGCTGACCTCACCATCAGCAATACTCCCTCCACAGTCACAGCAATATACCCCCACAATGGCAGCAATACTAACATCAACAGCAATCTACCCTCCTACAATCGACAGCAATACTACCTCCTACAATCAGCCGAAGTACTACCCTCCCACATCGCAGCAATACTACCCTCCTACAATCGGCAGCAAGCCCTCCTACCGTCAGACACCTCCTAATCGCAGCAATACCTACACTCCTACGATAGCAGCAGTCTCTCCTACATCGAGCAGCAATACATCCTCCTACATCAAGCATACTATCCGTTATAAATCAACATCTCTCACACAGCAGCTGTACTCGTCCTACAATCAGCACAGCTTACCCTCCTACAATTACCAGCATCTACCTCATCCTACAATCATCCGAAGTCTCCTACCTACAACACAGTAGTCCTCTCCTACATCAGCAGCATCCTCTCAATCTACAATACTCCAGCCGTCATCATCATACAATCTAGCCGTAGTCGTACACCTACACCTACACAGCATCTACTACCCTAACATATCAAGCGTACCAATCCTACAATCACAGACAATACTCCACCACACACCGAGCCGTACTTCCCTCAATCTACGTAGTCGTACTCATCCTACAATCGCAGCAATCACCATCCTACAAAGCACGTCATACCTCCTACAATCGCAGCATCTACTCATCCTGCAATCACAGAGTTAACTCCCTACAATCAGCAGACGTACTCATCCCTGCAACAGCAGCCTAGTTATGTACCTCAAAGCACATTATTGACGTCACACGTACAGTCTACTATACCTGCATCACAGCTCTCATTGCATCACAGATCGTCTTCATTACACAAGTACTGTTCATTGTACGTTCAGGCAGTACTGTTCATTTACGATCAGCAGCAGTACTGTTCATTGTACGACCAGCATCAGTACTGTTCATTGCGATCAGCAGCAGTACTGTTCATTGTACGATCAGCAGCATACTTACCTTTCTCACATCATCAGTATGTACCATCCCGCAGTCAGCAACTACCTCCTATAACAGCAGCAGTATGTCGTCTACAGTCACAGCAGTCGTACTTACCGAAATCAGCTGCAGTCATTCATCAACACATAGCAGTGCATTTACATCCAGCATTCTGCAGTCATCTCCAACAATCACCTGCAGTTGCACTTCACTCAATCGCTGCATTGCTACTTCATCCAGCAATCAGTTCTTGCTACTTCATCAGCAATCAGACTACTATCTCAGCATACGCATTGTCATAGCTACTTCTCCACAATCACAGCAGTAACTTCATGCAATCACTGCAGTGCTACTAATCCATTCACAGCAGGTACTTCATCCAGTCATCATGCATGCTACTGTTCATTTACATCAGCACAGTACTTATTCATCATCAGCAGATGTTCATTTACATCACACAGCTAGTGTACTTCATCCAGCATACTGCATGTGCTATCTTCATACAGTTCATTGTACTTCATCCAGCAACGTCATTGCACGATGCACTACTCCTTATCCTACATCAGGTGCTATCTATCCCAGCAGCAGGCTACTCTATTTACAACAGCGCATGCCACTTCATCTGATCAGCTGCAGTGTACTTCATCTTACAATGCTACTTCATCTTACAACGGCAGTGCTTCATCCCAATCTTACATGCTACTTCTCTTACAATCAACGCAGTGCTACTTCATCTTACAATCAGCGCGTGCTACTTCATCTTACAATCACAGCAGTGCTACTTCATCTTACAATCGCTGCAGTGCTAATTCATCCTACAATACCATCTATCATCTCAATCAGCGCAGTGCTACTCATTTACAATGCTACTTCACTTACAAATCAGCTAGTGCTACTTCATCTTACAATGCTACTTTCTTAATCACGCAGTGCATCTACATGCTACTTCATCTTACAATCAGCAGTGTACTTATCTTAACAGCACAGTACTCTTCATCTGCAATCATTGCAGTGCTACTTCATCTCAATAGCTCAGTGCCTCCTGCAATCAGAGGCAGTGCACTTCATCTTACATCACAGCAGTACACTTCTCTTACAATCAGCAGCAGTTCTCTTACATGCTACTTCACCAATCAGCTGCAGTGCTACTTCATCTTACAATGCTACTTCATCTTACAATACAGCATACCATTGCATCATACGATTAGTACGCACCCCTCATCCAGCAATCACAGCAGGATTACCCATTCACGTTGCACAGTTCTATCCATCCTACCTCAAAAAGGTGTTCCCTCATCTGCATTTTGCAGCTTTTACCACCATCCTCTTTCTTTCTTCTCCAAACTCCTTCCATAGCCTAAGAGAGTTCGTTCCCTCCCCCCCCCTCCCACACCTTTTTTTTTTCTACCCTGGAAATTGTGAAGATTTAAGGTTTAATTAGGATTTTATATTGCCTCACGTTCCCCCTGACCCCCCCCCACCTCTTTTTTTTTTCCCTTGTCGCTATCCCACCTTTTTCTCCCCATCACATCGGGGCAAACATTGTTAATGTTGTAAAAGGGAGGGACATTTCAGGTTTCCAGATAAACTGTTTTTAAATCTGAGGCAACAGTCATGATGCTTTACCCCCCGCTGGTGCAGTCGCCGTGGCGGCTGCTGAGGCCCACGAAAAGCTGCGGGGTTTTTATCTTTTCAACTTAAGAACATTTTTTTTTTCAATTTTGTTTTTGATATTCTCTTCTCCCCTCTCTTTCTCTCTCTTCCCCTCTTCTCTCTCTCTCCCCCTCTCCTTATCCCTCTCTCTTCCTTCTCTTCTCTCTCTCTCTCTCTCTCTTTTTTTGTGTTTGTGTTTTTGTTGTTGGTGTGTGTGTTGTGGGTGTGTGGCGCGCGCGCGTGCGACGTGCTTGCGCAGGGGGTGAGATGTGAAATAACCATGGCCAGAAATTACCCTTTTTTTAAAAAGTATTTAATTTAAATTCTGGAGTCAAAGGTCAGTAGAGTCAGCATTCTACACCTTCTCATCTGTGGGCCCTTTCCCCAGACACCCCAGGGGAAAAAACGTGCAAAGCGGGGACACATGCCCAGAAGGTCATGTGCAAGCAGGGTGACCCCCCCTCAGGGCCCCCCCCCCCCCCCCCCCCCCCTCCCCCTGCCAGCCGAAGGGGAAATTCAGTTTGCCCCAAACATATGATTCTCTCTTCTCTCTCTCTCTCTCTCTCTCTCCTCCCCTCTCTCTCTCTCTCTCCCTCTCTCTTTCTCTCCTCTCTCCTCTCCTTCCCCCCCCGCCTCCTTCCTTTCTCTTCTCTCTTTTTTTTTCTCCCCCCAAACCCAAAATGGGAAAATCCCCTCGAGCCCCCACGCCTTGGAAGAAGCTATCGATCTCGAATTTTTGGGTCAACATTCTCCCTACTCTCGCCCTCTTCCGTTCCTTCCCCTCTTCCCTCCTCCCCCCCCCACTGCCCGGAGGCAGGCGACTCCAGGGGGAAAAAAGGTTGTAATATAATGTCAACGATGATGGCTGTCTGCAAGGTTCCAGTTCAGACAGTCTGTGTTGTTGGAGGAGATGGAGATGGTGAATGGCCCCGGTCCTGTCTCTGCCAGATGTGTCTGTCATGCCTCGGGGATTTTTTTTTGCTCTCTCTCTCTCTCTCTCTCTCTCCTCTCTCTCTCTCTCTCTCTCTCTCTCTCTCTCTCTCTTTTCTCTCTCTCTCTCTCTCTCTCTGTGTGTGTGTACATACACAGACATAAAAAATGTACAAAACTGTCCCACCAAACTGCACACATATTCTCACAGTGTGTTTTTTCTCCAGAAGGGATTCTGCAGAACAGAGGGAGAAAGCGTCCCATGCATTTCCACGCTTTCCTGCTGGTCATTCAGAGACCCCCTAGGAACCAGAGACGTGATGGTGATGGACGTGCAGAACACAGCAAGGGTCAGTTGACACAGTGGGACTGACCGCTCCTGGACACACACACTCCTCTCGCTCGAAAAGACTTTCAATTAGAGGCTAGCCATCACCACTGATTGTCCCTGGCCACCCCTCTCTCTCCACTCCACCTCCTTCTCCTCTTCGCTCCAAGTTCTTCCCTTCTGCTTGGTCCAGAAATAGAAGCTGGTCAAACCGCTGGGTGACTGGAAGATGGTGTCGGTGTATTTGGGAGTAGACGTTTTGAAGCACTGCGCTTTGTCATTTCTCCCCACTGATGCCTTCCTGCGTCCCTCCTCCCTATGTGTTCCTGCACCCTCCATATACAGCTCCCCTTCGTCTCCATCCACCAGGGAAATCCAGGGGGACAAGATAATGATGCCTGTCAAGAGGTGGCGATGCTCGACAAGGTGCCACAGCCGACAGTCTTTTGTGTGGGATGAAAATGCTGAGAGTTCCTGGCCTCTCTCGGTGCACTTTGTGTTTCATGCTGCGTTCTTTGGTGTGTGTGTGTGTGCGTGCGTGCGTGCGTGCGTGCGTGTGTGTGTGTGTGTGTGTGTGTGTGCGTGCGTGCGTGCGTGCGTGCGTGCGTGCGTGCGTGCGTGCGTGCGTGCGTGCGTGTGTGTGTGTGTGTGTGTGTGTGTGTTGTGTGTGTGTGTGTGTGTGTGTGTGTGTGTGTGTGTGTGTATGTGTGTGTGTGTGTGTGTGTGTGTGTGTTGTGTGTGTGTGTGTGTGTGTGCATGCGTGCGTACGTTTGTGCGTGTGTGTGTGTATGTGTGTGTGCGCGTGCGTGGGTGTGTGTTTGTGTTTGTGTGCGTGTGCGTGCGTGCGTGCGTGCGTGCGTATGCGTGCGTGCGTGCGTGCGTGCGTGTGTGTGTGTGTGAATTTGTTTGTTTGTCTATGTGTGTCTGTGTCTATAGTGAGTTAGAGTGTGTCAGCAAATGACAAGTTACACAACCTCTTTTTCTGAAAGGCTGTCGGAGGAGAAAGTTTCCTTTCACT
>CM031595.1:118866634-118876634 GCA_018398815.1 Conus ventricosus
GCATGCGAACGCGCGCGAATACACATACACAAACGCACACACAAGACAACACACGTACTGAGCGTACGCACACACATACACACAACGCGTGTGTGTGTGCGCGCGCGCGCGCGCCCACACACACACACACACACACACACACACACACACACACACACACACACACACACACCACACACACACACACGCACACACACACAAGCGTGTGCATGCATATCTGCATACATAATCACTTCAAATGCTCGCTTCCTCCACACAAACACCATCGTGTACCATCAAACACTTACAGTACAAGTACATCATCAATTCAAGTCACATGAACATGCATAAAGGACCCATCAAGTTGAGGGCGATGTACAATATGTTACTCAACATGTTTAGACTTAACAATGTTCTATCAAATGTGCGTGGTATGCCTTCCTAAATGACAAAACGCTTGGTTTGCATTTTAATGTGGTCATGTATATCATTCCGTAATTTGCTTCCAGAATAAATGAGAGAAGACATAAAAAGATTAGTTCTTGGGAGAGGAATGCGGATATTACGTTTGTTACGAACATTATTGATGAGAAATTGGTTGTTGAGATAAGCAGGCGTTAAATTGTTCACAATTTTAAACATGAAATCAGCTTTGTTGTAGCGACATTTAAGACTGAATGGGAGAATATCTAATTGTTTATAATCAATAGGGACAGGAGAAGAGGATTTAAGAAGAATTAGCTTGAGAGAGCGTCTGTATAAGCTGTCAAGAGGTTTTAAGCAATTTTGACTGGCCAGATCCCAACATGTTGATGTATAATCAATATCTGGTTGGATGTATGCACGAAAAAATAGCTTCCTGGCATGTTGATCAAGGAAATGTTTTATTCTGTTCGACTGGAATGCTTTCTTGGAAAGCCTTTTGCAAAGCATAGAAATATGTTCGGACCAGAATAGGTTATTGTCTATAGTAAGTCCTAGTAATTTGTAGAAACTTACTTCTTCTAATGCTTTATCACTAGCTTTTAAGTCCGGTATTTTATTCTTAATGTTCTGTTGTTTCTGTCTAGTTGTAACTAGCATGAATTTGGATTTATGAGGATGAATTGCCATATGATTTTCTGCCGTCCAGGAAACAAGCCTTAGTATATCATTTTGTAAGGAGGTGCATACTGCATCAGAGCTTTTATTTTCATTGTAAATGTAGTATCATCTGCAAAAAGTTCGCCAGAAGATATCAAATGAAGTGGAAGGTCATTTATCTAAATTGAAAATAGTATAGGACCTAGAACCGATCCGTGGAGAACTCCATATTTGTTCGAAGCAACAGCAGATAAAGTAGAATCTTGAAAGACTGCTTGTCTTCTGTTATGAAGAAAAGATGCTATGAGTTTAACGGAATTATCGTTTAAAGCGTACATAGTTTTTATAATTTTTTTAAATTTTATTTTAGAGAGGACACTGTGGTAAATGGTGTCCAAAGCTTTCGCAGATTCAAACACAAATTGCACCAGTAAATAAATTATTGTTCATGTTTAAATTGCCATTTCACAATCAGAATTAGTCAGCATAGTATGGCGCGAATGATTCCTTCTAAATCCATTCTGATTTGGGTGAAACAAGTCATACTTTATAAAATGGGACTGTAGATTGTGTTTGATATGTTTTTCGAGAGGTTTAGGCAGAGCAGCAGATAGTATAGATATGGTTCTATAATTAGAGGGGTCAGATGGGTCACCAGAGAGAATAAGAGAGAGAGAGAGAGAGAGAGAGAGAGAGAGAGAGAGAGAGAGAGAACTATGACAACTCTGAAAATTTTATTTGTAAGGCCACCGACCTGTATACAATGGGTACACGTTGCTGGGAATAGAATGAAAATGGGTACGGGTCATCAGCAAAAGGAAGTAATTTCTTTCCAGAAATACAAGCAAACAATTACAAGGGGAAATAATTCAAGGAAACAAACCAAGATAAACAAAAATATTTTCACTTGCGTTTGAAACCAATCACAAACACATATTCATATATCTAGTTTCCGTTCATAAGTTCATGTCTAGTTTACAGTGCATAAAATATATACAAGGCCAAATTTCTAAGGATCATCATGTTTTCAGATTGCATCAAATCAGCTAAACAATCGCCATTTGGACAGGAATAGAATCTTGATAAAAGTTTTTCTCGCAAATGTGAGTACTTTAGACATTCAAACAAGAAGAGAGAGAGAGAGAGAGAGAGAGATGAGAGAGAGAGAGAGAGAGAGGGAGAGAGAGAGAGAGAGCAGCATATGCATGTGCACGCGTGAGCTACTTCTTGGGACTACTCTCTCCCAACAATCGCCGTATTTCTTTCCAACCCATCACAGCCTAAGGACTGTCATGATTACTCTAAAGTCCCGAAGCATTCTATGAGGGTCTCTCTTCTGAAAGAAAGAGATAGGAAGGGAGAGATGTGGGCGGTGGGAGAGACTAGGGAGGGGAAAGAGAAGAGTGTAGCTAGCTCCCTCCATTCACATGAAGAGCATCTGCCCCCCCCCTCTCTTTCTGTCTGTCTGTCTGTCTCTCTCAATAATGATGATGTTAAATAATAATTATGATAACGATGATGATGATGATCATGATGACGACGACGACGATGATGATGATAATGATGATGTTGATAATAACAATAATGGTAATAATGATAATGATGGTGGTGATGATGATGACGATGATGATGATGGTGATGATGATGATGGTGATTACGAGAGTAATAATAATAATAATAGGAAGAAGAATAACAACAACAAGACGTTAGTTATGGCGCTTTTCCAAATCTGTCTGTCTTCGTCTCTGTCTCTCTATCACCCTGTCTGTCTCTGTCCTGTCTGTCTGGCTGTCTGTCATCTCTCTTCTCTCTCTCTTCTCTCTCTCTCTCTCTTTCTCCCCTCCCCCCCCCCCCCCCCGCCTGCTTCAACTTCCTTTCCAGCTCTCTGTCCTTCCCTTAACTTTTCTCTCGGTTTCCGCTTTTGGCACGAAAGAGCGTCAAAAGAGACGTTTGCCTGTCAGTGTAAATTAAGGTCATTTGAGTGATGCGAAGAACATCTCTCTCTCTCTCTCTCTCTCTCTCTCTCTCTCTCTCTCTCTCTCTCTCTCTCTCTCTCTTTCTCTCGTCTGTCCCTCTGTCTGTCTGTCTGTCTCTCCTCTTCTGTCTCCCTCTAGTCGCACTGTTCTTTCTGTCTTTCTCAGCTGCCCTGCTTCGCCGTCTTTCTCACTGTCTGTCTTTCTCCCCTCACCCTTCTTTCTGTCTGTCTTTTCCCCTCACCCTTCTCTCTCTGTCTGTCTTTCTCCCATCACCCTTCTTCTCTTTCCTGCCTGACGTCATGCCTTCCTGTTGCTCCGTGTGTGTGTGTATACACCTGTCTTCTACTTCTTTCTATTTTTGTTGTGTTGTTGTCTTTTTAACCCCCCACCCCCACCCCCCCCCCCACATTAAGTGTGTTTTTATGTCTCTATTGTCAATATGAATAACTTTCTGTTTAACTGAGGTAACTGAAACATGAAGAATCCGCGAACAGCAGTTACGGCCGGTGTCGTATATAATACTGTCGCTCATAAAATCGTGTCGCAGCGACAGTATTTCCGGGAAATACTGTAGCTGGTTCATGAAAAATTATCGCTGAGCGACATAATTTCATAAAAATTTGGTAGCGCGACAGGATTTCACGAGAAATGTCCATAAAATCGTGTCGCTGCCTAAAATAAAATTCATGTCGCAGCGACAGCATTTCATGTAAAAAATTGCTGCCGTAGAAAAGTTGTCGCTCTGAGACAGTATTTTTCGTAAAAATACGACGTCGAAGAATGTTCGGTCTCTGCCCCAACTCTGCCCCCACCTCCCTCTTCATGGTTTTACGTATCAGTTGCCCCATTGTCTTTCTGTCTATATTTTATTTGTGTCTGCTTGACTGTCGGTCTATCTTTCTGTCTCTATTTGTTTTTCTCGCTCATTCTCTCTATGTATCGCCCTCCTCTACTATCTGATTTACTCTCTTTAGTTTCACTCTGTCCATCAAACTGTCTGTCAGTTGGTCTCTGCTTTCCGCCCCTCCCCCTCTTTGTGTCTCTCTCTCTCTTCTTCTCTCTCTCTCTCTCTCTCGCTTCTCTCTCTCTCTCTCTCTTCTCTCTCTCTCTCTCTCTCTCTCTCTCTCCTCTCTTCTCTCTCTCTCTCTGGACGTGCAAGCAAGTGTTGCGTGTATGTGGATGAGAGCGTGACAGGTGTGTGTGTGTGTGTGTGTGTGTGTGTGTGTGTGTGTGTGTGTGTGTTTGGAGCCTGAAACAACTGCATTCATGCTCAAATATAGTTGTGATTCATTTGTCCTAATCACGCAATCTCTCTCTCCCTCCCTCCCCCCCCCCTCTCTCTCTCTCATTCTCTCTCTCCCTTCCTCTCCCTCCCTCCCTCTCTCTCTTTCATTCTCTGTCTCTCTCTCCCTCCCCCCTCTCTCTCATTCTTTCTCTCTATCCCTCCCTCTTTCTCTCTCATATTCTCTCTCCTCTCTCTCTCTCTCTCTCTCTCTCTCTCTCTCTCTCTCTCTCTCTCTCCTAGGATACCCAGCTATCACTTTACATACCCGCCCACTCTGAACATCTTCTCGTGGGACGATACTCTTTCCCCTAGACAATTGAATAGAACCCTTGAGACTTCTCCCCACAAATCCTGCAAGTTACGCAACAATGTCTTTGCAGATATGTTTATGCGTGATTGAGTTTGTTGGTGTATTCCCGCGCATGCGCGTTTACGTGTTCCACGTGTGTGTGTGTGTGTGTGTGTGTGTGTGTGTGTGTGTGTGTGTGTGTGTGTGTGTGTGTGTGTGTGTGTGTGTGTGTGTGTGTGCGTGCGTGCGTGCGTGCGTGCGTGCGTGAGAGGAGGAGGAGAGAGAGAGAGAGAGAGGAGAGAGAGAGGAGAGAGGGGAGAGAGAGAGAGAGGAGGAGAGGGAGAGAGAGAGAGTACGCACACACGCATGTACATACGCATGCCTGGGCACACACGCACACAAACACACACACATACATTTCCTCACTCATGCACTCCCTTACAGTACAGGAGGGACACAAACCGTTGAAGGAGGTATGATAGGTCAGAGATACAGGAGGGACACAAACCCGTTGAAGGAGGTATGATAGGTCAGAGATGGATGGGGCGAGGGGAGGTCAAAGCCGAGGGAACAAATCATATAATTATCCCCATAATATTACATAATAGGGTAACAGGGCTATGTGAATGTCAATACGGATAATGATGGGAAGACATATGGATAGTCATGGGAAGAAAACGAGAGACACAAAATCGTATAATAGCCGCATTCTTATATTATGGATATCCTAATTCATTACATGCTACACCCAACTCTTAAAACTCCTTTCCCTTTTACCTCAAATATCTCGAATTTTGATTTGAATCTTATTTTAAAGAAGAAACAAAACAAAAAAAACAAAAAAAAATTATATGTAGTAGTTCCATGGCATTTATATACTGAAGGAGGCAATGAAACGCAATCCCCATTTCGTCCGAAAAATGTCACCTCAGCCAAAATAATGTGAATTTTTGCACGAGGCATGCACCTAGCAGCGTATGTTGTATTGCGACGATCTGTATTGACAGGCACAGTTGGGTTCATGACGTCATGAGTAACCACTCCAACACATCTTTTACTGATAACAGCAAAAACGTGCAACACAGGATACTGTGATTGCATGCAAACAGCATGACTGTCCCTATAAAAACACAATTGGGCGTTTTACTTTACACTCGTACGCACCATGCGCGGTTAACTACAGACCAGAGAAATCAAGCCATTGGCATGCTGAGGGCAGGCCTGCTCACATCAGGGCCGCACAACATTTCAATGTCACCCATCAACATAACCGTCTTGCGACTCGGCACCAAAACACTGGAAGTGTAAACGACCGTTTCCCCGCCAGGCGTCCAACGTGTGACGACGGCACGACAGGACCGCTACATTGTCACGCAGCACCTCCGGAATCGTTTCAGCCAGCTGCACAAACAGCCTGCAACACTATTGGGACTAGAGAAAGACCAATCAGCAGCCGTACCATGCGTCGGCGTCTGGCAGCAGCAGGGCTACGGGCACGTCGACCATACCAAGGTCAGATCTTAACCCATCGCCATCGACTAGCACGCCAGCGATGGGCTGCCGCAGGTGGCTTTCTGGGGAACAGGGTTTGGGGGAATGTTGTTTTTTCGGATGAATCCCGGTTCAATGTCTCTTTCCCGGATGGCCGTGATCGTGTGTATCGACGTCAGGGTGAACGTTTTGCGCAACCCTGTGTCATTGAGCGAGATCGTTATGGGGGTGGAGGGGTAATGGTCTGGGGTGCCATAAATGCTCAATTTCGATCGGAGCTTGTGTTTGTGCCAGGCAACTTGACGGCAAGGCGTTATATTGACACTGTTCTTGAGCCAGTTCTTCTTCCTCTCTGGAGACAGCATGGTGGCAAACAGACTAGTGTTTCAGCAGGACAATGCTCGACCCCACACAGCCGTTCTCACACGAAATTTCTTCGGGACAGCAATGTGGATGTCATGCAGTGGCCCTCCGTGTCCCCAGACATGAATCCCATTGAACATTTGTGGGACGAACTTGGACGACGTGTGCAAGGTCAGCAGAATCCCCCAACTACCGTTGCTGAGTTCACCAAGCATTGCAGCATCACTGGAACGTGATACCGATCGTATCATCCGTCGTTTGTGCGCTTCAATGCCCCGACGTTTGCAAGCTTGTGTTCGTGCTCAAGGGGGACACACCAGATATTGACAGTGTATTCCTTCTGTCGCGCCTAAATGGGCTTCACTTCAGGCGAATGTGCACCTGTTTTAGGCAAACTAATGTACAGTGGTCGCACTTTCGTCACACGTATTTGCTTTGATGTGTGTTTGTTTCATTTCAATAAAATTGTCAGTTGACAATGGAATTGCGGTTTTCTTTGCCTCTCAGTATAGTGTACTTATTACAAGTTGCAGCTTTTGGATGCTCATTATTAATAGGCCTAAATAGTGTACGACGAACAAAGAGAAATAATTATGACAATGATATTTGATAAATTTTCGTCATTAGCTTTTTAAACCCGCTTCGCCCTTTTTTGGACTAGGGTAACCTTTTTATTTCCCAAATTTCGGGGCCCATCACAAAACGAACACAGGGCTTTCATTTGGTAAAAAGGGAACTTCATCTTTTAAAAATTTGGGGGGTTCGGTCTTCTACCGCAAGACTTCAGGGGTTTCAATCCACTTTGTGGGCAGTGTGTGTGGTGTGTGTGTGTTTTGGGGTGTTGCGTGCGTGCGGGGTGTGGCGGGGCGTGGGGCGTGCGTGCGTGGTGCGTCGGGCTAAACCCCAAAAATCGCAAAACGCAGAGCATTTGTTATTTGTGATGTGTGATGAGGTTTGATAATTCAAAAAAGGGCAATTGGACTCTTTTAAAAGGGCCCCTACACAGTTTTCCTTTCTATGAAAGATAAGTAAAAATAAATAAATGCAGAGACTTTACTCACTTTTTTAAAATTAAGCAGAAAATGGCCCCCCTTTAAAAAAAAAAAAAGTAAAACCCAACTAGGCTCCCAAAAAATTTTTTTCTCCAATGAAAGATGTTTTTTCCCTTCATTTAAGAAGTAATGGGGTCTTGTCCAGAAACGGGGGAAACCTACTTGAAAGGTTAGTTACTTTGTTTTTACCCTGAAAGGGGAAAGTTTGGTTAAGGGCGGGCCAGTAGAAAAATTTGGGGCGGGGTGCAAATTTTTGAAAAAACTATGACGGGGATAAGTTAAATCTTTTGTGTGCTACATTGTCAGCATGCATAACTTCCCTGCTAGAAAACCACCCTGCCCGGGGGAAAGGATCCCAAACAAAAGCATTAAAAACATTTTGACAAATTTCCCTTACCTCTTTGGTTCTTTTAAAATAAAAAGACAGGGCTAAAAAATGGGAATTGTTTGCTTTCTTTTCAACAAATTTCCCCAAACATATTATAAACCCCCTTGAAACAAACATCAGAGAAATTTTTTTTTAAAGGTGCTGTCATGGTAGGGATTTTTTTGACCAGGGTTTAAAAAATGGATAAGATGAACTCCCCTGAGGGGGTTTTAAAATTTGGGGCCAGTACCCTCTTTTTTTAAACCCTACGGGATAAAATTTTTAACCACTTTTTAAAATTGAACGGTTTTTTTTTTCTCAGTAAACCCAGTAATTATTGTAGAGCGGGTTGGTGTTTTGGTGTTGGTGTGGTGTGTGTTGTGTGTGCGGCGTGCTCTGCGGCGTGCGTCCCCGTGCTTTGGGGTGCGGGGCGTGCGTGCTTTGCTTTTCGTGGGGGCGTGTGTGTGGGTATGTGTGCGCAGGAAAGCATGCATTCAGCCGTATGGGGCATCCACATATTTAAAGAAAAAATATCCAAATTTTGAGGGTCCCTTTAAAATGTTTTTTTTTGTTTTCGAACTTTAAATTCGTTTGTCTTTTTTCCCAAAAAAACCCCTCCAAAAAAAAGTTACTTTATAAAAATGTTTGGGTTTCACGGGGGGAACATGATTTTTATTTGGGCCCTTGGGTCCCTTTTAAAGGGAGTGAAAAGGAAAAAAAACCCCCATTTTAAAACGCCAGTTCTGCTTTTTTTTCTGCGTTGTTTTTTTCATTAAACTAGTTTAAAAGTTTTAAAAAAAAGGGGATTACCCCTTTTAAAAAAAATTTACTATGAAAATTGATTTCAAATCACGGTTCCCTTTGGGAGCTTTGAAGCCTTGAAAGGACTGCATTTAAAAAAAAAACCCAAAAATGATGCCTGAAGCCCCTGCATTAGGGCGTCTGTTTAATTTTTTTTTGGGTTTTACTTGGATTTAAAGGGTTACTTGATTCTTTTTGAAAATTTTCATTTTTAAAATCCCCTAAAAGACGGAAAATTTAAAAGAAAGAAACCCTAAATTTATCTTTTTCTGCGATTTGGTTTTTGTATTATTTTTTTAGACCTTTTATGTTTGTGTTTCTGTTTACAATTAAGGATTTTCTTTACTTTTTAAGTTTATTTTTATGAATGTTTTGGGGAACCGTAGGTTTCTTTAAATGGTTTTTCGAAAAAGCTCACCTCTTATTAGGGCCCAACAGAAAAACAATTTTGGGGTTTGGGGTTTAGGGGACTAATGCCTGTCGGTTGATATAGGCCCTTTGGCCCAATTTTTTCCCACACCCGGGGTCCATTTTAAACCCAAAAATGTTGTCTAAAGTGGGTTTTCCTTTTTTTTAAAAAATTTTATTATTTTTTTTATAGAAATTTTTTTAAAAATAAAGATGGGCCATTAAGGCGGGTACTATATGAAGCTCTTATGGAAAGCTTTACAAAAAATTTCCCCTTGAGTGAAGTGAAATTAGTAAAGGAGGTGGGGCTGTTTTTCTTGGGGGTTCTAATTTCCCAATTTTCCCCTATTTTCGTTGGCTAAAGGGCCCCAAGGCCTACGATATTGATAAAAAACATAAACTTTTCCACGCACACCCACACAAAACCAAAACACCCACACCACACCCACCACACACACACAACACAACACACACACACACAAAACACACACACCCCACACACACACACACACACACAAAGGGTTTCCCACAAACCACCCCACAAACACACACACACACACACACACACAACACACACACACACACACACCACACAACACACAAACACACACCACACCCACAAAACCACACACACGCGAATGGAAATTTGACTTTCGTCAAAAAAAATTTTATGATAAAAAAAAAAACTTGGGGCAATTTTTTTTTAAATCATGGCAGGCTCCCTTACTTTTTGTGTATTTGACGCTAAAACCGCGGCGACGTTTTTTTCAATTTGCAGAAAAAATCGTCGCTTGTGAAATATTAACGCTGCGCCCTAGGTCACGAAATTTTTAACTCTCGTAAGATTTTTTACGTGAAAATGTTTTCGCAAGCGAAAAGTTTTTCACCCGGGTCAATATTTCCCAG
>CM031595.1:118884134-118894134 GCA_018398815.1 Conus ventricosus
TGAATCTGTTTACATTTTTTAAAAAGTAAATCGTTCCCCCCAAACACAACAGAGAGAGAGAGAGAGAGAGGAGAGAAGAGAAAGAGAGAGAGGAGAGGAGAGGAGAGAGAGAGAGAGAATCAGAGACAGAGAGTGAAGCATCCTTTCGGGCCTTCCTGTTGAGCAGTTGTTATTAAACTTCCTTCTCTACAAAAAATTCTGGTCGCCCCTCCGTCTCTTCTATAAAGGGGGGACAAACCGCCAGTCTACACCACTTACGAAGCAGTGAACAAAAGAAACCCCCTGCTTTGGGGCGGGGTCTCAAGAGGGACAGGGAAGAAGATAAAAAAGGTTTCTTCAATGCTGCTCGTATGTAACTAGTTTTTTGGGGGGAGGCTACAAAAGGTCAAGAAGTGTAATGCTCCCATGCCAGCTCGGGAGTTAACTGTTTTTGTTTTACATACAAATGATAAAATAAATAATTTTTTTAAAAGAGGTTGTGTGAAAATCAAAGACAGCTTAGAGCTGGAAAAAATTGCCCCTTTAAAAAAAATTATTCAATCCCTTTTTTTTAGGGGGATGTAAGTAAAAACCCAATTCGATGCCTGTGCTGTTTTCATCTTTCACCCTGAAAAAATTGGACGTTCGTGGTAAATAATTACTGAAACTTTTCCACTTTGGGTTCTATTTTTTCAAAGGAGAGCTTCGTTTTCAGAAGAAAAAAGCGAAAAGGGAATGTAGCAGTTGGCATATTAAAAAGGGTTTGTAAAAGGCTGAT
The DNA here is from genome assembly GCA_018398815.1 of Conus ventricosus. NCBI lineage: Eukaryota > Metazoa > Mollusca > Gastropoda > Neogastropoda > Conidae > Conus > Conus ventricosus. The sequence goes on from CM031595.1 coordinate 118,884,892, forward strand.
AATTTTTTGGAAAAGGTTGGAAATTGATTTGGTGTCTGCACGTTCAACGCCTTAGAGCACTACTCCGGGGAAAACAAAGAGCTTGTGACTTAAAAAAGGGGGGGCCCAAAAAAAAATCCTTTTGTCTTAAAAGTGGCTTTTCCCAAAAACTGTTTGAAAAAAATGGCCCAATGAACTAAAAAGGAACCATCCCCGCTTCTCAGGCAAAGTTTGTGACCCGACACTTTTTAAAAATTTAAAAGAAAAACAAATATGAATATAGAAATCGAAAAAAAAAACAACCCCCGCATTTTATAGAAATGCAATTCACAGAATTTGTAGAAATGGTTTCTTTCAGAACCTGGGGAAAGTAGCGGGTAAAAATAGCGTGCTAAAACATTTTTTTCCCCCAGTTGCTTTCAAATCAATTTTTATTTAGTTTAAATGAACGCTCATGTGTTATTAAATGCTTTGCACCTTGTTTAAAAATAAAACCACGAACAAACAAAACGATCCCAAAACACACAAACATACATGCGCACCTTCACCACACGCACGCACGCAAGCACGCCGCCGCACGCACACACGCACACAAACCCCACACACCACACCCCACACACACCACACCACACACACACACACACACAACTCTAACACTTCCACACACCACACGAAACCGCACACACCACACACCACACCACACCACACACAACACACATATATATATAAAAGTATTTATAGGAGAATGAATGAATGAAAGGGTTTTAAATGTTTTTGCCTGGGCACATAAACATAAAGGGAAAAAAAGGGCGGGGGAGGGGGGGGGGGGGGGTGAAGGGGATTGGGGGGGAAAGGAGCTTTCATCACAAAAGTACGATTACTCCATTAAACCTTGACATAAAAATATCGATTAGCCCATAGTATGCACATGTTTCAAAGAAATCACATCACATATTGCATATTTGAATTTTTAATTATTTCTAAAATTTCTGTTCTGCCCAAAAGGTGAAAAAAAAAACTTTGAGACCACAATGGGCAAGTGCTTGGGTTCTCCAGCTAACAATTTTCAACTGAACATTCATTCATTTGGAAAAAATCTTTTTCTCATTCCCGGGACAACGGGGGAAACTTAAAAAGGTGTTTTTATCTTCTACATGATTTTTTACAAATGGGAGTAAGCGTGCAAATCATTCTATATTTTTCTTTTGTTGTTTTGGTAGCACACCCATTAATTTGCGTTAATGCCCCCCCCCAAAAAAAAAAAAGATTTGATTTCATTTGATATGTACTGAAAATTTAAAAATCTTTAAAAAAATCTATACAATCTTTTCTGTCTCTGACTGGCCCGACCCCTACTGATATTAAAATTTCTTTAACCAATTTTACAACTTTTCCCTTTTTCTGTCTCTGACTGGCCTGACCATCTTTGGAAAAAAAAAATTCTAATAAACGCTGCTTGAATATTTTCAAAAATGCTTTAACGTTTTTAACCCCCTTTGGTTTAACCCCAACTTTATAAAACCCCCCCTTTGAAAGCATTTTTATCTGGTTCCCCCCACCTTTTATTATCGTTGTCCCTCGTAGCATCATTATGTATGCCTTGTGGGTTAATCGGGTTTGTTCCCCCTTTTTAACAATCTAAAGCTTATTTTTAAACATTGATTTGTGAGTTTACAAACCCAAAAGTATTCAAAAACACTATAAACCATTTTATTTGGGGGCTTTGGGGGAAACCAAGTATCTTTTACAGGTAATAAATGCACTTTCCTATACTTTCTAACCTCTTTTTAACCCCAAAAGTCTGATGAATACATAATACGGCTGTAATTTTGCATAAATTTTTTTTTTTTTTTGGATATCTTTGGTGACTTTTCTTTTACATTTTTTAAAAAGCCTGACAAAGCCAATATACAGCTTTTTTCCCCTTTGCAAATAAATGATTTGTACCGTCCTAAAAACAACATTGTTGTGAAAAACAACCCCAAATAACAATACATTTAACAATTTTAGTTCTTTACCCCAAAAAAAAAAAAAAACCCCTTTCTTTGACCTAAAAACCCGCCTTTTTTAAATACCTGATCTTGTTTTCTTTTTTAACAGATAATTTTAATTTTTACAAACTTTTTAAAAGAAATTTAAATTTGGGTTTTGAGCCTCCCGGTGACGTTGATGCAAAAAATACATCATTGCGAATAGCAAAATGAACAATTCAATCAGGTAGTAATGTTGAACACCTGGACACCGTGTTTTTAAGTGATTTGCCCGTTTATTAATAAAAAGCGAAAACAATGTGGGATCATGCACAGCCTTGTGTCACCCGATGGACTTAAAGAAATTGAAAAATTCACTGTTTAGCGCACAAAAGAGATTAAAGTCATACTCTTTTCAAGGCACCAAAAAATTTCCCTCTTATACCCCAATTTTAAACTACCTTCAATAGTTTTTTTCATGGGTTTAAAAGAGTAAATGCCTTTTGAATCAATAAAAGCAACATAATTTTCTGTTTTTTTTTTTAAGATTTCTGAAAAATAGCTAGAATTAATATCTGGTCTATGTTGAAAATTTTTTTTTCGAAAACCCAGCCTGGTTTTCAAATATTATATCAGTTTTTTTTAGCCAAAATTTTTTGGGGTTCAGAATGGATGTATGCATTTTCAAGAAACATTTAAACAATGAATTTCCCCCAATAGTTGTCTGGCTCGTCGGCACACCTTTTTTGAAAATTGGAACAAAATATAGCTTTTGCCTCCCCGTGGGGAGATCCCCAAATCAAAAACTTATTGAAAAGCTTTGTTAGGAAACTTAAAGACCACCCCTCCTTTCCCGCTTTCAAAATTCCGGAACAACACCGTCTAACCCCCCGCTTTCCCATTATTTAATTTCCTTTTTGCCTCTTTTACTTTTCTTCTGTGATTTTTTTTGTTTAAAATATCATCACTTGCAAGCCCCGTCGTTGTAACATTATTCCGTTTCCTTCTAAACGTTCTACCCCATTAAAAACTCCTTGAAAATATTAAAAACCCGTCATCCAAACCCAAATTTTATCATCAAATCCTTTCGTAACTCACACCACCTAACGTCTTTTTTTTCCAAAAATCAGTGACTTGTGCGATTAGCTGCCAAGGGTTCAGCTGTGTTTCTGCGAAATTCCCCGCTTTTTTTTTTTAAGCAGTTTTTTTTTTTAAAAATTCCTTTCTACTTTAGTGTACTCAAGTCTGTCCCTTTTCAAGCGTCTTTTTCTTATTCCTCCCTTCTTTTTTAAAAAATTTTTTGACATTTTTCACTTTTAAAAATTTTGCATCTTGACTTCTTGGGATACCCTGCGCTCTTTTTTTCTTGGGCGGACACGCATTTTTTAAACCATACCAAGTGCGGGCCAACTTCAAACAATCATTAAACATTCCAAGGCTGATCAACATCCAGGGCCAAATTTTGAGCAGCATTTTCTAAATTTAAAAAATTATGTTTTCTTTACTGTTAAAATTTGTTCTAAAGTTCGGATTCTTTCGCTTTATCCAAAAAAAAACTTTTTCAAAAAATTATTTCGTCTTACTCTGTCAGTTGTATTTAAAAATCCTTTCATCAGATTCCAACAAAATTTTTCAAGGTAATGGGAAATGGTCCGAACCCCCCCATCTTTTTCCCGTTAAATATCTCCATTCAAACTGATAAAGCAGCTCAAAAAAAAGCAAAAAAATAATCCACCAGGGTTGGGGACCCCCAAAACGGATAAGAAACTACAAATGTCCCCAAAAACCATGTTCAACAAGTCCGTTCAAAAGAAAAAAAGTCAAAATATTTCAAAAAAAAAAGAAGCTGTTCACCCCAAATGGTTCACTTCAAATCCTGTAATTCCTTTTGACAATTTTCCTTATTTCATCCAAAAAACACCCTTCAACAAACTGAAATCGAGATTTTTGTTGGCTGTGCGAGAATTTAAATCGCCAAAATCAATGCATGAAAGTCGTCATAGGATTCGTGGAGATCAAGCATACATTTTTCTAATAACTCGATACCATATCCGTTAGGTTCTGATTTCCAAAAAGGGGAATCGTAAGGTGGAATATAGGCTGCAATAAGGAAAACATCCTTATTTGTTCTTAAAAATTCTTTTGATATTTTCAAAGTTAGTATATATATAGACATATATAGTGCCCTCTGAACAATAAATGTCTCTACAACAACATTGTGTACCAAGCTACGGTAACAACAGACAGTGATAAAGAAACATACATAGGGATCACGGCAAACCATTTTAAAACCAGATATGCTAACCATAAACAGTCCTTCAAAAATGAAAAATATAAAAACCAAACAGAACTAAGCAAATATATTTGGAAGCTTAAAGATAAGAAAATAGATTACAACATATCATGGAAAATTATGAAAAGAGCAACACCATACAACAACATTTCTAAAAAATGCAACTTGTGTACTACAGAAAAGTGGCTGATATTATGTAAACCCCATCTAGCATCTCTGAACTCTAAGAGTAGAAATAATAAACAATTGCAGGCATAAATGGAAATCCTTGTCAGTGCACCATTCCTGACACGCACCCCCCCCCCCCCCGCCGTCCCCCCCCTCCTCCCCCACCTGAGCGTGCCCCCAAAGAGATATAAAAATCTGCGGGCCACGTGCCGCACGCGCAGAGCTCAGGCGCCCACACGCCACACCATATAAAACCGGTGGCGTGCCCAAATTGTACACCCTGACGAGAGCGCCGGCTCGAAACAAATTTGTTGGTTTTAATTCTTCCATTTTACTATTTTAAACTGGTATATATATATATATATATATATATATATATATATATATATATATATATATATATATATATATATAGAGAGAGAGAGAGAGAGAGAGAGAGAATGCGATCCTTTCATACTGATCACATCTGAGCAGTCTGGTCATAAAAAACTTCCACCCTCTACACAAACATGTCGTCTGTCCCTCCTTATTTTTTCCCCAATCAAAAGGGCCAACGCCACATGTTGACTGAAGCAATTAAATAAAACAAACGTCTAGAATGCGGCCAAAGAGGGAGCCACATAAAAGCGAGGGGAAGAACTTGAAGAGGCTTATCAATGCCAGACTGCTGCTTAGATTCTTTTGGGAAAGGGTAGAAACGGTCAAGAAGAAATGATAATGTTCCCGTGCTGGCTATGGGGTTGTATGTCGATCCTGTATGCAGTTAAGGAGGAGATAGACCAAGGATCAAAGGAGGCTATAGGGGAAGTAAGTCTGTATGCAAAGTTTAGAGAGTCAAAAGCAGGAAGACAATTCCGTCAGTTTGTAAACATGTTCTTCTTTTCTTAGGGAAGGGGGAGATAAAGAGTAGGTTTTGTGTCACATATTGATGCTGCAAAAAAGAAGGACTACTGTGCTTGTACGACTTTTCTACGTTGGTTCTGTCTTCCCAGAGCAATAGTTCTCAAAAGAATTGAAAAAAAGGAAAGTTTAGTACATTTGTAAGGAGGAAACGGGTTGTAAAGGGTTGATAGCCCTTCTGGATAGAGGGAATTCGATTTATTGGTATGCTCACATGCTGGTTTCAAGACTTTAACTTTTACGTCAAGGATTTACTCAAGAAGACGACTTTAACTCCTCTCTGACTGTCAACATGAAATATACCGCGAATAGACACGAGAACACCCGTTTGTTTCAACCGTGCTCTCTCCTGACCATGATGGACACAATGGTAGAAAAGCTGAACTGAAAGGAATCCGTTACTGCTTCTGAGCGAAGTTTGTGGTCTGGTTAGGGAAATGCATTTTGCACTATGCACAGCTAGAGGAAGTCGAGGAAGTCGGGACACAAAGACGCACTTAGGCACATGCATATGCACAGAGAGAGAGAGAGAGAGAGAGAGAGAGAGAGAGAGAGAGAGAGAGAGATGAGAGAGAGAGAAGACGAGAGAGAGAGACAGACAGCAGAGAGAGAGAGAGAGAGAGAGACAGAGACAGAGAGAGAGAGATGAGAGAGAGACAGAGACAGAGAGAGAGAGAGACAGAGACAGAACAGAGAGGAGAGAGAGAGAGAGAGAGAGAGAGAGCATGATCCTTTTAAACATATGTTGATGGCACTTGCGCAATCTGATCGTAAAACTTCCAGCCTCCACACAACATCTCGTCTGTCACTTCGTTCGTGCTTCTGTCAAAGGGCAGCACTCCATCATACATCGTTTGGGACTACAGCCAGTGAACAACACATACGCCTGCGGGGTGACCAGAGATACAGTGTAATAGAAGGAGAGGGGAAGAAGATGAAGACGCTCATTAACGTCAGACTGCTACCTACATGTAATTAAACCTTTTTGGTGAAATAGCAGGAATGGTAAAAAAAAAAAGAAGCAACAATGCTTCTGCGCCAGCTTTTAGGTTTACGTTGACTTTATACGATATAAAAAGGGTTGACACGAAACTATCACACAAGTCTAAGTGCAAATTAGAAAAGGAAAATAATTTGGGAAAAAAAAACCCAGCGTCAGTTTCTTAACCGTAGCAGATGAAAATGAAAGGACAATTGTTTTGTACATTTCTTGTTTTCATCTCGACTCTGTAGAGAAGAAGGGTATTTACTTTGGTATCAACGACTGAGACGTTTCCACATTGAGATTATTTACCATAATAAGTAAACCCTGTCAGAAGACTAAGAAACGAAAATGACGGATTAGTGATTGTGTGGATGGGAACTGGGTTATATTGCCATTGGGTGATAAGCTTCTGGGTGTCGGGAATTCGATTTGTTTGTACGCTCACATGCTGAGTTGCAAACGTTACTTGAACGCAAACACAGAGCGTACTGGCCAGAGTAAATATACAAGGAAAAGACACTCTGCCTTCAGTCGTTATCTCTGCTGACTGCAAATGAACTGATAGGATTCCCTAAATGCTTCTTGGCAAAGTTTGTTGTATGTTTCGCGGAACGCGTTTTTGTAAAACAAATAGGTTGAAGATGTCTAAACACATGGATGCACTTACGAACACACAGAGGCACATATACACAAATGCACACACACATGCACACACACGCGCGCGCGCGCGCGCTCGCGTACACACACACACACACACACACACACACACACACACACACACACACACACACACACACACACAAGATAGAGAGAGAGAGAGAGAGAGAGAGAGAGAGGAGAGAGAGAGAGAGAGAGAGAGAGAGACAGACAGACAGACAGACAGACAGACAGACAGACAGACAGTGACAGAGACAGAGAGAATAGGACCCATTCTGACTTATGTTTACCGCACCTGAAAAGCCTGGTCATTAAAACTTCTATCCGCCACACAAACAGATCGTCTGTCCTCTTGTTCTTACCCATGTCAACAAGAACAACACTCTAGTCGTACACCGCGCGTTGACTGAAGCCAGTGAACAACCCAAACGCCTGCAGTGCGATCTGAAATGGAGTCACACAGAAGGAGAAAGGAAGACAATGAAAAAAAACAACCCAACCCAATGCCTGGCTGATGTCTGTTTGCAGCTTGGCTCTTTGGGGGAAAAAACGTAGAGTCGGTCTAGCTGAAGTAATAATACTCCCATGTCAGCTTCTGGATTCTCTATCGAGTTTTAAAACGAAAAGAGTGAGATGGATAAACAATGAGACGAAAAGAGTGAGATGGATAAACAATGAGACGGAAAGAGTGAGATGGATAAACAATGAGTCAGGTCTATGTGAAGCTAAGAAAATTAAAAAGCTGGAAAATATGGTGTTTTTTTTTTTCAAGCTGTACCTGTATATGGATATAACATGAAAAAAGTGTCCATTTGCTGTTTTCATCTTGACTCTGTAGAAAAGAAGAACAGTTGTTGTGGTGTATGTGACAAAAACTTTTCTACTTTGGTTCTATCTAGCCAGAAGAATAGTTCCCCTCAGAAAATAAGAAAAAATCGAAAGTTTAGTTACTGTGTAGAGAGGGAAAGGGTAATAAAGTACAGATAATCTTTTTGGATGTCTGGAACTCGATGTGTTTACATGCTCTCGTGCCAGCTCCGAAACATTGCTTCGACGTAAATAGAGAGCTTACTGGACAGATTAAATGTCCAAGAAAAACCTGTTTGTCTTCGGACGTGGCTCTGCCCAGACCGTGAAGGACACAATGGTCAACACGGACTGAAAGGAAGCTGTGATCGCTGCTTAGCCAGGTTTGTGGTCCAGTTAACGAAAAGGATTTTGCATTATTGAAAGCTTGCTGAAAGCTAAACACACAGATGGACCTACGCGTACAGACAGGCGCGCGCGCACACACACACACACACACACGCACGCACGCACGCACGCACGCACGTACGCACGCACGCACGCACGTACGCACGCACGCACGCACGCACGCACGCACGCACACACACGCACACACACAGAGACGCTTGACGCTTGACGCGCGCTTTCAAGAGAGAGAGAGAGAGAGAGAGAGAGAGAGAGAGAGAGAGAGAGAGAGAGAGAGAGAGAGAGAGCGAGAGAGAGAGATGGAGAGAGAGAGACATAAGAGTTCTATGGAGCTCCTTTTAGAAGAACTACCTGTCCAGCTTGCGCTGCTCGTTGGCCGAAGCAAATGAAGAGAACAGACAGCCCGAGTACATGAGTCTTGCACAACGAAGGACAAAAGCAGACGAAGAGGCTGGTTAGTGCCAGACTGTTGCCGGCGTTTTGCAAGACTCGTCTGGAGAAGGTGTAAGGCCATAAAGATGAAGAGGTACTGTTACTAACCCTAATAAAATGTGACGGAGAAAGGATGAACCAAGTCTATGACGAAAGGAAGGAAAGGGCAAAAGACAACTGTGTTGGGTGCTAGTGTGCACCTCGACTCTTAGCGAGAAAAGAGGGTTTGGTGTGAGGGGAGATGGAGTGGGACTAGGGTGGTTAGAGGGGTCAATAAAGGTGAGGTAATGCATCCATTTGCTGTTCCTTTGTGAAAAGGAGGAGAAAGTAAAAAACGTGAACTGGAAAATTGCGGATTCCAGCAATGGCGATAATGGCAGTTTCGTTTAGGTATATAGGGATGGCATAGTGCGGGGGGGGGGGGGGCGGAGCAGGGGAGGGGAAGGGGAGATGATGTGAAGGCAGGGAGCGAGGGGAGAAGGAAAGGAAAGAGGATGGAGGTAGTGGGTTGCAGATCACTTTCAATCTAGAGTATATTGTGCTTTGAACTCAGGCAGGCCTGGACCAGATGCGGTAACCTTCATTCACGGGAAGGATACAGCTGATAGAACAGCTACAGTTGCATCTCTGCAAAGCATCTGTCTCCC
>CM031595.1:118899134-118904134 GCA_018398815.1 Conus ventricosus
ATGGTAACTGATCAGGCTCCACCAACATCGAAAGTTGGGCTCAGCCTTGCAGACAGTATTGTCTGCAGGAGATGATTCATAGGACCCCTTTTTTGTCTTCAAAGGCTTTCAAGGTTTTGATATCTTCACTATCTATGCGTGTTTTCCATGTCCTCTATTTAAAACATTGTGTTATTGAGTGTTTTTTTCTCTTTCCAAACGATGACATCAACTCCCACCTTTGTTCTTCTCAACCCAGCTTTTCTCATCCTCTATCTCCTGACCAATTCACAAAACGCGTAAGCCATGCATTGACTCATCAACAGTGTCACCGACGTTGCCACAGTAAAGCCAGAGAAACAAAGACATCAAGCATAAGAAACCAGAAAAGATGCGGTATAAACAAACTCACATCTGATGTTTGGCTCTGACGAAGAATAACACAGCGGGATCTTCCTGGTTATTTAGGTGTGCCCAAGTCTGAGACCTGGGCAAGGGAGGTCATGGGTGGTAGAGGGGCGGGCATCTGGACATCTTTCATCAGTGGTTGAGATAAGGGTCTGGCGCAATCATCTGTCGTCGGGGAGGCGTGTCATCCTGATGGCGTCTGACGCTTTGCGCTTCTGATGTGGTCGATAGGACTGGCGGTATCAGTCCCGCTTCTGTCCTGTCTCTTCTTATCTGCTTTGATGAGGGACGAGGTGTCATGGGGTGGTGTGGAAGTTGGTGGATGGGTAAGAGAGAGAGAGAGAGAGAGAGAGAGAGAGAGAGAGAGAGAGAGAGAGAGAGAGAGAGAGAGAGAGAGAATACATTACTTTGATCATTTAGATAATCCATTTGAGAGAGAGAGAGAGAGAGAGAGAGAGAGAGAGAGAGAGAGAGAATACATTTACTTTGATCATTTAGATAATCCATTGAGAGAGAGAGAGAGAGAGAGAGAGAGAGAAGAGAGAGATGAGAGAGAGAGAGAGAGAGAGAGAGAGAACATATTACTTTGGTCATTTAGATAATCGGTTTTCACATTAAAGGACGAGTATCTCTTGTACGTGCATTGCAGTTTACAAATGCCTTGCCAGCTGATTTAACTGGACATCAGTATGACTGTTTTAAAGGAAATTAGATGTTCCTACAAATGAGACCGACTTTTTGTTTTAAGAAATACATATATGTTACATTGTTTGAAGTGTGTGAGTGTGTGTGTGTGTGTGTGTGTGTGTGGTGTGTGTGTGTGTGTGTGTGTGTGTGTGATATGCACAGAGCAAGAAAGGCAGTTTGGTAGGCCAGCATACAAATGAACCATATCTTTGTTGGCTAGCAGACACAGACAGACAGAATAGAGACAGACAGACACATACACGGGCGCACTTCACTGCCACACCGAATCTTCCTGTCAACTTTACTTGCCACCTCAGTCTCTTCTCACTCCAAGGACACATACATGCATCAGACAGTCCCACGTGATGGTTTATCGTCGAGACCATGCCAACTCCGGAACTCCGGCCGCCTCAGGGGAACGAGGGGAGGGGGGGGGGGGGGGGGGGGGGGGAGAAGGTGGAGGGCTCGGGGAGGATGAGAGGAGAGGACGATGAGGAGAATAGAGCAGGGCAGGGGGGGGGGGGGGGGGGGGGGTTTGCAGGGAATGAGGTGGGGGGGGGGGGGGGGGGGGGATAGCAGATAGAAAGAAAAAAAAAGCCACGGAATATAAACGGTGACTTCCCATTTGGTCTACTCCCATTTCGTCTACTCCCATTTCGTCGTCTACTAATCCCATTTCGTCTATTTCCATACTGACCATACTGCAAGGCTCCCCCCTGGCGTAACCAGTGTCCCAGTCTACTCCAAAGCAGAATCGATGGTCTTTAGATTAGAGTAGGGCGAAGCCCGAGAGAGGACGAAGGACGAATGAACGAAGGCCGTTAGGCCAAGTCGTGCTCACACATTTCTGTGTAGGCGAAATGGGAGTAGACCAAATGGGAAGTAACCATATAAACATCACCTCTGATGTAAATCTAGAGGAAAAAAAAAAGACGAGGAATAAGACATTCCTGTGAGCTTGTTGGTTTCTTGCTCTGGGGGCGTATCAAGTCTTGTGTGTCCGGGAAAGACATCGGACCATCTCTCGACAGTGCGAATGAAGTATGAGAAGTAATCCTGTCTCTTCCCAGAGGCACGGTTTGCCTCCTTTGATGGCTTCCGCTTCCTCTGGCCACTCATCTTGTGGAGTATGGACGACCGCCTATTCTAGTCAGTGTATGTGGGATGGTGGTGGGTAGTGGTGGGGTGGGATGTGTGTGTGTGTGAGTCATTGGCATGGAGGTGGCATAATTATCTCTGAGAAAACAAGGATATTCCTTGTTTTCATATGAAAATAGTAATTATCAGTGTCAGAAAAAATGGAAATCATGACAAAAAATCTTATTTTTGTATGAAGAATTATTTTAACCAGTTTCTTTTTTACATTGTTAACCGATGAAATTATGGGATCCCATTCTGGTCAAAGAGTATATGACAGCAGCTCCATAAGATAATCTGGCATCACCCAGGCAAAAAACATGGAGACAGCCGCATCCATTATGGAAATGAAATTCGAATGCATAGTTCCCATAGCGCATTTTGCTACAGGTTGAGCTGGTCAGGGTCAAAGGTGCATTGCTGTAGTTTGATAACACTTTTGTAATGTGTTTCCTTTTTATTGTTTTGATCGTCGTTTTTATTTTGTTACATCAGTCTTCCATGGTAATGGTTTCAAAGGTCAGCATGGGTCATTGATTCACGAAGGAATTGCGTTCGTCCTGCCAGTTTTGGATTTTCCATGATTTTCTGTGTGAAATACCTTATATGGTGGATTTGTCGTTTGTCATTTTATTTTTGCAACCCAAAATGATTCAACACCGAACAGTGTTAAGAGAGTTAAGTCTGTGTAAAAGTGTTGACAAAGCTGGGAACAATATGGTACTGGGTGCACAGGGCTGTATTATTCATCCATTTGTCATTAGCTTCGTACCTGAAGAGTTAAAGGTAATGGTTATTGAGAATGATTAAGAATGCTTTTGTTTATACTGGAAGTGCGCGTATATGCGATTGTCTGCATGTCTGACTTTCTGTTGCTGTGTCTGTCTGTCTCTCTCAGTCATGCGCACACGTACACATATGCATGCATTCTGTCTCACTCCCCACACACTTCTCTCTCTCTCACACAGACAGACAAACAGGCAGATAGACAGACACACAACACCCCCCTACACACATGCGTGCACACACGCACACACACGCACACACACACACACGCACAACACACACACACACACACACACACACACACACACACACACACACACACACACACACACACACACACACACTCAAGCACGCGCACACACGCACCATCATGCATGTATGTATGTATGTATGTATGTATACACTATGTATGTATGTATGCATGCATGCATGTATGTATGCATGTATGTATGTAAGTATGTATGTATACACTATGTATGTATGTATGTATGCATGCATGCATGCATGCATGCATAAATGAATACACATATACATACATACATACATGCATACATACATAGATACGTACACACACACACACACACACACACACACACACACACACACACACACACACACACACACACACATAATATATAATATATATATATATATATATATAATATATATATATATATATATATATATATATATTTGCTGGATCATTAATATAATGACGGAGGAATTATTAGACTGCGCTTGTTTTTTTCCGCAATACTAATTTGTTACGCACTCACACACACACACACACACACACACACACACACACACACACACACACACACACATACACACACACACACACACACACACACACACACACACACACACACACACACACACACACACACATACAAACACACACACACACACACACACAACACACACACCACACACACACACACACACACACACACACACACACACACATACATACACACACACACACACACACATGAAGAGAGGGAGAGAGAGAGAGAGAGAGAGAGAGAGAGAGAGAGAGAGAGAGAGAGAGAGAGAGAGAGAGAGAGAGAGGAGAGAGAGAGAAAATGGAGACTTTGTGATATCTTTCGGTACTTGGTGAGTTCTTCCAACCCACACCCCTCCTCTATTCTACCCCCACAGCTTTATTTTTCCGTCCCATTCGAGACACTTAGTTAAAGGGCCGAACAAACAAGGCTTACACGTTTCTGACCCAACATTTTTGTTGTTGTAGTCCAAGCATAGGCATGTATCAAACTTGTGTACTAGTTAACTAGGGAAAATTAAGTTCCCAGAAAGTGATGACGTCATTTTTGCACTATTGTGTGTGTGTGTGTTGTCATTGTTTGAATATCGCCTGACCACATGTGTACAAGCTTTCATGCCGTATCTACATTATCTACAGGAAAATAAACCTAGTCGAGTTTGGTATTAAAAGAATTGTCGGGAATTTGCCTATTCAGTCATCTCAAAAGAACAGATGTATTACATTTTTTATGACAACTACTAATTATCAAACTAACAGCCCTGCTGTAATGGCCGCTCAGCAATGCCGAACACATTGTTGCCAGACCGGCTTTACACAGATGACATTCAGTTCGCTGAGTACAGCGCGGTTAGCTGGCTGGTGGGGAGCAGCCTGCAGAAAACACCCCTTTCCCTGACCTGCATTCACGGCTTGGCCTCTGCAGCTGTGGGCGAGCTGTAAACTCCCCTTCCTCTCAAAACTAAGTGGCTAGCTCTGAAAACGTCCCTTTCTCCTTCAAATTCTGCTAGTGTCACCCCCACCCCCCCCCGCCTGCAATCACACATTCCTCCAGTCCTATCCCTTTTTTCATTTTTGAGACTGACACCTCTATGACAAGCAGCAGTTCACTCTGGTGTGTTACCCAGGTGGTGAGGAAGACAATAATATGTGGGCTGCGCTTTATCTGTCTGGTCAAAGAATGCTACTGGAGAGTGTGAAAAGAGAGTGAGTAAAA
>CM031595.1:118909134-118921634 GCA_018398815.1 Conus ventricosus
ACGTAAATAGATAGCGTACTGGACATAATGAATGTCCATAAAAACCTGTTTGTCTGCAGATGTGGACTGCCCATAATGTAATGAACACGATGGTCAACATGAACTGAGAGGAATTGGTGATCGCTTCTTTGCCAGGTTTGTAGTCTATTTAGCGAAAAGCATTTTGCACTATAAATAGCTTGGTGAAGGATAAACACACAGATGGGCTTACGCACTTAGACAATTTTTACAGGCAAAGAGAGAGAGAGAGAGAGAGAGAGAGAGGGGAGAGAGAGAGAGAGAGAGAGAGGAGAGAGAGAGAGAGAGAGAGAGAGAGAGAGAGATATCTATGTTACTTCTGTCTGGAAAACTGCACCTGTATGATACGCTACACACTGACCAAAGCGAACGACAGGAGACAACCTGAATGTAGTTAGAGAAGAAGTCGCGCAGAAGTAAGGACAAGAGAAGATGAAGAAGCTTGTAAGTGCCAAACTCTTGTTGCTGTTTTGCAAAACTCTTCCAAAGAAAACGTGACACTTTAAAGATAAAGAAAGAGTGATGCTACTAACCTTTAGAAGTAAATGTGACAGGGAAAGGATGAAATGAGTATAATTATCACTAAAGGAAGGAAAGGGCAGGAGACGATCGTGTCCACTCTTAGCAACAAAAAGAAGAGTTTTGAAGTGATGGGAGATGGAGTGGGGGTGAGGTGGTTGGAGTGTCAGTGAAGTTGAGACAATACATCCATATGCCTTTTCGTTTCTGAAAGGAGGAAAGGTGAAGAAAATTTGAACTGGAAAACTGTGGATTCCAGCCTGAGCAAGATGGCAGGGTACTTTCTGGTGGGAAAGGGTTGAATTTGGTGGTGGGAATGATGGGGCGGGAGTATGGGTAGACGGAGAAGGAAGGGAAACGGATGACGGTGGTAAGTTCCAGATCACTTTCAATCCAGGGTTTATTGTGCTTTGAGCTCAGGCAGGCCTGGACCACGCGCATAACTGTCGTTTACTGGAAATCTAGAAGGATGCGTTCGATACAACAGCTACAATTGTCTTGCCATCTCTGTAAAGCATCTGTCTCCCAAGAAATCTTTCAGTAGCAGAACATAAACAAAAACAGAACCCAGCTCTTTGATGCAGTGACATAGCAGAAGGATCTCCGCCTCTCTCCTTACTCCGTAGCTTCCTTCAGTTATTACAGAACATCATGAAATCATATGAACTTGGTGACCCCACGGGTATTTTGCTATCACGGTAACGTCAGCTTTGATGTCCTCTTCACATTTATCTTGTTAGCGAACCCGTGCTGAACTTTCATCTTCGTGGGTAATCATCAGAGCAGAATTTGACATTTGCCCTTTTTGAGCATTAGCACCCTCAACGTGGTCCTGCAACATGGCAGTTTCTTTTGACAGCAGCGGTTCAGTAAGAGGTGTCCTGACCTGTCTATGCTGAATCACTGCAAGTGCCACGGTAAGGTGTGGAAGTAATGCGGGGTTTCCTCCAGTGAGTGGCTTCACATCGGTCTGCTTTTGCTAGCTCCCTCTGCATTGGTCATCAATAGAGGTTGGTTGTAGCTGTTGGACAGGAGAGCTGAGACAAAACGGCCTGCATGGTCCGCTTTTATAAGCAGAGGAGAGGGAGGGTGAGGTGTTAGAGAAAGAAAAGAATAGAGGTTTCAGAAGTCTGGATTTACCCAGCGCCCCAAAGGACGTAGGGAGGAGAAGATCCCATTCATCAGTCTCCAGACAAGTCAGTGACATCAATGACTATCTCCCTCAACCTCGTTTTCGCGAAAGGCTTCTGGTGTTTCTGCTTCAGTCCTTCTGAAGGCGAATATCGAACCATTTCTGCCTCCATCCACCTTCTCCGACGTCTCGCTGTACAAGGCGTGTGCGACGAATATTTGTATGCATGACTAAACTCTTTTCATGGTGATTCTTCCTTCCCCAGAAGGCTATAAAAAGGTGACTTTGTAAGGGAGATAGAACCAGTTAAAAGTGGTAGGTACCCTTTTTCGAAGCTGGAAATGAAGTTTGTCAGTCTGCACCTAGACACACTTCCCTGAAGTGATTTGATTTTGTCTGGGAAAGAGAGAACGCTGTCCAGAGAAAATGTCTAAAAGCGTATGTTACGGGGATGTTGTGAACTAACGGAAGTAAGGTGTCATGCAAATAAGCGTATAGTTCAGCATTTTCTTCATTTCCCGTCCGACGTACTTTGTAAGAAACAGATTGGAAACTATTTCGTGCGTTGCTCTAGTTTCAAGACGTACTCTTATTTGGCGAAAAACGTGTTTAAATTTGCCATAATGAGCCAGTGAACAGCGCTGTTAGAAGATACGTGGCTGCACATCGTTTGAAAATCAAACGGCAGAAGAGACTAGATGGCCCCTGTTTATGTTTATAAATTCTTTCATACACACACACACACACACACAGACTCCACGTTGACTGACTTAAACTAGTATTCTCTCTCTCTCTCTCTCTCTCTCTCCTCTCTCTCTCGCTCTTTGTTGTGTGTGTGTGTGTGTGTGTGTGTGTGTGTGTGTGCGGCGCGCTGCGCACGGCGCATATGTGTCTGTGTCTGGTATGCACGTGCACGCGTGCGTGTCAGCAATCTTGCGCGGACATGTTAGGTGAAGTGGAAAGAAACCTCAAAAGGTTCCACGTCAGCGGTGATTTAGGGGACCGACTCCTTTTCCTTTTTCCTTTGTTTTTTTTTGGTGGGGGGGGGGGGGGGGGGGGGGGGGGGAATATCCCCTGTCCCTTCTCCCCTTCCCCTCATGTTTTCCACCGTCGCCTGACGCAGCTTCACAGCTCGGAAAAAAGGAAGGAAAAATACCCCACGGGCATCAATAAAACGCTGATTTTTTTTTTTCATTTGGTGGGCACGCTCCCCTCCTTCACTACCCCCAGCATCCCTTTCTCTCAACACAGCAGACAGTAGATAAATGCAGGATTTTTACTCTAGAGTTAGCGCGACGAAAGAATGGCAGATTGAAATAGTATAAATCCTTCCCAAGGATGATCCCTGTGCTAAGCTCGAACACGTGGAGCGAAAGAGTGAAAACAACAACAACAACAACAGAAAATAGGAACAGTCTGAAAAAAGAAATGGGACAAGGTATTAAGAATTGAAAATTGTATGGAAAACAGGATAAGGCCAGGAAAGCACGAAAATTTAAGAAAACAGTTGTCATTTCTAAGCGTGTATGATTTCAGTCATCGTGAAGAATGCTGTGCAGAAGAAGATGGAAGACGATAAGATATTGAAAAATAAAGGGAGAAGACTTGTGAAGTGTATGTATGGCACAAGGAGATAGAATTAGAGAATGAAAGGGTAGAAACGAGCAGGTGACAAAAGGATTCTTTTTGAACTTAGGACCTGTTGATTTTATTGTTCTTAAAAGGATTCTATTTCTGCTCATGAAATCCGGATTTGGACTCTTTCAGGTCTCTTTTATGGGCTATTTTAGTTCCCTTCTTGAAGAAAGAGGCGTTGGGGATTCAAGTCATTTATCTTCCGAAGCTTGCACGTCCCTTTGAACCTCTGTTCCAGGACTAAGAGAGGCAAAGGTCATTTATTTATGTGTTCATTATTCACTCATTCATTTAGTTATTAATTAATTCATTTATTCAATCGTTTATTTATTTATTTATTTATGTACATGCCTGTTATATTTACGTCTTTTGACAGTTATTTTCATATTTACAATATCACCCATTGTTTCTTTTTCGTTTCCTTTGCCGTTTTTCGTTTCTTTGTCTTTTTATATCTCAAAGGTCTTTAATTTGAGACTTAGATATACCAGTTCTGTATTCACAATGCACACTATACTAACATCTTTTGTCTTCGACATCTTCTCTGTCTCCAGAGCTACCTATTACATCAATCAGGTTTGGAAAGTAGAGTGTTTAATAAATTTTCCAAAGTGGATTGAAGAATGCCAACGTATCCAATAACTACGGTGTAAATGTTTTAGGCGTCCAAAGGCTGAACATAATACTCCGTTTCCATGGTTACTAATTAGGCTTCCACCATCATCGGAATTTAGGTTCATCTTGCACACAGTTGTGTCTGCAAGACAGAAATCGTCAGATCCCTGTTTTTTTAATCTTCAAAGGATTTCAATGCTTTGAAAGTTTTGATAACCTTCCACCATCCACCGTGTTTTTTTTCTCCCCCATATCCACTCTTAAAACCATTGCTTCATTGTAATTTTTGTTTGCCTCATCTCCAGCCTCGTTCGCCAAAACCCGCTTTTGCTCTCCATATGTCTCTAACCCACACCCTAACGCATCAGTCCTCTGCATGCGATGTTTTATCAATAGCTATCAACCAAGTGTTGCCACAAACAGACAGAAACGAATGCATAACACACAATAAAACACAAAAGAAGCAGTGTAATAGAAAAAAAAATCTGAATTGTTTTGAATGCAGTAGCAGAATAAAACACCTCTGATGATTGAACCTAATTCAGAAAAATACCCTAATGATCCTCTTGGCTGTATTGGTTGTCTAGTTTGAGACCTGGGAAAGGAGTGAGTGTGGTAGAGAGTAGGGGTGGGGGGTGTGGCATTTGTCGACTTCATCCAATGGGTTGAGATAAGGGTCCAGCGCAATCTTCATTCAACCAGGAGGCGAGTTTTCCACAGACAGCGGCTTCTGACGTCTTTTCCTTCCATTGTGGTCGATTCGACAGGCCCCCGTCGTCCTTCTCTTCATATCTGTCCTTCCTCCGCTTTTGATGAGGGCAAGGTGTTCATGGGCTGGGGATACGTGGTAGGTGGATTGATGGGAGCTTTGTTAGTTCATCCTTCTGTCCATGAGAGAGAGAGAGAGAGAGATGAGAAGAGAGAGAGATTCCATTTGCCAAGATTCTCCGTTTTCACCTTAAAGGACAATCGCTGATATGTATTTTGCAATTTCTAAATGTTTTACCAGCTAAAACAACTGGACTCGTGTACATTTTGTTTTTTTCAAGACAATAAGAGACATTCATGTAAGTGATCCATACATTTTTTTCCTGGAATGTCACAGTATTTGAATTGTTTGTGTAATAGTATTGGTTTTGTTTTGTTCATTTACCGATAAATTGAAAGATTTCCTCTTCCATTTACTTTCGAGGGCATTCCTCTTGTGTACAAGCCAGTTGCTTTTCAGTTGATTCGTACGTAGTTCTCCATCCTTCCTCCGCCCGTAGTTCTGTCTGTCTGTCTCTTTGTCTGTCTGTCTCTTGCTCCCCCTCCCATTCTTTCCCTTCTGCCCTCCTGCTCTCTCTCTCTTCTTGCTCTCTCTCCCTCTCGCGTTTGGATATATGGATGTGTGTGTGTGTGTGTGTGTGTGTGTGTGTGTGTGTGTGTGTGTGTGTGTGTGTGTGTGTGTGTGTGTGTGCGTGCGTGCGCGTGTGTACTTGTGTACATGCATTTGGTTGCATGTACGCGTGCTTGTATGTGTGTGTGTGTGTGTGTGTGTGTGTGTGTGTGTGTGTGTGTGTGTGTGTGTGTGTGTGTGTGTGTGTATGTGTGTGTGCGTGTGCGTGTGCATGCTGTGTGTGTGTGTGTGTGTGTGTTGTGTGCTGTGTGTGCGTGTGTGCTGCCTGTGTGTGTGTGTTGTGTGTGTGTGTGTGTGCGCGTGCGTGCGTGCGTGCGTG
The DNA here is from genome assembly GCA_018398815.1 of Conus ventricosus. NCBI lineage: Eukaryota > Metazoa > Mollusca > Gastropoda > Neogastropoda > Conidae > Conus > Conus ventricosus. Next base: position 118,914,772 of record CM031595.1, read on the forward strand.
TCAGCGAACATTTCCACATCATTGGTGATCTAGGGACTGACTCTCTTTCCGTTTTCTTTTTAAGAAACATTTTTGCAGCGCCCACTCTCCTTCCCTGCTCCGACATCCCTTTGCAGCTCGTGAAAAGGAAGGAATGATCTCACGGGTATCAATAAAATTGAGATTTTGTTTTTGCTGGACCCCCCCCTCCCCCTTTCCTACCTCCCCCCACCATTTCAACTCACCACAGCAGATTGCCAATGAACGCAGGATTTTTGCAGCAGAGCTAACTGACGAAAGAACGACAGATTTTAAACACTAATAAGAACTCCTTGGTAAAGAAAATCCTCCATGCTAAGCTCGAACACATGGAGCTGAAGAGGAAACAAAATGAACAGTTATAGAAAAATAGTTCAATCTGAAAAAAAAGAAAAAGCTATCAATATCAGATTTGTATGGCAAAACAGGGCAAGGTCAGGAATGCACGAAAAGGTAGGGAAAAAAAAAAGTTTAAATTCTGTGGGTTTCCATCCCCATGAAGAAAGCTGGAAAGAAGAAAAATGGAAGAAGATAAGGTATTATAAAAAAAGAGAGAAGAAATGTAAAGAGTATAGCAAAAGGAGAAAGAGACAGAGAATGAAAGAGTAGGATAGATCTGATCACAATATCATTCTTTTTCATTATTGATACAATGGTCTTAAAAGGCTTTTATTTCCAACCATGTGACCTAGATTTGGAATCTTTCAGTCTCTTTTATGGGCTTTTTGCTTCTCTTCTTTGAACAAGGAAGTTGCATGTTCGTTTGAATCCTGATCCGAGAAGAAGAGGGCAAAGGTCATTCATTCATTCATTCATCATTCATTCATTCATTCATTCATTCATTCATCATTCATTCATTCATTTAGAAGTTTATTATTCTGTTTTCTTTAAAATATACTTACTTCTAATTAAAATATCCCCAATCGTTCTGTTTCTTTTTCCTCATTATTTTGTTTCTGCTTGCTTTCGAGGCCTTACTTTGTAGCGCGAGATTCTATTGACAGTCCGGTGTCTTATATTGCCACTTTCACAGGGCATTGCTTTTATTTCTGAGGCGATATCTTCCTGAACTCGATGCCACCTAGTTTGCATTAGCAGTTTGTGGACAGTCATTGAGTTTTGTGTCTTTTACGAGCAGAGTGTGATTGACGAGCACGTGCTCCAGTTACGAGCTATTAGTGATTCGAGTAGGTGTCTGTGGCTGGAACATCAGTGTCTTTTGACTATGGTATGGTGACACAGGTTTTACAGCATTCTTAGACTAGGCTCAGACTTTACGACACTCTGTTGACGAAGGAGGTTCTTCAGATCACAGGTTTCTGCTTTTGAAGGCAGTGTCAAGGCTTTACAGTAGGTGTCTTCACATCCATGTGTGTTTTACATAGTCTCTTTAATAATGTTCGTTGCTTTCGTTTGTCTCAATCGAGTGATCATTACGGCAGTTCGTTCTACTAGAACCTGCGTTTCTCATTCTTTGCTATTAACCCACGCGCCTATACACATCAGTGCATGTATGCAGGTGACTGCCTCTTGCAGCGGAGTTGTCAGAATGACCCGAGAAGACGAGGTATACTTGCACAGGAAAAGATGAATGTATAATCAAGTCAGTATTTAGAGCGTGTCGTGCTCTGACAAGATTAATTCGAGTGATCTTCTTGATTGCACTGATTCTTTACCAAGGCTGTGACCTTGGTAGAGAAGTCAGGTGCTTTGAGAGGGCGACATCTGCTTACGAGGGCAGTGGTTGAGGTCAGGGTCTTTGCACGATTCTATGTCTTGGAGGCGATGTCTTCCTGAAGAGCTTCTGACGCATTCTTGCTTCAGATCGGTCGATAGGACTGGCACGAGCAGTGCCGCTTGTGTCCGTCTCTTCTTGTGTGTGCTTCCACCGCTTTTGACGAGGGCGAGGTGTGCTTTGACGAGGGCGAGGTGTGCTTTGACGAGGGCGAGGTGTGCTTTGACGAGGGCGAGGTTGTGCATGTTGACGAGGGCGAGGTGTGCTTTGACGAGGGCGAGGTGTGCTTTGACGAGGGCGAGGTGTGCTTTGACGAGGGCGAGGTGTGCTTTGACGAGGGCGAGGTGTGCTTTGACGAGGGCGGGAGGTGTGCTTTGACGAGGGCGAGGTGTGCTTTGACGAGGGCGAGGTGTGCTTTGACGAGGGCGAGGTGTGCTTTGACGAGGGCGAGGTGGTGCTTTGACGAGGCGAGGTGTCATGGGGTGGGGTAGGTGTGGGTGGATGGCTGGGAGTGATGCTGATTTTGTCCATCCGGTCCATCCTCTGAGAGAGAGAGAGAGAGAGAGAGAGAGAGAGAGAGAGAGAGAGAGAGAGAGAGAGAGAGAGGAGTTACGATTCTCACCACAAAGAACTAACAATCTCTTGTCCGTATTTCCAATTTGTGGATGTTTTACCAGCTAAAACACATGAACATGCTGACATATTTCATTTACAGAAAATAAGAGATATTACTGCAAGTGGTACATGTTTTCTACTTACTTGTCACAGGGTTTGAATTGTCTGCAGAATGTTATTGGTTTTTGTTGTGTTCGTTTGTTGATAACTCGAAAGAAATCCACTTCCGATTTACCTTCGCATTAAATCACTTTCACTTTCATATGCATACGCTTAGTATACTGGCTAGTATTCTTTCGATTAGTTCCTATGTTCTTTCATTCTCTCTCTCTTCTCTCTCTCTCTCTCTCTCTCTCTCTCTCATCTCTCTCTCTCTCTCTCTCCGCTCGCCCTCCCGGTTTGTGTCTCGTTTCGCGCGCGCGTGCGGTGCGCGCGCGCGCGCGTGTGTGTTGTGTGTGTGTGTGTGTGTGTGTGTGTTGCGCGGCGCGTGCGCGCGCGCAGTTCTGTTGTGTGTGTGTGTGTGTGTTATGCGCGCTGCGGCGCGTGTGTATGCATATCTGTTTGTGTGTGTGTGTGTGGTGTGTTTGTGTGTGTGTGTGTGTGTGTGTGTGTGTGTGTGTGTGTGTGCGTGCGCGCGCGTGCGCGCGGCGCGTGCGTGCGTGCGTGCGTGCGTGCGTGCGTGCGTGCGTGCGTGCGTGCGTGGTGTGTGTGTGTGTGATGATGGGCAGGGTGAGACTAGTGTCTGGTAGTGCCAGCAAGCAAATGGACTGTAGTTTTGTTGGCTAGCAGACACAGACAGACAAAATAGAGACAGACAGACAGACGGTCGGGCGGACTTCACGGCCACACAGAACCTTCTTGTCAACTTGACTCGCCACCTCTGTCTCCTCCAACCTCAAGGACAAAGACATGCATCAATCAAGCCCACGTGATGGCTTATCGAGACCATGCCAACTCTGGAACAACTCCGGCTGCCTCAGGGGAACAGGGGGCTGGGGCAGGAAGGTGGGGGGTGGTCGAGGAGGATGAGAGGAGAGGATGGTGCGGAGGACAGAGAGAAAGGGGGACGGCGGATGAAAATAAAGAAACAAAAACCACAGAATATAAACATGACTTGTGATCTATGGCGCTGCTAGAAAGAAAAAGAAAGACTGGGGAATAAGATATTGCTGGGAGCTTGTTGGTTTCTTGCTCTGGCGGCGTGTCAAGTCTTGGGTGTCTGGGCAAGGCATCGGACCATCTCTCAGCAGTGCAGATGAAGTATGAGAAGTAATCATCTCTCTCCCCGGAGGCGCGGTTTTCCTCCCTTGATGGCTTTCCATTCCTCTGGCCACCGATCTTGTGGAGTGGTAGGGACGACCGCCTTTGCCAGGCTCTATTCTAGTCAGTGTAGTGGGCTGCGGTGGGTGGTGGTGGTGGGCAGCAGAGGAATCATTATCTTGGAGGAGGCATAATTGTGCGAAAACAACAATAATTACGCGTTTCACATGAAAATTGTAATTATCAGTGACAGAAAAATGGTAATCATGACATGAAAACTTATTTTCGCGAGAAACGTTAGTTTGATCAGTTTCTATCGTTGTTAGCGGATGATGCTGTGGTGATCCTTTTGGCCAGAGTCTACAATGGCAGGGCGGTACTCTATACTTCCTTTCATAAGATAATTCAGCATCAACCAGGCCCTAGAAATACAGACAGCTGCAGAGATGGTTTAAACCCAGTTTGAGCGAATGTCGCAGAGACGCATCTGTTGTAGAGATGAAACTCGAAAGCTTAGTTCCAGTGTTCTCATTTGAGCCCATAGCATGCTCAGCTATGAGCCCGTAGTACACTCAGTTATGAGCCCGTAGTACACTTAGTTCTGAGCCCTTAACACACTCAGCTATGCGCCCGTAGTACACTCAGTTCTGAGCCCTTAACACACTCAGTTATGAGCCCGTAGTACACTCAGTTCTGAGCCCTTAACACACTCAGCTATGAGCCCGTAGTACACTCAGTCATGAGCCCTTATCACACTCAGCTATGAGCCCGTAGTACACTCAGTCATGAGCCCTTATCACACTCAGCTATGAGCCCGTAGTACACTCAGTCATGAGTCCTTACACACTCAGCTATGAGCCCTATACACTCAGTCATGAACCCTTATCACACTCAGTCTATGAGCCCTTAGTACACTCAGTCATGAGTCCTTAGCACACTCAGTCATGAGCCCTTAACACACTCAGTTATGAGCCCTTAACACACTCAGTTATCAGCCCTTAGCACACTCAGTTAGAGCCCTTAGCACACTCAGTCATGAGCCCTTAACACACTCAGTTATGAGCCCTTATCACACTCAGTCATGAGCCCTTAGCACACTCAGTTATGAGCCTTATCACACTCAGTTATGAGCCTTAGCACACTCAGTCATGAGCCCTTAGCACACTCAGTTATGAGCCTTTAACACACTCAGTTATGAGCCTTTAACACACTCAGATATTAGCCCTTAACACACTCAGTTATGAGCCTTTACCACACTCAGTTATGAGCCTTTAACACACTCAGTTATGAGCCCTTAGCACACTCAGTTATGAGCCCTTAGCACACTCAGCTATGCGCCTTAGCACACTCAGTTATGAGCCCTTAGCACACTCAGTCATGAGCCCTTAACACACTCAGTTATGAGCCCTTAACACACTCAGTTATGAGCCCTTAGCACACTCAGTTATGAGCCCTTAGCACACTCAGTCATGAGCCCTTAACACACTCAGTTATGAGCCCTTATCACACTCAGTCATGAGCCCTTAGCACATTCAGTTATGAGCCCTTATCACACTCAGTTATGAGCCCTTAGCACACTCAGTCATGAGCCCTTAGCACACTCAGTTATGAGCCCTTAACACACTCAGTTATGAGCCTTTAACACACTCAGATATGAGCCCTTAACACACTAGTTATGAGCCTTTAACACACTCAGTTATGAGCCTTTAACACACTCAGTTATGAGCCCTTAGCACACTCAGTTATGAGCCCTTAGCACACTCAGCTATGAGCCCTTAGCACACTCAGTTATGAGCCCTTAGCACACTCAGTCATGAGCCCTTAGCACACTCAGCTATGAGCCCTTAGCACACTCAGCTATGAGCCCTTAACACACTCAGTTATGAGCCCTTAGCACACTCAGTTAGGCAAAGAAGCCGGTCAGGGCCAAGAGTGCATAGCTGTCGTTTGATACCACTTTCGTATTGTTTCATTTTTGTTGTTTTTAATCGTCGTTTTTGCTTTGTTTACACCAATCACGACTGAAATCTTCTCATGATTGTGGTTTCAAAGGTCAGCACGATCTCTTGATTCATGAAGGAAATTGAATTCATCCTGTCAGTTTGGGATTTCTCACGATTTCCTGTGTACACATCCTTTCATGACCGTTTTATTGTCTTCCATTTTCATTTTCATTCCAGACTGATTCAGCATCATAATTGTTAGGACTTGTTAATTGTTTTTGGGGTGAAATGTTGACAAAGCTGGATAAAATATGGCAGCGGATGGGTGGGAGTGTTTTATTCATCAGACATACGTACAGACAGACACAGACAGACACACACAGAGACAGACAGACAGACAGACAGACAGACAGACAGACAGACAGACAGCAACAACACACACACACACACACACACACACACACACACACACACACACACACACACACACACACACACACACACACACAAACTTGGAAAAAAATAAAAGAAATGAAAAATGGAATAAGTCTTCCTGGGTACCCTTAAAATTGGAAAATAACGAATTTCCTTCTAATTTTGAAAAGGCTGAAGCATTTGCAGATGCATTTGCAAAAAATAGTAACTTCGAAGGCCTCTCAGAAGAACAAAAACAGCTTAGAGAAAAAATAGACGAAAACGAAGACAATGAAAAAAGTCCCAATAACAATCACTATACAAATGCTCCTATTACTTTCCAGGAAACAAAAGATGCAATTTCAAACCTTGGATCAAAGAAAAAATCAGTGGGACCAGATGCGATTTCCAATGAAATGATAAAGCATTTACCAGTTAATATAAAACTTTTTCTAAGTTCATTTTTTCAAAAATGTTGGTTTGAAGGGATTCAGCCATCTTTATGGAAACAATCTACTGTTACCCCTATTCCCAAGGAGGGAAAGTCAAAATCAGATGAAAATAATTACAGACCTGTCGCTCTTACATCACATGTGGGAAAACTTATGGAAAGAATAATTCTAAAAAGGCTTGAACATTTCTGTGAAAAAAATGGTATAATACCAATACAACAGGCTGGTTTTAGAAAAGGTAAATCATCAGTTGATCATTTAGTAAAAATTACCACACAGATTAAACATCAGTTTTCACGTAGGAAAAACGTACTTGCCACTTTTTTTGACATTAGAAAGGCATATGACCAAGTTTGGCATTCAAAACTTCTAAACAAACTAGGATTAATAGGTATTTAGGTTGTATGTACAACTATATAAAGGCAT
>CM031595.1:118926634-118931634 GCA_018398815.1 Conus ventricosus
TCCCAGTCCCACGTCTCTTCCAAAAGAAAAGAAGAAGAGAAGAAGAAGAAGAAGAAGAAGACGTTTGATTTCCATGTTGAACAAGGATTAGCCAAGAGGGTAAGGCTTTGCATTTCTTCAACTACTAATCAGATGTTGCCACTATATCTGACACACGGAGGGAAAATGATGGTAGAACATAATAAGAAAGAATGTCTTTTCCGATCTCTATCCTTCAGAGACACATTTTTTCTTGTTTATATCCGAAGATCAAGTGGATTTTAAAATGGAACGAAGCAAACTCATAGACTAGGATGAACGATCGTTGTTTCATTCATCTCTGTCTGTATTAGTTACATGTACATCTTTGATCTGGTAACCAAGTTGGCCTAAGTATGTAAACTTCCTTGCCATTGATAGCTGTGAAGAGTGCACCTGTTGAAATCATAACCCCTTACCAGGGACTTTTGGGAGTTTAGCTTGAATGGATACCATTGATCATTACTCGATAAACTAGTTTCATTGTCAGACATCGGGCAGCCATAATGAACAGGCTTCTCTATGGCAACTGCCAAGCGTCAAAAGCCTGTAATAATCGCTTTCACCCCGTCGAATTCTTTACGTAACAAAAGTTGATAATACGTGGAAGCAATGGTTTTCACTAGTGATGTTTTCCCCATCATTTCTCGTGTTCCTTTACCCCCGGCCTGCAATGGCTGTCTCAGGTAGTCATCATGGAAACAGTAAGTGTGACCCTTTAAAACCAGATAATTTGACTCATGTGCCAGCGCGCTGTTATCACTGGCATCACTGCGTGGACTGAAAGTCTTTAAATGACTGCAGCGCAAAGGCGTAGGCCAAAATAAATGTAATGATCGACCGTTTTTACCCTTACGGCGTCAGACGGTTTCTACAGCTGGTTTCTTTTCTTTCATTTTGATTTATCATCTGATGTCTTAATATACTGAAAAGTAATAATATTAATAGTTTCCATGGAAAATGACCGTTTCCTTACAGTTTTGAGAAATGTTCTCACGTTACCATAGTAAACAATGTTATTTAAATCATAAGTAGCATTTTCATTGCAAACATAATGATGATGATAATAATGATAATGATTATAATTACAATAATGATGATGATGTTAATGACAATAACAATGATAATAATGATACCAATGATAATAATAATGATAATGATAATGACAATAATAATCTCTCAAGTTATTACGTTCCCATACTTTTTGATGTAAATCTACACTGTAATCTTGAACAATGATAGGTTTGGCCAAATAACTCCCTCCCCTCACACCCCTTCCCCGTTTCTTCCTTCTTCTCTCAGTGTTAGGGTGATAACATAAATAACAAAGGTGGTCATCATCATCATCATCATCATCATCATTCGTCATTCGTCGTCGTCCGTCGTCGTCGTCGTCGTCGTCGTCGTCGTCGTCGCATCATCATCATCATCATAGCTCCGTGCTCCAAGCCCTCAAGAACTCCCGCTGCAAAGAACAGAACCATCTCACTTCAGCCCTTGTTGCCCTGAGTGCCAGAGTGGAGAAAGTGGTGATACAATGGGTACCAGCACACTGTGGCATCAGAGGCAATGAAAAAGCGGACATTCTGGCAAAAGACGGTGCACGGAAGGAGCAGGCCAACAACCTGGTGTCATACGATGAAATTAGGACAATCATCAAGGCACAACAAGGAATAAAATGGCGCCTCCTGCATCCCAAATACAACCCAGAAGACACATACCATTTGCTGGGACGACGGGAACAGGTCAAGATCTTCCACCTGAGGACTGGACACAATCGCCTGCTCCACCACATGCACACAAAATTTGGCATTGGACAGAGTGGAGAGTGCCCTTGTGGTGAGGGACCAATGACAACTGACCACATCCTTCAAGTCTGTACGACGTATGCAGCATCCAGGAGAAAGTACTGGCCAACACCGACAGCAGTGGAAGCCAAGCTGTACGGCACCCTGGAGGAGCTGCGACGGACGGCAGCCTTCATCGAGGACACCGGGCTGCTCATCTAACGGGATGGCGAACGAGGAAGAAGAAGAATCATCATAGCAATAATAATAGAAATTGATGCAGCGTAATGACTAGTGTTTAAGCTCATGTCAGACTGTCCGATTCAATTGAACAAGTTCCCGTTCAAGCTGTTGACAATCTCTCTGACAGAGCAGCGCTTGTTCTCGCGCTGAACGTGTTGGACATGGTTAAATAGTTTGAAATAATTCACCTGATAGTATAAGTGAAACATAAAGCCGGTAATGTGTTCCAAAGTGATAACGAGTGGTAACATTTAAGTCAAGAACAGCAAGAGAATTGTGTGGTTATCCTTTATAACATGCTCCAAAGAAGCCACAGGACTACAAGCAAGTCAGTGAACCGCGTGGAATGGGACATCCCTACTCCTTCCCTTCTTGTCTGAGCCAAATTCCCTCCTCCTCCCGTCTCTGTCTTCTTCCGTGCTGCCGTCCGCCTCTCCGCCTTAGCACAGCCACATTATTTTCCTTTCATCCTCAACGTGATAGACCTTTGACAGCCCTGTTACCTCTCTCTCCTCACCCCTACGTTCTCCCACTTCCACCTGTTCTCACTCTCTGTTTGTCTGTTTCTCTGTCTTTCTCGGTCTGCTCTCTCTCTGGCTGTTTCTCTGTACGTCTGTTTGGACTGTATGTCTGTGTCTGTCTCTCTGCCTCTTTATGCCCCCGTCTACCTGCCTGCCTACCTGCCTGCCTGCCTGCCTGCCTGCCTGTCTGTCTGTCTCCCTCTCTGTCTCTGTTGTCTGTCTGTCTCTCCTGCATCTTATAAGAAATGAACTGGAAGCATGCAGTATTTGCTCACCGACGCCTTGAATGACCCATTGCTGGCAGATGCATCATCAGTTTCACTTTCATAGCAGTATAACACGAATAAAAACACAACGTGCAGTGTCACCTGTTTGGCTTCATCACAACCAGCGCAAAAGATGAGAAATAATCGTCTCATCGTCATGTTTTTTTTTTGACCCAGCCGATTACGGGGGTCACATCAGCACTGAAAAGAAAGTTCATATCAGTCGCGTGTATTTACTGAGAACTGTGATTAATTCCCAGTCGACGCTGACACCTGAACAAATAAGAATCAGTGTAGAGCACAATTTATAAGCGTAATTTACACGTCAGATCAAATAACAAATATTCAATTCTTTGGATAGAAAAGCACGAGGAAAATGAAACTGTCATCAAATGCATGATCGATGGAACAAGTGTTTTTTGGACTCTGGACCTTGTTCACCCTCTAAAAGATGAAAATGGGGATGACAAGTATGTAGCCTGCGTACCACTATCGCTTATCTGGGAGTCCGTGGACAAACGGAAAGAACTTTTCATTAAGTCTGGTTGGGTTTGGAAGATTAAACTGTCTGTTTGTGAGTTCTTTCCCTTTTGCCAGAGTCGTTTAATATTTGACTTTCACTTCCGGACTCAGATCCGAATACGCCATAGACGTTGTAGGCTATTTCTATTCATGGCATTTTCGATAATTTTGTCATTAACTTTATTGTCTCGACTGCCAGCATAGCCGGACACTCAGACAAGAATGCTGTTACTGGTATAATGTTTTAGAGTGATGCACAATTCATGACCTTCTAAAATACTTCACGTAAAAAGGGCTGTACTGGCTTCTTACACTCCATCCATTTCATCTACCTGCAAACAAATAGATCAGAAAAAAAATCAGGTCTGATTCGTTTGGCTCCATCCAGACTCCCTTCAAAAGGCAGAGAAAGATAAGCGCTGAACATCGCAGCCTACCCTTTTCTCAGCCCAGTGTGAACTCCCAGCACAAAGGGAGAGGAACAGGGAATCAGCATGTCCGGGCACCTTCTGGACTAGCCTCTGTCAACCGGGAAAACCAGAAAGATAGAGAAGAACCCATGTTGCTAAGTCACATGGTTGCTACCACCCTCAGGGTGGCACCACGCGCTCGATATACAATTCCAGCTCTTGATCAGCTCTGTTGACCCGCCTGTGACGTAAACGCTTTTAGCGGTCCCGGCAGGACCAAGTTTCTGGCGCGCTTCCAGTCGGTTCTCGCTCTTGTCGTTTGGAGGGGTTACTGCATCCCTTCATCCCGTCTCTCCTCTTCCTTTGTCAGCTCATGATGTTCATAAGGTCGTAAGTATTTTTTGTGTCCTGAACACAACCGCGATCATTACGAAAACAGTGTTGAACTGTAAGAAAACGGTAATTCATGAACTAAACCCAGACTGTTCCCGATGAGAACAAGCTTCAACTGTTTTTTACGCTGTAAGACCTCGGAATTATGAGTCAAAAGGAAAAAAAGCTCCTAGCAAGCCATGCGTTTGTAAAACAGATAATTATGGCGTTGCTTCCGGCTTCGAACATTCCGCACTTTTGCACAGTAGTCTTTTTAAAACTGACAGTCCGCGCACAGATTCTACTGATGTCAGTGACCATGCATACGAGTGATAGCTACCAATTTTCATGAGTCATAACTATCTGTTTTCATGTATGTCACCTTTGACGACCACATTGTGGCGAAATGGAAGAGAACGTTATAATGAAGAAACAACTTGAATAATAACTACAGGTTAAAACAATAAGTGTAATTGTTTGATTGAATAGAACGGTTTCTGAAGCTAATAGTTTCCCATATCTCTGCTTGTGGGGGGTGGAGATGATTATTGCAATATTTTGTTCTTCCTATGTACCCTTTTCACTGACCTGTCCCGTCCTCTCCCACCCTCCCACCTCATCCCCTCCCTCATTCCACCCACCTCCCCTTCTTGTCCCTTTAGTCTGTCCCCTTCTGTTTAGCACGTGAAGGTATGGGGAATGGTGACACAGTAGTATGCTCATCACCCCCTCGTTCCTCTGTGCAGATGGGAAAATGAGAACGATGGAAAAATTTTATTCATTTTGATAAGGGTTCAGTTTTGTTTGTCCCTCTGTCTCTGTCTGTCTGTCTATCTGTATTTGTCTCTCTGTCTCTGTCTG
>CM031595.1:118941634-118944134 GCA_018398815.1 Conus ventricosus
CCTACCCTTCTCGTTCCCCCTCCCATATGCTCATTGCTCACATGGGAAGGAAGAATAGACACCAAGTCTGCAATTTGTACGGAATTATTTTGCATGCGTGCGCACCAGTATGGGTGTGTGCTTACATCGTGTGTGTTCACTTGGATGTGTGTTGTGTGTGTGTGTGTGTGTGTGTGTGTGTGTGTGTGTGTGTGTGTGTGTGTGTGTGTGTGTTTGTGTGTGTGTGTGTGTGTGTGTGTGTGTGTGTGTGTGTGTGTGTGCGTGCGTCCGTTTGTGCGTGCGTGTGTGTGTGTGTGGTGTGTGTGTGTGTGTGTGGTGTGTGTGTGTGTGTGTGTGTGTGTGTGTGAGTGTGTGTGTGTGTGTGTGGTGTGTGTGTGGTGTGTGTGTGTGTGTGGGTGTGTGTGTGCGTGTGTGTGTTCCAACAATCTAATCACAGTTTCTCTCCTCAGGTTATTCTTCTGTTATCCCCTCTCTTCTGTCCCTATCTTGCCTGAAAGCACAGAGACTACTGCACGCTCTTCCTACACATCGATCTACTGGGTCTGCAGCCATTCTAGAGCAGTGTGATCCATGTCTCAGCTTCACAGAGAGGAGAGAACGGTAACAAATAATAAGACAACAGCTTGATTGCTGTACTTACACTGTTTACAATAAAACAAAACGAAACAAAACAACAAGCAAAAAAAAAAAAACCCACAAAAAAAACAACCCACAAAAACCAACAAACAGAAAAGGGGAAGAAGGGAAGTTATCACGCTATTTGATTGTTGGATCTTGGCTCTGCTTATGAGTATTCACACAGGACTGGGCTAGGAAGAGGAAGTATAAACAAAGTGGATTTGGCTCTCGTCTGGCTATCCACCAGGAACGAAGAGAATATAAAAGGGATAGGCTTTGCAGTGAATAAATTAGAAGTTGCATGTATTAGCTCGTTGGCTCTACTTTGATACTCTGCAACAATAACAGAATGAAAGAAAAGAATGACAGTCACGTCACCTTTTTTCGTTTTTTCCTGTGGGCGTCAGTTGCATACAGATTAGTATACAGTAGCACTGTTTTCTTATTTAAAAAACAGTTTGTTTTTCGTTCTTGTATTTTTAAGCATCGCTTTATTGCTTCCCCTCCCTCTGGCCCTTCCAACACGCTGAGGAAAAGAGACAAACGATCTTTTGATTTTCATCTCTTCTTTCTCTTTTTTTTCCTATTGCATTTTTTCTGCTTTCTTCTCTCTTTCCATTTCTATCCCGTTTTATCATGCATCAAAATGTATCTCACGCAGAGCGTTGTGCAAGTAAATCACTCCCCAGTTTTTGCTGTTGCTCCATTGTCTGTGGATTGTCTACAAGTGCTGCTAAGCGTTTTGGTTTTTGTATGTTCTTTTGGTTCATAGAGATCTCGTTTGTATGAATTTTGAATGTCTTTATGATTTTGTGTCTGCTAAGTAAGATTGGCAACAAATGTCTCTCTGGATTTGGCATTGCTCAAGAGTAGTTTACAGATGCATATGCTGTTCCCTCTTATCTTGAATGTGCAGCAGACTGTTAAAATGCACGGGTATGAATTTACATCACCTTAATGACCACCTCTTATCTCAATGCTAAAAGCAGATATCGACAAAGGACAAAATGTTATCACAGTATCCAAATAGAGAATTTTAAAAATCATCCAAACTTCTCTTTCTTTGTGGGAGTGCCAAAGCTCGTTGCAGACACCTAGCCAACCATCACACTTCCATCCCTGTCTGTGAGGTAAACCTGCTTCTCCCAAAGGACCAGTGTCTGGTCTGGCTACAGGTTTTTTTAGGCTGTATCTCCATCAATGCCATCGCTGTTTCTGTTTGGACCAATAGTTGACTGCATGCAGTGTTTCATTGTTGTCCGTTTCACCGCTCACTATCTCCTGTTCCAGTAAGTAGCTGGATCCAGTGTTTGGTATCATCTTTGTCACCTCCCCATCCGTGTTTAGATCAGTCGCTGGATAAAATGTTTGCTGTGATCTTTTTCACCTGTCCAGTCTTCTGTTCGGATCAGTCGCAAGACCACGCGTTCATTGTTCCATTCTTCACCCGTGCCTGTCTCCTGTGCAGACCCAACAACTGAGTTCAGTTTTCGCTGTTCCAGTGTCATTCCCCCTTGTCTCTGCTTGGACAAATGGCTGGCTTCAGTGTTCACACAAGCACTCATGCAAGTAACACCAATACCGTCACCCCTTCCATTGCTAAATATGTACTTTCACTACCATCATTACCTCCACCAACAACTAATCAAATCCTCTTATTAAGCAACGCAAACTGTTATTCCCTGTTTACGTCATTTATTGGTTTCTGGGATCTGTTTGGGACGCCATTGTCACCAACACATTCTCTCTGTCGGTGTGTGTCTCTCTCATTGTCTTTCTCTGTCTTTCTCTGCCTCTGTCTGTCATTTTGTCTCTCTGTCAGTCTGTTTCTGTCTCTCTCTCTGTCCCTGTCTCTGTCTGTCCGTCCATCTGTTCGTTAGCC
>CM031595.1:118946634-118951634 GCA_018398815.1 Conus ventricosus
TGTTCCTGGTGAGAACTATTTTCAATGGTTTGATACTGTGAAGACCTCATAATTATGAGTCAGAAGGAAGAATACCATAAGACCCTGGCAAACCATGCACGGCTTCAGACATTCTGCACTACAGTGCAGCAGTCTTTTGAAAGCTGGCAGTTCACACAATGTCTCCAGTGATAACAGTGACCATGCATATGAGTGATAGTTACTGATTTTCACGGATCATTATCATCTATGTTCATATACATCACCTTTGACGACCATATCAAAGTGAAAAAGTAGAGAAAGTCGTAATGAAGCAACAACACGGATAATGTTTACGAGTGAAAACAGTAATTATGACTGTTTAATCGAATAAAACGGTTTTCGTGGCAAATGGTTTTCCATATATCTGGCTGGTGGTGGTTGGAAATGATTATTCCAGTATTCGTTCTTCCTATCTACCCTCTAACCTGTCCTGTCCCCTCCCCTCTCACCCCTTCAACCCTATCTATTCCATCCCTACACCTCCCTCCCCCTTTTCTCCCTTTGCTCTGCCCCTCTTCTTCTATTCAGCATATGAGAGTGTGGGGGGTGGTGAAAATGTAGTATGTCCATCAGCGCTTCATGATTGTGTTATGGAGAGCTGGAAAATTCTATTTATACACAAAGAAAAAGTTAAGCACCCCCGATGTTTTTTAGTTTGGAGAAACTGAAATTCTTTTTTGTACTAAACTGTTTAATGTGGAACATTTTTTCTTTTGTTTTTATTAAATAAAGATATTGACAACATGAAAACACAACAAATGATATACAAAATTATAAACAGAATGTGGTATTGCTAAAGAAAGATCAATGACATTTTCACATGAAAAAATACCCATGAAAAGTATGGTCATTACAAAATCATAGTGCTTAATCAAAGTGGCAATTTCATTTGAAAACATTGCCATGAATCTCCATAAACCAAAGAAAAATGAAAATGTTCAGTAGCGCGTGAATCCGCCCTGAGCCTGGATGACCGCCTCAACCCTGCGTCGCATCCCTCCAGTCAGTCGCCGGATCTGTTGCATCGTCAGTTGCTGCCACTCCTGATGCAGTGCAGCTTCCAGTTGATGCAGATTTTGTGGAGGAGGGTCCAAGGTCTGCAAACGACGGCCAGTCATGTCCCAGATGTGCTCCTGTGGATTGAGGTCTGGGCTCATGGCAGGCCATGGCAGGGTCTGCACTGCTTCTTCCTGGAGAAAGCCTGTTACTGCTTGAGCACGATGAGGCCTGGCGTTGTCATCCATGTACACTGGTCTGGTGGCAAGTGGGTGGTTGTCAAAATGGGGCACAACGACCGGCTCAAGGACATCTTGGATGTACCGTCCGCCTGTGAGGGTTCCTCGAATGGTAATCAAATCCAGCTTGCAGTCGTGTGAGAGGCACCCCCAGACCATTATGGAACCGCCACCGTGAGGAACAGTTGCCTGTATGTTCCTGGGCGCATAGGCTGTATTTGGGCGTCTCCAAACCCTTGATCTTACATTAGTGACGTGCAGCAGGAATCGGCTTTTGTCCGACCAGTGTATCTTTCTCCAGTTCCTCAGGTTCCACCCCCCCTGAGCGAGACGCCGTCTTTTGTGGTGGTCAGTCAACAGAGGGCGCTTGATAAACCCCCTCGCCTTATATCCGTGGGCTTTTAAGCGGTTCTGCACTGTTCTTGTGGAAAGTTGTCTATTAGGCATCCACTGTCGTTTCAGGCTTGTGCTTGTGGCGAATGGCTCATGGCGTATCATGCGAAGTAGAGCCCTGTCTTCGCGCTGTGACGTTGCATGTGGTTGGCCAGATCGTGGGCGGTCCTGCACATGGTTGGCTTGCTGGTGTTTCCTCACCAGCCGGCTGATGACAGTGTAGTGGAAGCCCAATTGACGCCCGATTGCTTTGAAGGACATTCCAGTGGAATGCATGCCAATAATTTGCCATCGTTTGGCCTCTGCTATCCTCCTTCGCACCATATTTCTTTGCAAAGAATATCTTTTCTTAAAACCAACTGTGATTGCTAAACTGGATGACTCACCAAACCTCAATTTTAAAAATTTCAAAAACCGTAATGCACGTGCATGGCACACCATGACTACGCTTCACATACACGCCTGACTGGTTTTATCCTTTCAATGATACACCATTCTTGACAAAATTGAAAATTTTGGGGTCATACATTGTTGTTGTCAATTCTGACAGTTGAAAATATAAGGGGGTGCTTAACTTTTTTCTTTGTGTATATGTTCATAAGTTTTGTTATCACCTCTCTCTCTGTCTGTCCGTCATCTGTCTCTGTCTGTTTGTCTTTGTCTCTCTGTCTGTCTGTCTCTTTGTCTTTGTCTCTCTGTGTGCCTCTCTCTCTCTGTCTCTTTCTCTACCCGTGCGTGCGTGAGTGCATGCGCGTGTGTTTGCTGGTGTGTCTTTGTGTTTGTGTGTATCTATGTGCCTGTCCTATTTTCACCTAAAAAGGACTCACTCAGCCACATCACAATGTGTGCTCGTCGAGGCGTGTAAAGAATTCTCTTTTGGGCAGTCAACTCTTCTGTTTCACAGACAGGCTAGAAAAAAGAGAACGTGAATTGTTCTGTCATGTTCTTGGCTACTTTCCAAACTCTCTACCCAACGGAAAGAATGGAACAAAATATAATCAATATCACGTTGGCTAACAGGAAAATTAAATGTATACTAAAATTTATCAACGATGATAATGGTGATGCATTGGTTATCTGATAGGTCTACCACAACAGTTCACTTGTCCCGAAAAGAAAGAAAAGGTATACAGTTATGACTACCATGTCGCTGTAAGTTTTGGAGAGAATGTTAAACAATAAAACCACGTCAGTTTACAGGTTGTGAGAATGATAAGCAATGGTTAAGACCACGTCAGTTTTATTAATTGTGATGAGACTGGTAAACAATGATAAGTGCATTTCAGTTTTACTGACTGGGAAGAAAAAGGTAAACAACAATATTGACCATGTAATCAAAATATGAATTACATACAAGGAAAGCTAAAAACAAAGTAAATGTGCAATTCATTTGACTCCCATATCTCTACAGATCAGTTATCAACCTCTTGTATTTCTTGATTATTTCAGAATTAAATCTGATTGTGCTAAGTAACACTCTTGCACAGCCATAATACGAATATAAGTCATTAACAATTGAACTTCGTCTTTTGAATATGCTGAGTGATTGTAGCATGGTGTCGTCAGAAAAGGGAAGAATGGACATGGGAAGAGAGAAGAAAGAAAGAAGAAGAAGAAGAAGAAGAAGAGAAGAACAACAACAACAAGAACAAGAAGAACAAGAGGAGAGGAGAAGAAGAAGAAGAAGAAGAAGAAGAAGAAAGAAGAAGAAGAGAGGAGAGAGACAGAGAGAGAGAGAGATGAGAGAGAGAGAGAAAGAAGTAGTTAGAGAGAGAGAGGAGAAGAGAGAGAGCCAGCTAGATAGCCAGCAGTCAGACAGACAGACAGAAAGAGAAAGAGGGGTTAGGGGGAGTTATGAGGAAAAAGAGGAGGTGGTGGGATATATGAGAATAAATGGTCGGTAATAACTGCACAACTTTCTTTTTTGTCACCTGTTACATATTTTGCTAGCCAATTATCAAATAATATCGTGTCTTTTTTGTTTAACATGTGCACTGCATTTGAAAGCAAATTTAAATATGCTGTATATATTGAAATCAAATACAAATGTTAAATATGCTGTTATATTGAATTTTATTAGCAAATGTTAAATATGCTGTATGTATTGAAATCATAGCAAATATTAAAATATGCTGTATGTATTGAAATCATAGCAAATGTTAAATATGCTGTATGTATTGAAATCATAGCAAATGTTAAATATGCTGTATGTATTGAAACCATAGCAAATGTTAAATAGCTGTATGATTAATCATAGCAAATGTTAAATTATGCTGTATGTATTGAAATCATAGCAAATGTTAAATATGCTGTGTGTATTGAAACCATAGCAAATGTTAAATATGCTGTATGTATTGAACCATAGCAAATGTTAAATATGCTGTATGTATTGAAATCATAGCAAATGTTAAATATGCTGTATGTATTGAAATCATAGCAAATGTTAAATATGCTGTATGTATTGAAATCATAGTTTGAAACAGCTGATCAAGCAAACAAGATTATGACCACGTCAGTTTTACTGAATCTTTCGACGAAAGAAAATGTACAATGACAGTGTCAGTTTGTTGGCAACGGAGAAAAAGTTAACAGTAATTACACTGAATCTTTAGTGACTCTGTTTATCGTCTGTTTGGGAAGAAGAGATAAACTGACAGATCACAGAATAACACTTTTTTTTCTCCTCATTTCTACTTTCTGTGCAAAGACGAAATAAGTGAGGCTTCAAGGTGGTGTTAAGTTATCATTCCTAATACATTCAGCTATTGCAGCTCATCCAACTAAACACGGTCTGTCAATATGTATGGAAGAAAGCAACATGGCAGCTAGCATACTGGTATCCTAAACGCGGATACAACTTGGTCGTGGTGAGCGATTCTTGCCATTCTGCCTAATTTTTTTGCCGGCGGTTTGAAAAAAAAAAGAGATTTAAAAACCAAAGAAAGAAAGAGAAATGCTTACGTTAAAAAGACCGTATCGGCAAACAGACACCGCACAACGGCCAGTTAGTTTTAACTCATGATAGTGTGCACAGTGTTGCTACATAGCTGTCATATGAACAACAACAACATCAACAACAACAATTCACATGCTATGAAATTGTGCTCAGAGATGAAAGTGTAAAATATTTTGTAGAATTGGCACCAAAATCGAATACATAGTGAATGGGAGGAAAAAAAGGCAGAGACAAAGATAGTGACAGAACAAGATGAAAGCATATAAGCATATAAACGTACTCCCAATTTATCTTCCTGAAAAACGGCACAATCAAACATGCATCATAATGTATTTGACGTAACAACCAAACATACGTCATAATGTATTTCGTCACTGAGATATTCCATGCGAAGA
>CM031595.1:118961634-118964134 GCA_018398815.1 Conus ventricosus
CATGTGTGTATGTATGTTGTGTGTGTGTGTGTGGGTGTGTGTGTGTGTGGTGGTGTGTGTGTGGAGAGAGAGAGAGAGGAGAGAGAGAGATAGAAAAGGGGAGAGATAGATAGATAGATAGATAGAGAGAGAGAGAGAGAGGAGGAGGAGAGAGGAGAGTGAGGAGAGAGAGAGAGGAGAGAGGGAGTCTGTCACCGTCCTGACAGAAACAGTTTCTCTTCTTGATCAACACTGCTTCTGGTGGTCTGCACTCTGTTGGTGGAATGATGTCATTTAGAGTCGAACATGCAAAGGAGAACTGCGTGGTGAATTTGTCGCTCTGCTCTCCATGGGTTAGGTCGTTTGTACCATGAATCATGAAACCTTCCTCCAACTGTTGGGGAGTTCATGCGTGAAGTTAAGAAAGGGGGGTTGATAGACTGATATATGTCATTTGGACCTCGAAGGGACAGTGGGCTTGTACATAGAAGTATGTCCTAGGGAAACCCCAAAAGGGGAAAAGATAGCTTTTGTAAAAAAGAAAGAAAAAAATCAATCGTCATTCTGAGGGGAGGGGCGGGGGGGGGGGGGGGGGGGGGTGGGGGGGGTAGGATTTTCCCAAATGAAAATTGTCGTTTAGCCAATGGAATGGAAATCGAAATTTGTGTAAAAATTGTCATTCAGACCCGTAGTATAAGGAAGGGTAGCCATACGGCTTGTGTTATGTTTATCGCCAAGAGAGAGAGGAGAGAGAGAGAGGGAGAGAGAGGAGAGAGAGAGAGAGAGAGGGAGAGAGAGAGAAAGAAAGAAAGTAAGAAGTAAAAGGAGAGATCAATCCTCTCTCACCTCACCCAAATGCATTTTTATTCTTAGCCAATCCCCGAGTCTCAGAGGCGTCACTGAGAGCTCGGGCAGACAGGGTCACGTGATCTCGGGGAGATGGAGTAGAAAGAAGAAAAGAAAGAAAGAAAGAAAAAAAGAAAGAAGGGATCAGTGGAAGCTACATGCCCATCAAAGACACTTGTGGAGGAAAGATTACGCCCAGTGCCAAAAAATATTTTATGAAGCGTAGGTGGGTGTACGAGTGAAACCCGGAAGGGGGAGTAGGGGCTACGGCGGCAGGGGGGTGAGGATGGGGGAGAGGGGAGAGCAGATGGAGGGTGGGGGAGGAGGGAGGAGAACGTACGTGGGGTGAAAAAGGAGTTACTGAAAACAAACCCCATCTGTGTTAAAGATTTTTCTTGCGATTTTTATTCATTTTTCAGAGAATCGAGTGAGTGAGAGTGAATGAGTGTGAATGTATGTGTGTGTGTGTGTGTGTGTGTGTGTGTGTGTGTGTGTGTGTGCCCCTGATTCGGGGTGTGTGCACACCTTCGCTTGTGCGTATCTTAATGACTTTCCATTTGTCGTTTTATGAGTGTCTGTATGTCTCTTATATGACTGGTACTCTCTCTCTCCTCTTCTCTCTCTCTCTCTCTCTCTCTCTCTCTCTCCTCTCTCTCTCTCTCTCTTGATGTCTCAGGCTTTTTGAGAATAGCCTGGAGCCTTCCCAGCGCCCAAAGCAACACCCAGCATAAAAATCAGATTGCAGTGCTTTGTCTTCCAAGTCGGAACGCTCCTGTTGGGATGCATGCATCCCTCGATCGATTGATTGATTTGATTGATGGGTGTATTATCGTCCTATTGGCCGGAGGGCCTTTAGGACAAGGTATACTCGCAGACATCTGTCTACATATTCTTTTGGCAACGTTGTCGCTGGCAGTAGAAGGCGCGGTTCTTCGTGCTCGAGTGGTGATGGTCCTGTGCCGCGTGAGGGATCAGGACGACAGTCGTGGAGCGCTGTACGAGTCCTTCTTGGCCCACACAGATACGAGCGAGAGGGCAATTTTTCAGCTAAAACCCATAAGGAATGCCCGATGCCTGGCTGGCTCAAAGCAGGGTATCCCAGACCACGGTAATCGTAGTCGGGCAGGTTCCATCGCCGATCGCCCCACATCTCCAGGAGCCATCTCCAGGCGACACAGCCTAGACCCGCCGTCACCCCTATGGTGGGAAGGATCGCTGCGCCGCCTGACACTGACCTCTCACATATGTCCTCGAAGGAGAGCTGCCCCCTCTCCCCTTTGGGGTTCGTGCTATGCGCTTCACAGCGAACGGCGGAACCTGCTGACTTGACTTGACTTGGTGGGTGAGATTAACGTCTTATTGACCCGGAGACCCTTAAGGACAAGGTACACTCGCAGACATATGTCTGCATTATTCTGTGGCAACTGTTGTCGTGGCAGTAGTGCGCGAGTTCGTGTGGGGGCCCCTCGTATGTCGATCTCTGAGCTCTGGTTCTTGTTGAACTTTAGTTTTAAATTCGGGTGTTGGTCGGCCGAGATGGACGTCTGTGTATTTCGCCTCTTTTTCCCAACCAAAAGGTGTCTTCAGGGCCACCAGGCGGCCGTTAGTCTGCGTGGCCCGCCGAAGCACCGAGCACGAAGAAAGCATCAAACTCTATGCCATGACAATATGTAAA
>CM031595.1:118976634-118999134 GCA_018398815.1 Conus ventricosus
TGACATACCTGTCTACGTAGACATCAAAAGTAACCATCCACCCTCCTTTTTGAAAACCATACCTAATGGTATAAACAAAAGATTATCTAAACTATCATGCAATGAAAAGAATTTAACAGTGCAGCAGCCGAATACCAAGAGGCGCTGAAAAAAAGTGGCTACAACTACAAATTACAATATAACCCAGATAATAACATGAACAGCAATAAAAAAAAACAGGAAAAGAAAAATTGTATGGTATAACCCTCCATATGATGGAGGAACAAAAACTAATGTAGGAAAAGAATTCCTCAGAATCCTTAAAACATCATTCCCAAAAGAACATGTACTATCTAAAATATTCAATAAAAACACCGTCAAGCTATCGTACTCATGTATGCCCAACTTTAAAAATATAATTGATTCTTCCAATAAAAAACCAAAAATAATACAACCAAAGAGGGTGACGAAAGGAAATCTTGTAATTGCGCAAAAAAAGACCAGTGCCCTCTGAATAACAAATGCCTCTACAACAACATTGTGTACCAAGCTACGGTAACAACAGACAGTGATAAAGAAACATACATAGGGATTACGGCAAACCACTTTAAAACCAGATATGCAAACCATAAACAGTCCTTCAAAAATGAAAAATATAAAAACCAAACAGAATTAAGTAAACATATTTGGAAGCTTAAAGATAAGAAAATAGACTACAACATATCATGGAAAATTATAAAAAGAGCAACACCATACAACAACATTTCTAAAAATGCAACTTATGTACTACAGAAAAGTGGCTGATACTATGTAAACCCCATCTAGCATCCCTGAACTCTAAAGTAGAAATGGTTAACAATTGCAGGCATAAATGGAAATCTTTGTCAATGCACCATTCCTTGGCACGTCCCCCTGAACGCGCCCCAAAAAAGAAAAATCTACAGGCCACGTGCCACACGCGCAGAGCTCACGCACCCACACAACACACTATATAATACCGGTGGCGTGCCCTGATTGTACATCCTGAGGAGAGCGGCGCGCTCGAAACAAATTTGTAGGTTTTATCTTTTCGTTTTAAAACCTTGTTTTAAAACTGGTATGTCGCTCCTGTTTGGTTGAGCGCTTTTTGCATTCTGAGTGGCGCTTTGACTCTAATTTTATATATGTATATATATATATAAGGACTTGACTTTTGATCACATAGTCAAATTGTGTATATTCAATGCTGGGTATTCTGCCAAACAAATCTAGTTTAGTGCTTATCCTTTTGTAACGAAAAGGTGCCAACATTGATGACAGCAATGGGAACACAACCTGCAGAAGATTATAGGAGACATATGTCCAAACGCATTCTGCTATATTTCTTTACCATGACGTATTTAGATATGATAACCAACAAACGTTCATCTGTATGGTACCAGAATACTTTTGTAATTTGTTTTAAAAACAAAAAACGGCAATTTACAACCGGGCATACTATATCCCAGCACGTTTATATTTCTCCTCCTTCCATGTTCACTCCTTTAAGGCAGACACGCCAATACAGTATTGTCTTGGCTCGATGCAAATCGTTTGCAGTGCTCATGGAATTGCATGGTCAAGC
Organism: Conus ventricosus; assembly: GCA_018398815.1. Classification (NCBI taxonomy): domain Eukaryota; kingdom Metazoa; phylum Mollusca; class Gastropoda; order Neogastropoda; family Conidae; genus Conus; species Conus ventricosus. The sequence goes on from CM031595.1 coordinate 118,978,217, forward strand.
TCCAGAATCGAGGAAAGACGCAGCAAGAAGGAAATGAGTTCTTGTCGTCACCTCTGTGATCTCATCATGTGCGCTTCCGATCTAATCGCTGATTGGTCAGAATACCCGTGGCCACACGAGCTTAGGGAATACGAAGAAAAGAATGGGTTGCAGGAATGAAAGACAGAGAGGAGGAAGGCGCAGAGTGTGGTGTGTAGTACGGATATAGAAACGGGAATATAGAAGGATCACGACAGGACAAGACGAAACAAAGAATGGCATTGCACGTTGTATCCCTGAGTTCATATTGCTGTTGGAAAAGTTTCAGTCTTTGTATCTAGCAGGTCGTATGCACAAGAATAGAATATGGAAATAGGATCTTATACCTAATAGATGGAGCTAAGAGTTCATTGAACAGAAAGGAAAGAAAAGATTCAAGACAATTTATTCATATGATATTAACAAATCTTAAATAAATGTTAGCGAACCGAAGGCCTTGCGCTGAACCCTAAGCGATCTGAAGCGATCAAAGCTAAGTGAATTTTCGTTGTTTTATTCGTTTATGTCTCACCTGAGGAAGACCTAAGAGGTCGAAACGCGTTGTGTTTTGTCTTGTGACTCGTTTGTCCACGTTGTCTGGGCGGTTCGCTAACATTTATTTAAGATTTGTTTAGATTTCCGCCTGCAGTCGTCTCGCTTTGCAACTAGATCCATATGATATTAGTCCATCATGATGGGGTAAGTGAACATACAACTGAAATGAAATAATTGACAGATATAAATACAAAGAGAATATGAAATTTAGACATGTACATTTCAGGAAGTTACAACGTCTGATTTTTTTGTCTTTATGCAAGAACAAGAAACATTACACACATGATCAGGTGTGGTCGATGAAATCTATAAACTTCGTTTGAATAATGAAGGATGATTATAATATTTAGGCTTACTTAACGTTTTACATACATTTTTAGTACTGGGCAACAAAGAACGAAATGAATCTCATTTTCTCATCTTTCAGTAGTGACATGCTGCAAACTATTCAATCGTGTTTGTAAAGCTACGACTGTTTCCGCCATTAAAAGGACATTATTACCTAACAAGAATGAATACTTCAAATGCATTCAGCGACAGCCTGGCACCATGTTTTCTATTATTGCTTTCGTCCACCGCTATTCGTTTATAAAGAGAGAAAATAGAACAGAGCTGCAAACATCGATTTGTCTCAGTACAAATGTGCAGGCAATGTAATAAGCTAACTTAGAACCACATCGCACAACATCGTTGTACCTATTTGTAACCCGTCTGTATAAGTTACCTGTAATACGACTTTCCAAGAGAAATGGCCAGAGAAAGCTTAGGTTAATCGAATCAGAAGCTTTTTGAAAATAAGAAAATGCAGCATGGCATGTTTGATTGTAAAAGAACCGCTTCTGTATGAGAGCTAGCAGTGTAAACTTCTGATCGAGTGTTGAGTATTCTTTCTCAAATCCCGCTTAATGATCGCCTGTGTCACTATTTTCTTCTGGTCATGTTTGTATTGGTTATTTCTCACTATACCAAACAATTTACTGATTGTATCACTCAAGAGAATTGTACAAATTTCGGATGTTTTAAATCAACTTTCCTAAATAAATAGGTTGTATGACAGATTCAGACTGGTTTCCTGGGAATACACCATTATCAAATAGCTGACTAAACGATTTCAGAAAAAAATGCAACTTGGTCATTTGAATTCGTAAACAGCTTGCCAATGATGCCATCAGGACCGGCTGATCTACGGTATTAATTTTCCTAAAAGCAAATAGTATTTCTGTTTTACAGATCGGACGATTCACACAACCTTCAGCTTATTATCGACTGAGTCCTAATTACTGCATGGTGAACATCTTGCTTTAGAATCTTGAAAAAACGAAGTATCAACAGCGATGTTATTTCTAGACTATTTTCATTTGAAAGGGGCTTTTTGAACAGCATCCCAATAATCTGATAAATTTTTCACTCTTAATACAAGTTTATCTAACAATGCTTTGTTGAATTGTTTCCTTTTTTTTTTTACTTAATTCTTTTTCGTACTCTCTCATGGCTATTACGTATTCATTCTTGTTATCAATGATAATTTCACTATTCTTTGAGATTCAACTGCACGGCGAAATGTCCGCAACAATCTTTTGTGTTTCTTTTACTAAGTTTACATTCTGTATCAAACCACTCACTAAACATTTCCTTGTTATAAAGTTATACACGTTTAATCATGAACTTATCACTCTGTTGCACGATCATTACATGATTTAAAAGCACATCGAAATTGACATCAATCAAATCAATTGCCAGTGTTATTTTGGTATGCATTTCTTCACCACACAAAGTATTAGTATATAAGCCAGCGTATTTCTTGTCTCACAATTTTGTGCTTGACAAAAGAGAGAGAGAGAGAGAGAGAGAGAGAGAGAGAGAGAGAGAGAGAGAGAGAGAGAGAGAGAGAGTGTCTGCCACTGTTCCTGACAGCAATAGTCTCTCTTCTTGATGAATGCTGCTTTTGTACCTTGCACTTTGTTCGTGGTGAATTATGGCGTTCAGAGTAGAACGCGCGAGGGAGTTTACGCGGTGAATTATATGATTCAGGTCCTCAGGGTGAAAGGAGTTGATGCCGTGAGCCCCTCCAAGCGGCTGGGGAGGGTGTTGTTTTGGAATTGACTGATGTCCTTCAGCTCCCCATGGTCAGAGAGTTTGCGCATTGACTTCTGTCATTCAGAACCTCCAGTGTACCTCGTCAGCTCCCCTGGGTAAAAGATTGGGTACTGACTTAGTACTAAGTCTTCATGAAGAATTGTCATTCAGATTCCAAATAGGAAATGGATGTTAGGCAAAGAATTGTCAATCATATCCCGAGGGAATATGGAGGGGGTTTGTTCAAAGAACTATCAATCATATGCCCCAGGGAAAATGTAGGTTGGGCAAAGAACTATCAATCATATGCCCTAGGGAAAATGTAGGTCGGGCAAAGAACTATCAATTATATGCCCTAGGGAATATGTAGGCCGGGCAAAGAACTATCAATTATATGCCCTAGGGAAAATGTAGGTTCATATCCCCAAGGGAAGTGTAGGTTTGGCAAAGAACTATCAATCATGTCCCCAAGAGAAAATGGAGGTTGGCAAAGAACTATCAACTGTATTCGCAAGGGTAAATGTAGGTTAGGCAAAGAATGTCATTCAGATCCCCAGGGGTCAATTGGAGGGCGTGCTAAGAACTGTCATTCATATCACCAACGGAAAATGGGGTTTTGCAAAGAATTATCATTCATATTCCTAATGGAAAATAGAGGCTTTGCAAAGAAATGTCATTCATAGCACCAACGGAAAATGGAGGTTTTGCAAAGAACTGACATCCTGGTCTCCCCAAGTGAAAGCGTTTTGCGTAAAGAATGTTCAATCAAGTCCTCAAGGGAAAATGGAGTTTGTGTAGAAAGTAATCATTTGGATCTCCCACAAGGAGAGTCAGTTTGTGTAAATGGTCATTCAGATCTGAACAAGGGAAAGGTAGTTTGTGTACAGAATTATGCCGATCAGAATCCCGGGTCGAAAGTGACTTTGTGAAATGTACAATGCCATTCAGATCCCTAAAGGAAAGAGAATGTGTGCAAGGAACTGTCACTCATATCCTCAAGGGAAAATGGACTCTATGAAGTCTGGTTATTCAGATCTCCTAAGGAAAATTGAGCTTATACAAAGAAATATTTCCAGACCCCTAAGGAAAGGGACGTTTGCATACAGAACCATGATTCAGATCCTAAGGGTACGGGTTATGTGCAGAATTGTCATCTAGATTCCTAAGGCAGAGGAAGTTCGTGCAAAGAATTCTCGTTCAGATCCTCGAGGGAAACGATCGCATTCAGAACCCCAAGCGATATGTAATTTGTTCAAGGAATTGCTATTCAAATCCCCATGGGAAAGAGAGTTTATGTGGAAAAAATAACACTGTTCAAATCCGCAGGGGGGGAAGAGTGTTTATGTACATAATTCTGTCGTTCAAATCCCCTTGGGAGAGTTCCTTTTTTTTGGGGGGGGGAGGAGGGAGGGTAAAGAAGAGAGAGAGAGAGAGAGAGAGAGAGAGAGAGAGAGAGAGAGAGAGAGAGAGAGAGAAAGAGAGAGAAAGAAAAGAAAGAAAGAGAAAGAAAGAGAGAGAGAGAGAGAGAGAGAGAGAGAGAGAGAGTAGAGAGAGAGAGAAGAATTGAGAGAGACTGAGAGAGAGTGGGGGGGGGGGGGGGGGGGGGGGGCAAACGAATTACAGCGTTAAAGTCAAGTCGTTTACCAACCCAGCCAACCTCGGAGGCCAAAGCATGGCAGCAAGCGAGTTAACCACAGAACCACATAAAACATCAAAACACTCTGACTAAAATTCAACTCGAAGTCCGGTGTCGTATATAATACTGTCGCCGTGGAATTGTATCGCAGCGATAGCATTTCACGTGAAATATTGTTGCAAGCGACAATAATTGCTGGAAAAAAATGTCGCGCGACAACTTTTCACGAAAAATGTCCCATAGAATATTGTAGCTGTCCATAAAATGCAGTATTTCCCGGGAAATACTGTCGCTGCGACACGATTTTATGAGCGACAGTATTATATACGACACCGGTCCTGAAACTAAAAGACTGATCTTAAAAAAAAGCGTTGTTCAACAGCCACGTGTAAGATAAGTCGAATGTTACAAATTAATCTTTCTGACAAAATTACCTTGAGCTGGAACATCTCCAAACTAGGTCTTCATGGAATCTGCGGTAAAATGTTTGTTCCTGCATCGCACACATCCTAGCACTTTGTCAAGTTGTTAGGCTTGTAATAAAATAGACACCAAGGGAATAGCGAGAGAGAGAGAGAGGAGAGAGAGAGAGAGAGAGAGAGAGAGAGAGAGAGAGAGAGAGAGAGAGAAGAGAGAGAGAGAGACAGACGGGAGAACGAATAAGAAGTAAAGGAAAGATCAATTCTCTGTCACCTCTTCCAATGCATTTTTAGTCCTAGCCAAGAGAAAGAATATACACCAAATGGAGGGAGGGACGGAGAGAGAGGGAGAGAGAGAGAGCGAGAGAGAGAGAGAGAGAGAGAGAGAGAGAGAGAGAGAGAGAGAAGAGAAGAAGAACAGAACAGACAGACAGACAACAGACAGAGAGACAGACAGAGAATACACCATGGACACACACACACACACACACACACACACACACACACACACACACCACACACACACACACACACACACACACAGAGAGAGAAAGAGAATATACATAAGTAAGAGAGAGAAAGGGATGACAGAGACACGAAGAGAGAGAGAGAGAGAGAGAGAGAGAGAGAGAGAGAGAGAGAGAGAGAGACGAGAGAGAGAGAGAGAGAGAGAGGAGAGAGAGAGAGAGAGAGAGAGGAGAGAGAAGAGAGAACAGACAGACAGACGACAGACAGAGACAGAGAGACAGACAGAGAGAGAGAGACGAGTTCTCTCTCACCTCGTCATGTGCATCCACATTCACCCCGACCTCGACGCCACAGAAGCGCCACAAAGAGCGACAAAGCAGAGAGTGATCAGGTGATTCTCAGGGGAACGAGGTTCAAGAACAAGAAGAAAAATAAAATGGACACTGTCAGACAAAAGATTACAGCAGGTTCTAAAAACAGCTACAGAAACGTGGGCGAGGGTACGAGGTGGAGTCAGAGGAGGGGTAATTTGGGACATGGGGGCGGAATGAGGGGGCGGGGATGGGGAGGACGGGAGGGGAAAGGAGGAGTAGGGAACGTGGGATGGATTGAAAAAGCAGTTACTGAAAAACTAAATCTGATTTTAAGTAAATTTCTTTGATATCCCGGGTGGGTTTTTTTTTTCTGTGGCGATTCTGGATTTTGATCTCATAAAACGGTGTGTGTGTATGTGTGTGTGTGTGTGTGTGTGTGTGTGTGTGTGTGTGTGTGTGTGTGTGTGTGTGTGTATAAACATATCTAACTCAATGTGCATGTGCGCGTCCGTCTGTGTGCTTTTCCCTACGTGTCTCTGTTTGTCTGTCACACACACACACACACACACACACACACACACACACACACGCAACGCACACGCACGCACGCACGCACGCACGCACGCACGCACCACAGCACGCACGCACCACGCACCACACCACGCACACACACACACACACACACACACACACAGCCTCGTTCCTTTCCTCTATATTTCTTCATGTCCGCTCTTCTACGTTCTCAGACTTTTTGAGACAGTGTGGCACTATTGTCTCAGTGCCAGAGCATGGCCAGCATAAGAATCAGATTTCGCCTCAAGGGAAATAAGCATAAAGTCTATTTGTCTTCACGGAGATCGAAATGCTCCCATTGGGATGCAACGCACTTTGTCTCCACGACTATATATGATCTGAGACATGGCTACTGGCGGTTTTTGCTGATAGCATTCTGTCCTTCCCAGACAATCTATTGCTACCTATTTTCCTACAACCCATTATCTTTTTATTTATGCGTGTGTGTGTGTGTGTGTGTGTGTGTGTGTGTGTGTGTGTGTGTGTGCGCGCGCGCGTGTGTGGGTGAGTGCGTGTGTGCGTACGTGCGTGTGTTTTGTGTGTGTGTGTGTTTTGTTTTTGTTTGATTTAGCGTCTTTTCACAAAATAGTGTTTTTAGACGGACCTTGAAATCATCCTGAATGACATTAGTATTTTATCACAAATAGGAATACCCCGTCATTTCATATCCCCATCAACGTAATACCATGTTTGACAGAGAAAAAACCCCCAAAAAACATCAATAAACAATACCTATAATTTAAATTTTTAAAATTTTCAAAACGAGCAAACTACAGAGCTGTCCCTATAGGACTCCGAAAGAAGAGATTTAGCTGCAGTGACACAATGTGTGTGTGTGGTGTGTGTGTGTGTGTGTGTGTGTGTGTGTGTGTGTGTACGCGTGCGTACGTGTGTGGTGTTGTGTGTGTGTGTGTGTTGTGTGTGTTTGCACGTGCGTGCGCGTGCGTGCGTGCTAGTATAATATATATATTATATAATTACAACAAACTAATAAATTCCAAGGATAAGTACCGCGCACCGTTCCAGCAACTTACAGAGCAGCTTGGTGTTGCAATGACTGCAAGAAATATTGAATTATAAACAAAGCTTGCTCTTATGTCTTAGATGAAGAAATAGGGGGAGATAAGCATTCATATCTGCAGTGGTAGATGATTCTGCCAAACTAACAGTATGTGCTTGAGCGGGTGAATGGGGAAAAAAATAAATAGCTTCTCACAATGAACCTTAGCAAGCTTATAGTCTCCAAGGGGGAGACACCCTCCAATAGGGAGGGAAACTCACTAACATATAACTCCTGGTCATATACCGATATTTCGAAACTTGGTGGTTTCTCCTCAGTGACGCGGAAAGTGGTAATTTGACTCCTCTGCCTTTTCATTTTAGAAGAATGCAATCCCAGAAAGGCTGGTGTGCAAATACGTAGTATGTTTGTTGAGTTTTCAAAAAAACCAACCAAAGGAGCCACCTAAGAAGCAAAAGAAAATCATGAAAGAGCAAAACAAGCTACATTTTCTTGTGAAAAGTAGAAAATATAAAAAGATATCCTCTTAAGACAAGTGCTGAGGGTAGTTTTTGGGAATGAATCCGCAAGGGACTAAAATTACAACAACTAATAATTCCAAGGATAAGTACCGCGCACCGTTCCAGCAACTTACAGAGGCAGCTTGGTGTTGCAATGACTGCAAGAAATATTGAATTATAAACAAGCTTGCTCTTATGTCTTAGATTGAAGAAATAGGGGGAGATAAGCATTCATATCTGCAGTGGTAGATATTCTGCCTAAACTAAACAGTATGTGCTTGAGTGGGGAAATAGAAAATGCTTCTCACAATGAACCTTTATGCAAGCTTATAGTCTCCAAGGGGGGACACCCTCCAATAGGGAGGGAAACTCACTAACATATAACTCCTGGTCATATACCGATATTTCGAAATTTGGTGGTTTCTCCTAGTGACCGCGGAAAGTGGTAATTTGACTCCTCTGCCTTTTCGTTTTAAGAAGAAATGCAATCCCAGAAAAGGCTGGTGTGCAATATCGTAGTAGTTTGTTGAGTTTCAAAAAACCAACCAAAGGAGCCACCTAAGAAGCAAAAGAAAATCATGAAGAGCAAAACAAGCTACATTTTCTGTGAAAAGTAGAAAATATAAAAAGATATCCTCTTAAGACACAAGTGCTGAGGGTAAGTTTTTGGAAGAATCGCAAGGGACTAAAATACAACAAACTAATAAATTCCAAGGATAAGTACGCGCACCGTTCCAGCAACTTACAGGCAGCTTGGTGTTGCAATGACTGCAAGAAATATTGAATTATAAACAAAGCTTGTCTTATGTCTTAGATTGAAGAAATAGGGGGAGATAAGCATTCATATCTGCAGTGGTAGATGATTCTGCCTAAAACTAACAGTATGTGCTTGAGTGGGTGAGGAAAATAAATGCTTCTCACAATGAACCTTTAGCAAGCTTATAGTCTCCAAGGGGAGACACCCTCCAATAGGGAGGGAAACTCACTAAATATATAACTCCTGGTCATATACCGATATTTCGAAATTTGGTGGTTTCTCCTCAGTGACCGCGGAAAGTGGTAATTTGACTCCTCTGCCTTTTCAGTTTTAAAAAGAATGCAATCCCAGAAAAGGCTGGTGTGCAATATCGTAGTATGTTTGTTGAGTTTTCAAAAAACCAACCAAAGGAGCCACCTAAGAAGCAAAAGAAAATCATGAAAGAGCAAAACAAGCTACATTTTCTTGTGAAAAGTAGAAAATATAAAAAAGATATCCTCTTAAGACACAAGTGCTGAGGGTAAGTTTTGGAATGAATCCGCAAGGGACTAAAATACAACAAACTAATAAATTCCAAGGATAAGTACCGCGCACCGTTCCAGCAACTTACAGAGCAGCTTGGTGTTGCAATGACTGCAAGAAATATTGAATTATAAACAAAGCTTGCTCTTATGTCTTAGATTGAAGAAATAGGGGGAGATAAGCATTCATATCTGCAGTGGTAGATGATTCTGCCTAACTAACAGTATGTGCTTGAGTGGGTGAATGGGGAAAAAATAAATGCTTCTCACAATGAACCTTCAGCAAGCTTATAGTCTCCAAGGGGGAGAATGCTTATGAATGCTTATCTCCCCCTATTTCTTCAATCTAAGACATAAGAGCAAGCTTTGTTTATAATTCAATATATATATATATATATATATATATATATATATATATATATATATATATATATATATATATATATATATATATATGTGTGTGGGGGTGTGTGTGTGTGTGTGTGTGTGTGTGTGGCGCGCGTGCGCGTGCCTCTGTCTGTACGTATGTGTGCGCGCGTGTGTGTGTGCGTGCCTCCGTGCGCGTGTGTGCGTGCGTACATGTGTGTGTGTGTGAGTGTGTATGGGTGCGTGTGTGTGTGTGTGTGTGTATGTGTTGAGTGTGTATGCATGTTTGATGTGCATGTATGTTTTAAGGTGCGTTTTGGGGCGGGGTACGGCGCGCGTGTGTGTGTTGTTTGTGTGTGTTTGTGTATGTGTATGTGTGTTCGTTGTTTCTGTGGTCGTGCATGTGTGTGGGTGCTTGCATGCATGCATGCGTGCGGCGTGCGTGCGCGCGCGCAGCCCTGTGTGTGTGTGTGTGTGTGTGTGTGTGTGTGTGTGTGTGTGTGTGTGTGTGTGTGTGTGTGTGTGCGGATGTGCGTCTATACCTGTGCGTGTGCGCCAGCATGAACGCGCTGAAAGTTGTGTATTTGTGTGTATACAGATGAACATTGGAAGGGAGGGCGAGACGTTGGACGTATGAGGGGGAGGGGGGGGAGGGATGAGGTCTGGTGGAAAGATAGAATAGCCTGTGAGTTTTTGCTTGTGGGCGTGCGAGCTCGCCGCAATATGCTTTGTATCAGTGATGTATTCTTTTTGTAATCAGAGAAGCGACCAGACGCTCTCATTCTCTCTCCTCTCTCTCCTCTCTCTCTCTCTCTCTCTCTCTCTCTCTCTCTCTCTCTCTCTCCTCTCTCTCTCTCTCTCTCTCTCTCTCTCGAAATGACCGTTCGTTGCTGGATATTATGTTTTGTTTCAATTTTGTTTCCCGCAGTGAAGAAATTACACTACAAAAACAAGAAGAAACTAGAAACGGCGTTGATTCATGTCTGGAATATTTGTTGAACAAAGAAATGAACAGAGAGAGAGAGAGAGAGAGAGAGAGAGAGAGAGAGAGAGAGAGAGAGAGAGAGAGATAGAGAGAGAGAATCTGATGCATGCCCAGATTTCGGTACGGTTCGAACTTAGTTCTGGCTTTAATTAATATGGATCCATCGTTTCAGTAATGTGACTAGGGTTTACTCCCCCCCCCCCCTCCCTTCCCTTTCTCGATCTGTGCTCCCTTTCTCTTTTTTTCTTTAGCGTCCACATTTAATTTTCTCCACCGAATGAACTGAATGACAATTTAGCACGTCAGGTCTTTGGGATACAGAAAAGCTTAGAGTTCTTTCTTTCTTCTTTTTGCTCAGGCTGATACTCCTGCGGACCCTGCCTGTATAGAGAGGCAGTGGAGTTTTGTGTGTATGACCGTTTTTTTATCCCGCCATTAAGGCAGCCATACTCCATCTTCGGGGAGGTGCATACTATATGTAACGTGTCATCCATACCAACAGCCAAACTGGCCTTCTCGTCCGAAAGTTGGTGATAGGATTTTACGAGTGTGCAAGATGTTGTGCGTGCGTTCACACACGGAACCTCGGTTTATAGTCTCATTCGAAGGACTGTATGGGGAATGGAGTCAGAACCAATGTTAACTCCGAGGGAAAGATCCCCCTGTACCGAAATTCGAACCCGCAACCCCAGGATCACGAGTCCAGCGCTCTACCAACTGAGCTATTCCGCCCCCGCCCCCCCCCCCCCCCCCCCCCCCCCCAAAAAAAAAAAAAGCTTAGAGTGACTGTCAAGGAATCAGTTGCTTAATGTATGGAATTATGGCGCAAAATCGATACCTTGTTGATGTGACCGTTGTCGCATTCAATACCTTATTGATGTGACTGTTGTCGCTCTCTCACTGTGTTGAAATCCAAGTCAGTATTGCTATTCTTTTATAATTTCTTGATGGTTAAATGGAAAGGTGAAACGTATTGATGTATTTATTTATATAGCTTATTTGTTAATTCATTTATCTATTTTGCTATTCCGTATTTCGTGGTCACTTAATAGCATTAGTCTCACGTCCTGCGTACACAGCCACACTAACGATTGACCCAACGCAGGCCTAGCGCCAGTAATGCACGAGGAGCAATCAGTATCACGTCATCAGGATACTCACGCGGGAAACATGGCGGTGCAAGGCAGCTGAGTACATTTTGGTGGTACTCGGTGGTTCTGTTTGCGATGAAACTTATCCAGGTCACCATCTTCTGAGGCACTCCCTACCGACGACAGTCGCGAAGTCAGGCGAGGAGGGATCGCTGCTTCAGTGGAAGGCCACCCATCACCATCCTGTGACGAAGCCCATGAATCTACGAGCAGAAAAGTTACCGGCACTTTCGTCCAAAGGTATGGATATGGAAGAAAAACAAAAACAAAAACAAAAACTAGAAAAAAGCGAAGCGGGATCATCACAAGAGCAGGGCATGAGGGACCATACGTCTCCTGTCCCCCCCTCCTACCCCTCCCCCATTTTGGGCGGGAGGGGGGTAGGTAGAAGCGGGGGCAATGATTGATGAAGAACAAGATGTTGTCGACTTCCATGTTGGTCTAGGATTACATGACATGACAAGACTCATACGTTTTCTTTCAGAATGTGTCCCCGTACAAACATTCTCCGAGAGAGACTCGTCCTTTGAATAGGTGAAACTCGATTGTGTGGTTCCAGTCTTCTCATTCGATTGCAAGTCCACGACGCGCTCAGCATATCTGGACAGAGGCCTGCCATGATTGAGATATGATGTTTCTGATTGAGTTCGAACCTGCGGAAAAATGGAAAATATATTGTCTTCTTGATTGATTAAGATTACATTAAAGACACGCTTTTTAAGATGCGCTCGTTTCATTTAGGGCATGTTCCTGTCAGTAGTAGGTTTAGGTTTTATTAGGGAAAGTTTTACGTAAGGGACAAGGCTTTGTATGACTGGTTTCTAATACGGGTATCAGTCATGAACAGGGTACGGCGGGGAGAGTTTTCGGTCAAGGAGAAATGTCCGTAGAGACAGTTTCGTTATGGGCAGGTTTCTGTTTTGGATAGGTGTCTTTAGTGAAAGATGTCCATCAGATACATTTTTCATTAGGATCAGGTGTCCTCAGAGAGTTCTGTTGAGGGATAGTTTTTGGTAGGGAAAAGTGTCCATTTAGAAAAGTTGTTTATTAGATACATTTTAAACCTTTTAGTTTTGATCATTTTTTTAAATTAGGATCAAGTGTCCCAAGAGAGTGTGTGTGTCGAAGGATAGTTTTCGGTAGGAAGAGGTGCCGTTAGGAAAAGGTGTCCGTTAAACGCATCTTTAGGGATATTTCTGTTCCTGTCAGGTTTTTAACACGGACGCGTGTTGTTTCAGGCACATTATTTTTTCATTTATTCTTTTTATTTTATTAAGGATAGTTGTCACTCGGGATAGGTCACGGTGAGTCAGGGACGGATTTCTATCATAGACACGTTTCGCCTTAGCGACAGCTCTAGAGGTTAGGGACATAACAGGAATGGGTTTCTATTATGCCCGTTCCTTAGGGCAGGTAAGGTTAGGGCTCACCTGGTGTAGTAGGAGGTTTGTTGCTGCAACAGTTCTAATACCTCGGCAGCAATGAGGTATGCCTTTTCTTCAAGAGAATTTCCTGAGACAGTTCGATTAATGCTGTTGTCTTTTTTTATTTTGCTTTGTGTAAATTCCTACTGAACATGTTTCTGAGAGAAAAGGATGGTCCATCAAGTACGGTTGAGAGAAAGGATATGGAGAAAATGTCCATTATAGAAAAGTGTTATTAGAAATACATCAAACCTTGAGAAATGATCAATTTAAATTTACAGGCATAATGACCCGAAGAGAAGAGGATGGAATACAGGATATGTACGGCTAGGAAGAGGTGCCGTAGAAAATGTATGACGTTAAGAAAGAGTCGTGATTACATGGCATATTACTGTCTGCAGGTAACAGACGAATGGTATTCAGGCACATTGACGTTTGAGAAATACTAATGAAATTAAGGATATTGCACTCGGGAAAGAGCGATGGTGACTCATGGACGTGAGATCTAGACAATGGAACAGCTTGACGGCTGAGGAAAGCGAAGGTTACATCATAACTAGGAAAGGCTATGATAGATAATGCATTAGACGGCTGGAAAAGGTAGGCGTGACACTGGGCATGTGGAGGTTGAGTGAAGATCGCGTGAAATACAATATTCCCTCCGGGAAAGGCGAATGGATAATGGCTTTTTGACGGTTATGGAAGGCCTAATTAATACATGTGTCTTTTGTTTCTTGTTGATAGAGGTAACTGAAATAATGGCTTGGCTGAGAGAAAGAGCGAATGGAAATAAATGGCATATGACGGCCGAAGAAAATGAACAAAAACAAACAAATAAACAACAACAACAACGACAAGAGAAAAGAGAAAATCTAGCCAGTGTTTCAAAAGCCATTCATAATTTCAAACATCCAGGTGACAGTGAAAGAGTTACAGTCTAAAGGCAAACTAGCAGAATGTTTATGACAGGCAGGGCTTTGACCTACGACAATACGAACGACAACTTGATATCGCATACCTGGTTTCGCTTGGAGCCTGATCCGGATACTTGGATGTCCACCAAAGATTGTCAGCACCATCCGCCCGCTGGCCAGAGGCACTTTACAAAGATGTCTATCAGAGCCGTTCTGTCTTTCCAACGGTGTGAAGCAGGGGTCTGCACCTGGCACCTATCCTTCTCAGTCTCCTGTTCACTTGCCAGCATGCTCATTAAGGCCGTCAGCCAGACAACTGCAGGAATTAACATCAGTTGTAGAACAAATCGCCGCTTCCTTCGATCTGCGACGCCCCAAGGGCAGAACTAAAGGACTATGCGATCTTGCAATTGGCTATCTATGATTAAATGATTATACCCCTGCAACGAAAAGAGAGTCAGACCTCAATCTATTGCTGTATTGCTGTTGAGTTGTTGTTATTATCATTATCATTGCTACTACTACGCTACTACTACGACACACATCTAGACTACACTTCTGTACTGACTCTCTTTTCCTTTCATATCATCATCATCATCATCATCCATCATCATCATCATCATCACATCATCATCATATCATCATCATCACCATGCTAATGTCATCATCATTCCATCATCATCATCATCATCATCATCATCATCATCATCATCATCATCATCATCATCATCATCATCATCATCATCATCATCATCATCATCATCATCATCATCATCATCATCGCAATTAGTGTTATTCTTATTATCATGAATATCATTTTCATTATTATTACGATTATTCGTTTTAATAATGATACTACTGTTATCATCATTATCATCACTTTTAATTAATTTTCTAATCATTATTATTCAGAATACTCTTTCACCTTATCAATTGGATGCCCTAGGCGTTTACGCTAGCATCTACTTGCATTAACTTACTAAACAAATACACAAGAACAACTGGCAGTACACGAAACGCAATCAAATGCTCGCATCACATCCAAGCATACCACCACGCAACCCTACCCCCCCCCCCCCTCTCCCTCTCTTTTAACCTATTCTCGGTTCTCAAACAATAACGATCACAAATGAATTAATAATCACAGGCATCAAAGGACATACGGTATTCCTAAACCATACCATCACATGATTTGTATCAAAGAGGTAAACAATTTATTTCATGGCTTGTTTGATTTGAAAGGGCACAGTGAGCCAGAGTATCCATATAAATGTGAAAGCTGTCTTCATCCCGCCCCGCTTCCCACCCCTTTCCGACACATACACACACGCGTGCGCGCTCGCGCGCGCGCACACACACACACACATACACACGCACGCAAGCACGCACGCACGCGCGCACGCACACACACACGCGCGCGTGCAATTATATTTTATCTTAGTTCTCAGACTCCATTGTCTCATGTCCTACCCTGTTCAGTGGCTGTGTTGTTGTTGTTGGTTTTTTTTTTTATTGGGGCAGGACGTAGAAAATGAAAGCTTTTAACTCATCCGTTTTGCTGTCAGTAAAACATTTGTATTCACATCAGCTCTCTCTCTCTCTCTCCTCTCTCTCTCTCTCTCTCTCTCTCTCTCTCCTCTCTCTCTCTCTCTCTCTCTCTCTCTCCTCTCTCTCGTCCCTCGCTTCCTCCCTCCCCCCTCCCCCCTCTCTCTCTCTGTGTCCGTCCGTCCGTTCGTCTGTCTGTCTGTCTGTCTGCCCGTCCGTCCGTCCGTCTGTACTGTCTGTCCGTCCGTCTGTCTGTCTGTTTCTCTCTCTCTCTCTCTCTCTCTCTCTCTCTCTCTCTCCTCTCTCTCTCTCTCTCTCTCTCTCTCTCTCTCTCTCTCTCTCTCTCTCTGACTCAGTCCCTCCCTTCATTTTCTGTTTCCTTTCTCTTCTCCATCCGTCCACTTAGTTATTCTCAGACACTTGTTTGCGTGTTTTATTCTGTGTAAGTTTATGTCTTGACGTCTATTGTGTTAACGAGTTGACTTTCACACGTACGTACCTGATTGCAATATAATTCTGTTACTGCATCTGTTTTGCCTTTTTCCATTATTCATTGAAATCATGTACTTCATTTTTCTCTCTCTGTCTCTCTCTCTGTCTGTCTTATTCTCTGTCTGTCTGTCTGTCTGTCTGTCTGTCTGTCTCTCTATCTCTCGCTCTCTCCATGTGCCCCTTCCCCCTTTCTCAAACATCGCCCTCATTCCTCACCCTCCCGTCCCTCCCCTTCTCTCTCTGCTTCGTTCCTCTTCTCCTTCTACCCAGCTAACCTGTTCTCAGACACTTGCACGTTTGTTTGGTCCATGTTTATGTGTTGACATCTCTTGTGTTCACGAATTGACTTTCACGCGTACACACCTGATAACAATTTAATTCTGTTTCTGCCTTTGCTTTGCCTTTTCAATTATACATCGAAATCAAATCATGTACCTCATTGCTCTGTCTGTCTGTCTGTTCTATCTATCTATCTATCTATCTATCTATCTATCTATCTATCTATCTATCTATCTATCTATCTATCTATCTATGTGTGTGTGTGTGTGTGTGTGTGTGTGTGTGTGTGTGTGTGTGTGTGTGTGTGTGTGTGTGTGTGAAATTCACCACTGATGTCACGGTTCCATTCTTAACTGAATGATTCAGTAAGGCGTATGATACAAGCAATTCTCATTCTCCTGGTGTAAATCCAGTACTGTCCCATTGCACTAAACAGATAACAAAACATTCTGACGGCAAGAGGGAAAAATGTCCTAAGCATTGCATTCAAAGTGTTTACAGTGTTTGCAACAAAGGCTTGTGTTCATGGGCAGAACGGGCAGATAAAAGAAGCATGTAAAAGCAAACATTCGCACAGCTTTGTTCCGCAATTCGTCACACTCATGTCAATAGTAGAACAAGACAAAGGCGACTGTAGCCTATGGCAAAAGAAGAGGCAAGGTATACACTGCATTTGTAGAATGGAAAAATAAAAACCTTTCGGCACAGCTGATGGAGATAGATTGAGTGCTATTTCTAAAGCAGACTGAAACATTTCTAATATCACTAATATGTTTAAACATACGCACTTTTTCAGTCGAATCTTGAATTAGACGAGGTGTTACATGTTCTTACTTGTTTGATTACGCACAAGGAGGTCAGCGAGGTTGCTTGCTTAGCCCTGTTATCATTTCCATTTTGATCGTTGAAGTGGCATATGAAGTATATTGAAAGGATAACAATGTTTAATGCGGTCAGGAAATAGTTTTACTTTAATGCTGTGACTAAGGTGAGTTGATTTTTGCAGCTCTTTCAGAAATCCAAAACCTCATACACAGTTTTGAAAGATCCTCAAGGCTTGGACTTTACATTGACCAAAAACTGCTTGCTTATTGCACATCTGAATGATATGCCAGTAAAGCATAGGAGAAAGGACTTAATCGTATGAAGACGGTGTGATGTCTTTGATATTTCCATATTTTTCTTTTTTTTCTTTTTGTCAGTTGTTTCATGCTTACGTAAAACTATTGCTCCATATATAGCTGGAATCGGGAGGAATATCCAGGCTATTTGTTATTGAATTTTCCCATTTAGCAGCACGCAAAGTTCTTATTGAAACTTCTAGTACAACTCCAAATCAACTTAATATTGTCGTTGTATGAAGATATCCTTTGCATATAGTTAGCTGTATTTCAGTGGTGATTTACTGGTCGGAATTTGTTGATATATATATATCAAATGTAACGTTCCCCAAACAAGCATGATTTACGCTACGAACTTCTGTTGATTCAAATTCCTTTTGTTACGTAAATAACTGGGTGTGGAACGTGAAATGTAAGGTACAACGAAAGAGTTTTTTAAGATGTTTAATTCGATCGCGTTTGAAATGAATCTGTGTATCCTTCATTTATGTAGAAAAAAAGGAAGGGTTGGAAAGTTTAGGGCAGAGTGGCAAGCAAACATGGCGGACATTGAAAGTATGTGCGGACATTTAAATGGTTTCATTGCTTAGAATCTTATTTCTTTGATATTGGTATCAGAACATTCCTGGATTGTATTTGTAACCTGATTCAGATTTGGAATAAAAGATTTAAAACTAAAGAGCTAGAGGTTTTGTTTTTTGTTTTTTAACAAGAAAACGTGTTCATGTGACCATCTTTTTAGTCATTGCCAAACAGAATAGTTAGCCACACGTTGTCTTTCATCGCCTGGTCCATTGACATGTAAGAGGAAAATATGAATCTCTGAGCAAATGAGCATAACCTCCTGAGTCTTAAAGACCTGCTGAAGTATATAAGTGATTTAAAATCCCGTTCATTCGGAACGTTTTTATTTGACGCTCAGAAACAAAGCTGAATTTTGTGGTTGTCATTGTTTTTGTGTCATATTCATTTGCTACTCATATTATTTGATTTGTTCGGCCTATAGATCGGTAGTCTGCACTCTATACCAGTGTCCGTCCCCCCCCCCCCCCCACCCCCCTCTCTCTGTCTGTCTGTCTGTCTCCCTCTCTCTCTCTGTGCTTCTGTCTGTCTGTCTGTCCGTCCCAGTGTGTGTGTGTGTGTGTGTGTGTGTGTGTGTGTGTGTGTGTGTGTGTGTGTGTGTGTGTGTATAAATTTTAACGAAAAAATACCCCCAGAACAGAGACAAAGCTCCCAGACCACTCTGCCGGACGAAGCTGAATGCCCACAAGAGCAGGGAAGGGTAGGGACGACAGGGCGACGGGGAGGAACTCTCAATGTCCACATCCAGAGAGTGTCTAGTGTGTTCATGGATGTTGAACTGTTTACCCTCCACAAAGAACGTGGTCTATGGCCTCCAGACTTCTCAGTTCAGACTGTGATGCTGGATGCTGCCAGACTTCCACGATGAGACCCGAGTCAAGGGCCTGGGACAGGAGAGAACGAGTGGTTTACTGGAATGGTGGAATAATGATAGGAATAATAATGGTAGACTTCATCCGACCGCTCGTGATGTTATTGTTGTTCGCGATACACTTGTATATTGCGAAAGGGTGAGTGACGCTCTGTGTGTGTGTGTGTGTGTGTGTGTGTGTGTGTGTGTGTGTGTGTGTGTGTGTGTGTGTGTGTGTGTGTGTGTGTGTGTGTGTGTCCTACCTTGTTTTCGTCTTGCTCAAGCTACAATCTAATCTCATTCATGTCAGTCCTTATTTGCTATAAAAGTAAACCACACGTCTGTCTTTCTGTCTCTGTCTGACTATCCATCACACACACACACACACACACACACACACACACACACACACACACACACACACACACACACACACACACACACACACACATTTGCACATGCAGATGCCTAATCACACACACACACACGCACGCACGCACGCACGCACGCACGCACGCACGCACGCACGCACGCACGCACGCACGCACGCACGCACGCACGCAACACACACACACACACACACACACACACACACACACACACACTCATAAACAACCAACAAACGAAACAAACACTCACACCTGGGCAACCCCGCATCTTTAGAGATACCGTCAATTTCAGTCCGCCTCTTGAGAGCGCTTAGAGTCTTGAGGAATGCTGAACTGTTTCGCCTCCACAAAGAGAACTTAACCGACGGCCTCCAGACATCCTGGTTCAACTGTGGTGATAGACGCTAGCTGTCTGTCATGAGGGGACCCCAACTGGGGGCTTGGCACACGAGAGTCTAGTTATTTACTGGAATGGTGGAATGATTAACTGATATCAATGACCACTCCAAACACCCCGTGCAATGGTTTTTCTTATGTATTTGTACGTCGGAAATGCGTGTGGTGTGAGTGGGTGGGTGAGTGTATGTGTGTGTGTGTGTGTGTGTGCGTGCGTGGGTGCGTGCGTGCGTACTTGCATGCGTGTGTCCTTTACTCTTCGTTTTTTTTGTTACTCAAACAGACACTCGTCCGATTTGTCCCTGTCCTCATTTGGCACAGAAATAAACACAACTCTTCAACTCTCTCTCTCTCTTCCTTCCTGTCTCTGTCTCTGTCTGTCTATCATTCTATCCGTCCGCCTGTCTGTCTGTCTGTCTGTCTCTGTCTAATTATTTGTCTGTCTGTCTGTCTCTGTTTATCTGTCCGTCTGCCTCTGGCTGACGGTCTGTCTGTCTGTCTGTCTGCCCCCCTCTCTCTCTCTACCCCTCTCTCTTTCTCTCTCTGTACATATTTTGTCATGTTCATTTTACTGTCTGATTTTATACAGGCTAATTATAGTACGTTTTAGTACAGTTCCATTTCAAATCATTACATCTCATGCTGTTCCCCCTCTCCCTTCCATCCTCTCTCTCTCTCTCTCTTTCTCCCCCCCCCCCCCCCCCAATGTCATCTCACTTTGCTTAATACGTTCTACGTATTTTCATGCCTTGCGAAAAATGAATGCATGGGGTGCCTTGCTCTCTCTCTCTCTCTCCTCTCTCTCTCTCTCTCTCTCTCTCTCTCTCTCTCTCTCTCTCTCTCTCTCTCTATGCGTGCAAACGTGCGTGTATTTGTGTGTTCAAAAATATGTACGCACTTTGTCATATTCACTTCACTGTCTGTTTTCATACATGCCAATCTTGTACGTTGTAGTACACTTACATATGTTTCCCCAGCCCACCTCACTCCCTACCCCCGCTCTCTCCTTCCTCTTCATTATTATTATTCTCATTTTTATTTTATTTTATTATTTTTTTGTTATTATTATTTTTTGTTGTTGTTTTGTTTATTATTATTCTTATTTTTTGTTTTGTTTTCATTTATCTTCTATTTTCATTTGATGTTCCTCTATGATTACATGACCGCTTTGCTTGCTTCTTTGATTTCTTACATTAATTGATTTCACTGCATGTTGTAGTCCCTACTCAGGGCGAGGACTGGATGTAAAAAAGCACGTTAGTGCTTATCTATTATCCTCGTAAATAAAGAATTTTGTCTTGTCTTGTCTTGTCTCTCTCTCAGTCTCCAATATACAGAAGGACACACACAACACACACACACACACACACACACACACACACACACACACACAACACACACACACACACACACACACACACACACACACACACACACACACGCACACACACACACACACACACATACACACATAACCAACCAACAAAATAAAAACCGCTCACGGCCGAAAAACCTGCCATTTTTATATAGATGCTGCAACTCTATAGAGAACGAATTTCCTCCACC
>CM031595.1:119019134-119021634 GCA_018398815.1 Conus ventricosus
TTGCAAACAAATAGAACACATTTATCCCCAGTGTGTATTAAATCAAAGATTAACAAAAACAAACAAAAACCCTAACATCTCCGCATGTTCGCGCACACAGGAGTAATACAGTAACGTCGAGAAAAAAAAAAATCAGACTGACTCGACTGTCCATTCAATCAAATGAGGATCTTGTATCTTACTGATCTCCTCCACATGCGATGAATGATATCATTCATTCATATATCTCTTATAATGCACTATCTAATTTGACTTAGACGAGAGAGAGAGAAGAGAGAAGAGAGAGAGAGAGAGAGAGGAGAGAGAGAGAGGAGAGAGAGAGAGAGAGAGGAGAGAGAGAGAGAGAGAGAGAGAGAGAGACGTAGGTGAGAGGTAGGAGAAGTGGAAGAAAAAAATAAGAAGAAGGAGAGGCGGTGAGTGGGGAGAAGGAGGTGGGAGGATGAGAGAGAGAGAGAGAGAGAGAGAGAGGAGAGAGAGAGAAGAGAGAGAGAGAGAGAGAGAGAGAGCATAAGTTAGAGGGAATGGGGTGGGGTGGGTGGGGGGGGGGGGGGGCGGGGGAGTGGGGAAGTGAGAAAGAAAGAGAAAAAGAAAGACAGACAGACAGCCAGTCAGCCAGACAGCTAGACACACACTGATGGGGAGTTGGGGGAGCGGATGTGGAGGGCTGAGAGGATGACGGTCGAGCCTCGGTCTACTCTGTCCAAGCAATCGAAGACTCTTTGTCAAAGCCTTGAGCTCCTGGATGGAATCAGTGTCATCTGGAACTGCAGACAGAAGCAAACAGCCCAGTCTGCCTCGCACTCCTGTTCATCGTGTGCAAACGCTTGGTCCTGTGAAATCGGATTTAGTTCTCTTAATCAGGTGGGAAAATTGCTCGGTATACAGTCCATCAGCATGAAGGTATATCTGATTTCCTCGTGTGCTGTAGATGCTGCTTAGCGGGGAGAGGGAGGATGGAAACGAATAAACAGGAAACGTTTTGTTTGGTTTATGGCTCGCTTCTCGTGCAGATAGTACATAACGGTGAAATCGAAGAGATGTGGAACTACAGGGGGTCGGTAACCCATGCTCCATTCGCGCTTCCCTGTTTTCAGATAGAAAAAGATACACCCGAAGGTGCGAGGGGGACCAGAAAAGTACTGTCTTCAAATGCCGAACCAACCACCTGGAAGCAATCCTGCACCACCTTTGTGTGCCCGCGCTGTGTTCACATAAGGTAGCACGTGCAGGGCATTCCATTAAGAAGTCAAGGGACACAGTTGCTCCCTGGAAGATATTGTGTAATGGACACCGGACGTGGCACGACAGAACCTCCACGGGAACGTTCCCATGGGTGTAACATTCCATATTTCCTGACTGCAGAGCCCATCGGCGGATAAACACCACCGTCAATCAGCTGCCATGTGCATTCCGCAGCCTCCCTCGTCGTTGTTCTGCTGGCAGGTGAAGACAGGACAACTCCAGACACGGCCTAGCTTTCTCCACATGGTCTTAGGTGCCCTCTGAAGAGAATCCTGGGTTACAGTCTTTTCCGCTGTCAACAGGACTTTCCCTGCGCTCAGTGGGTCTTTCCTCATCGTCACTTGACCTTTCCCCAGAGTCGGCCAAAAGGCAGACAAGAAAAAGGTTCCCGGGGAAGTATTGTCTTCCACTGCCACACCAACCAGCCGGGAGCAATCCTGCACCACCTTTGGAACTCCGCGCTGTGTTGAAGTAGAGTGCGGGCACGCACGGGGGATTCCATTAAGAATTTAACAAGGGACATAACCGCTTCCGTGCTCCATTTGCACTTTTCTGTTTGTATCTTTCTCTGGGAGTAAGCTTTCCATTCAAAATTGGCCCTGTGGCAGTATCTTAAGACCTATTGTCTGTTAACTTAAGCAACGCATTTTGATATCTTAGTCACGTCCAAGTAATGCAGTATCTTAGAGGCTGGATACTCATGCTGGCTTCAGTCTGGAGAATATTGTTTCGGGAGTTTTCTTTGTCTGTTGTTTGTCTGTCACATCTGAAGATTAATGGTAAACAAAAATCACAGGTCTTTTTGTATTTTGCGTTGAACTGCTACGAACTTTGTAAACGTTTAGACTATTTCTAGGTTATTGTTTTTTTTTATTATTATTAATCGTCATTTACCAATATTACTATTTTCCGAACTTAAATAATTATTAAATATTATTAGTTTCATCATTACTGTTGTTGTTTTTGCTGCTGGTGCTTTCAGTAACGCTGTAGTGGGTTTTTCCCCCCGTAAGAGTTGGTGCTTTGGAATCTCTAAGATGAATTCAGCATATAAGAATTTTACTACGTCTTTCATAACAGACGGCGTGGTAAAATTTTGTCTTTGCTTACATCCTGCCGTCTGAACGTGTCAACAAAAAAATGTATTCACCCTAGTTTACAGCTGAATCACCCTCCTACCCACCCACCCGCCTTTTCGATCCCTGGTACTCCCCTGCTCCCTCCTTCCTCCTCAACCACCCCCCCCCCCAAAAAAAAA
>CM031595.1:119026634-119029134 GCA_018398815.1 Conus ventricosus
TGTGAATTGTTTCCCCTGCCTTGTGTAGGTAATGTGCTTGTGATTTGGTCTTTTCTGTTCCTCTCTTTGACTCCGCCGTTTTGGGGGGCTATAGTCTATCTTCCTTTTGTATCCATTCATCTGTCTTTGTTCTACAAAGTCCTCACATTTTTTTCCCATGCAAACTTTATAACATACCAGCTTTTAAAATTGTAATCTGGTGACTGGCTAGCGAAAATAGAAAAATTGTCAAGAGTGTTATTAGTTGCCCATTCAACAGCGTGTATTTGTCGATATGGCTCTGTGGGGTGTGTGTGTGTGTGGTGTGTGTGTGTGTGTGGTGTGTGCGTGCGTGCGTGCGTGCGTGCGTGCGTGCGTGCGTGCGTGCGTGCGTGCGTGCGTGCGTGTGCGTGCGTGCGTGGTGTGTGTGTTTTTTTACATTGACATTTGCCTTTAATTTTTTTTCAAGGCCTCTGTTTTGAAAATTAATCTGGAGTTGAAAAATCGAGCGGATTGGCTGACGTCATCTGCGCAGCCTAGTTGTACAATCTGTCAGGAAGTCAGTTATTTTGCTGTCATGTGATTTATCTTGCAGAGAACTTTTGTTACATTGCACTTTTCAGGACAGATCGATTTTCTTTCTCTACGTGTTGACAGCCCCGAAGGAGCCCTGGATAGTTCGCTGGATTATTGGTGGTTATAAAACAAAATCTGGAGAAAAAAACCTATAAAAAGAATTCATCATTGGCAGCCTGATGTTTCCTGCTTCCTGGCTTGGTGTGCTGGTGTTCTGTCCAGCGACCAAGCCACGCATTTTCTGCTGCTGCTGCTGAAGTAGAAAAATGGAATTGTCCTGTTCGCAATTACACTCAAAGAAGTATGAAAGTAGCAGTAGCTGACATTTCCTCCTTTTCCTTTCAGCAAATACCAGCTGCAGTAAATTCAAAGTGGAGAGAGGAAGAAAGGTGGGTGGGTGCGTGGGAGAAATCGGGGAAGGGAGGAGGATAGGGGTAAGGGTAAGGGGCAGCTGTATGCAACAGTCGATGCCATAGCCTACCCCTTTCCCACTCTTATATCTTTTAAAAATTATTTATCACACCGCTTCGCGTGACTTTCTGCAGTGCCTCACCCGCCCCCTTCCTTCACCCTTGAAGTCCCCCCGCCTCCCCCCCCCTCCCCACACATTTCTTCTGTTTTCTCTCTGCTTGTCTGTCTCTCCTTTGAAATGTCCCCTCTTTCTACGTAAGTTTTTCCAGGTCATCATAGTACTGATGCACTAAGAGCTTGTGTGACTATAATATGTGGAGAAAACATCGTGTGCAATATGTGTGACTATAATATGTGGAGAAAACATCGTGTGCAATATGTGTGGCAGGTTTTGTTGCTTTATCATCTATGGGTTTGCTAGTTGTGAGCGTATACATAAATCCCGTTTCGGATCTGTTGCCGTTGTGTCTGATACTATATGTGTGTTATTTGCATGTAAATACACGTGTCTGGTCTTTTTTTGGTCTTACGAGCGTTACTTTAGTATCTATGAACCTGATGCTGTTAGGCAGAGAGACTGACCTTCCTTAACCCGCTAATATCAGTGTCAGTGTCTTGAAATAAACCCTGTAGTTGGCGGTGTTCTAAGCTAAGCCAGAACACGCACATCTTAACTAGGTCCAAAGGACTCATCAGCATGCAGTGGCCTCCCTTGCAGCGGGCCGTATGGAGAGGACCTCAACTTCCATGACGCACCAGCATGAAGAGTCTCACAGGTGGGTCAGTTCTGCCCAGAAGAAGAGAGTTTGTGGGAAGAAGGGAGGTGGATGCTAAATCCGCGATTTGCTTTGTCTGTTTGTTCGTTTTGGTGAGTAGACAACTAAGAAACGATAGTGAGGACGAAGGGAAGACAAAGGGTACAGGGAAATATCAGGTAGTAAACAAAACAAAGCAAAACAAAGATATTGGGAAATGGGTGGAGACTGAAAGCGTGCACGGTATGGCTGTCTGTAAGCCAACACTGTCTTCTTTCCGATTTTCTTTCTTTCTTTTTACCTGAGAGAACGCTTAGAAGGCGCTTTGATTTTTTGTACTCCCACTTCTTATAGAACAGAGAGTACTTTACAATGAGAACGAAGAAATGCTGTGTGTGTGTGTGTGTGTGTGTGTGTGTGTGTGTGTGTGTGTGTGTGTGTGTGTGTGTGTG
The DNA here is from genome assembly GCA_018398815.1 of Conus ventricosus. Lineage (NCBI taxonomy): Eukaryota > Metazoa > Mollusca > Gastropoda > Neogastropoda > Conidae > Conus > Conus ventricosus. The sequence goes on from CM031595.1 coordinate 119,028,808, forward strand.
TCTGTCTGTCTGTCTGTCTGTGTGTGGTGTGTGTGTGTGTGTGTTGTGTGTGTGTGTGTGTGTGTGTGTGTGTGTGTGTGTGCGTGCGTGCGTGCGTGCGTGCGTGCGTGCGTGCGTGTCCGTCGGTGGTCAAAATGTGTTCCACTCGCTCCAGACAAAACTGCTGGGCCGATCTTTCTGAAAATTTGTGGGTATGTTAAGTATGGGTCACGGATGATTCCCGATGTGTTATTTTACCTTTATAGCCGTTACTAACGACTATAACGGCCCATAACAGTTTTCTTCTTTATGGAAAATCTCAGAAAGTACTTGGCCGATCTTTCTGAA
>CM031595.1:119031634-119036634 GCA_018398815.1 Conus ventricosus
TGTTGGAACATGTCTGTCGTCTTTATAGGAGAACAAGGCTGCATAATACCCAGAAGCTGTGTTATATCTACTATACCCTCATATTGTAAAGGACACAGCATGAGGTAAAAGCGAGTGTTTAAAGCAACATCAGCCTAACCAAATTAGACTCAATATGATTTAATAGTAATTATAGACAAATATAAATCATCTTAGAAAAAGTGTTAGTATCACTCAATGGTAAAAAAAAAATCAAAGAAAGAAAAACAATTGAAGAAAGGAAAAAAATAAAATAAAGATTTACGAATTAATTTATATAGAAAAAAGTGTTTAGACTCATTAATTGTAAAAAGAAAAAAATACAAAGAAAAATTAAAAAGAAGGAAAAAAATTTTTATAAAAAAACAAACTTTAAAAAACATTTGAAATGATAAAAATTTAAAAAATTGCTCATCCCGGTTATGGAAAAATCAACACTTTTGTTAAAAAATCTTGGTTTTACTTTTAAATAATATTTATTGTTTTTATTTTTCTTTTCAAAATTCGAAAAACAACCAAAAACCCCTAATACTGTCAAAACCGTTGGGAAAAAATGTGAAATGATGGAATGTAGCCGAGAACTACACATCTTGGGTTGGGTACGGACATGCTGCACATAGGTCAGGGGTGGATTGGGGATGTTTGAAGGGGGGTTTCCCCTTCTATTATTTTATTATCTTTTATTATCTATCTTCTATTTATTATTTATCTTTTTTTTTTCCTATCTATCATTTTTGTTCTGTCTTTTTTGTTGTTGTTTTTTCTGTCTCACTATCTATCCAAACTACTATTTTTATTTCTATCTTTATTATCTATTATCTATCATCTACTTTCTTTCTTTTGTTTTATATTTGTTTTTATCTATTGTTTTCTTTTATCTGTTTCGTGTTTTTTCCTCTTTGTCTATTGCTGTCTGTTGTTGTCTGTCTCCACCACTTTTTCGGTGCTGGGGATGGAATATTTTAAACTGCCGGTTTTTTTTGCGCGCTGTCTGTTGTTCTGGTTGGTGCAAACGGGGGGTTGTTGTCTGTTGTTTTTTTTTGTGTTGCTATTTTTATTATCTTTTTTTTAAAAAAAAACCCCCCCCTTCCCCCCCCATTTTTCTTTTTATTTTATTATATAATATATAAAATATATTAATGTTCCAAAAGGGGGGCAAACATGTAATTCATTTTGCGTTAAAATGGATCGATGGTTCTTTTGCTGCACTGGTATCACGTTCCTTTTCCAGCTGATGTCACATTCGCCCACCCACAGAATCTATGATTACAGACCGCTGAAGATAATGTCTTGATCGGTGGGAGGGTATGATTCTTCTCCTTCCCATCGCCATTTTCTCTCTGTCTCTCAAAAAAGTCTCCTCCTCTCTGTCTGTCTGTCTCTCTCTCTCTCTATTCACACACACCAACACCACACAAACGCAACACACACCACACCACCACACACACACACACACCACACCACACACACACTCACACACCAACACACACACACACTCATTCACTTCTCACGCTGTGGAAGACAGAATGAGTCCCCTGCTTTCTCTCTTCTCTGCAGGAGGTGTTGTTTGCACTGATCACAAACTATAAACACCAGCTAATATAAACCCCACAAGATCGCCATTGATGACATGGTCGGGAAGATGCTGTAAATTCGATCATGGAAAAAGTGGAACATCGAGGGATTATTCTATACCGTTCAGTGGGAACATCGGGGAATGTCTTTACTTTCAGTGGACATCGAGGGAATGTCTACACCTTTCAGTGGAACATCGAGGGGAAAGTCTACACCTTTCAGTGGAAAAATCGAGGGAAAGACTACACCTTTCACTGGAACATGAGTGAATATCTATACCTTTCAGTGGAACATGAGGGAATGTCTATACCTTTCTGTGGACATCGAGCGGAAATGTCTACACTTTAAGTGGAAACACGAGGGGAATGTCTACACCCTTTCAGTGGAGCATCGATGGATGATACACCTTTCCAGTGGAACATCGAGGGGGACTGTTACACCTTTCAGTGGACATCGAGGGAATGTTCCTACACCTTTCAGTGGAACATCGATCGGACATGTTCTCACTTTCAGTGGAGCATCGAGGGAAGTCTACACCTTTCAGTGGAGCATCGAGGGAAAGTCTACACCTTTCAGTGGAACATCGAGTGAATGTCTAACTTTTCAGTGGAACATCGAGGGAATGTTACACCTTTCTGTTGGAACAATCGAGGGAATGTCTACCACCTTTCAGTGGAACATCGAGCGGAATGTCTACACCTTTCAGTGGAACCATCGAGGGATGTCTACCCTTTCAGTGGAAAATCGTGGGGATGTCCTACACCTTTCAGTGGAACATCGAGGGAATGTCACACCTATCAGTGGACATCGAGGGAATGTCTACACCTTTTCAGTGGAACATCGCGGGAATGTCTACACCTTTCAGTGGAAACATGAGGGAATGTCTACACTTTCAGTGGAACAACGTGGAATGTCTATACCTTTCAGTGGAACATCGAGGGGAAATGTCTCACCTTTCAGTGAACATCGAGGGAATGTCTTTCACCTTTCAGTGGAAAACATCGAGGGAATGCTCTACACTTGCAGTGGAACATCGAGGGAATGTCTATACCCTTTCAGTGAGAAAATCGAGGGAATGTACGACACCTTTTCAGTGGAACCACGAGGGATTGTCATACCTTTCAGTGGAACATCGAGGGAATTTCTACACCTTTCAGTGGAAACCTCGAGGGAAATGTCTACACCTTTCAGTGGAACCTCGAGGGATGGCTACCACCTTTATGTGGAAGCATCGAGGGAATGTCTACACCTTTCCAGTGGAGCATCGAGGGAATGTCTACACCTTTTCAGTGGAACATCGAGGTGATGTCTACCCTTTCAGTGGGACATCGAGGGATGTCTTGCACCTTTCATGGAGCATTCGAGGGAATGTCTCCACCTTTCAGTGGAACATCGAGGGGAATGTCTACACCTTTCAGTGGAAACATCGGGGAATGTCTACACCTTTTCAGTGGAACTTCGAGGGAATGTCACACCTTTCCGTGGACATCGAGGGAATGACTACACCTTTCAGTGGACCATCGAGGGAATGTCCTACACCTTTCAGTGGAGCATCGACGGGATGTATACTACACCTTTCAGTGGAGATACATCGGAGGGAATGTCTACACTTTCAGTGGAAATCGAGGAATGTCAACACCTTTCAGTGTGAGCATCGAGGGAATGTCTACCTTTCAGTGGAACATCGAGGGAATGTCTACACCTTTCAGTGGAAATCGAGGGAATGTTACACTTTCAGTGGAGCATGAGGGAATGTCTACACCTTTCAGTGGAGCATCGAGGGATGTCTACACCTTTCAGTGTGAGCATCGGGGAAATGTCTACACCTTTCAATGGAACATCGAGGGAATGTCTACACCTTTCAGGCAAAATCGAGCAAACAAACAAACAAAACAAGCAATGAAAAACGATTCCATCCACAAAAACAATCCGTTCCCTTGGCTGTCTGTTGAGTTTCGTGGCCCGTTGTGGCAGGCTTCATCACCCCCCCCCTCCCCCCATATACACAAAAGGTTTGGGTTGTGAAGTAGAATGAAGCTAGCAGATGTGTTTGTGTGTGTGGTTGTGTTGTGTGTGTTGTGTGGTGTGTGTGTGTGTGTGTACGTGCTTGCGTGCGTGCGTGCGTGCGTGCGTTACGTGCATGCGTGCGGGAAATCCTGCGCATAGTATGTGCGGTGTTGATTTTTACGCTGTGTGACTCTCACTCTGTGTCTCTCTCTCTCTTCTCTGTCTGCTCTGTCGTCTCTCTCTCTCTGTATGTGGTGCTTGTATATGCATGTGCGTGCGCGTCTGTGCACGCTGCCTCGCGCATTGCGTTGTGTGTATTTCAGGAATCCACAGCGTATACGACGATTACATTAACTTTTGATACGACGAAGAGGCGGGGCCAAACACAAACACGAAACAGACAATTTAAGAAGATCATCTCTTACAACAACAACAACAGCAAACAAACAAACAAAGGGAAAAAAAGAACCCCTTTTTAAACCTCGCCGAATATTAGATAGCCGGAAATTGATGTCGTACGGCCTCTCTGAACATCTGCCCGACTGGTGACTGTCCCTTTGCAACTTTATTCTCTCTCTCTCTTCTTCTCTCTCTCTCTCTCTCCTCTCTCTCTCTCTCTTCTCTCTCCTCCTCTCTCTGCCCACCCACCCCTTTTTTCGGCGCCATGTTTGTCATAATCGTACGAGTGTGGGCAGTCTTAACAAGTACAAAGATATTTTTTCTATTGGGGGAGCGGGGATACAGGGGAGTAAGGGGTAGGGGGACCGTTTTATTTCATTTCTTTTTTTTTTTCTAACCTTACTCCCTCCTTTTACTATAACTAAAAACTAATTATAGACAGACTGGCTGATGTATGATTTTTGCCTAAGACAACTTTACCAGATGCTCTTAAATATATTTATGCCAAGGACAGGTTAACCCGTGTGCGTAGAAACATCGCCCTAGACGTTACCAAATGTTGCATCCACGATGTAGATCTGCCAGGATGGATTATCAGATGCGTGTAAGTGCAGTATACGTAGACTACGACAAAACATATATATTATATAATATATAATATTATTATATATATATATTATATATATATATATATATTATATAGACCTGCGCTCTGAAACGGCCGCCAATTCTAGGGAAATGTTCCTAGTTGCTTATGGCCTAGTCGACTCTTGGAGGCCACATCTGATTATTTACCTAGAAAGATACTCAGGGATAGGCGAACAGACTATTTTTTCAACCTCGTTAGATCTCGCTTGTACATTGATACAAGACCACCAGTATTTACACTATGTCGTAGATACTCACAAGTTATAGCGACTTGTCCCCAAGTGTCTCTGACGCAGACCAACTTATCAGTCTCGAGATGAATCAATTCCCATGAGCTTGACATCTCCGGTCAC
>CM031595.1:119041634-119046728 GCA_018398815.1 Conus ventricosus
GGATCTCTCCCTTCCTTCCTTCCTTCCTTCTTTGCCTCCTTCCTTTTCCTTCTTCCTTTTGGACTCATTCTTTCTTCCTTTCTTTCTTCCTTCCCTTCCTTCCTTTTCTTCCCTTTCTTCTTTCTTTAATTCCTGCTTTCCTTCGTTCCTTCCCATCTTCCTTCCTTCCTTTCTTCCTCCCCTCCTTCTTCTTTCCTTCCTTCATTCCTTCACTCGTTTTATCCATTCAGAAATATAGTGTGTCTGGTTATTATATTTATAAGAAATATAAAAAGGATGAAGACCGATTATTTGATCACTTTTTTATTCTTTGATTTAGTTTGTTATTGATAATTGAACACAGTCCCTTTAACTTGTTCGACTCGTTAGTATCCACCATAAAACAACAGCACATCATTATGACTTGCGAGCCAGTGTTGTATGCGCTACCCATCACCTAGCACAAGTGTAGATAAATGGCAAGGACACGCCGCAGCCCCCTCCCTTCCTCTACTTCTGATAAAAGAATATCTAAGCCTGTCCATATATTACATCCCTTATCTGAGATACATGTATACAACATGATCTGAAGATACAGGTCTTTGCTTTATCATGGAAGGAAAAGTTGCAGTCTCATCTCCTGAGCTCTTTCAACGGCGATACTCCTCGCACACTTATACACAACCACACCTAGGTTTCTCTAGTCACAGCATCTGCAGCGGTGAATTACAGGGGAGTAATTACCATCAAGTTGTCCTGAGAGGCAACGTCACGCCCAGCAGGGAAAAGCTACACTTCTGCTGATTTACTTCGATGATTGTCCTGAGAGGCAACGTCACGCCCAGCAGGGAAAAGCTACACTTCTGCTGATTTACTTCGATGATTGTCCTGAGAGGCAACGTCACGCCAGCAGGGAAAGCTACACTTCTGCTGATTTACTTCGATGATTGTCCTGAGAGGCAACGTCACGCCCAGCAGGGAAAAGCTACACTTCTGCTGACACTTCTGCTGATTTACTTCGATGATGTTCAGTGGTGCCTGTTCTGATCCTACCACACGCAGAACATCATTCCAAATGCCCTCTAAAGACCGCAGTGAGTTTGAGAGCGATAGTCAAAGCGAGTAAGCCATGCAGGAAAGATGATATTTCTAGATAAAAGCAGAGCGAAAAGTTTGACGCACTTTAATTATGCTAGAAAGACGAATTCTTAGAGAGGACGGGACAAAATTGAAGACACGGGCTGTGCAGACAATACGGCTCTCGCAGAGGAAGACAGAAGAAGGTTAAAGCAATTGAGCTGTACGGTGAAGATAGACGTTTCAAGAGAGGACTAAGCAAAGTGAAAGTAATTGAGACATCCAGGAAATATGGCTGTCCTAGAGAGGACAGAGCAAAGTGAAAGTAATTGAGATATGCGGAAAATAGGTATTTCTAGATGGGGACAGGGCCAAGTTATTGAGATATGCAGGAAATATGGCTGCTCCAGAGGACAGAGCTAAGTTAAAGTAATTGAGCTGTGCATGAAATATGGCTCTCTTAGAGAGGACGGAGCCGAGTTAAAGTAATTGAGCTGTGCAGGAAATATGGGATCTCTTGGAGAGGACGGAGCCGAGTTGAGTAATTGAGCTGTGGCAGGAAATATGGATCTCTTGGAGAGGACGGAGCTGAGTTAAAGTAATTGAGCTGTGCAGGAAATGTGGCTCTCTTAGAGAGGACAGAGCTAAGTTAAAGTAATTGAGCTGTGCAGGAAATATGGATCTCTTGGAGAGGACGGAGCCGAAGTTTGAGTAATTGAGCTGTGCAGGAAATATGGATCTCTTGGAGAGGACGGAGCCGAGTTAAAGTAATTGAGCTGTGCAGGAAATGTGGCTCTCTTAGAGAGGACAGAGCTAAGTTAAAGTAATTGAGCTGTGCAGGAAATATGGATCTCTTGGAGAGGACGGAGCCGAGTTAAAGTAATTGAGCTGTGCGGGAAATATGGCTCTCTTAGAGAGGACAAAGCAAAGTTAAAGTAATTGAGCTGTGCGGGACATGTGGCTCTCTTAGAGAGGACAAAGCAGGAAATATGGCTGCCCTAAAATGATAGAGAAAAATGTAATGGAACTGATCTCCACAAAAACAGGGGATTCTAGAGAGGACAGAAAAAAAACCTAGCGCACCTGAGTTAAGATAGCATCCTTAGAAAGCAAAAGAAAATTGAATTGAGAGGCATGAAATATGGAATTCTAGAGAGGATGGGAAACGGAAGTTGATATAACTGAGCTATACAGGCAAGACAGAGATTTCACAGAAGACAGTAAGCTACTGCTGTTGAGGTAGACAGGAACCACAGATTCATAGAACAGACACAGCAAAAGGTTTTTTTTTTTTAAAGTTGATTAATGCTGAACAGATGGAACTCCAAGAGAAGACGGAGTAGAAATTTTTGTATCTGAACTAAGCAGAAAAGACAGAACTCCTTGAGAGGAGAAAGCTGAATAAATGTCACTGAGCAAAACAGTACCCTCGAGAAGAAATTTATGAAACTGAACAAAACGAAAAAATGGGGCTCCCAAAAGGGACAAAGCAGAAATTAATGTCACTGAACAAAGCAGAAAAGACGAGATTCATAGAGGGGACAAAAACAGAAATTAATCTCACTGAACAAAGCATAAAAGACGAGATTCATAGAGGGGGCCAAGCGAAATTAATGTCACTGAACAAAGCAGAAAAGACGAGATTCATAGAGTGGACAAAGCAGAAATTAATGTAACTGAACAAAGCAAAAGGACGAACTCCTCGGGACACAGCAGAAATTATATCTGAGCAAATCGGAAAGGATGGGCCTTTGGGGGGAATAGAGCAGAAGTTAATGTAATTGAGCAAAACAGTAAAAAGATGGGCCTTTGGGGGGGAATAGAGCAGAAATTAATGTAATTGAGCAAAACAGTAAAAAGATGGGCTTTGAGGGAATAGAGCAGAAGTCAATGTAATTGAGGGAAAACAGTAAAAAGATGGGCCTTTGGGGGGAATAGAGCAGAAGTCAATGTAATTGAGCAAAACAGTAAAAAGATGGGCCTTTGGGGGGAATAGAGCAGGGAAATCAATGTAATTGAGCAAAACAGTAAAAAGATGAGGGTCCCAGGTGAGTAGAACAGAAGTTTCTTTTTTTTTTAAACTGAACAAAGCAAAAACAGACAACACACGGAAACGGAGACAGTAGAAATTATTGTAATTTATCAAACAGTAAAGATGGGTCTCGTAGAGGGGGCGAAACAGAAGTCAGTGTAACGGAACCACACAGGGAATATGGGACTGCTGGAGACGATGGAGCAGAATTCAATGTAACTGAACGAAACAGAAAGTGATCCCGCTTGGGAGGACGGGGCAGATTTAATGTTTTTTGAACTAAACAGAGAAGATGGAACAAATTAGGGGTACAGGGTTATGATTTAATGTATTCGAACAAAACAGAAAAGATGGAATACTGGAGATGACAGAGCAGAATCTAACATAACTGAACAAAAAAAAGAACTGATGGAACTGCTACAGAGTACAGAGTAGAAGTGACTCTAACTGGGAAATTCAGAAAGATAGCACTACAAGAGGAAGAGAGGAACACTAAGTGAAACTGAGGAAGACAGGTAAGAGAGAGAGAGAGGAAAGGGTCTGTCAGATGGCCATACAATGTATTTACAAGATGAGCTGCATTTCTTTCACATTGAATACTCTTATTATGATTTGTCATGAAAGACGTTGTGCAACCTTATATTCACCGGAAACCAAATAAAGTTAAGTGGTTTTTTTATTAAAAACTCTTCTCAAGATAAAAATAAAGACAACTCACAGTGCAACCAAATGCTGGAAACCGCGGATGTTAGGTCTGGAGCCTATTAAAATCATGGAATTTAGGACTAAATTTTCATACTATTTTCTGTTTTTTTACGTTGATTTTTTTCTTTGTTTTCCTCGAATTCAAGGCAATCAGTTTTAATTACCTCAGTAGTATGTTGAAACACCCGCAAAAACTGTATTTTCAAACACGCACGTTTTCTTGTTCCTATGTCCCCCTGGGGAATATACATTGTACCAATGATTTTATTTTTCATTTTTATTGTTCCCCTTTCCACCTCATTCATCTTTTGTTTTGTTTGTTATGTTCATCAAATCGTTCCTTATTTTTTCTGACCCTTGATCTTTTCACTGACTCTCTCTTTTCAGCCCCACATTTATTTTTTGCCTTTTGGTCGTTCCTTTTTAAATCCCCGTGGTTTTCCTGCAGCTCCGAAATGATTAAAAAAAATTTTTGCCCGTTTACATTACAGTGCGTTTGTGAAACGTTTTGAGTTTGAAAGAGGGGGAGGATAAGGGGAAAGAAGAAAAGGGGAAAAAAGGAAATCTTGGTTAGCTCTGTGACCCTTTTCAGCTCTTTTGTGCTTTGGTTTTTTATCGAATTGCTTTTTTTTATAGAATTTTGTTTTCTTCCCAAAAGTTTGGGTTTTAACGCTCTCTCTTCTCTCTCCTCTCTCCTCTCTCCCTCTCTCTCTCTTCCTCTCTCTCTTCTCTCTCTCTCTCCCCCCCTTGGTGTGTGTGTGTTGGTGTGTTGTGGTGGGTTTTGTGTGGTGTGTGTGTTTTGTGCTGTGTTGTGATTTGTCTACCTGCCTACCCGCCTGTCTTTTCTCTCCCTCTCTTCTCTGTTTCTTTCGCTGTCCTTCCTTTTCCTCTCAGTCTCTCTCTTTTCTTGTCGTTTGTCTGTCTACCGTCTGTCTGACTGTCGTTTCTTTTTTCTGTCTCTCCCTTTATGAAAATTAGGGAAAAATAAAAAAATGTAATGAAGATGATCAAAAATATTGAATTAATAAATAAAGCAGGATTACTACCACGTCTTTATTTTCATTGGGATATTTTGATCTTTTTCATTTCCGTTATCATTTTCCTAACTATCACATTACTACCCCGACTCACACATTGTCTCCTTTACAGCCTCTTTTCATTTTAACGCCCATCTTGCCTGAGGATGAAGATAAATGATTGCTCTTTTTTTTTGTTTCGTTTTTTTTTTCCCTTGGACGGTTTTTTGTATCTTTTGGCCTTTTTTTTAAAAAGAAAGACCCCCATGAGGTCAAACCGGAACC
>CM031595.1:119047728-119060228 GCA_018398815.1 Conus ventricosus
TGAATTTTGAAGATGCGATATCAAAGCGATAACATGAGGAAAAATTTCTAGATAAGCAGAGCGAAAAGTTGACGCACTTGATTAGCTGAAAAACAAATCTAGAGAGGACAGGACAATTTAAGAAATTGGCTGTGTGAGAGGACAGAGCAAAGTGAAAGTAATTGAGACATGCAGAAATAGGGCTGTCCTAGGGAGGACAGAGCAAACTGAAAGTAATTGAGACATGCAGGAAAAGGCTGTCCTAGGGAGGACAGAGCAAAGTGAAAGTAATTGAGACATCCAGAAATATGGCTGTCCTAGGGAGGACAGAGCAAACTGAAAGTAATTGAGACTGCAGGAAATATGGCTGTCCTAGGAGGACAGAGCAAAGTGAAAGTAATTGAGACTTGCAGGAAATATGGCTGTCCTGGGGAGGACAGAGCAAAGTGAAAGTATTGGGAGACATGCAGGAAATATGGCTGTCCTAGGGAGGACAGAGCAACTGAAAGTAATTGAGACATGCAGGAAATATGGCTGTCCTAGGAGGAGAGAGCAAAGTGAAAGTAATTGAGACATGCAGGAAATATGGCTGTCCTAGGGAGACAGAGCAAAGTGAAAGTAATTGAGACATGCAGGAAATATGGCTGTCCTAGGGAGGACTAAGCAAAGTGAAAGTAATTGAGACATGCAGGAAATATGGCTGTCCTAGGGAGGACTAAGCAAAGTGAAAGTAATTGAGACATCAGGAAACATGGCTGTCCTAGAGAAGACAGAGCAAAGTGAAAGTAATTGAGACATGCAGGAAATAGGGCTGTCCTAGGAGGACAGAGCAAACTGAAAGTAATTGAGATATGCGGGAAATAGGTATTTCTAGATGGGACAGGGCAAATTTATTGAGATATGCAGGAAATGTGGCTCTCTTAGAGAGGACAGAGCCGAGTTAAAGTAATTGAGCTATGCAGGAAATATGGCTCTCTTAGAGAGGACAGAGCCAGGGTAAAGTAATTGAGCTATGCAGGAAATATGGCTCTCTTAGAGAGGACAAAGCAAAGTTAAAGTAATTGAGCTGTGCAGGAAATGTGGCTCTCTTAAGAGGACAAAGCAGGAAATATGGCTGCCCTAAAGATGATAGAGCAAATGTAATGGAACTGATCTCCACAGAAAACAGGGGATTCTAGAGAGGACAGAAAAAAAACCCTAGCGCACCTGAGTTAAGATGGCATCCTTAGAAAGTCAAGTCAAGTCAAGTCAAGTCAAGTCAAGTCAAGTAAACTTTATTATCTCAGTTCGAGAAATTAATTTGTGGTCACACGCATTCACAGCAAATATACAATGATTTGTCACATCACCCATTTTGTCACATATGGCATACATTCATTAAAAGAATTTGGATTTGAAGGTGACTATCTAATATAAGAATAATACTATATAAAATTACATTTCTACAACGCATTTGACAATAAATTCTAAGATGAGATTTTTAAACTAAAATAACACAACTATTGTTATCTAAATGCAACAGTATGCTCAATCTGAGCTTAAATTATATATCTTTATAAAACAAAATGTAACAATAATCCATAGCTAAAAAGCAATTAAACATCACCTCTGTTAAGAAAATCAATGGACAGGGGAATAAAACTTTGTTTAAATCTGACACTTCTGCATTTAACTGATCGATATCTTCGTCCTGACTGAAGAAGGTTCATACTGACTTGCAAGAACGTGGGTCTGGTCACACGCAATCTTCTTCGCTTTACAAACAACAGGGCACCTGTACAGCTCACTCAGACTTTTTTGTCTCCCACCAACAATTTTTCCTTTATGATTTAGAGCAGGACAAAGAGGAACTAGTTAGACTTAGGGAAGCTAAAATGCAGGGGTTTTTGATTCGATCACGAGCACGTGGATAGCAGAAGGAGAAAAGGTCAGTCAATATTTTTGCTCGCTTGAAAAAGAAACTTCTTGAACAAAAATATGACAAAGTTAATATTAATGATGGTTTAGAAATATCCGATGTCGAAAGGATCCAACATGAAGTGAAGAAATTTATGAAGAATTGTACCGGCCAAAGGAAGTTGAGGATTGTGCGAAATTTCTGAAATGGTTAATTTACCTCATGTCCTAACAGACAACGAAAAGTACAATTAGAAGGAAAAATTTTCTATGGATGAGGCTGGCTATGCACTTAAACAGATGAAAAACAATAAAAGCCCTGGATCAGACGGATTTACTGTTGAGTTCTTCAAATTTTTTTGGCCATCACTTCGAACATTCGTTGTGCGATCTTTAAATGAAGGTTTTGAACTAGACGAGTTGTCCACAACACAAAAGGAAGGAATTATAGTGTGTATTCCTAAGGGGATAAATCTCGAGATGCCATCAAAACTGGAGGCCAATTACTCTTTTAAATGTTGTTTATAAGATAGGGTCAGCATGTGTTGCGAATAGACTGAAAATGGTTCTTCCAAGCTTGATCAATGAAGACCAAACAGGATTTATGGTCAACAGATATATCGGAGATAACATTTAGATTAATCTATGACTTAATTAACTACTTGGAAACACACCAAATGCCTGGTTTACTGTTATGTTTAGATTTTGAGAAAGCCTTTCGATTCCCTTGACTGGGATTCATGAATAAAGTACTTGTAGCATTCGGTTTCGGACCAGATATTCGTAAATGGATAAGTACTTTCTATAATGATATTAAGTCAACGGTTTTTGTGAATGGCCAGGCATCTGGTTGGTTTTCCCGTGGGTCGTGGGTGCAGGCAGGGTGACCCAGTTTCACCCTACATATTCATTTTGTGTTGTGAAACTCTGCCATTATGTTGAGAGATAATAGAATTATAAAAGGGATCCAAATTAACAATACAGAACACAAAATTTCACAATACGCAGACGATGCAGAATTATGCTTGAAGGTGACAGAGTGTCTTTTGAGGAAACTATGATAACAGTTGATAGGTTTGGAAGAAATCAGGTTTGATATTAAACACAGAAAAAACAAGTGCAATATGGCTCGGCAGTAGGAAAAATTCGACGATTTGCTACATGCAACATTTACGTATTCAGTGGAATCCACCACAGTTCAAAATTCTGGGTATCGTATTCACCAATGATCTTGTTCACTGTTCAGAAATAAACATGCAGGCTAGATTTATTGAAATAAGAATGCTATATAAGGCATGGTTAAAAAGACAGATTACTCCACTAGGCAGGGTGGCTGTTTTAAAGTCCTTAATCTTGTCCAAACTAATTCATCTCTGGATTCTACTTCCAAATCTCCCGATGATGTAATTAATGCTATTCAAAACTCAGTATTTCGATTTGTTTGGAATAAAAAAACGGGATCGTATAAATAGAAAAACTGTGGTTAAAAACGTAATGAATGGAGGACTTGGTGTGCCTAGAATAAAAGAATATATATTTGCATTAAAACTTTCATGGATTAGAAAATAAGACTATCATCTCACAAGTGGAAAAGTATTACTTTGGCAAGTTGTCCAAAAGTATGTCATCTGGAAAAGATTGGTTGTAGTCTTCCTCTAGCCAATTATCCAGAAATAAATTTTGGGTCGATGTATTGAGGCATATAAAGAATTTGGCAAAAGGATTATATCTTGCATTTCCGAAGAAATTGCTTCCGAAAATATATTTTACAATGAAAATATTAAGATAAACAAAAACCAATTTTTTATCAAAGTTTGTTCGACAAAAGTATATACAAAATTGGTCACATACTGAAAGAAATGGCACGCTTTGGCATATAGAGAGTTCAATTATAAATATGGATTTTGCATTGACTTTATTTCGTACACTGGATTATTAAAAGAGGTAAACGCATATATTCGGAAAACTGCGTAACAATGACAAATAACAAGCATGAAGAAACGTCTAAATGTGGAAGCTTATCTGTTCAGTCAGCAAAGGGGCACGTGTTACTATGATGCCTTTGTGTGTGACAACATAATCCCTACTTTTTGCAACAAGTGGAATGAAAAACTTGATCAGCAATTGGAATGGAATATCATTTAAAAAGGTACAAAAATAAAAAGAAATAAAACTTAAATGGTTTCAGATAGAATTCAACACCGTATATTGGGTACAAATATAGTGTTGTCAAAAAAGTGAGAGTTGAACTGAGTGATCATTGTACATTCTGTAATAGAGAAAGGAAACCATTGAGCATCTGTTTTGGTTATGTGAACATGCGGCACATTTTTGGCAACAACTTCAAGCAATAATGAAAGAGAAGTGTCATGCATGCAGCTTGTTTGAATTTGTCTGTTGAATTGGTATTATTTGGGCATGCAGATCATTTCAGAGGTGATGAAACCTTTGACTTCATACTACTTCTAGGAAAATATTTTATCTATAAATGCAAATGCGAGAAAAAACTTCCAATTTTGATAAGCTTTCTACATTATTTAAAGACAAGATATAAGTTTGAACAACAAGTTGCGAAAAGTGTAAAGTCAAGTCAAAAACTGCATGAAAAATGGCAACTATACCAATCTTTAATAGAAGTGTAACTTTGGACTTGATGTATATGCTTAGGGACGAGTCTGTCACTGTGTTTTCTTAACAATGCATGCACGTTTGGATCCCCTGGTGGCTTTGTCGGTGTCCTATCCTCTCTCTCTCGCTCTCTTTCTCTCTCTGTTGTTCCTGTTTTCTTTGTTTTTGGCTTTTTTGGCGTTTTTTTCCCAATGTTTTTGTTCTGTACTTAATCAATTTTTGAAAAAAAATCTCCGTACAAATAAGTTAACACATGGTTACGGAAACTGTTTATGGTACCTGGTCAAAACGGCTGTTGAAGCATAAATGATGTGATTCGTAAGCTGATATGAAGTGAAACGCTATGAATTTGTGTTAAATGTGCTGGTTTTTTTTGCAAGAAGAAAAAAAAATTGATTAAAAAACAAACAAACAAACAAACAATTTTTCCTCCCACGTTCACCACTTTCTCAAGCACATTCCTACTCTTCACAGTCAGCCCACCAACCAACACATAATGAGAAAGTTAAAACAGATTCCAAGAAGCATGAATAAAATGTCCGAAGAATGTAAGTATTCACATGAAATGATCGCAGCTTGCGAAGACAATATAATCTGGTTTGACATTTTTTGTGGATATAATCAACATGGGATTTAAAATTCAGCTTATTATCTATAAAAGTTCCTAAATATTTGTATGATTCAACACGTTCTACTTCAGCACCTTTGATAAAAAGCGGTGGTACAACTTTTGGATTCTTTCTAAAAATCAATCAACATTTCTTTCGTTTTTGTTACATTCAGATCAAGATAGTTGTGATCGCACCAGTCAACAAATCTTTGAACCTCCTTGAAGTAAACAGAGTCAGAGTTGGAAAGATCCTCAAGTGCTGAGTCATCTGAATATTTAATGTACAAAGTTGAATCACTTCCTGAACAATCATTTGTGTACAGAGTAAAAAGCACGGAGATAAAACAGTACCCTGAGGTGCGCCAGTTGAAATGACTCTGGAAGACGAACAACACTGATATCACACAGACTGTGTCCTCTTTGTTAGAAAATCTATTATCCAAAGAATGAGCTTGTTACACACATTCATGTTAATGAGTTTCTTTGCCATCAGATGTGGTTGTTTGGTGTTGAATGCGGGATGAGAAATCAATGTAAAGAATGCGTACAAAGGAGGCAGGTTTTTCGAGGTGTGAAAACGCATGATGGAGAAGTGTGAGTGTGGCATCATCTGTTGATCTGTTCTGTTTGTATGCGAAACAGAAGAAAATTGATTGAAGTAGGCATGAAATATGGAATTCTAGAGAGGATGGAACGGAAGTTGATATAACTGAGCTATACGGGCAAGACAGAGATTTCACAGAAGACAGAAGCTACTGCTGTTGAGGTAGACAAGAACCACAAATATCATAGAACAGACACAGCAAACGTTTTTTTTTTTAATGTTGATTAATGCTGAACAGATGGAACCCCTAGAGAAGACGGAGCAAATTTTTGTATCTGAACTAAGCAGAAAAGACAGAACTCCTTGAGAGGAGAAATCAAAGTAAATGTTACTGAGCAAAACAGTACCCTCGAGAAGAAGTTTATGCAACTAAACAAAACAGAAAAAATGGGACTCCTAGAGTGTACAAAGCAGAAATTAATGTCACTGAACAAAGCAGAAAAGACGAGATTCATAGAGGGGACAAAGCAGAAATTAATGTCACTGAACAAAGCAGAAAAGACGAGATTCATAGAGGGGACAAAGCAGAAATTAATGTCACTGAACAAAGCAGAAAAGACGAGATTCATAGAGGGGACAAAGCAGAAATTACGTCACTGAACAAAGCAGAAAAGACGAGATTCATAGAGTGGACAAAGCAGAAATTAATGTAACTGAACAAGCAGAAAAGACGAGATTCATAGAGTGGACAAAGCAGAAATTAATGTAACTGAACAAAGCAGAAAGGACGAGACTTCTCGAGGGGACACAGCAGAAATATATATCTGAGCAAAACGGAAAAGATGGGCCTTTGGGGGAATAGAGCAGAAGTTAATGTAATTGAGCAAAACAGTAAAAAGATGAGGCTCCCAGGGGAGTAGAAAAAGAAGTTTCTTTTTTTTTTTTAAACTGAACAAAGCAAAAACAGACAACACAACGGAAACGGGGACAGTAGAAGTTATTGTAATTGATCAAAACAGTAAAGATGGTCTCGTAGAGGGGACAAAACAGAAGTCAGTGTAATGGAACCATACAGATAATATGGGACTGCTGGAGACGATGGAGCAGAATTCAATGTACTGAACGAAACAGAAAAGATGAACCCGCTTGGGGGGACGGAGTAGGATTTAATGTTATGGAACTAAACAGAGAAGATGGAACAAATTAGGAGTACAGGGTATGATTTAATGTATTCGAACAAAACAGAAAAGACGGGAATACTGGAGATGACAGAGCAGAATCTAACGTAACTGAACAAAAACAGAACTGATGGAACTGCTACAGAGGACAGAGCAGAAGTGATTCTAACTGGAAATTCAGGAAGATGGCACTACAAGAGGGAAGAGAGGAACACTAAGTGAAACTGAGGAAGACAGGTAAGAGAGAGGAGGACTGGTCTGTGCAGATGCCATACAAATGTTATTTACAAGATGAGCTGCATTTCTTTCACATTGAATACTCTTATTATGATTTGTCATGAAAGACGTTGTGCAACCTTATATTCACCGGGAAACCACTCATGTTAAGTGGTTTTTTTATATAAAAACTCTTCTCATAAGATAAGAAATAAAGACAACTCACAGTGCAACCAAATGCTGGTAACCGCGGATGTTAGGTCTGGAGCGCTATTAAAATCATGGAATTTAGGACTAAAGTATTCTATCTATTTTCTGTGTTTTTACGTTGACTTTTTTCTTTGTTGTTCACTACTGGAATTCAATGGCATGATCAGTCTTTAATGTACCTCAGTAGTATTGCTTGAGAACACCCTGCATAAACTGTATTTTCAAACACGCACGTTTCGTTGTATCATCTATGTCCCCCTAGTGAATATACATTATGTACACACCTGATTTTATTTTCATGTTTATTGTTGCCCTCTCACCTCATTCATTCTTTTGTTTTGTTTGTTATGTTCATCAAATCGCTTCCTTATTCGTTCTGACCCTTGATCTTTTCACTGACTCTCTCTTTTCAGCTCCAGCAGTTTATTTTTTGCCTTTCTGGTCGTTCCTTTTAACACCGTGGTGTTCTGCAGGCTCCGAAATGATGTGAAAAAAAGTTTGTCCGTTTACATTACAGTGCAGTATTGTGAAACGTTTTGAGATTGAAAAGAGAAGGGAGGATAAGAGGGAAAGAAGAGAAAGGGGAAAAAGGAAATCTTGGTATAGCTCTGTGACCTTTGCAGCTCTTTTGTGCTTCGGTTTCTATCGAATTGCTTTTTTCATAGAATGTTTGTTTTCTTCCAAAAGTTCTGGATTGTAACAGCTCTAGCTCTCTCTCTCTCTCTCTCTCTCTCTCTCTCTCTCTCTCTCTCCTCTCTCTCTCCTCTCTCTCTCTCTCTCTCTCTCTCCCCCTCTGTGTGTGTGTGTGTGTGTGTGTGTGTGTGTGTGTGTGTGTGTGTGTGTGTGTGTGTGTGTGTGTGTGCATGTGTGTGTGTGTTTGTCTACCTGCCTACCTGCCTGTCTATCTCTCCGTCTCTGTCTCTGTTTCTTTCGCTGTCTCTCCTTTTCTCTCTCAGTCTCTCTCTTTGTCTCTGTCTGTTTGTCTGTCTACCTGTCTGTCTGACTGTCTGTTTGTCTTTCTTTCTGTCTCTCCTTCATGATAGTTAGGAATAATGATAAATGTAATGAAGATGATCAAAATATTGAATTAAAAATAAAGACAGGATTACTACCACGTCTCTATTTATCATTTGTATATTTTGATCATCTTCATTACCGTTATCGTTATTCCTAACTATCATCATTACTACCTCGACTCATACGTTGTCTCCTTGACAACCTCGTTTTCATTCAACGCCCATCTTGCGCTGACTTGAATGAAGATAAGTGATTGCTCTTTCATTTTCGTTGTCCTGAGCGTGTTGTATCTCGCCTGAAGAAGACCTAAGAGGTCGAAACGCATCGTGTTTTGTCTTGTGATTCGTTTGTCTGCGTTTTCTTGGCGGTTCGCTATTAATTACATTTGAATTTGTTTAGATTTCCGTCTGCAGTCTCCTCGCTTTGCAATAGATCTAACAGACTGCCAGTTTGAATGTACTCTTGGTGACTGCCTGCGTATATAGTTACCTCAGCCATCACAGTTACCTCCGGCAGTGTGATATCCAAACCCATCGCAAGTGAAACTGCTCAAGCAGTTAACTATCGCTTTACAGTGGAGATAGGCGAAATCAATCTCTGATTAAACTCTCTGTCTGTCTCTCTGCCTGTCTGTCTGTCTGTCTGTATCCCCTCCCTTTCTCTCTCTCTCTCTCTCTCTCCTCCTCTCTCTCTCTCTCTCCTCTCTCTCTCTCTCCTCTCTCTCTCTCTCTCTCCGTTGATAAACATTTTAAAATTTCTTGATTGACTGTTATTTATGTTCGAATTTGAGAACTGATTTCTGTGCTACTCCGTGATCTGGACTTCTCATCACGATGAACTTTCTTGTAATGTTGTCAGTCATGTTTACTTCTGATGTTTGCAAATCTTAAATAAATGTTAGCGAACCGCCCAGAGAACGTGGACAAACGAGTCACAAGACAAAACACAACGCGTTTCGACCTCTTAGGTCTTCCTCGGGTGATACATAAACGAATAAAACAACGAAAATTCACTTAGCTTTGATCGCTTCAGATCGCTTAGGGTTCAGCGCAAGGAAGAAGGCGTTGAATCCCTCTGATGTTTGGGTTTTGTACAGTCCCTATCCCTCCATCTCCCCTTGTGAATGGCTTTGTAAAGCTTACAAAATAAATAATTCATTCATTCATTCATTCATCCATTCATTTATTCATTTCTCTCTCTCTCTCTCTCTCTCTCTCTCTCCTCTCTCTCTCTCTCTCCTCTTCTCTCTCACTCTCACCATCCAAATCATTACAAAATCGGGGAAAAGGGGGCAGGGAGGGGGTATGTATGGGGATTGGATGAGGCGGCAGCTGCTATAGGGGAGGGCGAGGAGGGGGGGAGGGGGGTATGGTGACATGCAGTCCACTTGAGGCAAACAGGCATCACATGATGCCACCTGAGCCAAGACATTGCCCCTGACACATCTCAACAACATTCCATTCAGGAACACACTGTGTCGTGACTTAGAGTGTGCTCAAAATCTCTTCCCCTCCTCCACCACCACCACCACTACTACCTTCTCTCCCTCTGTTTCTTCTTTTTGGATTGGTTATTTGTGTTTCACTGGCTTCAGATAGTGGCACAGTGGAAGGATAGTTGCAGACGGTACCCTGTGCCCGTGCCCTCCTCCCCCCTCCCCCCACCACACCCACACACCCACACACACGCTCTCTCTGTCTGTCTGTCTGTCTGTCTGTCTGTCTGTCTGTCTGTCTGTCTGTCTCTCTCTCTCTCTCTCTCTCTCTCTCTGACCTAAGGAAATGTTACAAATGTATTTGTTTTCGTTAACCTTTGATTTGATACACTCTAGGAATGAATGTGTACTATTTGTTCGCAGGAAAGGAAGCGGGAATGTTATTGTTCTGTTACCCCCTTCTCCCCCCCCCCCCCCCCCCCCCCCTTGTCAAAAGACCTCTTTGGCATTGACAATAAAATATCAAAGTGTCGAAGTGTCAAAAGTCTCTCTCTCTCTCTCCTCTCTCTCTCTCTCCACCACTGACGTTTACATAGACAGCTCTGAGAAAAAGGCCAGTGTTTCTGTCAGGCGCTAGCGGGACTCGAACCGGCAACTCAGCGCAACACCGCAGAGTCAGCCAACCTGTCGACAGTCACCGCCGTGCCAGTGATGGCGCAGGGGCGATTGTAGTATTCTCGCTGTCTGTCGGAGGCCCAATTAGCAGTCTTCGCTGTCACCAGGAGAAAGCAGCCATTAAAGGGAGATAAAAACTGGGTGGGGTCATTAGTCGCTCCGTCGGTGACCTGTGAAAGTTTTAGTAGGCCGCGGTCTGATAGATACAGTCAGTCTATATGTTCATTGTTAGTACTCCAACATTTTTTTTCTTCGTTTTCTTTTTGCATTGTTTTACTTTAAAAAAAAAACGCTTTTTTTTTCTCATACTTTCAGCAGACGGACTCTTTCTGGTTCTGTCTCGTTTTAGATCTGTTGTCTGTCTGTCTGTCTGTCTGTCTGTCTGTCTCTTCTTGTTCTTGTTCTTCTTCTCAGTTTCTTTTTTTTTCTTTCTCTGTCTTCTTTTTTCTTTCTTTTTCTATCTCCCCTCCGCTCCCTCTCTTCCCGAGACCTCTAATCTCCCTTGCTCTCCCAACACACGCAGCTGCTACTGTAGTTAGCTGTTCTTTGTTCATTGTACTGTAGTTAGCTGTTCTTTGTTCATTCTGTTCAAAGCCAGAACATTCCCCTTCCCTCGCCTGCCTAAAAAAACCCCGAATAAACAAACAAACAAACAGGAAAGCCTCACCTGAAATGTAAAAATAGATAAATAAAACTATAGGTACATCTTTGCAAACAATTGTTGTGTTTACCGCACATGAAAGACCATCGCTTCAGATTAAGAAAAACAGCACTGTTTAAGAAACGTTTAAAAAAGTATATAGAGGCTGAAATTTCTGCATCGTGATAACCTGCCATAGGAGTATGGACACGTTCTGCATCGGCAACAAAACGTAAAAACCAGGAGACCTGTAGCCTATAGGAGCTCAGCGGCTTCAAAAACTCGCAAGTGCATGGACATTAGTGATGATTACTGTTTTCACGTGAGAACAGTAACTATCACTGTATTCTATACATAATCATAAGAATAGCAATTATCGTTTAACAGGAATACCAAAGTAATTTTTTTGTGTAAAAAATCATTGTCACCAAGAGCAAGTATTTTTTTAAAATTGAGTTTGACGCTGAAAAGGTGTCAGAGAATAACTGAAAAAAATTTAAGAGCTTAACAAGCTATGAACAGTGAAATAAGTCAATTATGGTACGTGTTGTTGGCTTCTGCTATTCCGCGCCTTTGCGAAGCGGTCTACTAGAGACCAACAGTCAATGCTGCACATCAGTGTTAACAATATAGAAGCATAGTTACCTGTTTTCACGACACATAACTGTCTGTTTTCATGCGGCATAACGCTTGACCTCTATATCCTTCCGAAAAACAAGCAAACGAGTTATAATGAAGCGACAACAGGAATGAAAATGATGGTTTCAGCAACAGGAATGACACTGGCTTCTTCACGTTAAATCAGTAATGATCACCGTTGTTGTTGTTGTTTGGTTTCTTTTTTTTTTCTTTTTTTTTAAGAACATAACTATTGTCACGAAGTCATTATAGGCTTTTGACGCTTATAATTCCCCATAGGATTGGAGCGTGCGTGTAGACTCCGAACAGAGTCTCTCAGTTTCCTA
Source organism: Conus ventricosus (assembly GCA_018398815.1). NCBI lineage: Eukaryota > Metazoa > Mollusca > Gastropoda > Neogastropoda > Conidae > Conus > Conus ventricosus. The sequence continues at coordinate 119,059,722 of CM031595.1, forward strand.
AGGTCCATCCTCAACTTCCATAGCCGGACGGACGCTGACCCGCCTTCAGCTTACATTAGGATGGTGGTCAGCTCGTGCTCGCACCAGTTTAGGGTTAGGTGTAATTAAAGCTGAAGTGAGGCAAGTATGTCTGGTGTTCAAATCGGATTCGCTGGCCGGCTTGCACGTCGGCGAGCGAGCGAGCGAGCGAGCGAGAGAGAGAGAGAGAGAGAGAGAGAGAGAGAGAGAGAGAGAGAAGAGGAAATCATGACGTTAGACCGTCATATAACACTGAGAAACACTTTGTTTTCAACAAGACAAAGAACTGATGCAAAGCGTCTCCCTTGCTTGGACAGCTTTAAATACAGACTAATAATTTGTTGTATTATTCGGATAAGCTGGGGAATATTAGCTAGTTACAACTGATACTATAAAAAGATATAGTGAACAGATGACACATAAAATTAAACCTTCGTCGTTCTGTTTCTACAAGACTCCCGCTGCACTCTGATGTGAACAAAAGAGATA
>CM031595.1:119072728-119080228 GCA_018398815.1 Conus ventricosus
TGTTTCCCCTAACAGTATGTGAAAGTGAACAGTGTAATAGTCAGGGAAAGTGTTCAATAAAACAGTTGCCTGAAAGTGTTCAGTGTGGCAATGCCTGAAAATACTCTATGTAATAATGCGTGAAAGCGTTCAATGTAACAGTACCAGGTGTTCAATGTAACAGTGTCCATCTTATTGGTCAAATCTTGGTTCTGCTGCCGTAGACTGGTGACCACCTCCCGTCGCCCCTTCAGCTCCTCCTGCATGGCAGCGTATTCCTCACGAAGGGCATTCATGTCCCGCTTTACATCGTCGAGCTTCGCGTCAAATTTACACTCCATGGTGTTCAGCTTGCACTGTAGATGTGAAATAATGCCGTGATTTTTTGGGGGGGTGGGGTGGGGGTGGGGGGGGGGGGGGAGAAAAAGTCATCAGTCCCTAGATCTAATTTTCATGGATCTTTCTTCTTATGTTGTGAGAAAATTCAAGCTACGAGAAAAGATATGATGATCTTTTTTATTTTTAGTGAGGGTCAGATGAACAGGACTATTGCAGGAGGGCTTCAGTATCTGAAAAAGCCGTTTCGAAAGGTTTGAAATGAATAGACTGGATTGAGGGAACGCCAGTGACAGTGGTTCTAGATGTAAAATTGGCAGCCGCGCTGCTCAACGCGTTGTGGGCTTGTCGCGGATCGCAGAGATAGTTTTGGGGCCTAAGGAGCATCACTCGTGTATTTAAGGCTGTAGCTGCTTTGAGGTTCTCATGGACATTTCAGAGAAGAGCTACAAAAAGAAGCATGTGATCTAGGAAGTGAACAGAACGCTCAGGAGATACTATGTATAGAGTTGGGCAAGACTACACAAGACTGTAGATGATCGTTTTGAAATTAATCTTGTTTGTGATAAAATGATGATTGACCTGAAGAAGATCTGCAGTTAGAGTATGGTGAAAGTCCCCAGGCGGGGGAAATAGAGACCAGAACGCATGGTTCTCATATCTCATGCCCCCGAAATTTAGTCTGGAACTCGTGATGTGAGTCTGAAACGGTGTAGACGATCCTGTCTTCGTGGAAGGAACAATGCGCTCGAAGAAATTAATTTAGATGCTACAAGACTGTGGTCATCCATCTGTTCAGCGAGTATTCCCTACACCTCCATCCACAAATCCAGTAAAACAGAACAGTGGAAGTGACAGCATTCTATTCCAGTTCTGCTGTGGCCAGCACACTCATCCCATCTCAGCCCAATTGAAAAATGTCTGGAACGTTTTGAAAAATAAGGTTAAAAAGAAAAAGTTGCATGGCTCGCACAACGGGGTTGGACGAGATTTTTTTTAACGTCGCCGTGGTAAGTGGTAAGCGTCGCGCACTCCCAGCTGGAAGGTCGTGGGTTCGATTCCCATCAGAGCCATTCATTTGCAGGATTTTTCAGCCCGACCTGCCCCTACCCAGTGTTGAGTTTTCTTTGCTATTGGCTTAATTTGGAAGACTGGAACCATACAGATGGGTTTCAGTTATTTAATGGATGCGTATCTGAGAGTGTTGTGCAAATTTCCTTACCAACACTGCACGTGCCGGCATCACTCGGGTCTGGTTGACAACGGGATATCTGGTAACAGTAAGCGTAGAGTATAGCCCAGTCATACAATCTCAGACTGATTTGGAACTCCATAGTAATCATCTCTGTCATCCTCATCCTCATCGATCAGCTTAAAGAACTCTCGAATTCTGTGGCCCTTCATGTCAGACTCTCCTTGTGGCCTCAGTTTCGAGATCCTCTCCACATCTGTGCCTTTTGTGAGTTTGTGTCGAGGTCGACGGTATCGACAGCAAGTTCATGGCAACTGTCGTTCGACGGACGTTGTGGCGTCTTCCGGAGAGGGACGCTCAGTCAGGCTGGCTCCGCGATTATGCAAATAGTGTCGTCACGAGTGGAGGTGGAGGGGGGGGGGAGGGGGGCTTGGAAGATGGTATTATGTGTATGTCTGATCAGAACAGGCACCACAGAACACCACCGAAGTGACTACGCAGTGTCTCCTCTGATGGGTTGCCTCATGACGACGTAACGCTGACAGCTCCCTGTGGATTGCTCGTGTAGGGGCCACGACAGGACAGGCCGGGATGTGGCTGTGGACGAGGAGCCGGAATGAGCTGCCTTAGAGGTCATGCTACGGAGTGGCGCGGAAGATGAGGCAGAAAATAAATCTTTTACCCTCTACCACAATTTGTAGACTACGGCTTGTTCTGAGCCACAATAGGTCCCCTGGCCAGGTAGGGAGGCTTCGGGACTTCAAAGAGGTCATGGAACAGAGTGAAATGTTTCAGGAACGGCGCCATTCTGAATGTTGGACAATGACGTGGCGTGGGACTGTAAAAGCGTTTTTGTGTTCGGTTAGTCTTTGAGGCCAGAGAATGGGGCAATCCTATGACCAGAGTTAAGTGTGTCTAAAAAGCTGTGCGTGTGTGTGTGTGTGTGTGTGTGTGTGTGTGTGTGTGTGTGTGTGTGTGTGTGTGTGTGTGTGTGTGTGTGTGTGTATCTGTGTGTGTGTGTGTGTGTGTGTGTGTGTGTGTATCTGTGTGTGTGTGTGTGTGTGTGTGTGTGTGTGTGTGTGTGTGTGTGTGTGTGTGTGTATGTGTGTGTGTGTTTGTGTTTGTGTGTATGTGTATATGTTTGTATATGTTTGTGTATGTGTGTGTGTAGAAGCGCGCTTGCGCGCCTGCGCGAGTGTTGTGTGTGTTTCTGCCGGTTTCTTGGTGTGAGTGGAGAGAGAGAGAGAGAGAGAGAGAGAGAGAGAGAGAGAGAGAGAGAGAGAGAGAGAGAGAGAAGAGAGAGAGAGAGAGAGAAGACAGACAGACAGACAGACAGACAGACAGACAGACAGACAGACAGACAGGCCATCAGATAGACAGGCAGACAGGGAAGTGGTGAGGATAAGACACGTATTGATTGCGCTATGGCATGGGGCATCCCGCATACATATGCAATGTGACTAGTGTTTTCCCTTGTGGCCTCTGTGTGTATATAATCATGTATTGATACAGAAAATAACATCCTGGAGAAGCGTACACACACACACACACACACACACACACACACACACACACACACACACACACACACACACACACACACACACGCACACACGCACACACACATGCACACGCACGCACGACGAGCGCGCGCTCGCGCGCGCGCGCGCAACACACACACACACACACACAGACACAGACACACACACACACACACACACACACACACACACACACACACACACACACAACACACACACACAAATACACACGAGCTTTGATGTATTCGCATATGCTAAGACAAATACACAAGACGATTAAAACAACAACAACAGGAACAAGAACACACACACACACACACACACACACACACACACACACACACACACACACACACACACACACACACACACGTACGCACAAAACACGCGCGCATGCACACACACAGAGTGGGCATACAACCATACATACGTACGTACGTGCATACATACATACATGCATACAAACAGACCAACAGACAGATAGATAGACAGACAGACACAAACATACAGAGACAAGCAAGCTGAGACGAACAAACCAACGAACCGCCGACATATAAACCCTTTTTTTTTCCTTTTAATTTTGAGGCTAAACAGCCAACATCCTCGATCCGACCTAGATTTGTCAGTTTCAAGAATGTCAATAGCGGAACTGCTTTGTTGTGAGCTGCCATATGTTGTAAACAGGTATCTGTGTGCTTGTAAACTTCTTCGATCTCCTAATTTTTCAGCTGTGGCTTTCATACCTTTGCTGTCTTGGATAGCAAGTCCACAGTCTGTCTGAGGTCAACTGCTGTGAGACTGGTAGAGTCTGTCTTTGGTGCATTGCACCGTCCTCTGTCTCTGTCTCTATCCCTCCTTCCCCTCCTCTCTCTCTCTCTCTCTCCCCACCATCCTCCCTCCCCCCCCTCTCTCTCTCGCTCTCTTTCTGCCTTTAATACGGACACACACTCAGAGATACACACGCACGCACGCACGCACACACACACACACCACACACACACACACACACACACACACACACACACACACACACGCACGCACGCACGCACGCACGCACGCACGCACGCTCGCACGCACGCACACACACACACACACACACACACACACACACACACACATATGTATATATATATATATATATATATATTATATATATATATATATATATAGATCAGTATATTTAAAATGCCTAAAACAATTTTTTAAGTGCTCAACCCCTTGGGGAGCAACATTAGATAAAACAAGTTAAAAGAGGAATCTTAAAACTATCTACAAATTTGTTTCAAGCGTGTTGCGCTGTCATCAGGATGTTCTCTGCCGCCACCGCCTATGTTATATAGCGTGTGGGCTCCCGTTTGCGGTTGTTTGCACGTGCGGGTTGGCTGCACGTGTTTTTTGGGGGGCTTTCAGGTTTTTGTTTTGAGTGTGTTCACTAACAACGATTTCCATTTATGCCTGCAGTTGTTTACTATTTCTGTTTTGGTGTTTAAAGTTGCTAAGTGTGGTTTGCATAGTATTAACCATTTTTCAGTTAAACATAGGTTGCACCTTTTTGAAACATTGCTGTATGGTGATGCTCTTTTTATGATTTTCCAGGATATATTGTAGCTTGTTTTTGCGTCTTTAAGTTTCCAGATATATTTGCTCAGTTCTGTTTGGTTTTTATATTTTTCTTTATTAAATGACTGTTTGTGGTTTGCATATTGGTTTTTGAAGTGGTTTTCAGTGATCCCTATGTATGTTTCTTTTTCATTTTCTGATGTCCAGTAGCTTGGTATACAATGTTGTTGTGAAGACATTTATTGTTTAGTGGGCACTGTTCCTTTCTGGTGCAATTGCAAGATTTCCTTTCTTCACCCTTCTTTGCTGTGTTGATTTTCATTTTGTTGGATGCGTCAATTAGGTTTTTGAGGTTGGGCATACATGAGTACGATAGTTTGACAGTGTTTTTGTTAAATATTTTGGACAGTTTGTGTTCTTTTGGGAATGAAGTTGTTAGGATTTTGAAGAATTCTTTCCCTATGTTTGTTTTGAGTTTCCCGTCGTATGGGGGGTTATACCATATGATTTTTCTTTTCCTTATTTTTCTTGCTTTTATTTGTGTTGTTGTCTGGGTTGTAATTGTAATTTGTAATTGTTATCCACTTGTTTGTAGTGCCTCTGGTATACTACTGCTGCATACCAAGCTACTGTGACATCAGAAAATGAAAAAGAAACATACATAGGATCACTGAAAACTACTTCAAAAACCAGATATGCAAACCACAAACAGTCATTTAATAAACGTAATAGTAAACAACTGCAGGCATAAATGGAAATCGTTGTTAGTGAACACACTCAAAACAAAAACCTGAAAGCCCCCCAAAAAACACGTGCAGCCAACCCGCACGTGCAAACAACCGCAAACGGGAGCCCACACGCTATATAACATAGGCGGTGGGCGGGCAGAGAACATCCTGATGACAGCGCAACACGCTTGAAACAAATTTGTAGATAGTTTTAAGATTCCTCTTTTAACTTGTTTTATCTATATATATATATATATGCACACAGACAGGCACACAGACAGGTAGACAGACAGACAAATACGGAGACAGGCATGCAGAGACGAACAAACTAATAAACTGGCGATATATAAACTTTTTTTTTTTAATTTTAAATCTTGAGGCTAAACAGCTAACATCCTCGGTACGACCTAGATTCGTCTTTTCAACAACATCAACGGCGGAACTGCTTTGCTCTGAACTGTGCGTGTTGTAAACAGATACATGCGTGCCTGTATGTTTTCTTCAACCTCATCATTTTTTTTTCCTGCTGCGGTCTCGTACTACCTTGGCTATCTTGGATGGCAAGTCCCAAAGCGCTGGGCAGAGTATGTCTATGGCCAACCGCCGTGGCCCATCCCACCCAAAGTCCAGTGTACTGGGCAGAGTCTGTCTGTGATTCGCTGCTGCGACAGTGTCCACTGTATAGTTTTGCCCTAGGGCTCCATTGGGGTGGGGTGTCGAGCAGGTCTGATAGGCTTCTTGCTAGTACGCGTGTTCTTTGATGGTACCCCCACTCTGTAGTTCCTTGTGTGTGTGTGTGTTTGACTCTTGCGCCTACCCGACTTTTCTGTTTTGCCTGTGTAGTGTGCAGCATATAATTATCTATGTGTCTGTCTGTCTGTCTGTCTGTCTCTCCCTCCCTTCCTCCTCCCCCTCACTCTCTCCTCTCTCTCTCTCTCCTCTCTCTCTCTTCTCTCTCTCTCTCTCTCTCTTCTCCTCTCTCTCTCTCTCTCTCTCTCTCTCTCTCTCTCTCCTTCTCTGTAACATACACAGAGACACAGATATACACGTGCGCACGAGCACACACTCAGACACACACAGACACGCACAGACACACAGACACACAGACACACAGACACAGACACACATACAGACACACACACACACACACACACACACACACACACACACACACACAACACACACCACACACACACACACACACGCACACACACACTCACATCCATTTCTATTGACGTGTACGCTTGTAACACTTAGGATTCGCAGTTTGTCTTGACATAGAGAAAATACTCTGTTGTTTATCGTCTCTAATGTTGCCATGCACATAATCCGAATGAAATGTGTGTGTGTGCACATGCATACAGGGCTTATTGGCGAGTGGGTCTTTTTTAACTGTCTCCTTGGGAATGAAGAAAAGACAATTGTGCTGCTGATAATGACTATTCATCTACATGTTTCAAACTTTAGGCATATGCCGGCTCACTGTCCTGCATAATCTGGCTAGATTGTTTGTCTACTCGCATGCACGCAAGGTGCGTGAGTGCAAGATGCGTTGTTCGGTAGTTTTAAATCATTGTTTAGTCAGTATTCGGGAGCGGAATAACTCAGTTGGTAGAACACTGTACTCGTGAAGATGGTGATCCTGTGGTTGTGAGTTCAAATCTCCGCCGAGCTGCTTTGGTACAGGGGAATTTTTTTTGTCTCACAGAGTCAACATAGGCTCTGACTCCGTTTTCCGAAATGTCCTTTGAATGAGATTCTACACAGAGTGTGCATCAAGCACACACACAGAATCCAATCATCACAGTTTTGCAGAGCATACTGAATGACACGGGGAAAACACTGAATGTAGTGCCAGCAGGCAGCTTTTCTGTCTGCTCTACCCAGGTAGACAGCCCGTTGTGTAAATGAGAGCGTGGACTGTAAAGCGCTTAGAGCTTGGTTTCTGACCGAGGAAAAGCGCTATATAAAATACTCTCAATGATAATAGTAATGATTAACAACAACAATAACAACACAACAACAACAATGATGACGACGATGACGACGACGACGACGATGATGATGATGGTGATGATGATGATGATTGATGATGATGATGATGATGATGATGACGATGATGATAATCAACTTGTTAAAAAAAAACCGTAAAAGATGTCACGTG
>CM031595.1:119085228-119087728 GCA_018398815.1 Conus ventricosus
TAACGGACAGGTCAGACTGACGAGATAATATGTATCAGACATGTCGGATTGGCAAGATAATGTGTATCAGAAGGTCAGATTGACAAGGTAATGTGTATTGGACAGGTCAGATTGACAAGATAATCTGTATTGGACAGGTCAGATTGACAAGATAATGTGTATTGGACAGTCAGATTGACAGGATCATGTATATTCGAGAGGTCAGATTGACAGGATGTAATGTGTATGGGACAGGCCAGATTAACAAGATAATGTGTATAGGACGATCAGATTGACAATATAGTGTGTATTGGAGAGGTCAGACTGACAAGATAATGTATATTGGAAGGTTAGATTAACGAGACAATGTGCATTGAACAGTCAGATTGACAAGATAGTGTGTTCAGAAAGGTGAGATAGACAAGATAATGTGTCTCGGACATGTTAGATAAACGAGACAATGTGTATCGGAAAGGTCAGATAGACAAGGTAATGTATATTGGACAGGTCAGACTGACGAGATAATATGTATCAGAAGGTCAGATTGACAAGGTAATGTGTATTGGACGATCAGATTGACAATATAGTGTGTATTGGAGAGGTCAGACTGACAAGATAATGTGTATTGGATTGGTCAGATTGACAAGATAATGTGTATTTGGACTGATCAGATTGAGGAGATTGTCGGGTGGTGCAGGGGTTAGTGTTGCTGACTTCTGACTGGTAAGCCATGGGTTCGAGTCCCCAGACGCAAACCTTTTGAGGAAGAAGGGGATGGGAGGGTTTGTGGCCCTGTCTATCTCCTATCCAGAATTCGGTGTCCTGTACACTCAAAGAAGAACCACACAATCGAGTTTCATCCATGTAATGAAAATATCTGCGAAGTATTGCTCAGATGTACTTACCGACACTGCAAGTGTTTGTATCTCCCGGGCCTGAATGGCGCAGGGACATGAGCGGACGTTACGAGTATGGGGCGTGTTTTTGTACTCTCAGACAAGAATCGATCCTTTGATATCCATACTTTGATCTATCCACTTACTCCATTGATCCTCAGTTTTGAAACAGTCTTGAATTGTGTGGCCCTTCATACCCTGGTTGTCCTGGTGGCCATTGTTTGGATTTCCTTGTTATGCCACTGCCTGTGGGGAGTACCTCTCAAAGCGTTTGATGTCGGCAAGTTCATAGGAACTGCTGTTGGATGGATGTTGAGACGACCTCTCGAGTGGGACGCTCACTCACGCTGGCTTCGTTCCAAAGCACTTACTACCGTCAGGAGGGGGCTTGTCCAGCTCTCGTGGGATCAGATCAGGCACCACTGAGCACCACCAAAGTGACTCAGCAGCAGTCTTGGGAGACCGATGCTTTGGCTGTGATTACGGGACGAGGCTGTGTAAGAAGAAGGTGCGTGGGTGTTCCGGAATGAGCAGTGTGAGGAGCAGATTGGGAATCAATGTCTGACAGGTCAGATTGACAAAGGTAATCATTGGCCCACAGGGTGGATGGACAAGATAATTAATGTCATCCAGATCAAACTGACAAGATGATAATGGTCCCACAGGTTTGACGCACAGGATAACCATGGCCTCTTAGATCAGATGGCACAATAAGTAATATTGAGCAGGTCAAATTTACAGGAAAATCAGGGCTTCACAGGTCAGATGGGACAGGATTAGAAAAAGGTCTTACGTATAATCTCTCTCTACTCCTCCACACACACAACACACCACCACCACCACTGCACGCACGCACGCCCACGCACGCACGCACGCACGCACGTACGCACGCACGCACGCACGCACGCACGCACGCACGCACGCACGCACGACACGCACGACGCACGCACGCACGCACGCACCACGCACCACACACACGTACACTGTCTGAGTGAAATAAGATTACCAGGCTTATATTGATTTTCCAGCTGCATGATGTTATCATAAGTATGTGAATGTGTCGTCGTGCGTGCGTGCGCACGCGGGCGCGCGTGTATGTGTGTGTGTGTGTGTGTGTGTGTGTGTGTGTGTGTGTGTGTGTGTGTGTTGTGTGTGACGTGTGTGTGTGTGTCTGGGGTAAGGGAAGGGCTGGGTGGAGGAATGCGAGGAATGTGATAGTGTCTGGAAGAGGCTGTCTGATTTTCCTTTGACCTCGCAATCCACAATGGGTTATCAGCCAGCATCATCCATCAGAGAGGATTGTGCCCTTGGCTGAGTCCCCTCGTTGATGTTTGCTGGTGGCCATGTCTGATTCAGAGTACGTGGGGCACTACCTACTAAGCCCCTCTGCTGATGCTCCGGCTGTGTTTGCTTGGCCATGCAGCCAGATTGAGTGAGCTCCTTCCCTTCGCCCGCCCCTCCCCCCACCCCGCCATCCGCACCCCCCACACCCCAATCCTATTCTCTCCCTCTTCACCCCCTCCCCCTCCATCTCATCTCCCCTCAAACCCTTCCTCGTCTGAAAAACAAATTGGACCCCATCTGAAAACATAACCCAGACCCTAGGTCCGGAAATTGGGAGGATA
>CM031595.1:119092728-119095228 GCA_018398815.1 Conus ventricosus
TTTTCTTTTTTTCCCCTTTCTTTTCTTGTCTTGTCTTTTCCTGTCTGTCTGTCTTTCGATTTCTTCTGCTTTGTGTGTGTGGTGTGTGTGTGTGTGTGTGTGTGTGTGTGTGTGTGTGTGTGTGTGTGTGTGTGTATTTATTTATTTATTTATTTATTCATTTATTTGTCTGTGTATTTATCTATCTATCTATCTATTCTCTGTCTTTTGCATAATTCTAACTGAATGGCTAAATGACGAGGAAAGCAAACGTAAGTAATGAGTTCATTAGTCTCGGAGAATACTTGGCAGAGCGCAGGGTAGAAGAAAACATTAAACTGAAAAGAGCAAGGCAGGAAGAGAGCAATTGATTTGTTGGGGCACCCTACTCGGAGCAGCAATATTTCCTTCGAACCCGGAAGCTTTTGTTCTTCTTGTTGTTGTTTGTTTGTTGTTGTTTTTTTTACCTCATTAACTTTTAATCAAATTCAAAGCCGCCAGCTTCATATCTGTTCTTTCCAGCCTAGAAGTCCACTTGAAAGAACACAGGTCTCAGCTATGGTCAAACGGATTTTAGAACCACGTTTTGATCCAGATCTTCAGCACTCATTCGCACTAAACTTTAGAGTTATTGTCCTTGAATCACTCTCCTTCTTCCCAGGTGAGCAGCAGCTTTTTTTTTTTTTTCCTCGTTATTTTGCTGAACTGATCCTGAGACCGTCCTTCGATCAGTACCATAACCACGGATCGCACCAACATTCAAAGCTTAATTCTTGGACTACAATTCATTCTTCCACTGGGTTACGTCAAAATCAGCTCGGTGTTGTTTTGTTTTGCGTAATCTTGTTAGCAGAGAGAGGCAAGCCTATTGATGCAGATAAAAACACAGCTGTTAGTTGACGACTGGGACAAAACGAAACCTTGTCTGAGTTGCAGAAAGCTTATGCTACGCGGAACACAAAGCACAGCAGACTGCAAAGCATTTATTTAACTATATTACAAACAGCACATTTTGTGATTCAGAATCTCCCCCCCCTCCCCCCCCCCCCCCACTGCAGCTTCCTTGAAAAACAAACAAACAAAAACCAGCAACATAATGGAGCGTTACGTGTTGGTTGTGACTCATTTTGAGTACCTATCGATTCAAGATCAAAGCAGATTGGAAAAATATTTTTCAGTGACATCATGTTGATAAACTGAAAAAAAAAGTAATAGGAAACAAAAAAAAAGCAAGGAGCGAAGAAGGAAGAACGAAGGACAGAAATGCAGAAAGAACAAAAAAAAAAAAAAAAAAAAAAAAAGAAAAAAAAGGAGAGTAAGGGGAAAAAAGAAAGAAAAGATCATTGTAATAGTATGTTCATATAGATGCAAACAGTTGCTCACTCTGACGATGTGAAGGTCAAGCCGTACCAAAGGAACAAACAAGCTCATCATCTATCAGCTCATTCAGAGAAAACAGACACAAAAGAACAAAACGACACAAAACAAAACAAAGAGGAACGAAATATAATAACCAGCAGACACACCCATTACTATGGGTTCTACATACGTAATTTCACTTGAGAAAGGAACGAAGATGAGATGAGAGAGAGAGAGAGAGGAGAGGATGAGAGAGAAGAGAGAGAGAGAGAGAGAGAAGAGAGAGAGAGTTATGTTGGTAAAATATCAATTTAAAACACAGTTTCGCCCAGTCATCTACTATCTATCTATCTATCTATCTATCTATCTATCTATCTATCTATCTATCTACTATCTATCATTATTCTACTATCTATCTATCTATCTATCACAGAGAGAGAGAGAGAGAGAGAGAGGAGAGAGAGGAGAGAGAGAGAGAGGAGAGAGACAGCGTACAGACAACACACAGACGAATAGAAAAAGGAGAGAGAGTATTATGTGTTCACATGCCGCTACACACACACACACATACAGAGAGAGAGCAGAGAGAACGAGACAGAGAGAGAGAGAGAGGAGAGAAGAGAGAGAGAGAGAGAGAAGAGGAGTGAGGAAAGGAGGAGAGAGAGAGAGAGAGAGAGAGAGACCAGACAGAAGACAGAGCAGACAGACAGAGAAGAGAGAGAGAGAGAGAGAGAGAGAGAGAGAGAGAGAGAGAGAGAGAGAGAGAGGAGAGAGAGAGAGAGAGAGAGAGGCGGATGGAGGAAAGAGTGGTCGATAGCATCTGCCATGCCGGCACTGATGGTTCCAATTCTGGCTGTCCCCGCCCGTTCTCTGGCTCCATGTCAAGACAATCGGGTGCTGCACCGGGTCAACCCCCACCCATCCGCCAGGACAGCTTGGGCACACAGCGCCTGCCTCAGTGCACGTGCAGCATCACTAGGGATGGTCGATAGATAGGCAGAGTCCCGCGCTGTTTTGTCCGCTGGAATCCCTCCCCTGAGTAATCATGCGTACAACTGCAGCTTTTTTGTTCCAGAGACTGCAGCCTGAAGAGGATGGGGCTGGATGGGTGGGCAGAGTTAGATGTGTGTGTGTGTGTGTGTGTGTGTGTGTGTGTGTGTGT
>CM031595.1:119097728-119102728 GCA_018398815.1 Conus ventricosus
TATATATATATATATATGTGTGTGTGTGTGTGTTGTGTGTGTGTGTGTGTGTGTGTGTATGTGTGTGTGTGTGTGTGTGTGCATATATATATGTATAGATATATATAGAGAGATTGAAGGATAATCAGATAGGTAGGATACAGAGAGAGAGAGACAGACAGACAGACAGACAGACAGACAGACGGACGAACGGACAGACGAGCAGTCGGGCAGAAAGCCAGCCCGATAGAGGATCAGTGGGACTGGGTTGAGGCAGAAGAAGGTGTTGGGGATGATGGACGATAGCGTCTGCCATGTCAATACCATCAGAAGAGCACAGACAGTTCAAGTTCTGGCTGTCTCGGCCACTTTCTGTCAAGGCACTGGCTACTGTTCCAGGCCTCCTCATCTCCCAGAACAAACTTTCGAACACACACAGTGTTTGCTTCAGTAGACATGCAGCATTCATGTAGATAGTCGTCGCACATAGTATTTTTGCCCTCTTCAACTCCATCTCAGTGCTATTACACAGTGGATCTTTCTTTCAATGGTCTGCTTGCGTACATGCATGCGTGCATGCGAGCGTGCGAGCGTGCGCGCGCTCGCGCATGCGAGCATGTGTGTGTAGCAGGGACTAAAAGTATTTTGATAATTATCCATCAAATGCCAAAAAAGCGGTGCATGATGTCTTTTGTCATTTTTTTTCCCAAAGGTCAAGGACCCCCCCCCCCCCCCCCCCCCCAAAAAAACAACAAAAAAAACAAAAACCCGCATGAAATGACGCTCAGCGGCAAGGAGGGATTAGGGATGATTTTCCGGGTTGCAAGAAAATATGTTTCATTTTGTGCACATGCCGTTGCTTTATTTTCAAAACGAGAGAGAGAAAGAGAGGAGTGAGAGAGAGAAGGGGGGAAGAAAGAAAGAAAGAGAGAGAGAGGGAGAGAGGGGGGGAGAAAGAAAGAAAGAAAGAGGAGAGAGAGGAGAGGAAGAGAGAGAGAGAGGAGAGACGAGAGAGAGAGAGGGGGGGGGGGGGGGGGGGGACAAATGCACGCAAACATTCCCTCCGCCGTTATGCAAGTGACATGACACAGCGAAGATCTATGTGTGGGGAAAAGGACGGGGAGGGGGGGGGGGGGGGGGGGGGGGGGGGGGGGGGGGGGGATGGTGGGTGGACGAGGATGAGGAAGGAGGAGAGTGGCTAACAGGGAAAGTTGGAGACAGAAGCAGGGGTCAAGGAGAGTAGGGATGAAGAAGAGGATGTTATACTTCAAATATCCAACCTTTCTCTGACAGCGTATGGATACTGTTCTCTGTTGGAAAAAGATCTCTTTAGAAGCGGGAAAAGATCTCTTTAGAATGCCCGCCATAGAAGAAACAAACTCTGTAGAGTGTCTTTCCAGGAGAAGAAGAATTTCTATAGAGTGTCCTTCATAGGATGAAAAAGAATTTCTGTTGGATGCCGTCTGTAGGAGGAGAGGAATGCAGAATGTCCTGAACCGTAAAAAGAGAATCTCTGTAATATATCCCCCACAGTAGAAAGAGAATCTCTGTAATATATCCCCCACAGTAGAAAGAGAATCTCTGTAATATATCCCCCACAGTAGAAAGAGAATCTCTGTAATATATCCCCCACAGTAGAAAGAGAATCTCTGTAATATATCCCACACAGTAGAAATAGAATCTCTGTAATATATCCCCCACAGTAGAAAAGCGAATCTCTGTAATATATCCCCACAGTAGAAAGAAAATCTCTGTAATATATCCCCACAGTAAGAAAGAGAATCTCTGTAATATATCCCCCACAGTAGAAAGAGAATCTCTGTAATGTATCCCCCACAGTAGAAAGAGAATCTCTGTAATATATCCCCACAGTAGAAAGAGAATCTCTGTAATATATCCCCCACAGTAGAAAGAGAATCTCTGTAATGTATCCCCCACAGTAGAAAGAGAATCTCTGTAATATATCCTCCACAGCAGAAAGAGAATCTCTGTAATATATCCTCCACAGTAGAAAGAGAATCTCTGTAATATATCCTCCACAGTAGAAAGAGAATTTCTGTAATATATCCTCCACAGTAGAAAGAGAATCTCTGTAATATATCCTCCACAGTAGAAAGAGAATCTCTGTAATATATCCTCCACAGTAGAAAGAGAATCTCTGTAATATATCCTCCACAGTAGAAAAGAATCTCTGTAATATATCCTCCACAGTAGAAAGAGAACCTCTGTAATATATCCTCCACAGTAGAAAGAGAACCTCTGTAAATTATCCTCCACAGTAGAAAGAGAACCTCTGTAATATATCCTCCACAGTAGAAAGAGAATCTCTGTAATATATCCTCCACAGTAGAAAGAGAATCTCTGTAATATATCCTCCACAGTAGAAAGAGAATCTCTGTAATATATCCTCCACAGTAGAAAGAGAATCTCTGTAATATATCCTCCACAGTAGAAAGAGAATCTCTGTAATATATCCTCCACAGTAGAAAGAAATCTCTGTAATATATCCTCCACAGTAGAAAGAGAATCTCTGTAATATATCCTCCACAGTAGAAAGAGAATCTCTGTAATTATCCCCCACAGTAGAAAGATAATCTCTGTAATATATCTCCCACAGTAGAAAGAGGAATCTCTGTAATATATCTCCCACAGTAGAAAGACTGTAATGTATCCCCCACAGTAGAAATAGAATCTCTATATATAATCCCCCACAGTAGAAAGAGAATCTCTGTAATATATCCCCACAGTAGAAAGAGAATCTCTGTAATGTATCCCCCACAGTAGAAAAAGAATCTCTGTAATATATCCCCCACAGTAGAAAGAGAATCTCTGTAATATATCCTCCACAGTAGAAAGAGAATCTCTGTAATGTATCCCCCACAGTAGAAAGAGAATCTCTGTAATATATCCCCACAGTAGAAAGAGAATCTCTGTAATATATCCCCACAGTAGAAAGAGAATCTCTGTAACATATCCCCCACAGTAGAAAGAGAATCTCTGTAATATATCCCCACAGTAGAAAGAGAATCTCTGTAATGTATCCCCCACAGTAGAAAGAGAATCTCTGTAATATATCCCCCACAGTAGAAAGAGAATCTCTGTAATATATCCCCCACAGTAAAAAGAGAATCTCTGTAATGTATCCCCACAGTAGAAAGAGAATCTCTGTAATATATCCCCGCAGAAGAAGAGAATCTCTGTAATATATCCCCCACAGTAGAAAGAGAATCTCAGTAATATATCCCCCACGTAGAAAGAGAATCTCTGTAATATATCCTCCACAGTAGAAAGAGAATCTCTGTAATATATCCTCCACAGTAGAAAGAGAATCTCTGTAATATATCCCCCACAGTAGAAAGAGAATCTCTGTAATATATCCTCCACAGTAGAAAGAGAATCTCTGTAGTATATCCTCCACAGTAGAAAGAGAATCTCTGTAATATATCCCCACAGTAGAAAGAGAATCTCTGTAATATATCCCCCACAGTAGAAAGGAATCTCTGTATTATATCCCCCACAGTAGAAAGAGAATCTCTGTAATATATCCCCCACAGTAGAAAGAGAATCTCTGTAATATATCCCCCACAGTAGAAAGAGAATCTCTGTATTATATCCCCCACAGTAGAAAGAGAATCTCTGTAATATATCCCCCACAGTAGAAAGAGAATCTCTGTAATATATCCCCACAGTAGAAAGAGAATCTCTGTAACATATCCCCCACAGTAGAAAGAGAATCTCTGTAAATATATCCCCCACAGTAGAAAGAGAATCTCTGTAATATATCCCCCACAGTAGAAAGAGAATCTCTGTAATATATCCCCACAGTAGAAAGAGAATCTCTGTAGAATGCACTCCACAGTAGAAAGAATCTCTCTGCAGGTAGCCGCCCACAGGAAGAAAAAGAATCTCTGTAGAGTGTCATCCACAATAGATTAAGAATCTTTGTAATGTCCTTCATAGCAGAAAAAAAGGATCTCTGTAGGAAGCTATCAATGGTTGAAAACATTATTCGTGGGATGCAAACAGATAACTCTGCTTTGTCTGTTTCTGTCTCTGTCTGTTTCTCTGTGTTTCTCTGTCTCTACCTCTGTCTCTCTGTTTCTCTCTCTGTCCCTATCTCTGTCTCACTTTGTTTGTTTCTGGCTTTCTGTGTCTGTCTGTCTGTCCCTATTTCTGTCTCTGTCTTTCTGTGTCTGTCTATCTGTCTGTCAGTCTGTCTGTCCGTCTGTCTCTCCCCCCCCCTCTCTCCCCCT
This sequence comes from Conus ventricosus, assembly GCA_018398815.1. NCBI lineage: Eukaryota > Metazoa > Mollusca > Gastropoda > Neogastropoda > Conidae > Conus > Conus ventricosus. The sequence continues at coordinate 119,101,961 of CM031595.1, forward strand.
CCCTCCCTCTTCTCTCTCCCCTCCCTCCCTCCTCTCTCTCATTATCTCTATTTTTCTCTCTCTCCTCTCTCTCTCACTGCGCCTAAAAAAAAAAAGTGGGCGTCTCATACAGAATGAACTGATGTAGATTTTGTTACGTATAGCTTGGCCGAGGTGCTGGAGATATAAATGGATTTCTTCGTGATCTAGACAAAGACTAATAGCCTATAAGTGGCAAAACAGGAAGCTATATGTCCAAAATGGGAAAAAGCTTAATTTTTGTTGTTGTAAAGAACATTCAATGATATATAATATTCTCTCCCAACTTAAATGTCAGGGCGCTTAAAGTTCATCTTAGCAAAATTACAATCGGTATTTCTAATGTTTTTGTTCATCATTGGCGTTGTAGACATGTTTATGACTGCACTCTGGTGTGTGTGTTATTGCGACAGTCAAGTATCCATTGTTTAATGTGTGTTCGTTTATTTGCACTCTGTTTAGTTTTTCTCTTTTGTGACTTTTGCCTGGGAGCATCTACAAAGTGTACACTTTTTCGCTATATGTTACACACCACACCGCACACCCGCACAAAACACACACACGCACGCACGCACGCACGCACGCACGCCGCACGCACGCACGCACGCACGCACATACACACACACACACACACACACACACACACACACACACACACACACACACACACACACACATACACACACACACAAACGTGTGTACGCGCGTGCGTCTACACACTCATATACACACATGCAAACACACGCGCGC
>CM031595.1:119107728-119122728 GCA_018398815.1 Conus ventricosus
CACACTGGAAGTTAATTTGGGGGTTGGGAGTGGTGATAGGGATGGGGGTGGTGAAATGTTGACAGACTGTCGCAATGTAAGTCTTTGTGAAAACGTTGACAATAAATCATTGTTCCATTAGAAGCTTTTTGCTAAAACGTTGACAGACTGTCGCATCGGAAACACGTGCGAAAAACTTTGATGGACTTGCACAGTGCAGGGCTCTCTTAAAACATTGAAAACTATCGCACAGGACGTGTTTAATGAAAACGTTGACATAATGAGAACAGTCCATCGAAGGTCAGTCGATGACGCTGGTCAGCAACGCCAGACTTTTTTTTTTTAAAGCTCATTCGTTATTGTGTGAATCATGAATCCATCGTCTTTATCCCTACGTACCCCTAATTCTTTAAAAGGGGCAAAAGGATAAAACATCTTGAATATGATCCACAGTATTGTGATTCATGATAAGAACTGTGATGGTGAGAGAACGATTAAGGTCTGCAACCGAAGTGAGTAGTATTTCCATGGACATTCCGCAAACGTAATCACTAACTGCTCCCTTTCTGTTCTCGGGCAAAAAAAAAAGGTGTACATTCCTGATTTACATCCCGGAAATAAAAGGAATGGAAGTGAGGGGTGGGGGATGGGGGTGGGGGGTGGGGTGGGGTGGGGGTGGGGGTGGGGTTAACTTGATGAAGCTCGCAGAGGATGCAGAGGAGGACCAGGAAGCGATGAGATCACATGACACCGGTCGCAGGAACCGGAAGCCCCGTAGAGATCAATGGACCCGATTACGCACGACTCGCTGATCTGGTGATGGGGACGGCTGAAGACAGAAGGGTTGGAGATGGTGGCTTGGGGAAATTGGAGAGTAGTCAGAGGGGGTGAGATGGGTGGGAGGGCTGTCAGAGGAATGGAGTGGACGGGGGTGGGGTACGGGGTGTATGGGAACGGAAAGGGATGGGGAAGAGGAGGTTGATATGATTAACCCCTTTTATTATTTTAAACCAGCCTTGCTACTGAACGCAAGTAAGCACAGTACATTAGAGCATAGTGTAGTATGGTCTAGTCTAGGCTCGTCTCGTCCAGTTCAGTCTAGTCTGGTCTAGTCTAGCCTAGCGTAGGACAGTTGTATAGTGTAGTGTAGTGTAGTGTAGTGTAGTGTAGTGTAGTGTAGTGTAGTGTAGTGTTAGTGTCTATTGTCAAGCGGTTAGAGCGTTTGCCAGCGGAGCTGAGGATCGTGAGTTCGAACCGTTGGTAAGGTCGGACTTTAACAGCCAGAAAATTCTCTGTCCACCCAGGAGTAAACTGGTACCTGACTCAGATCAGGAAAACCTAAGATGATGAAAGAAGAAGGATGGGCTTTACCTTTCATAACGCCGTGCCCTGGATTAGTAGAACCTTCAATAGTTCACCACTTTTTCTGCCATTGACTAGTCTATGGGAGTATAACCACTTTAAAGTATTGGTATAGTAAGCCTGCAGCCTTAGCACACGTAATCTCGGATCAGAATGGAACTTGGTAGCGTTACATTCACCCTCCTCACGATGAGCATAACTGTAAGGTGCGTGGTGCGTTTGTTCTCATGTTGACCGCAGTTTCAAGTGAACCTCTGTAGCAATGCCTGTGGAGGTCCCTATCATTTGTCTTAGGTGTCGGTGAGATCATGGAGACTGTGGCGTGATGCGATGATAATGGCGGTCTTCATCCGGAGTGTGTGTGTGTGTGTGTGTTGGGGGCGGGGGGGGGGGGGGGGACTCACTGGCGTTGGCTCTGCGACTTTGCAACCTTGTCCACGGTGGTTATCCCTTGACGATCTGATATTGATCGCTCCTATGCGGACTGCGGGGTCAGTGAGGCTGCTACAGAACTCGCCCAGATGTGGCTGCGTATGGTAGAACCGGATTGTCCGGCGTGTGAGCTATGCCGCTGAGGGGGTTCGGGAGATGGTGCGATAAAGTAAACAAATTTAGAAATACACAAAAATACGTAAACGATGTGATTCCCTTCACGCCGTGCTGTCATGCTGACTACAATTTTTTTATAATACTCTGCAACAATGCGCGCGGAAGGTTCGTGCCAAGACCAGAGGCATAGCATCGCACGGCATGATACAGGATAGTATGAAATATCAAAGCATCACGTGGTAAAGTATAGTACAGTATCAACTTACATAGCATAGCACAGAAAGAAAGAAGAAACACATGTAACCTCGCGTAGAACACCATTAAAAATAAAACATTTTAGATTTACGTACACTACTACCACCACCGTCCCCCTCCGTAATTCTGTAAAGTTCTGCTTTTGCGCTGAGAACGTTCTGTTAATGTATATAACATGTAAGCTCGTCGTTGGAAAAAAAAAGTATGTTTTATTGACCCCTCGGCCAGCCTTTAATCAAATCTCGATCTAGTCTGGAGAATCTTGGCTGCTTCGTCGTGGTGAAATTGGATTAGGCCTTTTAAATGCAGCGGTGTTGTAGAGGAGACACTCCCTTTCCATCCAATCACATTCCGTTCCGTCACCCTCTCCTAAAGCCCGTTACACACGACGTCTGTCGTACATACCACTCTTGGGCTTGGTTGGGTTATGAGGCAGAAAGTGTTTCGTCTCGAAGATTTCCCTCTTTTTTCTGTCTGTCTTACTGTCTGCCTGTCTGCCTGCCTGCCTGTCTGTCTGTCTGTCTGTCTGTCTCCTCTCTCTCTCTCTCTCTCTCTCTCTCCTCCTCTCTCTCTCTCTCTCTCTCTCTCTCCCCAATTTTCTAGTAGTATTGGAAGTGCCGGAATAAAAGTGCACGCCTGGTTCGTGAGATCCCCCCACCCCCACCCCCACCCCCCGGAACTCTTGCTTTTAAATCAGACAGAATGTTTCCTCTGTCTCGGTGTTCCCCTTCCTCAAAATGTCCCCTCTCCTGGGAATATTCACTTTCCTCAGTGTTCCCTTCCCTGCGAGTGGTCTCTTTCCTCAGTGATCTCTTTCTCAGTGTTTGTTTTACCTCAGTGTTCTCTTTCCTCAGTGTTCTCTTTCCCAGTGTTCTCTTTCCTCAGTTCCTTCCCTGCGAGTGTTCTCTTCCTCAGTGTTCCTTGTTCTCTTTCCTCAGTGATCTCTTTCTCAGTTTCTCTTTCCCAGCGTTCTCTTTCCTCAGTGATCTCTTTTCTCTGTTTTCCTCTTTCCTCAGTGTTCTCTTTCCTCAGGTTCTCTTCCTCAGTGTTCTCCTTCCTCAAAATGTCCCTCTTCTTTAGCTGAGAATATTCACGTTCCTCAGTATTCCTTCCCTGCGAATGGTCTCTTTCCTCACTGATCTCTTTTCTCAGTTGTCTCTTTCCTCACTGATCTCTTTTCTCAGTTGTCTCTTTCCTCATGATCTCTTTTCTCAGTTGTCTCTTTCCTCAGTGTTCTCTTTCATCAGTTCTCTTTCCTCCGAGTGTCTCTTTACCAGAGTGTTCCCTTCCTCAGAGTGTTCTCTTTCCTCAGAGTGTCCCCTTTCCTCGAGACTTCTCGTTCTCAGTGTTTCTCTTTCTCGAGTGTTCCCTTTCTCTCAGTGTTCTCTTTCCTCAGAGTGTTCTCTTTCCCAGTGTTTCCTTTTTCCTCAGAGTGTTCTCTTTCCTCAAGTGTTCTCTTTCCCCAGTGTTCCTTTTCCTCAGAGTGTTCTCTTTGCTCAGAGTGTTTCTTTCCCCAGTGTTCCTTTTCCTCAGAGTGTTCTCTTTGCTCAGAGTGTTCTCTTTCCCAGTGTTCCTTTTCTTAAAGTGTTCTCTTTCCCCAGTATTCCTTTTCCCCATAGTGTTCTCTTTCCTCAGTGTTCCTTTTCCTTAAAGTGTTCTCTTTCCCCAGTGTTCCTTTTCCTTAAAGTGTTCTCTTTCCCCAGTATTCCTTTCCCCATAGTGTTCTCTTTCCTCAGTGTTCCTTTCCTTAAAGTGTTCTCTTTCCCCAGTATTCCTTTTCCTTAAGTGTTCTCTTTCCCCAGTATTCCTTTTCCTCATAGTGTTCTCTTTCCCCAGTATTCCTTTTCCCCATAGTGTTCTCTTTCCCCAGTATTCCTTTTCCTTAAAGTGTTCTCTTTCCCCAGTATTCCTTTTCCTTAAAGTGTTCTCTTTCCCCAGTATTCCTTTTCCTTAAAGTGTTCTCTTTCCCCAGTATTCCTTTTCCTTAAAGTGTTCTCTTTCCCCAGTATTCCTTTTCCTTAAAGTGTTCTCTTTCCCCAGTATTCCTTTTCCTTAAAGTGTTCTCTTTCCCCAGTATTCCTTTTCCTTAAATGTCTTTTCCAGTTTCTTTTCCCCAGTTTCCTTTTCTCCTTAAAGTGTTCTCTTTCCCCAGTATTCCTTTTCCCTTAAATGTTCTCTCTCTTTCCCCAGTGTTCCTTTTTCCTCTCAAGTGTTCTCTTTCCCAGTATTCCTTTTCCTCAAGTGTTTCTTTCCCCATGTTTCCTTTTCCTCAGAGTGTTCTCTTTCCTCAGTGTTCCTTTTCCTCAGAGTGTTCTCTTTCCTCAGTGTTCCTTTTCCTCAAGTGTTCTCTTTCCTCAGTGTTCCTTTTCCTCAGAGTGTTCTCTTTCCTCAGTGTTCCTTTTCCTCAGAGTGTTCTCTTTCCTCAGTGTTCCTTTTCCTCAGAGTTTTTTCTTTCCTCAGTGTTCCTTTTCCTCAGAGTGTTCTCTTTCTCAGTGTTCCTTTTCCTCAGAGTTTTTTCTTTCCTCAGTGTTCCTTTTCCTCAAGTGTTCTCTTTCCTCAGTGTTCCTTTTCCTCAGAGTGTTCTCTTTGCTCAGTGTTCCTTTTCCTCAGAGTGTTCTCTTTCCTCAGTGTTCCTTTTCCTCAGAGTGTTCTCTTTCCTCAGTGTTCCTTTTCCTCAGAGTTTTTTCTTTCCTCAGTGTTCCTTTTCCTCAGAGTGTTCTCTTTCCTCAGTGTTCCTTTTCCTCAGAGTGTTCTCTTTCCTCAGTGTTCCTTTTCCTCAAAGTGTTCTCTTTCCTCAGTGTTCCTTTTCCTCAGAGTGTTCTCTTTCCTCAGTGTTCCTTTTCCTCAGAGTGTTCTCTTTCTCAGTGTTCCTTTTCTCAGAGTGTTCTTTCCTCAGTGTTCCTTTTCCTCAGAGTGTTCTCTTTCTCAGTGTTTCCTTTCTCAGAGTTCTCTTCCTCAGTGTTCCTATTCCTCAATGTGTTTCCTTTCCTCAGAGTTTTCCTTTCTCAGTGTTCCTTTTCCTCAGTGTTTTCCTTTCCTCTCAGTGTTCCTTTGCTCCTAGTGTTCCTTTTCCTCAGAGTGTTTCCTTTCCTCAGTGTTCCCATTCCTCAGGTTTCCTTTTCTCTCAGAGTGTTTCTTTCTCAGTTTTCCCAGTGTTCCTTTCCCGTGTCCTTTCCCAGAGTGTTTCTTCTCAAGTTTCTTTTCCTCGAAGTGTTCTCTTCTTCAATGTGTTCTTTTACTCAGATGTTCTCTTTCCTCTGAGTGTCTTCTTTCTCAGGATGTTTCCTCCTCAGTGTTCTCTTACCAAAGTTCCTCTTCTTCAGAGTGTTCTCTGTCCTTAGAGTTCTCTTCATCAGAGATATTCTATTTCCTTCAGTGATTTCTCAGACCAATCTAGTTCCGAAGGAGCAGATACCATCTTCATGAAAAACTAACGATCATTTAACGGGTCGAGTGTCGAATCATGAGCCTAGAATACACTCGAAGAGTGTTTTCAGGCCACATTATCAGCATCGATACAGAAGACAGAGACAGACAGAAACACACCACAACAGCAGACAACCACACGACACAACCAACAAGGCCCGTGGCAAGCACAGACGCAGTGCATCCATACTAACGTACTGTACATACGAACCGCAGAGAAGCCAGTGTGTAATAATGAGAAGAGAGAGTAGGGAGATGAAGATAGAGAAGAGAGAGAGAGAGAGAGAGAAGAGAAGACAGACGACAGACAGAGACAGAGAGACAGAAACGAGACAAGATAAGACAAACCGCTAGAGACCCGAGACACAGATAGGAACAGACGATACAGAGACACCGGCAGGAATGCATGTGCTTAAAGAGAGAGAGAGAGAAAAAGAGAGAGAGCGAGAGATAGAGAGAGAGAGAGAGAGAAGAGGAGACAGAAGAGAGAGAGAAGAACGAGAAGATAGAGAAAGCAGAGAGAGAGACAGAAGAGACAGACAGACACAGAGCAGAATTAAAGAGAGAGAAGGAAAAAGCAGAAGGAGTGAAGGAGAAAGGAAAGCGACAGGAAACAAATATGAGACAGGGCAGACAGCACAAGAAACAGACGGAATTTTGAATGGAATGTCTCCAGGTGACAAGCTAAGGAAACTAAATTATAGAAATCATTATTGCCAAAGCGTGATAGATTTTTCTTTTTTTTCTCCAAAAGGCAAACACTTCAACATGTCGTCACTATGACGTCAGAGGTGCAGAACTGAGCAGAAACAGCATGCTCCAAGCCTCATGGACGACCCTCCTCCCAGGCTGTTAATGCCAAGAGAGCCTGGTGTTAGCATCAGACATGATTATGAATCAGTGCCCGAAACTGAAGCCGCCCCTTCTCATGCCACTAGTACCCAGAGTCTGACTCACTGCAGTTAATCACAGTTCGGGCAAATCTTATCGTGTTGAAACAAATCTTAAATAAATGTTAGCGAACCGCCAAGGAAACGCGGACAAACGAGTCACAAGACAAAACACGACGCGTTTCAACCTCTTAGGTCTTCTTCAGAGGTGTAAAACTGAGCAGAAACAATCTGCTCCAAGCCTAACGGACGACCTCCGTCATCCAACGCCTACCTTGCGCTGAAGAGATCAAAGCTAAGTCACAAACTCGTTCATTTTCATTGTCCATTTGTTTGTGTCTTGCCTGAAGAAGACCGAAGAGGTCGAAACGCGTCGTGTTTTGTCTTGTGACTCGTTTGTCCACGTTTCTGTTTGCGGTTTGCTAACATTTATTCAAGATTTGTTTAGATTTCCGCCTGCAGTCGTCTCCTGTGCAACTAGATCTTATCGTGTTTGTTATGTATCCGATATTAGTCTTAATAATACTGGAATACTTTTTTTTTAAACTTCCGCTAGGGGTGTGATATTACAGCGGCATCCGTTGGTTGGGTGGTTTGTTTGTATGTCAGCAGGACGAAACGGGCTGGGATGTGATGGGTTCCATTCTCGTTACAGCCATTTATTTGTAGGAGTTTTCTTTTGCTCCGACCGGCTGCTAATCAGATGGATTTGCTATGGGCTCAAGTGGGAACACTGGAACCACACAGTCTAGTTTCATCTTCTTAATGGATGCGTCTGTGAGCGTGCGGCTCTGACTTCCTGACTAACACTGCAGTTTTCTGTATATCTCGAGCTTGGTCGACGTCGGAATGTATGATGAAAATAATCGCAGTGTACAATAGTTTCAGAAGAAATATTGCGACTCCATTGCATCAACTACATCATCCTCATTGTTATCATTCTCATTCTTATCAGTCAGTCTAATAAAAGAAAATCAGTGCCCTGCTGCTTTCATGGAGATCGCTCAATTTTGCTTGCTCTGCGACTAAATCATATTCGTCAGTAGGGAACCATGTAAGTAGTGTCCTGTGTAGACTGGGTCAGAACAATTCTTGTTTTAAGATAGTTGCGATAATCATTCGAGTACTGATTTATGAATCATCTTCTGTAATTCAAAACTTTAAAACTTGTTGTTAGAGTCGATCTTTACTCTGTTCGGATCGATTCAACGTGAGATCAAATCTTGGCTGTCAGTCATTTCAGTCAGTGTTAAGCCCCCTGGCGTGTTCAGAAGCAAGAGTTCGATTCTTCTTAATTGAAACAATTATTCCAAATTTCCTCAAGGAATACCAGTGTAAAGTTACGGATTTGTTACTATCTACGAAGTGATGCATTTCATGAAATATCAAAACTTTATAAAGATATAAACGTTAATATCTGGTTCTGTAATCTGTTTGTCCGTACCGTCTGGCGGAACAACTACCATGTCTTTTTAAAAGTTAATGTTTGGACTTTTGCATGATTTAAAAAAGTACAGAGGAAGAAATGGCTTCACTCCAAACCAGCAATGACTCCCTCTGGTGGAAAAGAATTTTGTCTTCACTCTTGAACAGGTTCAAATGTTCGTTCATGAGAATGCATATTGCAATGCTTGGAGCTGTCTACATTATTCCGCATTGTAGAACGAGAACAAAAAGAGCAAGGGCCTAAGGAATGAGCGGAACAATTGGCGTGAGGTGATTTTGCTTTGTTCGTTGTTCTTTGTATTCTCGCATTAAACGTAAAAAGACTTTGAGATAATAGTTTGAGTTTTTTATTTGAACCAGGTCATATTTCTTGCTTTCTTGGACGCTTGTCATTAAATTGTGTGTTAACTGTTTTTCTATTGGTTATTTGTCGTGCGTTAATCATTACTTTGGAATCTTTTTAGCGATTTTATTGAGGATGTTATCGTCGTTGCCTCTGAATAGTCTATGTAATTTTTTTGGGTTTACTTTGGGTGTTTGCCATTTCATCGGGACGCTCTTTGGAATGTGTATTATTTGTTGGTTGTTTAGATTTATGTTATGGTGATTTTTCCTGTGTTTGCGATGGTGAGAATTTATGAGATGCTCTGAATTCATCAGAGAAAATAAAATCAGAATGATGGACGGAAAATTGGAGAGAGAGAGAGAGAGAGAGAGAGAGAGAGAGAGAGAGAAGAGAGAGAGAGAGATTTCATTGCCAAAGGGAGAGAGAGAGAGAAAGTGATTTCATTACCAGAGAGAGAGAGAGAGAGAGAGAGAGAGAGAGAGAGAGAGAGAGAGAGAGAGACAACAACAACAAAAATGTTGATTGATAAGGCTTCGAATGAATATTTTTTGTTAGCGAAATTCTATTAGTGTTGACGCAATAGCCTTAAAGGCGTCAGACAAGCAAAAATGAACCGTTAAAAGCCCACGCTATTGAAGCCCAAGTCTGAATAATGAATATTCATCTCTACAACAATGTTTATAATTGCACTTGCTTCGGCTATCGGAAACTGCAAGTAGCATCTGCGTCTTTTTCAGTGGGTTATCTAGTGTGTTACCATGTTTTCCCCCTTGTCTGTTGGTTTGACTGTCATGGAATAAAATGACAATAGGGGGAAAAACCTACTTTACTTATTTATGAAATTTGGTCGAAATTTGGAATGTGATGCAATGATGATCCCATTAAATCTGAGGGACGGGGTGGGGGGTGGGGATCTATATGAAATGGTGGATCCAGTCTCTGTTTTTAGCAAGGCTACACAAAATTTAACACATTGATATGTAAGAAATTTGGTGGAAAAATGAAATATGGCCGTAAGACAAGCCCTTAATATTTATAGGGAAAATGGCATGGACTCAAAGAGAACTCACTATATTTTGATGGGAAAATGGAATGGGACTCAAAGAGAACTCACTATATTTTGATGGGGAAAAATGGAATGGGACTCAAAGAGAACTCACTATATTTTGATGGGAAAAATGGAATGGGACTCAAAGAGAACTCACTATATTTTGATGGGGAAAAATGGAATGGGACTCAAAGAGAACTCACTATATTTTGATGGGGAAAAATGGAATGGGACTCAAAGAGAACTCACTATATATTTGATGGGGAAAAATGGAATGGGACTCAAAGAGAACTCACTGTATTTTGATGGGGAAAATGGAATGGGACTCAAAGAGAACTCCTATATTTTGATGGGAAAAATGGAATGGGACCAAAGAGAACTCACTATATTTTGATGGGGAAAAATGGAATGGGACTAAAGACGAACCATATATTTTGATGGGGAAAATGAGATGGGACCAAAAAGAACCATCTATATTTTGTGAGAGGCCAAAATCAGATGTGAACGGGACCAAAGACAACCCATCATATTTTTGTGGGGAAGATTAATTGGGAAAAACCGAACCCATTATATTTTGGTAGTAAAATAGAGTGGGCCCAAAGACAACCCATTCTATTTTGTGGGAACATTCAATGGGCCTAAAGACGAACCCATTATGTTTTAGCCTTGAAAAGAATGATTACGCCAAAGACAACCCAGTATATTCGATGAATGAAACGGGTCCAAAGGGAACCCATAGTTAACCAAATCTAATAATGTAGCGAACGCAAAGAACGTGGACAAACGATCACAAGACAAACACACGCTTTCGACTCTTAGGTTCTCAGCAAGACACAAACAATAATACAACGAAAATGAACGAATTTGGTACTCAGCTTCGATATCAAATTCAGTACCAAATCCGTTCATTTTCGTTGCATTATTTGTTTGTGTCTTGCCTGAAGAAGACCTAAGAGGTCGAAACGCGTCGTGTTTTGTCTTGTGACTCGTTTGTCCACGTTTCTCTTGGCGGTTCGCTAACATTTATTTAAGATTTGTTTAGATTTCCGCCAGCAGTCGTCTCACTTTGCTACTAGATCCATTGTGTTATAGTTTGGAAAGATGGAATGGGATAAAAGGAAGACGAATCCAATGAATACTGGGCATATGCGAGGCGTCGATTCAGATGGAATGGCGGATATGGGCTGCATTCGGTCTTGGCGATGGTCTGAGCTTTACCTATGTACCTTTCTAGTTGAACTGATTTCTTTTCATCATTCATCATTTGTTTTCAATCATGTGGCGAGTAGCGATTGGATTTCTTGTTATTCGTAGATGGCTGTCTGTAATAGAGTAATCTTCTTGTTGTTTTGTAGCTCATTTAAAGTTGTTCTTTCTCTTCTCTTTCTCTGTCATCTCCCGAGTCCTCCCAATCGCATTACCCTCATGCCGCTCATTCCGGCAACTCCCCCCCCCCCCCCCCCCCTACAAAACCATACCCAGATGTGTCATGCTGCAGTCCCAGCTAGCGCTGCATTTCACGGGAAGTGATCTATTTCACGTCTCAATCAGGCGACCCACTCACTTCGTTGGTGTTCAGTGGGGTGCCTGTTTAGATCCAGCCTATGCGGGATACCAGCTGCTACGTCTCCTTTGAACGCCATTAATTTCTGTAGTCAAGGAGTGAGCGAACGTACCCCTGGAGGATGCCCCCACGTCCTTCCAGCAACAGTCCTCATGAACTTGCCGATACTGTCGACCTTGACATTAACTCGCCAAGGGCAAGGACGTGTGTGTCTTTTTTTAAAGACCTGCAGAGGTCAGGTATGGAGCGGGAAGGGTGATGAGGTGGAGGAGGGGGTTGGAGGTTGGAGAAGGGTGTGGTGGTGGGGCAGCAGAATGTAATATTGCTACATGAGCAAATCCAATGGGGAGTGGGACGGGAAGTACTGAGATGGAGTTAGTAGATTGATCAAATCACGAACACTCGGAGTGAAAGGGGAAAAAAAAGTTGGTGTAGTACCCAATTCGCACATTTTTCTGCGAAATGTTCCCGAAGTCGTGTTTCTATGACGACAGTTGGAGGGAGGACAGGCTTGGGAGGGTGGTTCTCCCTTTTCCCCTGGAACACGCTGCTTAGGGTGCTTTTATATTTTTGTTGTTGTTCAAAATGGGGTCATAAGAAGGGCAGAATGAAGGGGGGGGGGGGGGGGGGTAGAAATGGTAATCTGACCTCCTGAGTTACTTCCCTTTCCTCTTTCACTCTTCCCTGATTGCTGGCCATTGGTGTTCAAGTGCTGCATGTGATTTGTCGGGATGCTTGTCGTAACGGCGTTTGGGTGTTAGACCCCTCTTTAGACAGGGATAATGATGATGCTCATTACTCATTGCTCGTTTGCCCTTATATTGGGTAAAGTGTTACTGTATTGTTATCGCCGTGTGTTGATTGAGCTTCACGCTGGATTCATTCCTGAAGCATGTTATTCATTGATGTTGTGTCGTGTTGTGCTCGCACGCGATCATGTGTGTGGGCGTTCGTGGGTGCGTGCTTGCGTGCATGTTTGTGTGTGTGTGTGTGTGTGTGTGTGTGTGTGTGTGTGTGTGTGTGTGTGTGTGTGTGTGTGTGCGTGCGTCGCGCACGCGTTAAGTGTAGTTTGTGGTGCGTGCGTGTGTGTGGTGTGTGTGTATGTATGTGTGTGTTGCGTGCGTGCTGTGCGTGCGTGCGCGCGTGCGTGTGTTGTGTGTGTGTGTTTGTGAGTGTGTGTGTGGTGTGTGTGTGTGTGTGTGTGTGTGTGTGTGTGTGTGTGAGTGTGTGTGTGTGTGTGTGTGTGTGTGTGTGTGTGTGTGTGAGTGTGTGTGTGTGTGTGTGTGTGTGTGTGTGTGTGTGTGTGTGTGTGTGTGTGCGTGCGTGTGTGCATGCGCGCACTGATTGTGTGTGTGTGTGTGTGTGTGTGTGGTGTGTGTGTGTGTGGTTTACGCGAACTATTTTCATGCCTGTCTGACAGAAAATCATCATCGTGCCTGCCTATGTTCCCGTCTGTCTGTCTGTCCGTCTGTGTCTATATGTAGCAGATACGTTTTGAGAGCAGTCGGAAGCAGCCTTGTTAATGAAGCACTTGCTGTAAAGTGTCCCCCCCCCCCCCCCCCACATCCCGCCACTCCACTACTTGCTGCAGAGAGATGACACAATTACCTGGCAACTTCAAGGGAGAGAGAGCACTCAGAGCCATTTCAACGGCGCCCCAATATAGCGTCAGAACCTCTTCAAGTTGAAGAAAAAAAATCAGACAGAAAGGGAGACGGGTGTAACAAGGAAATACAGAGAGAGAGAGAGAGAGAGAGAGAGAGAGAGAGAGAGAGAGAGAGAGAGAATCTTTCAACCGCGGGAAATTAGTTTTTTTTTTTAAAGAAATGGTGTTTTAGAGAAATCAAATGTATTAATTAAACAAAAATAGAATTAATCAATAGCAAAAATGAATGAATCATCAAAACGAATACAGCAGACACCATAATGCATATGTATTGAGAGAGAAGAGAGAGAGAGAGAGAGAGAGATGAGACAGACAGACAGACAGACAGACAGAGAGACTGACAGACAGATAGAAGTGGAAGGAAATGGAGATTAAGAGGCGACTGGCATGTTTTTCAACAGCAGACACGACGGTCTCACATTTGCTGTGCACACACAAACAACACACCCGTCAACATGACAAGGTCACAGACCCAACAAAGGTGTGGACAACGAAAAGGTCACAGACCCAACAAAGGTGTGGACAACGAGTGACTTTATTTTTGGCCCAGAACCTGTCTCGCCCATCGCCATCATTTCGTCCAGGCAAAGAGTACTAGAATCTTAATATAGACATCCGGGGACACACACACACAGACACACACACACACACACACACACACACACACACACACACACACACACACCACCACGCACGCACGCACGCACCACGCACGCACACAACACAGCACACACACACACACACACACACACACACACACACACACACACACACACACACACACACACACACACACACACACGACGCACGCACGCACGCATGCACGCACGCACGCACGCACGCACGCACTCGCACACACGTATTTTCATCTACACATGCACACACGCATGAGCGCACACATAAACACATGCACATGCACACACATGCTCTCACACACACACAACACACTCATACACACGCACATGCATATTCACACACACGCACACATACACACAGACAGACACAAACACACACACACACACACACACACACACACACACACACACACACCCGCGCGCGCGCGCGCGCGCGCGCGCGCGCGCGCGCGTGCACGCAAAAAGAGAGAGAGAGAGGGAGACTCGCGCGCGAACACACACACGCACACACACATACACACGCACACATGCGCGCGCGCACAACGCACAGACACACAGACAAGACAGACACACACACACACACACACACACACACACACACACACACACACACACACACACACACACACACACACGTATACGCCACGAGTGAAAAATCCTACAGAGGCTTGCAACATGGGTAGATTGTGGGTTCAAATCCCATCCGGAGTATGTATTTGTGCGATTATTCCGTTCCGGCCTGAGCTGCGCGTGCTATGCGTTCAGATGAGAAGACTTGAACCACACAGTCGAGTTTAATTCACTTAATGGATGCGTCTCAGAGACTAGGCGAGAGGGAGGGTGGGTGAGTGGGTCAGTTGGGAGGAGGTAACGGGAGGGGTGGGGATGGGGGATGAAGAGCTAGGAAGTACTGAAGTGAGGTCGCACAGAAGAGACAAGACAGAACAACAACGAAAGGAGATGGTTCTAAAAGAAAGGCACACACAGGCACAGACAGTAAATTAGCATGTCTGGAATGGAGCTCTGTCTAATGAGATCAGCGTCACTTGCATCATACCTACTGGCTTCCCTACTGGCTGCCACGCCAGCTTCGACAGTGTCTCAGCTGAAACGTCTTGGGACATAAAGCCCCTATCGTTTTGACGCAGTTTTCAGGGACAATTGCTTACGTATGCACGCACGCACGCACACACGCACGCTCGCACACACAACACACACACACACACACACACACACACACACACACACACACACACACACACACCGCAGAGAGAGAGAGAGAGAGAGAGAGAGAGAGGAGAGAGAGAGAGAGAGGAAGAATGAGAGAGAGAGAGAAGCGCACACACATACTCATATACAACACACACACACACACACACACACACACACACACACACACACACACACTTTTGTGCACGCAAACAAACACAGGCACGCATGCGCAAACACACTACTGTAAATTCCTGAAAGTGGGGACCTTTCCTTCGGGTCTTGGTTGTTTCCATTTTAGTCCACTGGGGGTGGGGGGTAGGGAGAGAGAGAGAGAGAGAGAGAGAGAGAGAGAGAGAGAGAGAGAGAGAGAGAGAGAGAGAGTGTGTGTGTATGTGTGTGTGTGCGTGTGTGTGTGTGTGTGTGTGTGTGTGTGTGTGTGTGTGTGTGTTGTGTGTGCTGATTTTGTTTTCATCCCTTGGGATGGAGTGATCGAATTGTATTAGAAAAATGAAATCACACGAAAGAAAACACACACACGCACGCACGCACGCACGCTCACACAAAAACAATAGACACTCACACACAGACACACAGCAACAACAACCAGAGGAGAGAGAGAGAG
>CM031595.1:119127728-119130228 GCA_018398815.1 Conus ventricosus
TGCATGAATCCTTCCTGTTCCTTCCTGCACCCCATAAACAAGACGGAATGAAAGAAGCAAAAAAGAAAGAAAGAAAGAACGAAAAACGAAAAAAAAGGAAAAAAAAAAAAGAAGAAAGACACATGAAAGGGAAGTGCACTTGATAGTTTGCGGGCATGCTTCCTGTTTTCGTGTCCACACCGCAAGCTGACCGGCCGGTATCTATTTCCATATACATTTTTTTCTTCTCTCTCTCTCTGTCTCTGTCTCTGTCTCTCTCTGTCTCTCTGTCTGTGTCTGTGTCTGTGTCTCTGTCTCTCTCTATCTCTCTCTGTCTGTCTGTCTGTCTGCCTGTCTGTCTGTCTGTCTGTCTCTCTCTCTCTCTCTCTCTCTCTCTCTCTCTCTCTCTCATATTTCAAGTTCTCTCAGATCATATGCATGCCGCCAGATTTTTTCTTGTAATCAAATGAACGTAAAGCATACAGTACGGACTGAGAATCGACACACAGTGTGTGTGTGTGTGTGTGTGTTCTTCAATTTAGTGTCCCTTTCCCCTGAAAGTGATTCAGACAATAGTGAGTTTGTGGGTGAATGAGAGTAAGCGGGTGTGTCTATAATAAGATTAACAAAAATTTGAATAGCGAGTTTGAGAGTGAATGAGAATAAGTGGATGTGTCTGTAATAAGGTTAACACAAATTGAAAAGTGTGTTTGTGAGTGAATGAGAATAAGTGGTTATGTCTGTAACAAGGTTTACAAAAAATGGAATAAAAGTATCCCTTTTGTCCTACGTATTGTCATGTACCCCACCTTGATCCTAATTATACAAATGAATAGATAAACTAGTAACAATGGACAATTGAATTATCAAATCAATAAATTAACAATTTTACAATAAATACTCAGTGAACTATGCAATAAACCTTTACATACAGATTGAAGAACAGAATAATTGTTAAGTATGGTAGATAAAGACAAAGGAGTCGATCCATCAGTGAAACCGTCAATACCCAATTTCTTAAAAATGTCTTTGTTTTTGAACAGCGTGTCAATATGTGATTGACACTTAGGATTCTCCGCACATACATCTGACATTGTTACAGTATTTATTTTGATTGAGTTTAAATGAAGTCTATGAATAAGACTCTCAATCTCTCTAGATGAGCAAATAAAACGCTTGGGTGGTCTGGTTTTGTTGTCTCTGCCATGTTGATTAAAACAGTTACGACTATACTGTACGTCTGTATTTAACAATAAGATTTTAGCATTTTCGTGAGATTTTCTATTAATAATTGAATAGCATTCTGTTAAATCTAATGGAACATTTACGGAAACAGCATCATTACTATTTTGGGCTGCTTGTTTTGCAGCTCGATCTACTCTCGCGTTTCCATATATGCCGCAGTGAGAAGGCACCCAGCAAAAAGTCACAGTAATTCCTTGATTGAAAGAAAGTGTATTAATATTTATTTTCAATTATCATATCTTGGCGTATGCGTAAATTAGGAGACTTTATCGAAAGAAGCCCTGCTTTCGAATCAGCACATATTAAAGTTGACTGTTGTTTGTAGGAAAAGTTAGTATGAAATCCAAGGACTTCAATATAGCAAACAGTTCTGCACTGTATATAGATAAGTTGTTACCAAGATAAAATAACTTTTGAATTTGTAAACTAGGGATTACGAAAGCTGCTCCTGAATTTGAATTATCAAGCACTGAACCATCCGTATATATTTTTAAATGATTATTGTAATTATTTTCTAAATGAGAGCATACGTGAGTTTTTAAAACATAGGTGAGTCATTTTTTGATAAATCTGTGTATTCTATATCAAAGATTGCTGTCGATTGTTCCCATTTTGGCATTGGAGAAAACGTTGGATTTTTAGCAATGTTATTTTGATCTATATTGTTTGTCTCAGAAGATCGCCAAATAAGAACAGATAGATTTTGTTGAGAGAATGTTTTGAGCACGCTTTCCAAAGTCCTTTTCTGAATCTAAGCATACCTCTTGAGAACAAAATTTTTTTTTGTGAGAAACTTTTCAAAACAAACTTTGGATCGGACTCATCAGGAGACACGGCTGATTGTGTCTGAGCTCCTGGTGTCAAATAGAGACACACCACAGTTCATAATTCTGTGGTGTTTCTCGCCACCAAGGATTCAAAAAAGAATCCAACAGCACCCCCAAAGCAGCCAGTGAAGGATAGTAAATGGAATAAAACGAAAGTGTGGAGAGGAAAAAAGTTGCTAAAAACTAAAAGCATTATACAAACAGTTATAAAAATGTAGGGGACAATCTTTGAGCCTATGCCTGAGGAATCCATTCAAGGATACAAGGGAGATCAAAAGATATGGAACAGTTTGAGTGGTCAGCATCTGCTGTTCTATAACTCAAGCATTGTCAGTGGCTAAGAAATGTGCAGGACAACCCTTTACTTGGATCTCCTAAGAGATGCAATCTACGACTGATTGACCAAACAATATGATGCTGAACAATTTTCACCTATCCCCCTTCCTTCC
>CM031595.1:119139962-119144962 GCA_018398815.1 Conus ventricosus
TGAAGGTGAATGGCATAAAATCCCGTGATAAGATATTTATTAGAATTGTCTGACTGGAGTAATCGTAACCTTCCGTATTAATATCATTGGGTCCTTGTGGAAATAAACGATATTATTGTTAACACACTTGAATTTGTTTGTACCCTGGCTGCACAGGCATGCAACCAGCAATATCTGATGGAATAGGACTTGCACATGGCGTATACTTCTCATCCTCATGCACATATATAGCTGCATTAACTTTTTCACTTTCGTCGACGTTTTGGACAATAGGTGGAAATAATAGTTTGGTAACTTAGGTAGTTTGTCCTTTCGAATATTTAGTGATTGCAAAGCTAATATGTTATCTTTTTCTTCAGCTAACTGCTGTATACGTTGATCCTTACAGTTAGAATGGATCGACAATTCCATTGAAAAACTTTAAAATCTTTGTCCAACATTCAATTTTCAAACAAGAAGAAAATAGTAATAGAAAATACCTGAAAAAAAAAACAAGTTAAAAAAAAAAAAGGAAATTGAGATTCCCTGCGCGAGTGAGTTTAAAGGCTACAGAAAACGATCAGCCTGAAATCTACACAAAAGGAATAATTCAAACACACAAGGCTTAATGTATCTCAGCACATAGTCAATGACTAGGGTTTTATAACGTAGTCAGCAAGAAAAAGATACACATCTACACTTCTAGGAGTGGTGAGTTAATAGTTCATGAGAAACGTGAAATCTGTTGGACCATGGACCACTGGACACCGTTGTCCTCCCTCAGGGTAAGGGTGGAAGCTCCTAGGTGTTGTAGGAGGGGGACGTCTCCGACGACTTCCGTGGCTGTTTCCAAACAGGCCTCTTGATATGACGCCCAATGTTGACTGCAAGGGTCCTGGCTCCTTCGCTTGAAGGGTGAATCCATCAGTGGGTTCCATTTGTTGGGAGAGAGATTCGCATGGCTGATGAGGGAGACATCTTTCACATTGTTCAGTTTCATTCCAAGTAGGGCATTGAAAAAGTCCACCTTGATGTTCAGTTGTAATCTTCAACTGGGGCCCCTTGCGGACGCATGATCTTGCTCACAGGATGTTCCTTTTTTATGTTCGTGATGGTCTCCACAAACTGATCTGGCATGCTTCAGGGGATGCTTTCTTAAATCGTTTACACCGCAGTGAACGACGACAGCATCAAAGCTGTTTTGAATGACTCCATTCTTAACAAAGTTGAAAAGAACCGTCTTGGAAAATCATATGGATTTTCTGTGAATTGCCGCAAAACATACACGACGAAGGACATCAGATACGTCCCTTGAAGACGCTATGTCGAAACGTGTGTGTGTGTGTGTGTCAGTACAACACTATGTTAATCTGACAGTAAATGGTTTCAGTCAATCAGTCAGTCGTGTTTGTGTGTGTGTGTGTGTGAATTATTCCGTCTGTATGTTTATTGCTTTGATGTTTTAAGAGTTGTCCTTGCAAACAGAGGATGACAGTAAGGATAAGACTCAAAGGAGGACCACACTTAGAGGGAGAGAGAGAGAGTGGCAAAGGTACAAAGAGATACAAGACTGTATATAATGGGGAGAATTCTTTTTTTTCTTTTCTTCTTTTTAATTTTTTCTAAAAGTCCCCCCTCTCTCTTCTCTCTCTCCACACACACACACTCTGTGTGTGGTGTGTGTGTGTGTGTGAATGATGTTCCTTTTCATTAAATGAAAAAAATGTTGACATTCTGTTCATAATGTTTTCTTAAATGTCAGTACAACATGGGTTAATCTGACAAAATTGGTTTCAGTCAGTCAGTCAGTATGTATGTATGTATGCGTGTGTACTTATTTCTTTACTTGTTCATTTACCTATTCATTTATATATTTTTCATTTATTTTCATTTGATGCTGAACAATTAAGTAGTGGGGAAAACAAGTGAGGCTAACAATTCTTCCGTCATTATAATAATGACTTTGCTAAAGATTTGAAATTGTAGGAGAAAAAAAAGTTTAGATGAAGAAATGGGGAAATATATTATGATATGAAAAACCCTTCACTAGCTGCTGAGGGAACATCGTGATCCTTCTGGAGGCAGATCTATTTGTATTGCCTGCTCCTAGGCCTTTCGTCCGCTGGATCGGACCTCATCAGGGATAGACACGGCTGATTGTGTCTGAGCTTCTGGTGTCAAAATAGAGACACACCCCAGTTCATAATTTCTGTGTGTTCTCACCACCAAGGGTTCAAAAAAGAATCCAACAGCACCCCCAAAGCAGCCAGTGAAGGATAGTAAATGGAATAAAACGAAAGTGTGGGTGGAAAAAAAGTTGCTAAAAAACTAAAAGCATTATACAAACAGTATAAAATGTAGGGGACAATCTTTGAGCCTATGCCTGAGGATCCATTCAAGGATACAAGGGAGATCAAAAGATATGGAACAGTTTGAGTGGTCAGCTCTTTATTTTCATTTATCCATTTATGTATTTTCGCATCCATTCATCTTAACCCAACGCACGTCAGGAGAAGACTGAAAAAAAAGGGTTCTGTTGGATCTTCCGCGGATTATATTCTGGCGCCATGTCTATTGATTTATTTTACTTTCTTGTCTGCTTGTCTACGAGGCTCTATTTATTGATTGACCCGTTTATTTATGTATCAAGACATCCTTTGAAACTGGCAGGAAAGGAGTATATAAGTGATTATGTGGAGAACTCCTGCGGATTATATCGTGGTGCAAAGGCTGTTTCTTTAATTTTATTTATACTTTTTTTTTTCTATTTCTCTGGAATTTTTTTTTGTCATTTATTTATCAATTCTTTTATTCACTTATTAATTCTTTTTAGGTAGTTATTTGTTTATCTGTTTGTTTGATTTCAACCGGAAAAGACATACAAATCATTATGCTGTAATTTCTTCAAGCTTTACGGCGTTGCCACGTGTATTTATTTGATTATGTACTCATTAGGGAAGCTCTTTATTCGTTTTTTTTAATGATTCATTTATTGCATTACACTGGAAAGCAATGAATTGTGTTTGTTTGATTGTATGTGCGTCTGTTTTGTCAGATGGTGATCTGAATGGTCAAATCCAATCTAAAAAAATGTGGGTATTTTAATTGAGTTAAATTTTGCATCTTTTCGTGTTTCTTTTTCCTGTTCAGTTCGGAGTGCTTTTTGTACAGAAAAGCTGTTTGACATTGTAGGCTTAGTTTTCCTTCAAGCCAACGTTGGACATTGTCAATGTTTTTGCTTTTATGTGTCATTGTCTGCATGCAGACACAAAATTAATCAAAGATAATCTGTTACTGAGGTGTGATTAAGTGTTTCTTGTTGTTGTACTTATTTGTATCGTGGGTTCTACAACTCTTCCTCCTCCTCCTTCTCGTCCTCCTCCTCCTTCTCTTCCCTTTCCTCTCAACCATATTTCCCTTTTCTTCCTACCCCCCCCCCCCCCCCTCCCGTCTGTCTGTCTGCTTGCCATGCCTGTCTGTCTGTTGTCTGTCTGTCTCTCTCTGAGTTTGCACTTGTGTGTGTGGTGTGTGTGTGTGTGTGTGTGTGTGTGTGTGTGTGTGTGTGTGTGTGTGTGTGTGTGTGCGTGCGCGCGCGCGTGTATATCTCTCTCTATCGTTCTCTTGTATGTTCATTTTCATTTATCTCTTCGCGTTGCGTGAAAGAATTTTCGTTTGTCTGTCACTAGTTTTGTTTGTTTGTTTGCGTTTTTGTTGTCTTGGCCTTTACAGAAGTAATTCAATAACTGCAATGTCTTTGTTCGGTTGGCTTGGCTAGTTTCTTTGTTCATTTGTAGCAGATGTTTACAGGAACATTCCTTCCTTCTTGGGTACAACTCCATTTTTCCATAGCTTCTACATACTCTGTACCGTCTCCGCCCTTTTCCCATTCATACTGCTGCTCCCTTTCCAACAACCCGTCCTTCCATGTCCCTATGCTCTACATGTCTTTCTGCATACAGGCTCTCGTATGTAGGCGGTGTGTGTGTGTGTGTGTGTGTGTGTGTGTGTGTGTGTGTGTGTGTGTGTGTGTGGTGTGTGTGTGAGCGCGCGCGTGTGCCTGAGTGCATTCGTGCGTGCGTGCGTGCGTGCGTACGTACGTGCATGCTTGTGTGTGTGTGTGTGTGTGTGTGTGTGTGTGTGTGTGTGTGTGTGTGTGTGTGTGTGTGTGTTGAGAGAGAGCGAGAGAGAGAGAGAGAGAGGGGAGAGAGAGAGAGAGAGAGAGAGAGAGAGAGAGAGAGAGAGAGAGAGAGAGAGAGGATGCTCTCGCGCTCCACCTCCCCTTTCTCCCTCCCTTTCTTTCACGCCCTTTCACGTTTCTCAACCAACCCACACCCACACCCAAACACAACCACATCCAAACGCGGTCCTTTTACTTTTCAATGTCTGCAATCTGCATGTTCTGAGCTGTACGCACGAAGCAGCATCAATCCCTTGAAGCCACCCCACCAGAGGAGACCCTGACTGAGTCAGCCAATCAGAATGGCGGGCGTTTGGCAGAGCCTGTTGTGGTGGGACGAGACGTGGAACACTGTAGTCGTTTTCTCTTTTCTGTCCCATCTCCGCTTTGTTCCTCCAGCTCCGCTCATTCCACGCGACCCCCCCCCCCCCCCATCCCCCTCCCCCCCCCCAGTACACAACCACACTCGTGGGCTTCATGTCGCAGCCTTAGTACCGGCGGTTCACAGGAAACAATCAACATCGGGTCGCCTGGAGCCAACCACCAAAAGGAGCCCCCGCACTGCAGTGCAGGAACGACTTCATAATGCAGAGGCAGACCGAGACCTGGTTTAAAACAGACTCCGGTCTGGGAACAGTTGTCCTGTGCTTATCCAGCATCCAGCTAGTAGGAGGTAGAACTTACCATTTACCACTGAGTGAGAGTTCCTTCTGAAATATGAGAACCTCCAGTGTCCAGGAACCGGCCGACTGTGGTAGAGTTGCCGCCCCCTCCCCCTCCCCTCCTCCACCCCCCCTCTCCTTCTCCATCACCAGCCATGATGTGACCGATAAAGAGGGAACCA
>CM031595.1:119157462-119159962 GCA_018398815.1 Conus ventricosus
GTTATCCCGTGAGTCCCATTCCTAATGGGAACTTATCCCGGCAAGTTTTGATTATAAATACACTGATTTGCAAAAGAATGTTAATATTAACGTCTTAGGTGCTATGGCCAAGTCACATATTGACGACAGTTATCCTAATCACTTAAAAGTTTATACAGACGGATCCCTATTAAATGGCAATGCTGGTTCCGGCTTTGTTATTCCTGCTTTGAAAGCAGATAAATCTTTTCATCTTGGAAAGGGGTTTTCTGTTTTTACGGCTGAACTGATAGCAGTTCGAATGGCTCTGCATTATATTATTGACATTCCACGTGATTTTTCCAGAATACTTTTTTGTGTTGATTCCAAATCTGTTCTTCAAGCAATGGAATCTATTGCTGCTACCAATCGCGCCGAGATAATCACCGAACTAAAAATTCTGATCCATTTCCTTACATCTAGAGGGATATCAGTGGACTTTTGCTGGATTCCGTCACACTGTGGGATTGTAGGAAATGAATGGGCAGACCGAACTGCCCGTATGGGATCCAAAAACTCTGAAAATTCTGTCTATATCAAAATACCTTGGAGTCTTCACGAAGCCTATGGACTCTTAAAAAGAGACTCTTTGGAGTCTTTTCATAACCTGTATAAAGATTCAGTACTCTTTAAAATACATGCACAAGATTCTTCACTGAGTTGCTGTTCAAGAATTCAAAACTTTACTCGTCCATCTAACGCGTCAATTCAAATTCGTAAACTGTATACAAAGACGTATGTACATGTGCACACATTTCGGAAACTGGAATCTCTTTTACAGGCTTAAAGTTAACGCTCTTCGTACAAAATTTCACAGAAATTTACAATGCGCTTGTGGAGCAGTCGACAGTTTCAATACTCTGCATTTTCTTTTTAATTGTTCCTATTTTATCTCATCTCTCTCAATTTCGACAAAAAGATTCCCTGTGCATTTTCCAGAATCTTCATGCCTTTTTTACATTTGTAAATTCGTTGATGTTAAGCCCAGTTGGCTCGTTTGTGTGAATATTTTCAGTTTTTTTTTAAATTTTTTTATTTTTATTTTTTTCATTTTTTTTAAAATGCTTTGTAATCTGTCTAAATTGTTACATTTAGAACATCTTTTTCATTTCAGTTGTCAAAGTCGCACACGCACACGCACACGCACACACACACACACACACACACACACGCACGCACGCACGCACGCACGCACGCACGCACGCACGCACGCACGCACGCACGCACGCACAACACACACACACACACACACACACGTAGGCCTATAATAGCATGTTGCATACACTATTTCCATTTCTCTCATCCACTCATTTCTGCATTATTTTGTCTAATATCACTTAAAGTGAACAGACGTTAAATTGAAGAACTAGCTAACTAACACACACACACACACACACACACACACACACACACACACACACACACACTTACACACACACACACACACACACACACACACACACACACACACACACACACACATACACTTACTCACACACACACACACACGCACACGGGCGCGCGCGCGCACGCGCGCTCTGGCGCACTCTAGCACATACGCACGCACGCACGCACTCACGTCACATGCACATACATACATAAAAGCGCGCAAGTATGCAATTACAGAGGTATTGTGGCACGCACCCAATTCACATTCTCTCACACTCATCCAGCTGCAATTTTTTTTCTCTCCTCTACACTGTACTTGGCTATGGTTGACAGAGCGGGATACCTGCGTACCAGTCCCCGTAGCTGTCTCCATATCTATGCGTCTCCGATAGAGCGACCCATTCGGGTCAAAGGTCATAGTGACCCCAATTAGGTCATGGTGACGAGATGGAGGTCGAAGCTTAGAGTAACCCTAACCGGGTCTTGGTGACCTTGGTCGAGGTAGACATTGAAGTGACCTGAATCAGGTCATTACGACCCTCTTTCTGGTGACCACAAACAGGATTTAAAGTCAAGTCACCGACTCAGGGTCATAGTGTCCCTGGTTCAGGTGAAAGGTCAAGGGGGCAGAAATTGAGTCCTGGCGATTCAGATTTGAGATAAAGGTCGTTGAGGCTAAATATGAAGGTCAGAGGTCTGGCCACTTGGTCAAGCTGGATATATTGGTCTGGCGCTGTTTTTGCTTTTAGGAGCGGTGCATGCGGCAAATGGAAGAAAGAAAGAAAGAAAGGAGAAAAAAAGGTCGGATGAAGCAGCGGCAGCTGAACGTCCATCCGTTAGAACCTTTGACAGGGGACGCAAGGCATGTTTTGATTCGCGGATTCGGAACGACCTTGGCAGGCGAATGAAAATAGCTTGAAGTTTGTTTTCACTGTAAACGTCCCACCCTTCCTCACCCGCAGTTTCTACCACTCCCCTCCCCTCCCATTCCTCGTTTCCTCCACCCCATCCTCATTCCCCCCCTACTATCCCCCCTCCATACCTTTTTTTCCCACAGTCCATCCCATTTCCCTCCCGTTGAAGCGGCAGCAGC
>CM031595.1:119168400-119178511 GCA_018398815.1 Conus ventricosus
AAATCAATCATTTATCAAGCATAAAGCTCCACTTTAGATCATGTTTAACACTATCATGCGCGACTCATAAGAATTTCCTGTCAAGTTATTTATTTTACACACTTGTTGGTGTGGTCTTTGGCCAGAAATTCCTTTTGCGGGCCGAAAAGCGCGTGCAAGCTACGCAGGAACGCACGAACACAATAGCAGCAACATTGCTTTTCACTGGTCATGTACACATTGCCACCATTATCATCTATGTGGTATATGTTTCTTGGGTCCATTTTGGACGCCGATGTCACCGTACAATTCTCTCTCTCTCTCTCTCTCTCTCTCTCTCTCTCTCTCTCTCTCTCTCTCTCTTTCTCTCGTTTTAATTTTTTTTTTCAGCAGTTGATAACAAAAACGTTCGGTGTTAAGTATTGACTCAAATGGGACACTTGTTTATACCTATCAATTATCGATCAATCGATCAGTCAGTCAATCGATCAATCAGTCAATCAACCAAACATCTATTTCTATCTGTCTGTCTGTCGTCCTCGTCGTCCGTCCGTCCGTTCCGTCCGTCCGTCCGTCCGTCGTCCGCCCGCCGCCCGCCCGCCCGACCATCCATCCATCCATCCATCCATCCATCCATCCATCCATTCCATCCATCCATCCATCCATCCATCCATCTATCTATCTATCTATCTATCTATCTATCTATCTATCTATCTATCTTCTATCTACCCATCCATTCTTATCTATCTATCTATCTATCTATCTATCTATCTATCTATCTATCTATCTGTCTGTCTGTCTGTCTGTCTGTCTGTCTGTCTG
This sequence comes from Conus ventricosus, assembly GCA_018398815.1. Taxonomy (NCBI): domain Eukaryota; kingdom Metazoa; phylum Mollusca; class Gastropoda; order Neogastropoda; family Conidae; genus Conus; species Conus ventricosus. Next base: position 119,169,202 of record CM031595.1, read on the forward strand.
TCTGTTGTCTGTCTGTCTGTCTGTCTGTCTGTTCTGTCTGTCTGTCTGTCTGTCCGTCCGTCCGTCCGTCCGTCCCGTCCGTCCGTCCGTTCGTCGTCCGTCCGTCCGTCCGTCCGTCCGTCCGTCCGTCCGTCCGTCCGTCCGTCCGTCGGTTTGTCTGTCTATCTACTATCTATCTATCTTTGTATATGTGTCTGTCCGTCTATCTATCTATCTATCTATCTATCTATCTATCTATCTTATCTATCTATCTGTTTGTCTGTCTGTCTATCTATCTACCTATGCATCTATCTATCTATCTATCTATCTATCTATCTATCTATCGATCCATCGATCCATCGATCCATCGATCTGTCTATGTATCTGTCTGTCTGTGTGTCTATTATCTATCTATCTATCTATCTATCTATCTATCTATCTATTTATCTATCTATCTATCTATCTATCTATCTATCTTATCCATCTATCTATCCATCCATCATCTATCTATCTATCTATCTATCTATCTATCTATCTATCTATCTATCTATCTATCTATCTATCTATCTATCTATCTATCTATTATCTAACTATCTGCTTGCCTGTCTGTCCGTCTACCATCCCTCTCTCTCTCTCATTCCCCCCCCCCTCTCTCTTTGTATTCATACATAGAACCATGTGTACGTATGCACGTATGTTCGTTCCAGCTGTTCATCATTCGAGATTAATCCCGACTTGTTATTACTATGCATTACTTAGCAACATGGACTAAGCGGCTTACTCTTTTTTTGTGTGCTTTTGGTCTCCGATATCCATTAGACTGGGGGTCGATATCATTACCCTCCGTTTACTTATCGATCAGGCCAACAGTGCAGATGCTTATAGCACCGTATCGGCCACTGGCAGCTAGACATCAAAATACTTAGGAAGGGGGGGGGGGGGGGGGGGGGAGAAGGCTGGGGTGTGAGGTGAAGAAACGAGGGCAGGGAGTAGAGACAGTGGGGGGCGGGGGAGGGGGCGGGGGGAGAGGGGCGGGGATTTGATTCTATCTGATATGCTTTTTGTTGTCGTTGTTGCTGTAAATACAGATAACTGAATAAGTGCATGGAGAACGGGTGCGGCTTCTTTCACTGATGCGCATACTACAGCAAGTTTGTTACAAACACTATGAAGTATTAGCTATCGTGATATAGCAAGAGCAAACAAAAGCGCACAAGCACACACGCGCACTCAGAAACAGACACAGACAGAGACCGACGATAGACAGACAGACAGACAGACACTCACACTACACTCACACCAACACACCCACACACACACACACACACACACACTTTTGCCTTGTTGCCTCAAGAATATCTTTCAAGAGATTCAGTCGCAAGACTCATCAATTCTGGGCTTCTTTTACTGTTAATTCAGCTCTGTATGGCATACCAGCAGAACACATTTCCCAACTCCAGCGAACTCAGATCAGCGCAGCGCGATTCGTCCTCAATAATAATTAAAAAAAAAAGAAATCGAGATCACATTTCCCCATTGCCGAGAGAGCTTCCTGGCTGCCTGTTAAATTTGGTTATCAGAACAAACTTGCCACTCGCGCATTCCCTTTCTTTGATGGTTCTCGTCCACAATACCTGTCCTGTACGCCCTGCACATACCACTCATCACGTACTTTCCGCTCTTCCACTTAGAAAGTCCTGAAGATACCAAAGCGAAATTTAAAATAGTTCGGTGAGCGTTCCTTCAGTTTTGCAGCCCAACTGTTCGGTACCCCCTGCCTTCCACTGTACGGAGCCCGCCAACTTATCGGTTGTCAAAGCACAGCTAAAAACGTATCTTTTCAGCCACGCGCTTTGAACAATGCTTTTCACACATTGCGTGTACACAATAACTTCTGTGGTAAAATAGCCGTTTAGTTATGTGAGTGATGAGAGCCTGAATGGTGTGTATGAAAGCACGATAAGTTAGTTTCAGTTAGAATTGCGCTATCACGCAGACACAGACACAGACACACAGAGACACAGACACACAGACACACACACACCACACACACGCATATATACATATATATATATTTATATATTCTATATATATATATATATATATATATATATGTATTATGTGTGTGTATTTATGTGTGTGTATATGTATTTACATATTAAATATATATGTATATATATATACAGACAGACACACATGCACATATACATACATATATGCACACGCACACACGAGAGAGAGAGAGAGAGAGAGAGAGAGAGGAGAGGAGAGGAGAGAGAGAGAGAGAGAGGAGAGAGAGAGAGAGAGAGATTACTGTAGTGAAGAGAGAGAGAGAGAGAGTGAGGGTGAGAGAGAGAGAGAGAGAAGAAGATGAGAGAGAGAGAGGGGAGACTATGTCTGCTGCAGTGAAGACAGACAAACTGTTGCCGTTGTTACACGGTGTACGGACACCTCCAGTAGTGCTGTGACTGATGCCGCTCTTCAGGCTTCATGGCGGAGAGCCGGACGGACGAGGGGGGTGGGTGGGTGATGGCATGGCACCAGGCGAAAGACGGGACGAGAGCAGTGGTGGAGAGGATGAGAGTGAGAGGCGGTGCTGGAAGAGGAGAAGGGAAGGGAGGAGGATGCCCCGAGAGAACGGAGGAAGAGGATTATGCTGTAGACGGAGGAAGCGTACACAGTGTGCATCACTGGTTGTGTACTGAGCTAGCTGGCAGCCGACGTTGAGAGTCTGAAGTGTAGTGACGTAGAGAAGACCATTTCTACTGCCTTTCTTAATGTTTTGTCGTTCTGGTGGTGTCACGAGGAGAGGAGAGAGAGAGAGAGAGAGAGGAGAGAGAAGAGGAGAGAGCGAGAGAGAGAGAGAGAGAGAGAGGAGAGAGAGAGAGAAGAAAAAGAAGAAGAAGGAGTGAAGAAGAAGGAGGAGGAGGAGGAGGAAGAGGAGGAGGGGAGTAGAAGAAGAAGAAGAAAAAGAAGAAGAAGAAGAAGAAAGAAGAAGAAGAAGAAGAAGAAGAAGAAGAACAACACAACAACAACAACAACAATACAACAACAACGAGAAGGAGATGAAGAGAGAGAGAGAGAGAGAAGAGGAGAGAGAGAGAGAGAGATGAGAGAGAGAGAGACTCAAGACTCAAATGTTTTATTCATAAAGGCCATAGCCCTTAGAAAGGGGATATATATACATTTTAAGTCGCCATGAGTATTGGTCTTTTCAAGTTGTATAAACACTTTCCTTTTAAATGCCTTATATAAATAAATAGCTAACTTTTTAACGGTACTTTCATTTGGTGATGCCATTAACAACGTTAACTTGAACAGACAAGGATAGTTAAAATACTTTTGCGGAATGAATTGTTCTCTAAGATCTCTTAACATTGGGCAAACCAGACAAGTGAACTTTCGTCCTCTTTTGCATTTCGACACAATGGACAGATCAGATTTCTTTCGCATGGCTGTTATAGCGAAATTTAATGACTAGAAATATCAGAGACACCGAATCGAAATCTAGTCAGAATGTGTTTGAAATGCTTGTCTATTTTTATTGACATGTAAACTGGTAAACAGCGTAAGTGACTATACGTTCTGTATAATTCAAATCTCTCACTATTTTGTAGGTGCGTGTTCCAATTTTGCCAACTGCAATCAATTAATCTTTCTCGGAACACCTTCATAAAAACATTCATATCACCAACACTTTGGTTGAGCCATACAAACCAAATCCATATTCACATAGTTTCATTCTAACATTTGTTACCCAGTTTTTCTTACCTCTATTGTCCAATTCCAACAGCATTCTATACGTTTGCGTGGTAACCTGTGATCTTGCATCTGTATATTTTTAACCAATATCGAATACATTTTACAACGGAATTCAAATGAATCGGATATCTAGCTGTTTCACCATATACCAGATCATTTGGTGTCTGCAACGACACCCCAAGAAATTTTCTTTAGAGCAAACAAATGGATTTTTTCGCAATGTACAACAGCAGCATCCAGACCCCATATTTCAGCTCCATATTGCACCATCGGCTAAACTTGACAATCAAACAGCTTCAAAACAAGTTAAGGGAATCGTTATGGAGTAATGATAATTTCTTTAGTATGCCCAACAATGCGTTTTTTGCTTACTGACTAAATCTTTGCAGGTATAGACGAAACTCAAGCGAGTGGAGAAGTATATACCAAGTATTTATACGCATTAACAACAGGCATTATAGATCCATTGTATGTCCATCTTTCTCTTGCAGCAAGATACCCGCCTTTCTAAATACAATTATGTTACTTTTTGCTTTATTAACTTTTGTTGTAATGTAGCAGTAGCTTTTTGCAAGGTGTTTTAATTGAGTTTGTAATCCAATTACTGTCTCTGAGACCAAGACCACGTCATCAGCCAGAAGCAGAATGAAAATTCCAAAAGTTCATTCATAAAATGTGCACCATGCCTTCCAGAATGTATAACTTCTTGTGTTAATTCATTTATAAAAAAACGAGAACAAAACTGGGCTACAAACAATTCGCCCTTTTTTCACACCAGAAGTACAGTTTATATAATCTGTTAAAAACAGTCCCATTTCTCACTCGTGCCTTTACACAGTCATACATACTTACTATACATTTATACAGCTTTCCATGAATACTTTTTTAAGCAAGATGGGCCACAGTATAGTTCTATTAACAGAATCAAACGCCTTCTCGAAATCAATAAATGCGACATACAGTTTACGATTTAAACAAAAACTGTTTCTGTACGAATGCCATCAGAGTAAATATATGATCAATAGTAGAGTAGTTTTTCTTAAATCCAGCTTGATATTCTCCAGTAATGTTATTTTCTTCCAAACCACTCTTGCAGTCTCATGTTAATAACAGCACTGTATAATTTGCTGCACACATTACATAACGAGATTCCTCTGTAATTATCCGGATTGTTTGCATCGCCTTTTTTATATAATGGAATCACTATAGATTCTGACCAACATTTAGGATATATCCCTTTATCAAATAAGGAGTTGAAAAAATTAACAAAAATCTAAAACACTTTTGACTGGCAAGCAGTTTTTTATCATTTCACCAATAATCCCATCTGGGCCGGCAGCTTTACGAGGTTTTACTTTTCTCAAAGCCATTAAAAATTTCTTCTCTGGAAATCGGACGATTTTGATTGTCATCATAATCGTTGTCATTTAGGTAACTGTCACCGACCATATCATTTTGGGCATCAAATTTTCCTTCCAGTAGATCTCTGAAATGATGGAACCACATTTCTGAACTAATATCATTCACAGGTTGTTTTCGTTTTCTTGAAATTTTGTGAATACGATCCCAAAAATCTTTTTGGCTATTTACAGACTGAAGTAATCCTCCAACAGAGCATCATTGAACTGTTTCTCCTTTCTCTTTAAGAGATGTTTTTATTCCCTCCTGGCCTTACAGTAGGACTCACGAGAAGGTGTGGTCAAAGAACGCCGGAATTTCGTCAATAAATTTCGAGCTTTTCTTTTGTTAACTCGGCATTCGGTATCATACCAGTCCTCTTCTTGTTCATGTATGCCGAGATTTAACTGCTTTTTCATGCTCTCTGCCGCCTCTTTCACACAACAATTAAAACACTAATGCCTCGTCTACATTAATATCAATCAGACTAATTGCCTTGCATACGCTCTTGCATTTCATTAGAAAAAAATCGCATTTTTAAAACAAATCAACATGATCTTCATTCCAGACAAATTTCTCAATCGTACAGCGCCTGTTGTTTACTTGTGCACAGTTCTTGTCATGACATGAGACGGTGAGGTTCAGTTCAACAGACATATGAAACAGACTCAATTTTCTCAGATACGCACATCTCACACCAATCAGAAATGATCGAAAACATGTCAAAGGACATCAAAAAATAGTCGTTAACGCTGCTGCCATTATCACATATGTATGTGTAGCGACCTTGAAGGTCGCCCTTACACACGCGTTTAAAATGCACAGTTTCAGAGCAATACACAGATTGAGAAGTAGTTTCCCATAATTATTTAGCACAGTATCTTCAGAGTTTCGAACATGAACTGGTCCACTTTTATGTTGATCATCATACACAGATATGTTTTCTTCAAAATCATAAAGAAAAGTTTGAAACTTGCTATTCAGGTCACCGCCAACAATCACATACATTTCATCTTTAAATAAAAGTAAGCAATCACACAAAAATTCTTCAAGCAAAGAAACTCCATTTTCCTTATCAAAATGAGAGTAATATGGAGAGCCCTCTGGAGGAATATATGCGCACATATACATAACATGTTTCATTGTGCCAAGTAAGGATTTATCAATAATAAAGGCATAAAACAAATCAGATGCAACCTCCATGCTTTAACATAGGGACAGATATCTTTTTTCACCAGGCACACCAGTCCACCGGAACGCCTTCCACGTGCCGTGAACTTTAAAGCGGGTTTTTCAGTACACAGTGTATCCAGCAAACATAGGCGAATGAAAAACATCAACAAATGTTTCAAAAAACATACAAAATCAAAATAGAAACGTATGAAATAAAAATCGTTATATTCATTTTCGAAAGTAATCCATTTATATTCCAATGAAGGAATGAAATAGATTTCAGTTTATTATGAATGTCAACGTGACACGATCTTGATTTCCAGTAGGATGGACATTTCCAGAAAAACACACCAACGTCTGTATTGTTCATATTTTCAACTGCCTCTGGGATGACCGAGTTTTCACCAGAGTCAAAACACATTCTATTTCCAGCTTCACGTGCTGACGTAGTTGAACACAGGGTTGGCACAGTCGGTGTCGATTCTGTATGGGTTCCTTTTCGTAGTGCGGACCCATTACTATTTAAATTAAAGGACCGGCCAAGTTCCTATCTCAGTTCAACGAGTCTGTCATCAATCCCTACAGTGTAACGCTTGCCGTCGACGAGGAGGTAGTTGAAGATCATGGTCGCGCGTTTGCCGTCATTCCTAGCTTTCTTGAGATGGGGGGTCAACCTTTTCCTCACATCACGCACTTTAGTGGAGAAGTCCTCACCCATGAAAATATTGCTGCCTTTCAGTTTGCACTTTGACTTCAGGATCTCCACCTTCTGTTTGTAGAAGACACACCTTGCGATCACTGGGGAGTCCTGCCCGGGTTTTTGAGTCGATGAACCCTGTCAAATTCGATGTCCTGAGACAACTCCAATTTATCTGTAGCAAGGTCTTTCAACGTGTTTTCACAATCTGCAGGGGTCTCACTTTCCACGCGAGGTAATCCATAGAAAATCAGATTGTTTCTCTTGGATCTCCCCTCGAGATCATCAGTTTTGTTTTCCAAGTCCTTAATTTTCTTCGTCAGGCCCAGGTTTTGCTGCTGCAGATGCTGACTTGCTCCCGGAGATTCCCCAGTTCCCCCTGCATGATAACGTACTCCTCGCGCAGGGCGTGCAGATCTTGCTTCACCTCATCTAGCTTGGCGTCAAACTTCAGCTCCATGGAGTTTAACTTGCACATAACGTCGGCAAGCGAAAGTTCTTTCCGTGGTAAACTGGAGGCTCCGTCTAGGGGATGGCCAGGTCTCTCCATGCTGGGTCTACGACTTGCTGTTCCTCCGCTGGCAGTCGGGTCTGCTCGTGTCTTGGTCTGGGATGGGTTTGGCCCTGGGTTGGTCTCAACGTCTCCACACTGGAGGAGAAAACCTCCCCAGAACAAATACGAGAGGAGCAGGCCTAACATCGCACCGTCTGCTCTGCGCCTCAACTTTATCATGGCGACCGCATAACAAGTTTCTGCCTCGCTCGTTTAAACATAAAACACTGAAATACGAAGCAGAAACTGCCACATATCGCCCTGAAATCCGTACTTCCAGACGGCATAGTTCTTCACGAAGTACTTGACCAAATCTGGAGATGTAGCTCGTTCTTATACCATCAAAATAGACGTATAATCCGGAGAGCATTGGATGTGCGACTTCGCGTACCAAACACCAACTCACATCCCCACAAAGTATTAGTATATAAGCCAGCGTATTTCTTGTCTCACATTTTGTGCTTGACAAAGAGAGAGAGAGAGAGAGAGAGAGAGAGAGAGTTTCATCAGAGGTCACAGGTATATAGATCGATCACGTTACGTTAACCGTACTCCCTCCTTTTTCCAGTGTCTGTAATGAATACCCCTATTATCTAGTTCTTTATACAGAATATGTTTGAGTATCATGTGAACTATATATTACCTTTTTCCGTATACATTTTGATTTAGCCATGCTGTAGCCTTACCTTTTGCACGTGTCTGTACTTTCTCTTACTTAAATTGTGCGGCTTAACCATTTTTGGGGCGTACAGTAGCTATCTGCAGGTGACGTGCATTTGATCTATCACCATTTTTTGGTGTAGTATTTATCTGGCTATTTTATCTGTCTTACCCATTACCCGTTTACACAGCATTTATTCGGCTGTTAAGTACACTTTTGCCTATTATTTATTTCTTTATGCATATTCTATCATGACATGATGCGTACATTTATCCATACCCTGCTCCTTTACATATTTGTATTTGGGTATGATAAGTAGCGCTGCCCGTTTCCTGTTTCTTTGTACAGTTTTTATCTGACTATGATGTATAATTTACCTTCTGCCATTTTCATTTGAAGTATTTGTTTGGCTCTATGTGCTCATCTTCATAATATCTGTTTCTTTATGTACTTCTTTTGTTGTTGTTGCTAAATGCTCACTTTGACTTGTCGCATGATTTTAAACATATTGTATTTACGTGGACATTATATGTACTACTATTACCTTTTCTTTGTGTAGTATTGTTCTGGATACGTGTGTTTGACTTATTACCTCTCTTTATGTAGTATGTATCTGGCGATTCGATGAAATCGTTTGTTTTATTGCTGTCTCAAAATCTGTGCCCCGGCCCTGCCATATCCCCTCCCTCCCTCGCCCCTACCTCCCACCCCCGCAGCATTATTTCCAAGCCACTCATTCCGGTTCCCCAAACGCATCAGCACCCACGTTTGTCTTTAGCAGCACCAACACAACTAGTCAACAGAAGTCAAGTAATGAGTTTTCAGTGAGGGTACCCACCAGAGGAGTGCTTGCACTGCTGTCATCACTACGGTGGGGATGTGTGGAGCCTGTTTTGATTCAACATGCGCAGGTCTCGAATCATCTGCTAAACCCCACGTTGAGACACTAATCAGTGACATCATTTCAATTGTGTCTGTACATACACACACAGACAGACACACACACACAACACCACACACACACACACAACACACACACACACACAAAACACACACAGACACACACTACAACACACACACACACACA
>CM031595.1:119199266-119204266 GCA_018398815.1 Conus ventricosus
TGTGTGTGTGTGTGTGTGTGTGTGTGTGTGGTGTGTTGAACAATTTAGTAGTAGGTAAAACAAGTGCAGGCTAACATATATGTAGATATATAGACAGATCGATAAAGTAAACAGATAAACGATAAACATTATGATGCATATAGAATTTAGCAGGTAAAAATTTCTCGAAGAGCTCGCTCGGGCCTCAACACAGATTAAAAACAAATTGAATGTATGTTTAATATTTAATCTGACAAAATTCAACCTGACAAAAATAGAATTCTGTAGGAAATCTTGTATTCTTGTTTGTTGGTTTGGTTTTACGCATGAGAGCTTTAAATCAAGTTTTACGTTTATGTTGCAGTTTTTCCTTTGGTGCTGTCTGTGATTGTTAATGATCTAAGCGTCATCGTCGTTGTCATTATTATGATGATGATTATGATGTTGATGATTATTATTATTGTTATTATGATGATGATGATTATGATGTTGATTGCTGTTATTATTTATTATTATTATTATTATTATTTTAGCTATTATTCTTATCGTCATCATCAACATCATCATCATCAGTTTTATTATTATCATCATTATCGTTATTATTCATATTGTTATCATCACTTCTATTATTATTATTATTATTACTATCATTATTATGTTTCAACAGTTCTGTTGAAGGGGTAGTGATCTCATTAAGAGTTGTGTATCATTATAAAAGAGTACGGTTTCCGACCTCTGGCGGTCAACGACAACATTCAATGTGTCTGCTCCGCGCATCGAAGATGAAGGCAACTGTTAACAAAAACAGTTTGCTCTCTCTCTCTCTCTCTCTCTCTCTCTCTCTTCTCTCTCCTCTCTCTCTCTCTCTCTGTCTGTGCTTCAAAGAGCCAAGATGAGAAATGAAATGCTACTCTTTGTAAATTGCTTCTTTAGTTTTCCGATTTTTCTATCACATCCTCTTCTTTTCCTTCCTTCATTCCTCCCGCTCTTCTCTCTCTCTCTCTCTCTCCTTTTCTCTCTCTCTCCTCTCTCCTCTCTCTCCTCCCTCCCTCTCTCTCCTCTCTCTCTCTCTTCTCTTCTCCTCTGTTCTTGAGGGTAGTTTTTAAAAAAAGCTATTAGCTTATCCACTTCACCCTCAGTAAAAATATTCCGTATTCCTCTCTCTCTCTCTCTCTCTCTCTCAAGGGATTAATATCTGTGTGGGAGTATGCGATTCGAAGAGTCCTATCAGTTTGGTCACCATTGGTCGATGCTAATCGCGGCGTTCACCCGCTCTACCCTCCATACTGCAAATCCTAAAATCTCTTCACAGGAATGAGAAACCCGATTCATTCTCTCCACCAATCAGTTGGCGCTAGTATTTATAGCGCACTGGGAAATAAAAAACGGTAGTATACAATAAGAGTATTCTTTCCTGGAGTATTCTTTCCTGACCTCAACAACTCATCGGCGAACTACTCTTCTGATCTCGCGTTCGTACAGATAGCGTGTACCTTTCTTGTGTGGGATAAACAAAACAAACAAAAACTTGTATTAAACGTAAAGAAGCTGAAATCAAAGACTAGATCGTATATCCTTTATCTGTCAGTCTTATTTCTATGTCTGTTAATGCATGTAACGTGCCACGCGGTTCGCCGATTTCTTTCAACTTTCTCCCGATCAGTTTCAGTCAGTCACGAAGTTCATGTGTTTACAAGAACCCCCCCTGCAAGCCAATCCAGGGTCGATAACCTAACTAGAACAAATAGCCTTGCCTGTAAACTATTTAGCTCCCTTCCACGCCGAAGAGCGGGGACAGTATGGTTTGTTTCTTTCGAGAGTAAGCTAGCGCTGAATGCAGCTCGACGTTTTCTTTATAGCATTTGTGTACTCCATTCGTGCACCTGTGTCAGGGTACATATGTAAAGAAGGAACATATAGAGTTATAGGCACGATCAGAGGAGAAGAAAGTGGTGTTTAGGAAATGTGAACGGGACAACCCGATGAAAGAACATTCTCTAGTGTAAATATCTAAACCGTTTTTTTTTTGTGTTTAAAAAAAACAAACAAAAAACATTGTATACTATAACCTAGAAAAATGAACCCATGTTCAGTTGGTTGTATTTTGTGTGTTAAAGTGGGGGGGTTTGTGTGTGTGGGGGTTTTGGGGTTTGTTTTGTTTTGTTTTGTGTGTGTGTGTGGGGGGGTGTGTAAACTGACCTCTGGGGGACTGTGTGTGTGTGTGCCCGGTGGGGTGGTATGACAAGGTGAATAGTGTGTAACCTCTCTCTCTCTCTTCCCCTCTCTCTCCCCCTTTTCTTTTTTTAACTCTCTCTTTCCCCCTCCCTTTTTCCCTTTTTGGGGGGGGGGGTTTTTTGTTGTCATTTTTTTGTCATTGTCATTATGTGCAAGTGCGCGCACCCCGTGTGTTTTGTTTTGTTTTGGGGTGTGTGTGTGTGTGGGGTTGTGGGGGGTGTGTGGTGACTTTTTTGTTTTTTTTTTTTGTTCTGAATGAAAGGGAAACTGTCCGGTGTTTAACACTTTTTTTCCCCTCGGCCCCGTTTCAAAAAACTGCCTCCTTTTTCCCACTCTGAAAATTAAACAGAACCTTTCTCTTCTTTTTTCCTCATTTTTTTTGTGACAAAGAGTTATGTTACTCCCCCAAATTGCCAAACAAACCTTCCCCCTAAAATAATGACGAAAAATGTAAAAAGCCCAAAAAAGGGCAAATTCCCCTCCCCTCTCTCTCTCCTCCTCTCCCCTTCCCTCCTTTTCCCCTCCCCTCCCCTCTCCTCTCCCCCTCCCTGTCAGTCCCCACAGACACACAAACACACACCACCACACAAACACACACACACACACCACCCCCACAACAAAAACACAAAACACACAAAACACCACACACACACAAAACAAAAACCCCCCGCGCGCGCGCGCCCCCGACCCCCACAACACCCACCCCAAACAAAACCCAAACACACTCACACACACACACACCACACACACCCACACACACACACACACACAAAACCACACACACAACACCAAAAATTTTTACGCTTCCCCCCCAAAAAAAAAAAAAAAAAAAAAAAGAGAAAAAACAACTTTCTGGGGTCTTCACTTCGGGAAATCGGCTAAAGCTTTTTGGAATTTAACCCCAGTGTTCAGGGACTTTGTTGAATTTTGGGCCTAAAGGGTATCTCCGCCCAGGCAACCAGAAATCACTAAAAAACCTACACCACTCCAAATACACAAGAAATCAAGAGAGGGGAGAGAGAAAAAGAGAGAGAGGAGGGGAGAGAGAAAAGAGGGGAGAGACAGGGGAGAGAGAAAAAGAAGAGAGAGAGAAACAGAGAGAAAACATAAACAAACAGGGGAAAAGGGAGAGACAGAGAGAAAAGCAGACAAAAAAGAGAAGAGGAGAGAGAGAGAGAGAGACAGAAAGAGAAGAGAGAAAAGAGGAATGTATTGGTGCCCTGTGCACGTGTGTTTGGTGTCCGGGGGTTGTCGGGCAGGGGAGAGCTTTGTTTTGAAATGCGGGGCACTACGAAAGCGGGGAACAATAAAGTTCGGGCCGCGGGAACGTGTTTGTGAAACTGGGGTCAGGAAAACTGACTCGGGGGCAATGGGGCCCTCAGGGGGGGGGGGGGGGGGGGGGGGGGGGGGGGGGGGGGGGGGGGGGGGGGGGGGGGGGGGGGGGGGGGGGGGGGGGGGGGGGGGGGGGGGGGGGGGGGGGGGGGGGTAATTTGGAGGGAAGAAGTGGGATTTTAAAAGATGGGGGAGGGAGGGGAGGTAAAGCGAAGAATAAAAAAAGAGGATGGGGTTTAAGAAAAAAAAAGGGGTTAGCTGAGATCCCTGGTGTTGAAGCCACCCCTTTTAGACGAAAAAAAAACTCCACCTAAAGTTTTTTTTTTTTTTTTCCAATGTGCGTGAGGGATGGAGATGAAGGCTTTTGGAAATTAGGAGGGGGGGGGGGTGGGGCAAGTGAAATGTCATTTTTAAATCCCTCTTTTTGTGTGTGTGTGGGGTGTGTGGGGGGTTGTGTGGGGTGCGTGCGTGCGGGCCCGTGGGGGTGGGTGTTTTGTGGGGTGTGTGTGGTGTAAAAACGTTGCAGGCGAGCGGCAAACGCCGTACGCGCGTGGGGTGAGCTATGCAAAAAAATGAAAAACAACGCGGTCGAGCTCCCAAACACAGAGCCAAAGAGTTCACTTGCAGCAAGTCACGAAAAAATCTACAGAACAAGTCCGCCCCCCGACACGGCCCAACAAGCCGCAAAGCCCACTGACCGTCATAAAATCAGACTACAGAGAGAAAAGGGGGGGGGGGGGAAAAAAAAAAAGGGGGGGAAAAAAAAAAAAAAAAAGGGTTAAAAAAAAAAAATTTTTTTTAAAAAAAAAGGAAAAATTTAAAATTTTAAAAAAACCCCGGGGGGGGGTTTTTTTTTCCCCCGGGGGAAAAAAATTTTTTTTAAAAAAAAAACCCTTTAATTTTTAAAAAAAAAAAAATTTTTGAAAAAAATTTTTTTAAAAATTTTTTAAAAAAAAGGGAAAAATTTTTTTAAAAAATTTTTTATTTCCCTTTTTAAAAAAAAAATTTTTTTTTTTTTTAAAAAAAAGGGTTTTTCCTTTCCCAAAAAAAAAAATGGGGAAACAAAATTTTTTAATGGAAAAAAAAGGGGAAAAAAAAATTTAAAAAAAAAATTTAAAAAAAAGGGGGAAAGGGGGAAAAAAAAAAGGGAGAGAGAGAGAGAAAAAGGGGGGAGGAAAAAAGGAAAAAGAAGGAAAAGAGAGAGGGGAAAAAAAAGGGGGGGAAAAAGGGGGAAAAAAGGAAAAAAAAAAAGGGGGGGGGGGGGGAAAAAAAAAAAAAAAAGGGAAAAAAGAAAGGAAAAGGGGGAAAAAAAAAAAAAAAAAAAAACCCCCCCCCCGGGGGGGGTTTTTTTCCGGGGTTTTTTTTAAATTTTTTTTTCCCCTTTTTTTTTTTTTCCTTGGGGCAAAAATTTTTTTTTTTCCAATTTTTTCCCCCCTTTTTTTTTTGGGTTTTTT
>CM031595.1:119211766-119214266 GCA_018398815.1 Conus ventricosus
CTTTTGAAAGTTTTGGACTCTGCACCTCCCCATTTCGACATACACTCACACTGGGTTTCTGAAAAGTCCCTCTCCTTTTTGTGTTTGCGTGAATGTGTCTTGTTTTTGTCTAATTCCCTAAGCAATCTTAGTGGCAGTATATCGCAGTCTCAGCACAACAGTCCACAAGAAGCCATCGATATCAAAAACGTCATGAGCAGGCAACTCACCAGAGAGGACACTGCACTGCTGCCATGTCACCGCAGTGGGTGTTGAATGGAACCTGTGCTAACAGATCGATCTTTAACTGTTAGGACTTGGCTAGGGATTTTAATCTTTGAGGGTTTTTTCACGTGCGCATAGTTCTATACTTAATCAACTTGCCTGCAGCATTGATGTGGCCTGCGTGGTCGGCTCAGCTTCAAACAATTGCCACATCCATTCCCACCCCCATCCCGACCTTCACAACAGCTAAGCTCTGGTTCGTCCTATCGCAGTCCCAGCTCTGCAGTAGAGCCATCAGTATGTAAGACGTCATGCGCAGGCAACCCAGCAGAGAGGACACTGCACTGTGGTAGAATCACTGCAGTGGGTATTGAGAGATGCCTGTTCTGATAGATAGATCTCTGAGTTTCAGGATTTTAATGTTGACATTTTCACGTGCACATAGTTCTATACTTAACTCGCTTGCAGCGTTGACGTGGCCTTCACGGTCAGCTTGGCGTCAAAGAACTGACTTGATAAGCCGCGTGCCTCTGGGTCAGGGCAGGGAGTGATAGAGCGTGTCACGTCTGCTAAAGTGTTTGTCTGACCTCGCTCTGCACGGGACCTCACAGATCCTGATGATCAGCCTGGCAGAGGGGAGACCTCCTCCCCCATCATTTCACTCCGGCAATTTGTCTTACACGTGCTGCAGCTCAGGAGCGTTGTGGCTGTGTGAATAATGGACGTTGTCTAGGCAGGAGAGAAGACCGTAGATCCATGGAACGAATCACGCACTGGTTGGTCGGTCTCTTCACCCTCTCCCTGTTCGTCAGCACCACGTCAGCCCACCTCCTCTCTCCCCTCCTCTCCTCCCAAGCCCTCGCCCCTCACCTTCTCCTCGACACCTACCCCCTTCTCCTCCTCTCTCTCTTCTGCCCACCAACTACGTCCTCCCATGGTCCCCTCGGACGTACTACTTTCTCCTTCCTTTCTTCGTTCCATCTAATTCAGGTTTAACGTCTATGCTCATACACAACACACACACACACGCACGCACGCACGCACGCGCGCGCGCACGCGCACGCGCACGCGCACGCGCGCACGCACGCGCACGCACGCACGCACGCACGCACGCACGCACGCACCCGCACACACACACACACACACACACACCAAAGGTTAAAAGACTGAGTGAGGGAGGAGGGTTGAGGATGTAGACGGACGAGAGAGATAAGGATTCTGAGTGGGCGTCCTCCCCCCCCCCCCCCCCCCCTCCCCCCCCCCGCCCTCCTCTTCAGCATGCAAAGCATGCATGTTCACAATGTGAAGGACCATTACAGGCCTGCCCCCCCCCCCCCCTCCCCGCCTCCTCTTCACATGCAAAGCATGCATGTTCACAATGTGAAGGACCATTACAGGCCTGCCCCCCCCCCCCCCCCCCGCCCTCCTCTTCAGCATGCAAAGCATGCATGTTCACAATGTGAAGGACCATTACAGGCCTGCCCCCCCCCCCCCCCCTCTTCAGCATGCAAAGCATGCATTTTCACAATGTGAAGGACCATTACAGGCCTGCCCACCCCCCCCCCCCCCCTCTCCGCTGGGGAGTATTCTCGTCTCTCCCTCCCCCTCCTCCCCCCATGGGATTTCTTGGAACTCCTCCCCTTATCCCACAGTCTAGTACTATTGAAGCTCGATTCTGTCAATCGCAGGAGATGTGTTAGATGGGGAGGGTGGGTGAGGATGGGGAGTGTGTGTGTGTGGGGGTGGGGAGGCAGTGGACTGGTATTAGGGGGTGGAGGGAGGTATGGGGACAGAGAAGGAAGCTAATTATGGAAACGCGGTAGAAACATTGTTGTAGCAATGTGCCAAATGTCCATAGACACGAGTAATGTCATAAACATTTTGTTATGCATCGCTTGTGGTTGACAGTTCTGTCACTGTGTGTGTGTGTGTGTGTGTGTGTGTGTGTGTGTGTGTGTGTGTGTGTGTGTGTTCAAGTGCTTTGTATTGAGAAACTTCGCAGTCTGAGTCATTGTCCCTAACAAATATTAAATCCCGGTGTTTCCTTCTTCAGCACCAATAGATGGACGTTTTGAAATCTCTCTCTCTCTCTCTCTCTCTCTCTCTCTCTCTCCCCTCTCTCTCTCTCTCTCTCTCTCTCTCTCCGGGCGGCTAAGCTATGAACAACATGGTTTGGAGGGACGTTTTCTTAAGTAGGCAGTCTACAATCGCCAGTTTCAACACGCACACCCACCCACCCACCCACCCACCCACACACACACTCACACTCACACACACACACACCGCGCGCGCGCGC
>CM031595.1:119224266-119229266 GCA_018398815.1 Conus ventricosus
TTTCTGTCTTTCCCTTTCCCTGTCTTCTTTTTCTCTCTTTCTCTCTTTCTTTGTCTGTTCTCTCTCTTTTCTTCTCTTTCCCTCCCCCCCCTCCCTCTCTCTCTCTTTTCCCTTCCCCTCTCTCTCCTCTCTCTCTCTTCTTTCCCTCTTTTTCCCCCTGTTTCTCCCCCTGTTGCCGTCTTTTTTTTCTTCTTCTCCCTCTGTCTCTTTTTCTTTTCTTTTGTTTTTCGCCTTTTTCTCCTTTCTTTCACCCCCCCTCCGTTATCTCCCCTCCCCCCCCCCACCTTCCCTTTTTTTTTTTTCTGTTTGTCTGTTGTGGTTGTTTTTTTTTTTTTTTTTTTTTTCCTTTCTACCCCTCCTCCCCCTTTTTCTTTTCTGCCATAGGTGTCTGTCTCCCCTCTGGACCCCTCCTCCCCATTTTCCCTGCTCCTTTTATTTTTACTTTTATTTTTCTTCTTCAAATTCTACCAACTGCTGCGGTTCGGAAAATGTTTTAAAAAAAACCTGGGTTTTTTTGTAAACAAAAACCTTTTACTCGTTTTCTTTCCCCAACAATCCGGGGTTAGGCTCAGAATCCCCCCCCCCCCCGTGTTGTGTGTGGTGTGTGTGTGTGTGTGTTTTGTGGGGGGGGGGGGTGGGTGGTGGGGGGGGTGGGTGGCCAAACGACATACCATTTCCCCAGAAAGCCAGGGGTTCTTTTGTGATCCCCCTAGCATCCCTTCATTATTTTCTACATTATCAAAAACACATAAAAACTATAAAACCTTTTGGGGTCTTTGTTTTGCTGTTGTGGTTGAAAGTGTGTTTTGAAACCGTGGGATGTTCCCCTTTTTTGGGTGCTCGGTGGGGGTGGTGGGGGGGGGCGGCGGGGGGTGGGGTGGGGGGGTTTTTAGAGGAGAGAGGGGAGAGAGAGAAAGAAGGGAGAAGGAGAGAGGAGGAAAAGAAGGAGGGGGAAAATTTTTAGACCGACAGACGGACCCAAAAACCACGGGAAAAGGGGGCAGAACAAACAAACAACAAAAAACCACCAACAAAAACAAACAAAAAAAAACAAAAAAACCTCACACACAAAAAAAACGAGGAGAGAGAAGAGAGAGGGGGAAAAGGGGGAGGGAGGAGGAAGAGGAGAGAGGAGAGGAGAAAAAGGAGGGAGAAACAGACGACAGAAAACCAGAAAAGAAGAACTCGACGACGAGAGAGAGGAGAAGACCCCAAAACAACCAAACCCCCAAAACCACCCCAAACACCAACACCACCCAAAAAACAAACCCAGAGGAGGGGAGGAAGGAGGAGGGGGAGATGGAGAGGAGGGAGAGGAGGGAGAGAGAGAGAGAGAGTCAAAGCAGAACAACCGCCCCGAAAATCAATTGCAAAACCCCCATTCAAAGCAGCCCCATCTTAAAGGGGCACTTTAAAGAGATAAAGACCTTGTATTGTCCCCCCTTTTAGTTTAGATGGCGCTCCCCAGCCGGCGAAAAAAAAGGAAAAATGGCTGTTGAGCATTTGTGGCTGATGGAAAAAACCCTTTTCTTCCCGTCTGATGTTTTCAAAGCGTCTTACCACTCTGTTTCGGACCTTTTTCTTTTCAAATTTAATTTCGGGTTCGGGCCCTGATCCACCCTCCCCCGCCCTTTTTGTTTTAACAAAACTTTGGCTCTCCATTCCGATTTTAAAAAGTCCCGCAACAAAGTTGTTTCATCCGGTAGTTTGGATTTTGGGGGGTTACCTCTTCAAGGTTGCAAAATCACGTCTTCGGGAAAAAAAAAAAAAAAGGTGTTTTTTTTTTTTCTTAAAAGCGTGTTTCTTTGGTGGGTATTGACCACCTTTTGTTTTTTTTTAGTATTTTGGAGTCTTTTCCCATCAGTTCACCCTAATTTTTGCCCGAGACAAAAAGCACAGAGTTATGACGGGTGAAGAGGAAGGAGCCTAATTTTGCATTTTTGCTGCTTATGTTTTCGATTTTGGCCAAAAAGTCATTCGTTGTTTTTCGATGTGGAAAAAAAGCATAAAACCCAAACGACAAAAATTGTTGCTAAAAACGTCATTTCTATTTTTAAGAAGTGCCCTGCCCTATCATTCCACCCTCTTTTGAGCTAAATAGTAAGTTTTTCCAAAATGACGTTTGTAGACTATGTGCCCCGGAAAAAAAAAAAAAAAAAAAAACCCCAGATGCAACCTTTGGGAGCGCAAAAAAAACACCCCCGAGAAAGTCTTCAAAGACATGGCTGCTGACCAATATGCTTTTACCATTGTGATAAAAGGCGCTTTTAAATGCCGCAGAGCATTCGCTGTCTTTACTAATTTTAACATTGAGGAAAATTTTGAGTAAATGTTTTAGAAACAAAGAACTTTTCGGAGATTTTATTTAAGACCTACAAAAAAAAAACCCATACAGTGGTGATGTTTTTTTTTGTTTGTTTTTAGGAAACACCACAACAAAGGGAGAGAGAAAAGGAGAGAGAGAGAGAGGAAAAAGGGAGAGGGAAAAGGAAGGGGAGGGGGGAAAAGGGGGTAGAGAGGAGAGAGAGAAAGAGAGAGAGAGGGGGAAAAGGGGAAGGGGGGGAGAGGAGGGGAGAGAAAAAATGAGAGAAAAAAAGAAGGGAGGGTGGGGGAAGGAGAGGAGAGGAAAAGACTGCGAAAAAAAAAAAAGAAAGGGAATTAAAACACTGGGAGACTTTTAGGGATGCCAAAAAGAAAAAAAAAAAAATTTACCCCAAAAACCCCCACCCCCCCCCTCCCACGCCAAAATCCTCTACAGGCCCCAAACCCAAACACAAACCACATTTAACACCACACAAAGCACAAAAAAAGATAAAAAACAAAACCCCAACACAAAATACCAAAATTTAAACCACATCAAACAAAAACAAAGGAAAAAAACCACCCATTTCAACAACTTCAAAAACCCCCAAAACCCAAAACACAAAACCCCGGAAACCTGAACACACCTTTTTCATTAATCCGTGTTATTCCACGGAAACCCTTTTTCTCTGGGTAGTTTGCGGAATTAAACCACATCCAGTCTGTCGTTTCTCGTTTTTATGTCCCCCAGCCGCTTCTTTCAAGCAATTATTTTGGGTTTTACTTCTTTTTCTACTTTACAGATAAAACCTTTAAACCCCTAAAACTTATTAAAACTAAAATATTATTGCCTTTAACCTTTCACTAAAACTTTTGAGAAACGAGAAAGGAAAAAAAGGGGGAACAAAGGAAGGGGGAGGGGGGGGGGGGGGGGGGTAGCCAGATGCGCGACTTTTTTCCTGTAACATGATGGAGCGGGGAGAAATGGCGGGGGGGGGGGGGGGGGGGGGGGGGGGGGGGGGTTTTTTTCGTTTCCTTTTTTCCCGCGGGTTTGTTCACCATTTGGTCCGCCCCTTTACCATTGATTTGCCGGGGGGCGGACGCGGCGGCGGCGGCGGCCCCGGGAGCTCCCCCCCAGCCCGTTGGTCTTTGAAGGGTCCCCCCTCCCCCCCCCCCCCCCCCCCCCCCCCCCCCCTTGGAAAAACCATGACGTCCCGTGGATTTTCATCCTGGAAAAAAAACAAAAATGTGTGTGAGGCTGGGTGATGTTGCCTAGGGCGTCGGCACGCCGTTGGAAGGATTTTTTTCCCTGAGCATGTTTGGGTTTTTTTCTTGGAAAAAGGATTGGTGGGATTATTGGTTGGGAAATCATCTGGAAGATTTACCTTTTTTTTTCCAACAAGAAGGGTTGGTTGGTGATTGTATTGGCGGAGGTGTCTGGAAGTTTTGTCCCCGAAAAGACCAAACGGATTTTTGGGGTGAGGAGGGGGTTTCTCGGAATTTGTTTTTGTTTTTTTTGTTTTCAAAAAAATAAACAAAACAGATTGATATTTGGTTTATGAGGGTAATACACAGCAACCTTGTGCCCGCGTGTGTTGTGTGGTGTGTGTGTGTGTGGGTTGTGTGTGGTGTGTTTGTTTTGTTTTGTGTGTGTGCGTGTGCGTGTGCGTGTGTGGGGTGTGTTTTTGGTGTATTTTTTGTGTGTGTGTGTGTGGTGTGTTGTGGTGGTGTGTGTGGTGAGTGTTGTGTGTTGTTGTGTGTTGTGTGTGTGTGTGTGTGTTGCACGTGCGCTTGTGTGTATATTTTGTGCCACTGCGTGTGTTTTGACTGGGGTCGACGATGTACCGATATCGTTTTTTCTTTGTGTGTGTGTGTGTGTGTTGTGTGTGTGGTGTGTGTGTTGTGGTGTTGTGTGGGGGTGGTTGTGTGGGGTGTGTGTGGTGTGTGGTGTGTGTGCGTGCGTGCGTGGGGGTGCGTGCGTGCGTGCTGCGTGCGTTCGTTGTGCGTGCCCCTTGGGGGGGGCGGGGTGCGTGCTCTCTTCCCCCGCCCCTGCCCCTTCCTCTCTCCCTCCCTCCCCTCCCCTTATTCTATTTCATCATCGTGGTGACGCCTTTACATGGCCCTTTTCGGGCGGGGGGCTTTAAGCAAAACCTTCTTACCTTTTCTATTTTTGCGGTCTGTTGCATCAGTCGTGTCTCTGTCTCTTGTGTCCTGGTTCTTTGTCTCTGTCTGGGTGTCTCTGTTGTCTGTCGTTTCTGTCTTCTCCCGTCTGTCTGTTGCTGTCTCTCTCTCACCCCCTTCTCTCTCTCTCTCTCCGTCTTCTCTCTCTCTCTTCTCTCTCTCTCTCTCTTCTCCTCTCCTCTCTCTCTGACACGCATGCATGAGCGCGCACCCCTAACACCACCAGACAGAACACCAAAAAAACACAAAACACAACACCAAACCAAACAAACCACACCCCCCCACCACACACACACACACACCACACACACACGCGCGCGCGCGCGCGCCGCACCGCACCAGCAGCCGCACGCACGCACGCACGCACAGACGCACGCACACACAATCGCACGCACGCACGCACGCACGCAGCACCGACACGAAACACAATCGTCGACTTTAGTCAAGACAGCAAAACCCCTTTCAGTCAGAGTGGGAAAAATACCACAGCAATTAGCGGGGCCGGGTCACGCTTGGGT
>CM031595.1:119234266-119236766 GCA_018398815.1 Conus ventricosus
ACAAAGAAACGTCCCCTCTTCCTGCCCCCCACTCCCACCATTCATGTCCTGCCCACAGACCTGCCACCAACTCCCACCATTCATGTCTGACCACAGCCACTGCTCCCCATTGCCACACATTCATGTCCTGCACAGACCCTGCCACCCCACTCCACCATTCAGTCTGCCACAGAACTGCATAATGCCCCCACATCCACCATTCATGTCTGCCGAAAGTACCCTGTCCCCCACTCCCACATTATGTCCTCCTACAGACCTGCCCCAGTCCACCATTCATGTCTAACCCAAGGACCCTTTTGCCGCCATTCCACCATTCATGTCCTGCCCACTAGTACCTGGCAACGCAAATGGCTCAACGACTCTTGAAATATCGTCCAATCTGTATTTTTTTATTGACTCTACAGGATGTAATGACAACTGTAAAACACCAAAGTTACGAGTATGTCATAATAATCTCACATCAATTGATCATGACATAGAAAGTAAAGTCAGTCCTTCATATATCTAATACTATAGCACGAGGTCATGCTCATTTACCGAGTTATACACCTTTGGTGGTTTTTAAATATCACTGAATCATATGTGTACATTTTTCGTATTCATATTCGTCACATCAAGTACTACGTTCTCGTTTATGTCCAGGTACTGTATAGGCTTTTATACATAACATGCTATTTAGAGAAAGGAGGGGAGAAGGAGAACAAAAAGGAGGGAGGAGGGGGAGGGGGGCTTAGATTGACTGCAATGACATTTTCAGTCTCCATGTTTGGAGCGGATGGGGAGGGTGGGGGTGGGGATTGGGGAGGTTTGTGTTGAGGGTGTGTGTGGGGATTGGGGAGGTTTGTGTTTGAGGGTGTGTGTGGGGATTGGGAGGTTTGTGTTGGGGGGGGGGGGGTGTTGGGAAGGTTTGTGTTGAGGGTGTGTGTGGGGGATTGGGGAGGTTTGTGTTGGGGGGGGGGGGGTGTTGGGAAGGTTTGTGTTGAGGGGTGGGGGTGGGGATTGGGAAGGTTTGTGTTGAGGGTGAGGGTGGGATTGGGGAGGTTTGTGTTGGGGTGTGTGTGGGGATTGGGAGGTTTGTGTGGGGGGGGGGGGTGTTGGGAAGGTTTGTGTTGAGGGTGGGGGTGGGGATTGGGAGGTTTGTGTTGAGGGTGTGTGTGGGGATTGGGGAGGTTTGTGTTGAGGGTGTGTGTGGGGATTGGGGAGGTTTCTGTTGGGGGGTGGGTGTTGGGAAGGTTTGTGTTGAGGGTGGGGGTGGGGATTGGGAGGTTTGTGTTGGGGGGGGGGGTGTTGGGAAGGTTTGTGTTGAGGGTGAGGGTGGGGTTTGGGGGAGGTTTGGGGTTGAGGGTGTTGGTGTGTGGGGATTGGGGAGGTTTGTGTTGGGGGGGGGGGGGGGTTGGGAAGGTTTGTGTTGAGGGTGGGGGTGGGGATTGGGGAGGTTTGTTTTGGGGGGGGGGGGGTGTTAATGTTGGAAAGGTTTGTGTTGAGGGTGTGTGTGGGGGATTGGGGAGGTTTGTGTTGGGGGTGTTGGGGGGGTGTTGGGAAGGTTTGTGTTGAGGGTGGGGGTGGGGATTGGGGGGGTTTGTGTTGGGGGGGGGGGTGTTGGAAAGGTTTGTGTTGGGGTGTGTGTGGGGATTGGGGGGTTTGTGGGGGGGGGGGTGTTGGGAAGGTTTGTGTTGGGGTGGGGGTGGGATTGGGGGGGTTTGTGTTGAGGGTGTGTGTGGGGGATTGGGGAGGTTTTGTTGGGGGGGGGGGGGTGTTGGGAAGTTTGTGTTGAGGGTGGGGGTGGGGATTGGGGAGGTTTGATTTTGAGGGTGGGGGTGGGATTTTGTCTGTTTACTCTTTGTCCAGACATTTTGACTTGTGTTCACCATTCTGACACCGTACTCTCACCATTGATTTGACAGGAGGCGGACAGCGGCAGCGGCAGCATCCCCTGTCAGCCTGTTGTGTCTTTGAAGACTCCCCCCCCCCCCCCCTGAGAATGCCAAGACGTTCCACGTGGATATTACATCCACAAGAAAGAAAACAAAAATGTGTGTGAGGCTGGGCTGATGTTGCCATAGTGACAGTCGGCACGCCGTCTGGAAGGATTTTTCCCTGAGCATGTTTGTTTTGTCTTGGACATGAATGGATTGGTGGCATTATTGGGTGAATGCGTGCTGGAAGTCCTTTTAATTTCAAACAAGAAGGGTTGGCAGGTGGTAGTGTTGGCTGAAGAAGGTGTTCTGGAATGTTGTTTGTCCGAAACTGACCATGAACGGGTTGTTGGCACTAATGAAGGGTGGTTCTCTGGATTTTTGTTTTTGTTTGTTTGAAAACAATAAAACAGGAACAATATTGATATTGGTTGATGAGGATAATACGACAGTCAACCTTGTGCCTGTGTGTGTGTGTGTGTGTGTGTGTGTGTGTGTGTGTGTTGTGTGTGTGTGTGTGCGTGTGTGTGCGTGTGCGTGCGCGCGCGCGCTGCCGCGCGCGCGCGTGTGTGTGTGTGTGTGTG
>CM031595.1:119241766-119246766 GCA_018398815.1 Conus ventricosus
TGCGTGCGTGCGTGGTGTGTGTGTGTTGGTGTGGTGTGTGTGGTGTTTTGTATTTTTAAACAGGATATTACAGCATCGTCCTCCCCCTTTGTTTTCCCCTAACGACCCCCGCCTTCTCTCTCTTTTTCTTTGTCTCTCTCTCCTCTCTCTCTCTCTCTCTCTCTCTCTCTTCTAAACAGACACACAAACCCCCCCCCCCCGCCTCTCTAGTTGCAAAAACTCCACAAGCAACAAAAAACTGAGTCAAACAGAAAAACGATATAGGGTACTACAACGTTTAAAACAGCCTTCCCCCTGCCCGTTACAACACCATCCTCTCCTCCTGCAGATAGCAAAAAGGGTTGCGGGTTTCCATGTTTTTTCTGAACTGAAACCTAAAACAACATTTGTAGATTGTTCAACTGACTGGAAAGACAGGTTGGGCTAACGAAACTATCGTACTGTTACTGTAATAAAAAACAGTTCCCATATCAGAGAGGAGAGAGAGAAGAGAAAAGGAGAGAGAGAGAGAGAGAGAGAGAGAGAGAGAGAGAGAGAGAGAACAGACAGACAGACAGACGAAGAAGACAAAACAGATAAAGACAGACAGGGAAGCAAACACACAGACAGAAGAAGACGGGACGACAGGGGAACGACAAAGAGAGCGAGAGGACAGAAGAAGATGAAGAAGAAAGGGGGGGGACAAGAGAAAAGAAAAAAGGGAAGAAAAGGGAAGAAGCCAACAACAAAAACAAAAAAACAAAAAAACAACAACAGCAACAGCAAACCGCACACAAAAAAAAAAATTTTGGTGTGAGCTTTCCCTTTGGGAAAGCGCTGGTATTGGGGGTACTCCTTTTATCTGAATGTGGAGATTTTTTCGAATTTAAAGCTGTAGTATGTTCTAAATTGCGGTTGTTTTTAGTTTTCGTTGGGCTTTTGTCGTTGATAGCTTTGATGTCTTTGTCTTTGTTTTGTGACAGTTTTGTTTGTGTCTGTTTTCTGTCTTCTTCTGTTGTCTGTCTGTCGTCTGTCGTTGCCCTGTCTTTTTTTCTTTTTTCTTTTTTTTCCCTTTCCTTTTTTTTTTCTTTCTTTTTTTCTTTCTTTTTTTTTTTTTCCCTTTCTTTCTTTCTCTCTTTCTTTCTTTCTCTCTTTCTTTCTTTCTTTTCTTTTTTTTTTTTTCTTTCTTTTTTTTTCTTTTTTCTTTTCTCGTTTGCTTTTTTTCTGTCCGTAATTTTTTCCTCCCCCTTCCCTCACTTGGGCCCCCCCCGCCCAACCCCCCTCCCTGTATGTCTTTCTGTCTGTAGATGTTTTTTTGATTTGTTTTGTACCCTGTGTTCCCATTCTTCCCCTCTTTCTTTACCCCCCGCATCTTTCTTGTTCTCTTTTCCTTGTCTTTTTCTCTTCCACCTGTTTTATTCCCTTTTTTTTTGTTTTCGATAAAATTTCTTTTTTTTTTGCTTGTTCTTTTCTTCTTTTTCTTGTTCTTATTTCCTTGTTGTTCATTTTTTGCTGTTTTTGTTGTTGTTGTTTTGTGTTGTTGTTGTTCTTCTTCTTTTCTTCTTTTCTTCTTTTTCTTCTTTTTCTTCTTTCTTCTTTTCTTCAACCACCACCTTTCTCCTCCTCCTCCTTCCTCCCCCCCCCCTCCTCCCCCACCTTTTCGTCTTTTCTCTTTTTTCTTTTCGTTTTTCTTTTTTCTCTTCTTTTTTCTTCTTCTCTTCTTTTTTTCTTCTTCTTTTTTCTTCTTTTTTTGACCCCACACCCCTCCTCCTTTTTTTCTTTTCCCTCCTTCTTTTTTTTTTTTTGTTTTTTTTAAACGCTTCATTTGATCTTCGTCTTTGTGTTTTTCCCTTTTTTTCTTTTTCTTCCCTTTTTCTCCTTCTTGTTCCCCCTGTTCTTTTAGTTTTCTTGTCGTTGTTTTTTTATTGTTGTTGTTTTTGTTGTTTTTTTTTGTTGTTGTTGTTCTTCTTCTTTTCTTCTTTTCTTTTTTTTTTTTTCTTTTCTTTTTCTTCTTCTTCTTTTCTTCTTTTTTTTTCTTTGGCCTTTTTTTTCCCTTTTTTTTTTCTTTCTTTTTTTTTTTTTGCTTGTTTTTTTTTTTTGTTTGTTTTTTCTTTCTTTCTTTTTCTTTCTTTCTTTCTTTCTTTTTTTTTTCTTGTTCTTTTTCTTTTGGGCGTGAGTAAGAACGCTTCACAAAAACGGATGTTTATCGTTATGTTTGCAATGTTTCAAGTTAAGGGAAATTTTTGGGGGGAAGAAAGGCTTCGTCTCTTTTCCCTTTTAAATGACAAAAAGTATGCTAAATTGGTTTACTCCTCTCCCCCCTCTCTCTCTCTCTCTCTCTCTCTCTCTCTCCTCTCTTTTCCTCTCTTCTCTCTCCTCTTTTCTTTTTTGTGTCTGCCTGTCCTGTCTTCTGGGCTTGTCTCTGTCTCTGTCTCTCTGTCTCTGTCTCTGTCTCTCTCCCTCTTCTCCTTTTCTCTCTCTCCCCCCCCCCCCCCCCCTTGTTTTTGTTTTCCCCTTCCCTTTTTTTTCTCTTTTTTTTGGGGGTTTTGGTTTTTTTCTTTCTTCCTTCCTTTGGTTTTTTCTTTGGCCGTTTTCGCCCCACTTTTTCCCCTTCTCTTTTTCTTTTTCCTTTTTCCCCTTCCTTTTTCCCCTCTCCCCTCTCCCTTTTTTCCTCTTTTCTTCCTCCCCCCCCCCCCCCCCCCCTAGTTTTGACGTAAAAACCCCCAAAAAGGCCCCTTGGGGGAAAGGGGGGGGAAAAAGGGGGAAGGAAAAACAACCCCGGCCCCAAAAGGGGGAAAAGAATACAAAAAAAAGAAAAGGGGAAGGGAAAAAAAAAAACAAACAACCCCCCGGGCCCCCTTTCTCCTTTTTTCTCTCCCCTATTTCTTCTTCTCCCCCCCTTTCCTTGGGGGCCCCTTTTGTCCCCAAACCCGGTTTTATTAACACCCCCTTCCCCCCCTCCCCCCCCCCCCATACCCCCAACCTTCCAAAGGAGGGGAAAAGGGCTTTTTTTTGCCCCCCACCGCTCCCCCCCCCCCAAAAATCCCCATTTACCAAAAAGGGTTAAGGTTTGGAAAAGGGAAAAGGGAAAAAAGGCTAACAACGAACCCCGCCCCCCAAAAACCCCAAAACAAAAAAACCCAAAACAAAGACGATACTCCGGGCGCAAGCCAGAACACTCCATCGTAAACACAACACACCAACCCCCCATTTACACACCACACACCACACAAAAACAACACACAAAAAAAACACACACCCCACACACCACACCCCACACGCACGCACGCACGCAGACACGCAAACACAATACGCCCACGCACGCACGCAACAGGAAAAAAACCCCATCACAACACACAAAAACACACCACAACACACACACCCCAAAAAGGGGAAGCAAAACAGTGATTTTTACCGAGGGGGGATTGCCCCCTTGCAAGGGGAAAGGGTCAGGTGCTATCAAAAATGCATGGAACGGCGAGACAACCTAACTAAATGTTTTGTGACTGGGGGGCCATGCCACGAAGGGTAAAAGGTCAGGGGTGTCCCCCAAAAAAACAACACGGTCAAAAGAGGTCAGTAGCGTGTACGTCTAAATCTATTCCCGACAGACCCCCCCCCCAAACCCCCCCCCTCGCAAAAAAAAAAGAGAGAAAAAAAGAAAGAAAAAAAAAAAGGGGGAAAAGAAAAAACAAAAGGAAAGAAGAAGGAAGAGAAGGGGAAAGGGGAAGAAAAAAAAGGGGGAAAAAAAAGAAGAAGAAGAGGAAGGGAAAGGGGAAAAAGAAAGAAGAGGAGGAGGGGAAGAAAAAGAAGAAAAAAGAAAAGAAGAAGAAGAAGAGGAAGAAAGGGGGAGTGAGAGAAAAAGGGGAAAGAAGAAAAAAGAAGGGAAAAAGAAGAAGAAGAAGAAGAGAAGAAGAGAAAAAAGAAGGAAAAGAAAAGAAGAAGGGAAAAAGTAGAAAAAGTAGAGGAAAAGAAGAAGGAAAAGAAGAAGAAGAACAACAACAAAAACAAAAAAAAAACACAACACAAACAAAAACAACACAACAAAAAACAAAAACAAAAAACAAAAAAACAAAACCCCAAAAACAAAAAACAACAACAAAACAAAACAAAAACAAAACACAACAACAGCAACAAAAACAACACAGCAACACAACCAACACAAACAACACAACACAAACAAAAAACAAAACCAAAACAGCAACAACACACACAAAACACAACACCACAACACAACAAACAAACAAAAAACACAACACAAAAACAACAAAACACAACAACAACAACACCACAACAAAGAAGTAGTGGACGTGAGATTGGCCACCGGAGACGTTGGAAAGAGAGGGAGAGGATAGAGGGTGGGGGAAAGCAAACAACAACAGGGTCACAGTCAACCAACAACAAAACAGGGGTCACAGTCAACCAACACAAACAGGGTCACAGTCAACAACAACAAAACAGGGGTCACAGTCAACCAACAACAAAACAGGGTCACAGTCAACCAACAACAAAACAGGGGTCACAGTCAACCAACAACAAAACAGGTCACAGTCACAACAACAAACAGGTCACAGTAACCAACAACAAAACAGGGTCACAGTCAACCAACAACAAAAAGGGGTCACAGTCAACCAACAACAAACAGGGGTCACAGTCAACCACAACAAAAGGGGTCACAGTCAACCAACAACAACAGGGGTCACAGTCAACCAACAGAAAATATGACCTCCGTCCACACCTCAACCTCAAAACACTCTGTCATCAACTCGATCCTTCTCTCTTCACCTCCCCCCACCTCCCCCCCCACCCCACCTTCCCCCTCACGTTCGGTACAGTGCGGGTCCAGTACAACCGCTAGCAGAAGGATCGTGCGCTCTTCGTAGGTCATCCTTGTGGGGCCTTTCTCGTCAAAACTAGGAAAAACAACTTCTGTAGGTTTGTTGCAAGCATAAGTCCAGTCAAACTGACTGGCCACGTCATTAACTTCGGAAACAACAGTGTCAGAACCTTCCGTCAGAAGT
>CM031595.1:119251766-119256766 GCA_018398815.1 Conus ventricosus
CTGGACATGCGGATGTATGCAAAGCACTGTGAACCACATCAGCAGTTCAATGGACTGCTTGGCGGAAACATGAAGAGGCAACTGCAGGAGGGGAACCAGGACACAGTAGCTCTTACGAAAGTGATTGACATCTGAGGGCCGAGAACAACCAGCTTAAGGAGATGTTGATTGGATATACCCCCCCCGGCCCCCCTGTAAACAGCTAGAACAGAAAACAGCAACTCTATTAAACGAGCAAGGCACTGTTTTGACACATCAAAACAGTCCTGAGTTGAAGAAGTGGAAAAACTTTGAGGCCCACTCCAAAAGCAACAACGTCGTGCTTCAATGTCTACGAGAGCTCTCATGAAGACAACCCCTTTGACATGTTGCGTAAAAGTCCCGTCAGCTTATGAATAGGTTTTATACAGCAAAACCATGACTGTATGCTGACATAGAGTGTGCCTACCGACTTGGCCAGAGGCAACACAATCAAACCGTCACGTGTCGGATGGTACGTCACCACACTTTCCCGACAAAAAATCATGCTTTGGAAGACAAGGATAAAAGAAAAACAGATGGCAGATGAACTTGGTGTCCGTATTGCCTCTGGAACTAACCAACCGACAAACAGAGCATTACAGCAACATATGACAGTATGGGAGACATGCATATTCCCACAATGGACGTCTGCAGATTCTGAAGTCGTCGTCTTGGTGGACCAAGCATCAAAGATCGGCCACAGCACCAAGCCCGGCGTCCACTCGCAGGATAAATGCCAGAGAAAGACACTATGCTGAGCGGACATCATCGAACGATGTTCTGACCTTCGTCTTCTCCACCCCCACCTCGGACATGGCAGAAAGTATATCCGTCACTTTCAAAGCAACACCTCGCTAGTCATGAAAAGCTGATACAGCCTGCAGGAACTCTGGAACAGTCTGTGATGATGGTATTGTTGGGGAGGGAAGCAGCTCCGAAGGCAATCTGACTGGACATGATCATGTGATGAAATTCTGTCCACATCCGTGAGCAATTTGAGGTTACGGCTCTTTCCTGACTGACGTCAAGATTCCGACCGGCCACCCCGCTCGTGAATCAACCTGTCCGTCCAATGCGAGTGAACGATGCAGTCCCCCAGCTTCATTAGGACGGGCACCAGTCAAGATGTTTTCAGGCTTCCTGACTCATGAACTGTCCCTTCTTGTCCCGGTCGCATCTTGCATTCTCCGGATCCTGACCATCCCGCTGACATCAGGCCCTGTTCGATGCCGGAAAGGTCAGACTATTTGAAATCAGAGATTCACTTTGGAAGGAGAAACCTTTGTGACCAAAACAAGTGAAGTCTGGCTCCCACAGAGCGTGTAAACAATAACAATGACCACAGTCAGGATAATCCATCCAGTTAAACACTGAGTGAATCACACAGTCAGAGTCCTTCCTTGCCTTGAGAATGAACTCAAACAAACCGCCAGTTGTTGGCCCTCAAACACGACAGCAGGTTAAATGCAGACAAACACATACTACAGAATCTTTTAGAAGCACTCTAGAAATTAAGATGTTAATTGTAATGTCAACAGCTAGGGAAGGGCCGTGCCCTTGTTCTTAAATAATGCCAAAATTATATGTCCTGCGTCAACATACAATATAGAAGGACGGACTTTCCTGTATGAGCCAAAGCATTAGGTCATACCTGCGTATGTTTTGATTTTGTCTTCCTTTCTGAAATTTGCTCATGCAAAATTTCCTGATTTTCTTTTACAGATTATACGTCTTGTATTTCAACTCCAGTCAGACTGACAAGCTCTGTCTACTGCAAGGCTATCTGGAGTGTTGCAATGCTTGTAGAAAAACGATTGAAAAAAATAGCTTGGTATCTTTGATCATGTGGAGTTTGGACAACTGTATCGTACTTAAGTTGTGTAAGAACATACAGGTTTAAAGACCGACTAGTATTTTGCATTGGTTTGTATTTGCCTCCATCTCAGAGTACGTATTATAATGAAACTGATTTTTACAATGGCATGTCCTTGCTTGAACAATGTTTGTTTGATACTTTGAATTTACTGGTGAGATCTTAACTGTTTTGATATGTGGTGACTTACAACGCAAGAAAACAGGTGGAAAAAAAGCGAGGTTGTTCTGCTTTTCAGACATCGACCTGACATTTCTTTTGACGGATTCTGTCCATATACGGTCATCTAAAGATTCATTGTTATCCAGTTCGGAAATTTTTACTGGATGTTTGTGATCTGTTTAATTTAGTAATTTTGAATGGTTTGTTATTCTGGTGATGAGAGGGACTTTATTAATAGCTCACAATGGAGCAAGCTCATTGACTATTTCATTCTGTCTAGATGTATCCTGGACTTGGGACTAAGCATTTATGTTTCTCCTAGAGTGGATCAAAACATATGCCTATTGAGTTGTAACTTAAATTATGTCCACCAAATGAAAACTGCTCCGAGATCTAACAGACAAACATTAGTAAAAGACTTTGGAATGCTGAGTAAAAGTTTCGAGTTAAATCTAAGTTTTATCAGAAGAAGTAATGTCATGATGGCAAGCGCATGGGCTTGATTGACATCGATATCAATGTGCCTGATAAAATTTAATGAAGCTATGCATTATGCAGGCTCAGTTATGAAAAAAAACAGATCACGTTGGGCGACATAAAATAATAAAGCATGGTTTTGATGGTTGAAGCTGGATCAAACGTCGTTTTCTGAGACAAACTCTACGGAAGTTCCAACAACATCTCAAAAGTCGCCAGGAAAAGGCTGGGAGACAGATTAAATATATAATTAAAAAGGAAAGAATATAAGCATGTTTGGCTGAGAAAAAGAGAAAACACAATGAAAATGTTCTTAACGAACTCACTCAAGTTCTAATGATCTAGCGTTTTTTTGGAAAACGGTCAGATCTTTAACGAAAGAAAGAATTCACACAAAGTAGCATACATTAATCCAGATGTGTGTGTGAGTATAAGCACTTTAAGGATTTGTTTTATGCAGTGTCAATGATCACATTTGGAGGAGAGAAAGGAAATCCTTGTGGAGTGGATACAATTGATGATGGCTTCTGTAGTGATTGAAAATCTAGATTGTGATTTTACGAAGACGATATAAGTGTCGCCCTTAGAGCTTTGGAAAAAATAACAAAAGCTCCGGGCAGATGGGTTTGATAAATGAATTTTATAAATATTTAGTGCGTTCGTAGCTCCATTCCTTAGTTAATTACCTAAACAAATTTGTGAATACGGTTTTTCCAGATGAATGACAGCTCTGTATACATACTTGCATTAAAAAAGGGTTTAATTGATTGCCCGATAATACAGAGGCATTCCTTGTTATAAACGTGTGTAGTTAGATTTACAGCTACAATTTTTGGAATAATCGTCTCACTGCATGGGGCAGAGGACATCGATATCATTACATGAAGCGCAGGCTGGATTTCGTCGCAATTACAGTACTATAGACCATGTTTTACTCTTTTAGCTTTTGTTACAGAGCTACTTCTTAGCCTTTGTAACTTTATGTCGCATTTTTTGACTTTAAAAAGGCTTCGATTTAGCTGATAGAAATAAACTTGTGAAGTCTTAAGAATCACGGATTTAATGGTTGACATGTTACAGAGCAATCAGAGAGCATGTTACAATGTTGTGATAAGATATGTGTAAGAGTTAGGTAGTGATTTGACTGGACGCGTTTTTATGTCCTCTTGGAGTAAGCATGTGCACATTATGTATAGTCCCATTCTGTTCCTCTTTTCTGATCATGAAACTGGCTAATGATGTCCAACTTTAGGAAAACATGGCATCAAGTTGTCACCAGATGACATTTTGGAAATATTTATACTGCTTTTCGCTGACGATGTCATTCTTTTGTTTTCTTTTTCTGTGAATGGCCTTCAGCAGCAACTGAATATTTTAAAAAATACAGCTAGCAGGACTTGTGTATTCAAGTGAACTTTGACAAATCTAAAATGAGTTATTTTTAGAATGGTGGATACATTTCACAAAATAAAAATGGTGTTTCGGCGATAGAAAGATTGAGATTGTTAACAGCTATAATTTACTTGGTGTTATTTTTTCTTCTGCCTGACATTTTCATACGCTTTGGAAGACTTGGCTCTTAAAGCTAATGAAGGGTGTTCTTTGCCATTTTTAAATTTGCTGTGGACAGTTGGTGACCCAGTCTCCTTCATTGTTTTTTAAGTTATTTGACTGTTCAGATCCAACCAATGCTACTTACGCTTCTGATGTATGGGGTCTTATGGCGGATCATACAAATATTGAAAGGGAGCATTATGTTTGCGCTTAAGAGATTCCTGTACGTCAGTATTCAGGACGCCTAATGCCCTGATTTATGCTGAAACTGGGAGGTATCCTCTTTAATATGTACTTAAACACTAAATGTATATAAAAATTTTGCGTAAAATTAATAACAATGCCTGAAGGTCGACTTCCTTTCGGGCTTATAAAATGTTAATAATCCTTTAATTGTAAAGACAAGATAACTGGGTTTCTAATGTTTGCTTCACATTGTACAGCGAGGATTCGGCCAGTTTGGGAAATCAAGGAGTATCTAATATTATGTTTTTACTGTCTGAATTCAAACAGAGATTAAATTGAATGTTTCCTGCGAACTCTGGAATGGTGACGTTTCTGGAGAACGATTCTCTTTTTATAACTCTTTCAAGTCAGTTCCTAGTCTTCCGCAATCTTGTTTAACAAAGAACATTGCCGTTAAAAAAGTTCTCTTACGTTTCGACAGGTGTGTCGCCATTGAAGAGTATAAATATCGTTTATACTGACGGTCACCTGACACAAGTTTGCCGTTTTGTAATAGGAAGTTCCCGAATCTGAACTTCACTTTTTACTGATGTGTCCAATTATCGTGACAATCAGAGAAAAATATTTACCTCGCAAATTTTTCGCGCGACCATCAGCGTTTACAATGAAACTTTTAATCTGCGAGTGAGAAATATTGTTATGTAGTTGGTTTGGTACTTTTTGATCT
>CM031595.1:119261766-119267824 GCA_018398815.1 Conus ventricosus
CACACCCAAAACACACACACCACACACACACACACGTGCGCGCGAGCGCGAATGTCTAACAATTTTGTGGAAGCGGGTTTTGTTCCCCTTTAGGAGTGTTTATTTCCCAGGCGCAGTGTAATGTTCCTGTGAGAGGGAGTGTTTTTCATTCAGGAATGTAACACTTCCTCAGAGTTTCTTTTCCTTCACTGTTTTTTCCCCGGTGACTCCGGCAATAAAATGGTACCCGTGATACCACGTCCTTGTTAATGGTTTCTCGGAAACTGTCCGTCACGCACAGGACGGTTCATTTGCATGCAATTTGTCAGAAACAGTCAGTGGTTTGGTACCACGAGTTCAGCATGAATATCAGTAAGTACAACGGGAAGAGTGTGAGCTAATGCGTTGTCTGATACCGTGTTTTCATCCTTGTTTTTTGTTACTAGTTATCTTGAACCATACAGGAAAATCGTCTGTCATAGATTCTTAACTATCTTTGCATAATTGACATTATCAAATTATTCATTCTTGTCTTTAAAGTCATATCACCATCATTACTGTCACGATCATTACGAGCATAATCATTGTGATTTAGCATAAGACACTGTGTGATTCTACTGTTTAATCTGTTATGACATCTTTTAGTCGTATAAACATAAAAGACTGGCCGTTTTAACTTATCAGATGTCTACAACAATTAAACAAGAATGGAATAAAATTCGAACGCGTCAGGCAAGTAAAGACCCAAAAGAACCATAGAGTCGATTTAGAAAAAAAAAAAAAAGCTTACACTGTAACACAAGAATATGTGATCAATATGTTTTGGAATCACTTAAGAGAAATGAAATGTTTGTATGATTTCACTTTATAGACACTTGTGCAAAAAAAGGTTGTGCGCATCCTCTGTGCTTGCGCGATTAATAGCATAGCATAGTATGTGTAGTGTTCGATAGATTGAGGGAGACGGACATGGCAGGTGTGACGTAGATAGCCCCACAGCTAGTGGTGGGGTGTAGGGCATCTCTGATGACTTCCTGTCCCGCTCCCTCCATGTAGTCCTGTCCTCAGCTTCCCTCGCTGTACCGCGCGAGAGGCAGGTCTCTCCATTCCCTGGTATCATCTTTCCGTGGGGCCGGAATAGCTCAGTTTGGTAGAGCGCCGGACTCGTGATCCTGGGTTGCGGGTTCGAATCTCCGCCGGGCCGTCTCGGTACAGGGGGATTTTCCGTGTGTGAACGCACGCATAACATCTTGCACACACGTAAAATCCCATCACCAACTCTTTCGGAAGAGAAGGCCAGTTTGGCCGTTGGTATGGATGAACACGTCACACATAGCATGCACCCTGCGTGAGAAATTGAAAGAATGAAGGAAGAAAGGATATTGAGTGAACGATAATTGGACAATATTGACTGGATGACACGGAAACGACTGAATAAAGCGCCAGCTGGCAGCTCTTCAGTCGGCACTACCCAGGTAGGCAGCCCGTTGTGTAAACGAGTGTGGATTGTAAAGCGCTTAGAGCTTGGTCTCTAGCTGAGAATAGGCGCTATATAAGTATTCATTATCATTATTATTATTATTATTATTATTATTATTATTATATTATTTATTATTATTATTATATCATTATTATTATCTTTCCATTTTTTTTTCTGTTGTCTGCAACGTCTTCTTCCTCCTAGAACTACGTCTTGCATGATGCTTTTCGCAAGACTGGCAGTCATGAGCAATAGCTGTGGTATTTCATTTTTCTGTTTTTAGCAGTGGCCAGAAGGTCATCATGTGGTCACATGGCTTCTTTCACACGGTTTTTAATTTTTTTTTTTTTTTGTTTTTAAAAATTACATTTTTTTTTCCCTTTTTTTCGGCTGACCTCTTCCTGGAGAACCCCAAACGTTTAAAATGGAGTTTTTCCCAAAACCCCCCCAAGGTCTTGGAATACGTTTTTTTTTTTTTTTATTTTTCGATAAACAGTGTAAAAACTCCCAGTTTTTTTCCCCCTTCTGGGAGTTTTTAACCAAACGCGATTGTACACATCATGAAAAAAAAATCTTGCTGAGTAAAACTTTTAAAATTTTTTAAAAGTAAGGGGAATCAGTCCTTTGTACCGCAACAAACACTCACCTTTCATGCTGAATTCACCAAAGCCAATTTCCAAAACAGAAAAAAACCAAACAAAAACCACAAAAAAAGATGCTTCACCGGATTTCATAAAAAGAAAAACCGGGGGTTTCTCCCTAAAACCGAAGAGGGGGGGGGGGGAAAGGGAAGAAAAAAAGAAAAAAAAAAAAAAAAAAGAAAAAAAAAAAAAGAGGAAAAAGGAAAGGGAAGAGGGGGGAGGAGGGGAGGGGGGAGGGGAGAGAGAGGGAAGGGGGGGGAAAGAAAAGGAAAAGGCAGGGGGACCTTTTTTAAAAAGGCGGTTTTTTAAAAGAATAAGGGGAATTTTCCAAGGCCGCCAAACTGTTTTTTTTTATAAAAAATTTTGAAAATGCGTTTTCTTTTCCCTGAAAAGATATAAGCTTGGGACACAAGGAAATTTTGCAGGGGACAAACAATTTTTTTTTGTAAATTGAAAAGGAAATTGGATTCCCCTTTGGGGCCCAATTTTTAAATCCCTGGTCCTTTTCTTTTTTGTTCTTCCCCTTTTCCCCTTTTCAAAAACCGTTTTTTCGGTTTCCCCACACCCCCATCCCACCTTCCCCCTCCCCTCTGCCCCACCCTTTTTTCCCCCCCCCTTTTCCCCCCCCACTTCTCCCCCCCCCCCCTCCCCTCCCCTTCCTCTCTCTCTCTTTTTCCCCTTCTCCTCTCTCCTCCCCCTCTCCCCCTCTCTTCTCTTTTTTTCTCCTCTCTTTCCTCTCCTGCCCGGTCTGTCCTTTCTCTTCTCTCTCTTTCTCTCTCTCTCCTCCTTTTTTCCTCTCTCCCCTCTTTCCTCCTCCTTTCTCCCCCCTCTCTTCTCCTCCCCTTCCTCTCTCTTTTTTTTGGTTTGTTTTTTTGGGGGCATGCACTTGCACGGGGGCCTGCTCGCTTCCAAAAGCTGAAAAGTCTTTGTAGGACTCCAAATTTTTTTTTATTTCAAAAACTTTTGGTTTAGTTCCCCCAAAGCTGCCCATCTTCAGAAACGCGGGGGTGGGGCATCTGTTAGCCCGGGTGAGAGACACTCCCCAAAACTTGTCCTTTGGTTTTGATTTTCGGGTTTGCTGCACCTAACTGCGCCCTCCGGCTGTGGTTCTCAAGGCTTACAGACTATTACGTTTATGGGGAGTCCCAAAGACGAGTTCTTCTTTGAAACACGAAACTAAACCCCCTTTTAATCCCAAACCCCTTTTTTTGCACCACAAACTCCTAACTCTTCTTCCCAGACTTTCACTCCGATTTTGGGGGCGTTTTTTTATGACTCCCAACTACTTATGTCCAAATTTTATGCCCCCGGGTCTTATATTACCCCTTTTCCCTGCTTTCAGCCCTATATTACCCTTTGTAACTCCCGTCCATATGTCCCTTTGTTTGACTCCCTTCAGAATAAATTTTGTGTATTATTCCCACCCTTTTATGCCTTTCAAGACTCCCACTCCTAAATGACCCTTTTTTAGACCCACTTTTTAAAAGATCCTTTTTAAAAACCACACTCCCAAATGACCCCCTTGTATGACCCCAGCTCCTATATAAACCCCTTTGTATGACCACACTCCTGTTGACCTTTGTTGACTCCCAATCCTTATGACCCTTTGTATACCACAGCTCCTATATGAAACCCTTTTGTTTTAAAGCCCGGCCCCGTCCTATATCCTTTCATGACTCCTTGCCCTCGAATTTATCTTTCACATTTTTTTCCCCGGGCCCCATAACCTTTAAACCACAGCTCCTATATGACCCTTGTTGACCAAGCTCCTAATGACCCTTTCGACTCCTCTTCTAGAATTTTCCTATATTTTATTCCCCGCCCTATAAACCCTTTTTCATGACTCCCCCGCTCCTAGAATTATCCTACACCCTTTTTCCCAAACCCCCATATTACCCTTTTATCCCCCTTTCCTTGTATACCCCCTGTTTCTTTTCCCCCCTCCCCTTTTAACCCTTTGTTTTTTACTCCCCAAACCCCTTCAAAAAATGGGAACCCAAAAGGACGAAAGACCCACTCTTCGATCTGGGCGCCGTAGAGACTGGGTATTTTGCCTTGGTTTTTATTGTTTTCAGTGTTTTTGTCCTCCTGATGAGATCCCCAACAGGTCGAAACGCTTTCTGTTTGTTTTGCAATTTGTTTGTTTCTTTATTGGCGGCCCAGTGATTCCATTTTTGTTTGTTTGCTTGTTTGTTTGTGTTTACCCCACACCACAACCAATGCTGTTTGTTTGTGTTTACCCACACCAAAAACCAATGCTGTTTGTTTGTGTTTACCCCACACCACAACCAATGCTGATTCGCAGAGCTCCTAAATGTGACCACGCTACTCCCACTTTTTCATTCATTCATTAGATTAGTTGCCTCTTTCTGATGAAGTATACCACAAGCTGTCGGGAGGAGATTTTTTCTGCTGTCAGTAGCTCTGGGCAAGAATATGGTTTTGTATGTATGAATGTATGTATGTATGTGTGTGGTATGTATATATACTGAACAACATTAAAAACGCACCGCTTGCCAAAAGACCCAGACAACGTTGGTAGTACAGGATTATTTAATGAAAGTAAGCATATTTGATTACGCATCCATTTTTCAATTAACAAAATGTCTGTTCTTGACAAGAATGGGCCGAATTCATCTAAAATTAGCTGTTGACTTCACTAGGGTCCCTGTCAAAAAGTACACCACGACGAGCATGTCCGTCCGCGAGCTCTAATACCGAGTGTGTCCGCCATTTGCCCCGATGCACGCTTGGCAGCGCCTCCTCATGGAGTAGACAAGGTTGTGCAAGAACGCGTGTGGCAGTCCATCCCACTTCTCGGTCAGTGCGCGCCTCAAATGATCGAGGAGTTTTGTGGACGTCTTCCAGGGCCACAAGACGCCCCAGCTCATCCCAGACGTTTTTCAATGGGAGCCATGTCAGGGGACAGAGATGGCCCAGGGCAACACGGCATTTTTGTTCGCCTGGAGAAACGCAGCGGTGGCTCTTGCGGTGTGGGGTCGTGCATTATCATGCTGGAAGAACTGGCAGCTCCGGGTGCTGTCCAAACAGTGGGACGACGTGGTTCTGCAGCACCTGCTGGTACGTGTTGGCATTCACATGGTTGTCAAAAAGTACAGAGGTGTCGGTAGTCATGACTGAAATCCCCCCAAACCATCAGACTGCCCCCTCCCCATCTATCGGCTTCAAACACGCAGCAGTTGGCGTAGCGTTCCCCGACACGCCTCCAGACTCTCATTTCTCCCGTCAGCATGAGATAACGCGAAGCGACTTTCGTCAGAGAACAGCACAGCTCTCACTGACGTTCGTGTCCATGGCAGATGCTGGTTGGCCCACTGCAGGCGTTGCTGACGGTGTCTACGGGTAAGGACTGGGCCAACATGAGGGCGTCTTGCATTGAGCCCTGATTCTTGCAATCGACGTCGAACGGTTTGTCCAGACACTGGACCCCATCGACAACCACCTGGCGACATGTTTCATGCTGCTGTAAGGAATCGATTACGAAGATGAAGCTGTCGAATGTATCGATCCTGCGCTGGTGTGGTAACACGAGGTTGGCCCGTTCGGCGCCGATCAGTGGTGGGAAACCCGTTGCTGCCAAACGTTGTGATAGCCTTACAATTGGTAGAGTGACTGCAGTTCAGTTGTCTGGCTGTCTCTCTCCATGACATGCCGACCATTAACATTCCAATGGCTCGCTCGCGTTCTTGCATAGACAGTCGCGGCATTGTTTTCGGACCACTTCGCCTGGTCGAATGACAACTGATACCGTTTTCCAGTCGGCATGACTTCAAACTCACCATTTGAGACAAAGAAACAGATGAGCTACGTTCAGTCTCGGCCCCAGTGGCAAAACAAGTGTTTTGGGCGAGTTGCAGTGGGCGTCACACGAACGTTGGCAAACGCGGAGAAACCGAGGCAGTGTGAATCTGTGTCCCTTAAAATTGTGTTAATATAC
>CM031595.1:119267924-119285424 GCA_018398815.1 Conus ventricosus
TTAAATGTACACCAGCAAACTATTACCGTTTGGGTTGAAAGTAAGGTACCTTTATTTACCGGGAGAGCAGAAGGGGAACTCGCATCAGGGCAACAGATCCAGTTTGGAGTGTTGATCCATATGAAATAAAAAGAATTGTAAAATGAATCCGCCCGTGTATTATTTACGAGAAACTGACACAACAAAACAAACCAGCTCCTCAAAGATCTTTTGTGAAAGAAGAACTGCAGATAATTCCGCCAGACACAGTTCCGCTTTAATTAATTTACGGTTCTCTAGTGCCCGATTGCATATGAAAAACTCTGGATTAACAAACACACGTTTTGTGTTTGTTCTATCTAACGACTTCTTTGTTACAACTGTTGTGTTGATCTCATGTAGATTAGATCGCAGTTTTTACGTTGTCATGATGAAAAGTCTTATTGCCAAACAATGCTTCTTTGTAGTTGTCATGTGATATGTTTGACTGCACAACGCTGCGAGATATTCCCTTTGCTTTCTTAATGATTTTCTCCTGGCTCGAAATACTGTACATTTTTGACCTTAAAACCAACAAACTCCTTGATCACCTTTCCAGATAATTCATCCTTCATCTTTCCTAAAACCTTCTTGTTAGTAATTGAATGTAAAGGCGAGTCTTTAGGGTAATCGGACGTGTCATACCATCCTGCATGCTCTTTAGCCACTTCGGTTTCCATGTCTTTATAGATGTCTTCAGTAGGGATATCTATAACAAAAACTATCTGTATCTGTGTAAAGTACTCTGGACTCAGGATACGAGGGCTTAAAGTAGTCATAAAGAAATTCTAACATCAAAAGCTTTGATAATTCTAAAACAGTAAACCCAATAAATACAGGTTTGTCCAATTTGACTTTCTTTTTTTTTCATCATTATGCCAAAAAGCTGATCATGAAATCTTCTGAAGTCCTGATAATTTGGTTTTGAAGTCAGCTTAATTGCTTCGTTCTCTTTGGTGACTAATCTGACATCTTTGCGCTTGTGCGGATTCTCCATAGTCTTTCCAAAACAGCTGTTGTTCATCAACTTGAAAAAGTCTTTTCTGAAGCATCTGTGGATTTAGTTCTGAGATCAGTGTTCTTCATGATGTATGGTTTCATGAACTGTTCTTGATCAAAAGCAATTATGCGATGAACTGCTGTCAACTTCAACCCATGTCTTAAATAAAATTGTAGAAGTCTGTAATGACAGACATAATTTTTTTTTGCCGCGAAGATTAGGCACAAGTTTAGGTGGTTCTCTTGGATCCATCTTTAGACTTTCTGCTGCTAATGGATAGTCATTATGCAGGTCATGGAGTTCATGAGGATATTCTAAGTCAACTTCTAGAATGAAACCACGCTGTTGATCAGGCGTTAAACTGCTCAACCACTTTAATGCTTTTTGAATATTATTTGTACCTGTGTACATTTTAAAGTTGCGTAATGGAAGTGATTGCGCCATTGCCCAACCATACAGATTGTTTGCATCTAAATACATGAGATAGTTAGACCTTTTACTTGGATCATAATCATCTAGGTATTTGTTGTTTGCTTTACAGTAATGATGCGACGCCATACTAATTCCTCCACGCAATCCGTTTTCAATCATCTGAATCATTGGTAGGTCAGACAATAAATCAATCTGTACCCCAGTAAACTTTAAGAAAGCGTCCCAACTCATCCCGGGCGCAGAAATGTAATGCGCGGGATCCAGGCTAATAATGTATCAAATGCAGGTCTTCTATAATTTTCACAGACGTCCGCAATCAAACAACCATCAGCCATCAAGATGAATCATGATAGTCCCTCCCAACGTTTTACACCTCTAACTTATGCCCGCATCTTGAGCAATGTTAGGTAATCGGAGTCGCTTATGTCCCTTTCCCTCAAAGACTTAGAAAAGAACGCGCCTTTAGTGGGAAGTGTGTCTTCATCAACCTTTCCCAACTGTTCATGGTACCATAAGGGTAAACGCCCTTTCTAACAAGAGTTGGGGTTGGGTCAAAATAGTCTTTCCCGTTATTGGCAGGACTTTAAGGACATGGCCAGTGACTCTAATGAACCCTCCTGTGCTGAATAAGTCTAAAAATACATGTTTATTTAAGTGAGAAACACATACTTTTTCTGATGACTGTGCAATGCATCTACCCTGAAGGCATCGTCCACTGCTTTCATTTATAAAAGGTGGGAGTCGTAACCCTCGCAAGTTATGAAAGAATAACAGGCAGCTTCCATGTCTTAGGATCAAACTTTAGTTGAAAGATTGCATTTGTTAAGCGCCGCTCCTCTGAACTTTCCGCTAATTGGATGCATGGCTCTTACTTTGATTCTCTGCGTCTGATGAGAGGCCTAAACCACAAATCCAACAATGCGTGGCTGAGTCATACTGTTGTTGGTCTCAGGTGCATTATGATTTCAGATAATTTAGATTTAGTTAGAACAGTCATTACCATTCCATTCGCATGCGTTCTAAGAAGTATTTTTGCAGCATAGGCCCTCTATATATTTCTGGTGTGAATGGGCGCCATCCGTCCTGACAACAATGAAGGCAAATGAACAAATCTGATGATTACTCATTAAGACTGTTTTTTTTTCGGAAGTTTTTGTGGCGCTGGCCCCTTCATAAGGAACAATAAGCGAACTCGAAGTCTGCGTAAACTACATGGAGAATGTTGCAGTTTTTTTTCCAGTTCTCAAAACTAACTTGAGATCCAGGTGGGGGCGTAATTAGATTTCTGTATTAACAGTCAACTGGAGCCGATACAATGTTTCTTATGTTTCCTTGCGCTTGAACAGATTGGCATTCTTGTTAAACATTTTTGCAGAATTCTTGTTTATGCCCCATTCTTTGAAGCATGCTGCATTAGTGTTCTCATTGTTCGAATCAATGTGTAATGCGGTAGCCCCCTGGGAAACATCAATAGTCAGTCACCTTGATTTTTGTCTGGCTCGCCAATCGATGGACGGAATCTTGACCGTTAATTGGCAACAAATTTGTTTCCTCATCCCATGTGTATACATTAAAAGTTTATTGGTTTTGTTTTTGTTCTTCAAACCGATCAATTTTTGGTCTACACTAACAGGAAAGGACACCCCACTAAAGTTTAAGATCATTGATGTACGGGTGAAGTTTAAGACACTCTCTCTGCGTTTTTGCGGGCGTGATGCGCCTTGCAAGAACAACATCCCACATAAAACATTGTT
This sequence comes from Conus ventricosus, assembly GCA_018398815.1. Lineage (NCBI taxonomy): Eukaryota > Metazoa > Mollusca > Gastropoda > Neogastropoda > Conidae > Conus > Conus ventricosus. The sequence continues at coordinate 119,271,129 of CM031595.1, forward strand.
GTCTGTATTCTTTATGTCTTAGAACTGCTCTTTTTGCAACTAATGCTGGAGGTAGTGGAATGTAAGCCTACCAACCATCGGCGCAATACTTTAGCCTGTTTTAATCTGATCCTATGACTTCGCCCACTGACCAACCAGAGCCTCTCATTTTGGCTTCTTCAAGCAGCCGCACGTCAAACTGTGCAAGCAGTTCGTCTGCCCAACCCGGTGTTAAGTCATACGAGAATGAATAGTCTGTTTGTTTAGTCGAGACCCAGACTTCTAGAGTTTTCTTCATTTATTGTTACATAGTCGATTTAAAACAGCTAACATTACGTTAACTGCGGGATCTATTAGTAGTTTACTTGGAACTTGAGAATAGCATGTACAACGCTTGCCCGCATCGTTTGCTGATCAATGATTCTAGATCCATATCATTCAGTGCTTCTTGATAACCGCTCTCTCTCAAGCTTTCCTTCAAAAAATTCGTCTTGCTCTTTAGAGATCTTACCATGTTGAGTTTTCTTTTCTCCCAACTCAAACTATTTATTTAAATTAAAAAAAATAATCATCAGAATCAAATATCAACGGTCTTTTTGTTGCTGGACTCATAACTAAAGTTAAGATCACCCTTCGGTGTTGTTACTGTAGAGCTGGTTTAGAACCGAGTTTTAATGTCTCGTTTACTTTTTTTAAGCAGTCGCCTTTTTTATCTGCTCGGGGTTCTGGCTTTTGAGAAAAACTTGTCCTCGGCCTTTCTTTTGAAGATCAAACTTTTCGTCTTTTGTAGTCCATCAAAATCGGCCTGTAAACGATAAATTCTTCATTCCGTGATGTTTGCGTCCAACAAGCGCTTTATTTTATTGTCAGTTTGAACGAACAAGTTTGTCCGTTATTAGTTGAAACCATAGCTGTGTGCTTTTTGGAGTTTAGTTTTAATTTTTTGCTCAGCCGCACATACAAGCTAATGACATAGACCGAGAGCTAACGACTAACCTCCTAAAAAAAAAGAGTAAAGCTGCGGTGCGCCTATGCCCGTTGCAAGAGACCAACACTCGTTCTCTGCTGATAGAGCACACTATAGTTGAGCTCCAGTAATAACATAAGTAACAGCATTAACAGGCAGCAGAATACCCTTCGTTTTGGTTTGCTGTAATTTTTGAAAGGTCTTGCTCGAGTACTTGCTGCATTTTGCCGTAATGGTTGTTAATCTAAAGGTTTTTTAATGTTAGGGGTTTCTACTATCTCTTCTTTTGGCGGCGCTGTAGGCACATTTGGATAAACTTGAACAGGGACCATGCTTTTTTATAAAATAAAAATAATTTTTAGTATTTGTAATATCCTTTTAAATCTGTTATTTTCAATATTCAGCTTGCCATCAATAATTAAAAACAAATGTACATTAAGCGTTTATCGGCTTCTTCTTCTTTATCAATTTTGGAATGTTTATTACGTCTCTCACAGCTCTCCACGCTTCCATGCCAAACTGATTATCCTTCTGTTGACCTTGGTCAATCCATAAACCGTATTTTGTTGTTAAATAATCATCAAGTCTTACACTGTGAAGGTGTAGATCTTTAGCCACAAGGTCAACTGTTGGATTTCTACACCTCCGCACCTCCAAACAGTTTTCTTATTTCATCAAAATTGCTGATAAGGTTTAAGCCCGCTAGCATAAATTTTGGTTAGGACTGCCCTCAATCGAACATTGTAACTTTCGTTTTTTTGGATTAAAAAACTTTCCACTTCCTCCTTTTGACTGGTTCTTCATCTTCACACAGCAATAACATACCTTTAAGCGATCTTGCTGAGGACGCTAAAACTAAAAATTCCATATAGTGTCTGCCCTGCTTCTAGGATATGTTGTATGATGAATCACTCTTTCGTAATATATTGCTAATTTTTGACTGATATTGTGCTCAATCCTGCCTTGCTAAATTTAGGGTAGCTAACAACTGTCAAACTCTAACGTGATTGTCCGAAATGCTGTACTTTGCTTCCGTGTCTGTTGATCAGTTAACACGTGTTGTATCTTAAAAGTTAGTTCATATGACAGTCTGTCTTTAATGCTCCTTGAAAGTATGGGCGCATGCGCTTTTAAACAACTCAAAATTCCTAAAGGGAATGGAAAAAGCGATTCCAAACGCAAAATTTACAGCCACATACTTTTTTGCCGCTATATCTGCGGCATCCTATTCTATGTTTTAGTGCTTCGTTCATTTTCCTATTCCGTGAAACGCAAGATCAGCCCTTTCATTCCCGGTTAGCCAGTAGATAGAATAGGTAAAAATATGTTCGTGCTTTGTGAAAGAAAATATTTCTTGCCCCTCAAGTTTTTATAGAAATTTTTCTTAACAATTGCCCGCCCCAAATTCTGGACAACTGTCCCCTGTTTGTGTCTGTTGTTGAATCAAGTACTATTTTGAAGGTAATACGCGCAGGGAGCCGGCCACAATCACTTCATCTGCTCCTAGGCCGGAAATTGACAGTAAGAATTTGATCTGCATCAAATAGTAATGGATTAATTTGGAACAGTAAATATTCCGTTATTTCCCTTCACGCCAAAGGGTTCTTTCAGTCTTCTATGCGGTCAAGAATCGAGCCTAAAGCATGTAACATTTTTTATAAAAAAAATAAAAAAATAATTCATTAAAGCAAACATGGCATGCATTGAAGATGAAGATATGCTGTTTTTGATCGTGAGACCCGACATGAGTGATTCCCCTTGGAGCGGCTATCGCTCGGGCTCCTCATTGCATGTGAATTAGCAGAATCGGGAGTACATTACCAACAAGTCGTATAAATTACAGAAAGTAAGGCCAGATCATTAATACAAAAGTTTCGGCCAAAACCTCCCGATTTATAGACCCCTAATGATTTTGAAGTAAAAGATGACCATTTGTTTGTGGGAGCGACCAAGGACCAATTGTTCAGCTTTACAACTAAAAAAGACCCATCAAAGTTTTTAGCCGTGGGTTCATTGAAATAGACCTCAGTGTGAAAGATCAAAATCGCCTGGCCTTGTTAGTGACAAAAATTAAGGGCGGAGGCAGTTTTTCTAAACTTCAAAACACACTGCCTAGAAACTCCCAACAGATAACCAAATGCAAAACAATGAACTTAAAGAATTAAATCATCAGCAGGGATTTAATAAAGTAATAGAATCAAATCGCAGTTTTTTCAGAAGAAACAGCGTTAAAAGACTATACACGACTCCCGCTACCCTTGCGAGAACTAGAGGCCCTTGATCATGCTTTAAGAACCATCATAGGCGAATATAACAAACAATTAGCAAAACTAGGGTGAACTAGATGGGGCATAAAGAAGAGAAAAAGAAAAACTCGTTGAGGCTGATGACGGCCGACTTATGCATGATATTAAAAGAAAGAATAACCCAAAGACTAAAAGATCTTGACAAGAAAGATCACAAGACTAGAATGCCTAACTACTAACCGAGACCAATTACGAACTCAAGTGATAGAATAAGAGGAAACTATCCGTAAAATTTATATGAAGACACAACGCCAGCAGAATGAAGGGGCGAATCCGAACACTGTTTAGAGAGCAGGGATCACATTGGCAAGCGTTATAACTGCCTAGGATTTTGCAATAAGTACATTGTGTTGGCTATTACAGGCGGCGGTGAGGTCAAAGTCCAGTACCGTCCGCCGCCATCGCCTCCACCTTATAAAGTGCAGAGGTAAAAAAACACTTGATCATCTTGCAAGTTATTTAAAAAAAATTAGCTGGTAAAGCCTGGACGCTTTACCAGGATATTTGGGGAGTAGTTGTCCAGCTGGCTTTTGTCTACTGCAAGCAAGTAGTTGTGCTTATGGCCGAAGCACTTATGACATTAGTTTCTCTTAAAGTTGGGTTAATAATTTAAGTACGATAAAGACCAATAATCCTAGGCCAGTTAATCCAAGAACAAGCGCTGTCTTTTCATATTCATGGTCATCGCGAACAGAGTCCGCGAGCTTTGCTGGTCTTCAATGACTTTGGGGTTTGGAACATTCGGGGATTGGATGCTCAATCTTGGGTGTCTTTTATTGTTTGTAAATTACTTGGCTTCAGAATTTATGTCCGTTTTTCCCAACCATCTGTTCATTGCTGCTATAAGAATTTCATTTTATAGTTTTATTTTATTGTACCTATCTGGAGTCTGAGGTCAGAAGGCAGCATGTATATAACCAGTGCCAACAGCAAAGGTCTACTTTCGATCCTGCGTATTGTAAAACATGTTTTGGAGTACCTTTGAATACTTGAAGGTAAATCAACTGTAGAATTAATGGCGTCCTCTAATTTGCTAAGTATTGTTTTTGTGCATCAAAGCCAGTTAGAAAGATCAGTTATGCTCGATCTTGCCTGTGCTGCGAACCTACAAACACCAAACGGTAAGTACGAATAGTGTCGTTTATTCGTCTATTCCCGCTCTAGTTAGGGCCCTTAGAAAGTGTCTAAGGATTAAATGATGTCCATTGCTGTTTTATGCCTTGCTCTCTATGGACCAGGGCTGACAATTTTTGAAAGGAGGTTTCAAGACATATTTATACTTCTGTGCGTGCCCCGAAATAAGGGGTGCCTAGGCCATGATCAAGATCCAACTTTTTGTCTAAATCTGTCTTGATGTTAATAATTGAATTCGTACAGATCCTTTCAAAAAGCCTTCATGTCTATTCCGGTTAGCTGAAGGATTAAACTCTTTTTGTCCATACGGTAATGGTGCTTGCAGTTCAGTCAAAATACGCTAAAGGTGTTAATACAAATGAAAGCTGTACACTGACCTCACAAAAGTTAGGATGATTTAGATGATCAGCATACGACACCCACATCCCAGTGATGCTCAAGTACACAGCAAAGTTTTAACTGGTTCTGATAAAACTAGCAACGATGACTAAACCACGCTTTCTGTTGTTGCTTCTTTCAATAGGGGGGTTAAGAATGCTCTTCAATGGAGTACTCACCTTTTTATGAAAAGAGGCAGTCTGGGTCGCAGCAATGTCAAGAGTAGCAAGTTGCTATATTTTTAAGATTGTAGTGCGGCCCAACAGAATATTTTGCATCAGTATTTTATAGAATTCACTCATTTTTATTCTGTTTTAAAAAATGTTTGGTACAAAACAAAGCCAAGACCGTCCTTCGGTTTTTAGAACATGCTATTGATAACAATTGCGGGCTAAAACGGTCTCGCTCCTGAAATATATTCAAAGTCGAAGGGTTTCATATAAGGCGAAACCCAAGGGGAATAATAAGATTACAAAAGTTGTGGGGCTCAAAGCAAACCATTACAATACCTGATGGTTATTACGGTTTTTGCTCACTAAAAGAGCAATAGTAAATTCGGCATTACTCTCAAAACTTAACAATGCTAATCTAAAAACAATATATCATTTGAACCTGAAAAAGGCAGATTACTTATTTGAATAAAGAGCTAGCTAAAATGTTAGGCTTTAAAGTTGAACACTCAGGTCACTAAAAATATTTGTTGCTTGCGCCAAACAAAACTACTTTTAAGGTGGAAAATCCCTCGATCGGTTGCATTATATTCATTACATTTATGTTCATTTGGATGAGCGAGCACTGGATAAAAAACCTATTATAATGGAAGGCCCTCAAATGGTTTAAGAGCTTTAACCGCGGGGAAAGCTGCATATTGCGATTATGAAATTATAACAATTCCCCTAATTACAGTTTAAAAGATTAGTTTGTGGGAGGGTTGATCATTTAATATAAAAATCAAAGACAAAGCGGGAAAGTTTGTGAATGTGATAACCTTCACATTGTTTTGGAAATAAAATAATACGCTACTAAAAAATAATGTCGCGTGGGCCAGAAGAACCAGGAGTTTACAATAGCGCCTGTGAGGTGTATAACCTTAGAATTAAAAGACCTTGCAGACGTTGCGGACTTTGAACAACGGTGATATAGGCGCTTTGTATGGGTTTGAAGTACACTAAAGATGGTGATTATAAACGCAAAGAGGTTGGCGACAGCAAAAAGTTTTCCTAAAACTAGAACAACTGCGCAATCTAGAAGCAAATAATGTTTGGCCATTACGAATATAAAATATTCGAAAACCTGACCTCAAATGGCACTTAGAACCATATTTAGAATGGAAATAAAATTTGAATTCAGTAAGCCCTATTTACATATTTTCACCGTCAAAAAAGTTTCAGAAAAGCATTCAACTCTGGCCCTTTTACATTAAGTCTATGCCAGAGGACAATAGTCAGAAAGAGATTTGAAAACAGCCGTATGTGAATAAACAGTACATCCCCACAGAAGAGAATAGTTTTGAAAGAAGCTTCTTCAAAAAAAAAATAAAAAATTACAGTTCATTACCGCAAATGAATTAGGAGACACGTTCACAATAATATTTGAAATTTCTGTCATTAAAAGATGTAATAGAGGGATGGGGTTGTGGGCATTAAGTGACGTCCATCTAAAGGAAATTCTAATTAGCTGGCAAACTTTGAACGTTGAAAAACTTAAATTACCGTCGTCATTCTTCACAATGTGAGGATATTAAGGTCATAACAACAATCAACAAAATCAATATTAGTCTAAATAGAAACAATCTTACAGAACTGAATTGGATTAATCTTACACATTTAGATCTTCTAGGAATTTATTATACTGAACAAGTTTTAACAGAGAGTATGATAAAAACATAACTGGATTAGATAAATTCTGTTTATAAAACTATGGAGCAGTTTAAACTTAAGATAAAATCCCCTCAGTGTTCAATGAATTTGTTGGGCAGACTGGTTGTGGAAAAAAAATATTTTGTCCTGACCTATTACATAACAGTTATCGTTTACTTTTTTAATCATATTGTGGTTTTCTGTCCTACACATTAAATGGAACAAAGCATATCATAAAGTAGTTTTAGTATGGGTCAGATGCTGACATATATTAGTTGATCCTAGCAATAAAACTGAGTGAGTGTTTTTAGAACATTTTATAGACTGTTTGAAGGAACGCAGAGACACTATTTATTATAGATGACTGTTCGGCAGAAAGATAGACATAGTTAAAAAGAAAACACTTTGTCAAAACTAGCTTTCAAGCGGAAGGCATGCCAGGATAAGGTTGTGGATTTATGCCAAAAATATAACTCAGTTTTAAAAGACTTTAGAGAACAGATAAAGACTGTAGTATTTATTTCACATTAATGACAGAGACTCATTTGAAAATGTTTGTTTTGCGCAGAAAAATGATGTTATTGAAAATGATCAGGAAACACATAGGATTAAGCAAAAACAAAAATCTGAAAAATTTAGTAAAATAGTAATTTAAAAAACGGATAACCCTGCCAGTAAAATGTTTGTTGTAGATAATCGTATTTTTTGGGTTTTGACGTCTTTCTTGTCAGAGAACAGTAATATGCTGATTCTCTAGGGCACTTCGCCCGAAAAACTGTCCTGTCTGTCTGTCTCTTCTCTGTCTCTCTCTTCTCTGTCTGTCTGTCTGGTCTGAGGCAACTTGACCTTAAACGGGTTTTGTCAGGGGTGCCGGTTGATTCCTCTCTCTCTCTCTTCCGCCACATGAAAAGGCCGGCTTTTAGGCCACTTTCGCCCCCAAAACTCGGTGGTTGAGCAAGTGAGTGCAGATTGGCATTTATAACGTATCTCTCCCCTCCATCACCCACACACACACACACACACACACACACACACACACACACACACACACACACACACACACACACACGCACACACTAACTCTTATCATAAAAAAGGAAATGAAAGAACTCCCAATTAAACACGAGCATCTGTTATCTTAACTATTTCCGATCCACATGAAAAAATCCGTGACACTGGAAAAACACAGACATTTGAAACATTCCCACCAGTAAAGAGAGAGACAAGAGATAGAAGACAGAGAGAGAGAGGGGAGGGAGGGAGGGAGAGAGAGAGAGAGAGAGAGAGAAGAGAGAGAGAGAGAAGAGAGAGAGAGAGGAGAAGAGAGGAGAAGAGAAGAGAGAGAGAAGAGAGACAGAGAGAAGGAAAGAGAGTGAGAGAAAAGATAAGGGTTTTTGGTATGATCGAACACTTAACATGAAAATCAATAATTCAACAAAAACAAAACAACACACCAAAAAAAATGTTTGGCAACGGTTACCACCCAAGGTTTTCTGACATCTGGAAATAATGATATTTATTACATCACGTACCACAGACAGGCTGACAGGTAGACAGACAGGCAGCGGGGACACATTGATATATGTACACATCTCATATGCAATCGTGATACTTCCCGCAACATATGTCCTTGGCCATTCAAAAAACAGGAACTTTAGTAAACATAGTCGCTCCCCCCCCCCCCCCCCCATCCCCCCCCCCGCATCTCTCTTCTCGAGAAAACACTTCCCCCAAAACAGCCTCCCCAAAAATAACATAATATAATCAAAAATTCGGTTGCTTAGCCACGTGATAGACAGTGTACAATCACCATTCCTCCCGGCCCCGGCCCTTTTGGCAATGCAACGGTCATTCAACAGAGATCATCAACACATATACATATACATCTATTGTTTCTTTCCTTTTCCCTATTACAAACCTTCCGGTAATGTGGAAGAAAGATGGCAAGGGGAGAATGGAGTGGGGCGCCAGAGGAGGGGTAATGCTACAACACACACACACACACACACACACAACACACACACACTCCGCACACACACACACACCACACACACACAGTGCCTCACACGCACACGCAAACGCACACACACGCACATCGCACAACGCACACGCACACACTCATGCGCAAATACACACGCACACGCACGCACGCCTACACACACTGCACACACACACACACACTCACACACACACTACACACACACACACTCACCACGCGCACGCGCGGGCATGCGCGCACACACGCACCCACGCACGCACCACACACAAACATAACACACACTCAAACGCACGGATGCACGCACACACACACATTAGCGCGAGCCTGCACACATGCTCGATGCACACGGATACACAACACGTACACACAATCGCACACACACACACACACACACACACACACACACACCACACACACACACACACACTACACACACCGTCACACATATCCATACGAGCGCGAGCAACGTACACGTACGCGCACTACACCCACACCCACACACAACACACTCACACACACACACACACACACACACACACACACACACAAACACAACACACAACACCACACACACACACACACACACACACACATACGCAATTGTGCATCGATACATGTCATAAGTAATATAGGCAATTTAAAAGTAACATGACCACTAGATAAACAAAATAATTAAAGAATGAAGTAGTCTTGAGAGGTAATGAAGAAGAGAAGAGAGAAAAAAGGGCAACGATTACAATCATATTGAGATTGGAGAGAACACATAACAACGGGTGGAAAGTGCGGGCGGAACAAGGTTACACCTAAGTTTGAAGAGGAGGGGCAGAAAAGGATATCATGCAAAACGATTCCTTAGCTTCTCCTCCCCCCCCCCTTTTCCTTTTTTTTTTTCCTGCTATCTCTCCCCTGTTCTCTCCCCCCTCTCTCTAGGAAAGACATAACATCATACTATATGAAATATATAACAACCAACTTCAACATGACCCATATACAAGCTATAAATTGCTAAACATTTCACACACAACGCACACACACACACAAAGAAGACAAATCCCACCCACAGTCCATAATTTTTAAACACACAGCACACACACACACACACACACACACACTCCCACACACACACAAGGGCATATATGCAGCACACCGCATACAACACACCCATGTCCTCCCTGCCGCCCCCCACCCCTTCCTTTACCTGTCTTTTAGGCCATGGAATTTCCGAAAACTGAATCCGAATCAAATCACTGTTTAAGTCCCAGTTTCAAAGTCCCTGCTGGGCCCATTTTTTAGTTTGGCCAACCACTTTCCATTTGACGACCATGCCGAGAGAGGTTCTGATGTTTTATGGCGTATTCATCAACAAACTGTAGTTGGGGCCTTCGTCAGTCCTCGGAAATGGACACACCAGTCTGCTTCAGCTTCTTCGGTTCTCCAGTACACGCCCTTTCTGTCTACGGGAGAAGAACCCTGACGAGTTGGGTGCGCGTCCTTGCGTGCCGGGTCGACCTGAGCGGTGCCGCCATCTCGATTCCTCAGCATTGACTGGAACCCCGACTCGGCTGGTGAAGACTTCTGTGCACTTCCTTACACAGTCCCGCCACAGTCCCTCCACCTTCCCCCCCTGGGGGTGGGCCCCCCCCCCCCTTTATGTTTTCCTCCTTCAAAGCCATGGACCCGGACTTCCACATTCGTCCGTGCTGTTCCATGTCCGTTATGAATCAAACTTTGCTTTGCTCAGTTCTTTGTTCTGCTGACTAACTGTAGACGCAGATCTTTGTTTCTTCGTTCAAATTGTTCACAATTGTGCACGGAGATCGCTTCTATCGGTTTTCAGTTTCAAACACCACTCCCTCTAACATGTCGATCCTTTCAATCAGCCTCGTGTTCGGCCCCAGCTGTCAATGTCCAGCCTGACTTGTCGGATAACTTCCTGAGTAGAGGCTAGCAGTTCGAAGTTTCTGTTAATTTCATCCAGCTCTCCTGAACAGGCCATGTCTTTCTATTCCCACCAGTATTATTCCTATTCACTTTTTCTGTGCGAAATTGCCCCCTCGCTCTTGCTGTGTCCGGACTTGCTGCGACTTCACTGACAGGAAGGAAAACTGTCAGATTTTCCTTTTGACCGCGTCTGCACGTTGTGTTTACAGACAGAGTGCTCATATTTGAAATCTTTTTTAACAAAAATTTCTTCATTATGCTCGATTCTTCATTTCACAAAAAAGGGAATAAATTGGCATACAAATCAGAGGTAACAGACACAAAGCACTACATAACGTAATCACCGCACTCGTTGGTCAAAAAAAAATCAGCCGTGAACATATTCCATTTGAGTTGAAGACCGGACGAGAGGGGAGCAGAACGAAAACACGTCCGCCTCCGGTTCCGACGAGCGGAAGTCAATCGACCTCTAAAACTTTGTTCAGAGATGTCCCACCTGACGTGATCTTTGAGTTTTTCTGAAGGAATTAACATTTTCGTTCTGATCTAAGATAGTATGGTAGAATGATTTTTTAACGAAGTTTTCTAGGTACGTTTTTAAGGAGATGTGTTTTAAAGAGATGTTGGTGAAAGGTTTGTTTTTGTTTTGGGTTTTTTTGTTGTTGTTGATGACTTGTGAGTTGATTTGATTTTAATGTGGTGACACTTGAATGGCCCTTTGCGGTCGCTGGGCTATAAGCTACATTACCTTACCTACCTATAGTCTGTCCTCTTTTTACCGTTTTCCTGCCTCTTGTATCTTTATCTTTTTTACATATTTTTTTTCACCTATCGGTACTCTTTTACCATCTTTTCCTGCCTTTCTTTTCTAACAAAACATTCCCTACAATTTCCTATTTTCTCTTTTTTTTTAACCAATTGTCCTACCTTTCCCCAATTACTTTGATATCCTTTTACTTGTTTCTTTTTCAACCTTTGTCTCTTTACCATTTCTAACCTTTTTCTTCTCTTCAGTTGAACCATTTTTTCTCCTGTTTCCCCCAGCTTTTTCTCTATTGTTCATTTCGTTCCTACCATTTTTCTTATATACTCCCTTCTCTTTTTACCACGTTTACTAACTACCTTTTCCGCCTTTTCTTTTGTACTAAAAAATTTCCAACCTGTTCCCATTTTTCCCTTTTCTGAGATTTCCCCCCGTCTTCCTCACTTTTCTCTATTTTTTTATTCATTTTCCCCCTGACTTTTCCCACATTCTTTTATAGTTTACCCAGTTTATCCGACCTTTTGGTATCCTTCATCAAATTCTCTTAAGTTTCCCCAACTGTCTGTGCCGTTTGCCACTTTTCCTACCTTTTTCCTACTTTTCTCCTCTCTCCAATTTTCTGACCTTTTTTTTTCCATTTTTTCTCTTTTACACTTTCTTACTTTTCACCTTTTCCAATCTTTCCTATCTTTTCTCCACCTTTTACCAGTTTTTCCTACCTTTAGCTTACTTTTTTTCTTTTTCCAGTATCTCGTACTTTTTTCCTGCTTCTCTTTACCTTTTACCTATTTTTCCAACCTTTTCTTACTTTTTCTTTCTCTTTTATGAATTTCTCTACATTTTTCCACTGCTCTTTTCTGTTTTTCCTCCTTTTTCTACCTTTCTTACCCTTTTCTTCTTTTCCCAATGGAAATGAAATCAGAGGCCGCCGTTTTGAATGGAAACGACCTGCCATTTGAATGGCTCGGGTGGTTAGAACATTACAGGTAGTTCAAACGGCAGTATTTCGTGAGATAAGACGTGTGTGTGTGCACGCGCACAAGTACCTGTGTGTGTGTGTGTGTGTGTGTGTGTGTGTGTGCGTGCGTGTTCATGTGTGTATCTTCACCTGCACCCGCACGCACACACACACACACACACACACACACACACACACACACACACACACACACACACACACGACAACAATCACAGTACCAACGCGATTTCACAGGACGTGACTAATGAGTCTTCCAACGTTGCCTTGGGAACCCTTCAAGTCTGCCGAGGCGTCGGCCAATGGTAGCCTAGCCTAGCAGCAGATAACAGGAGTCACCTGGACTGACTGAACAAGCAATACAGACTATGGCAGTTAAATGGGGAGAAAGGGGGCGGCTGTAAAGGATGGGGATGTGTTAGCGATGTGTTTTGGTAGGAGAGGGGAGTATAGTGTGGTGGCAAAAGGTTATAGAACAGAACATTTGAAATAATATTACACCGAAGGGGAAAACTCGTTCCACTATTCACGGTTTTATTTCCCATATTGAATTTGATTTTCAAGTTACACACCTTTGCAAAGGTAGCCACCCACGATTAGAGCTCTCGTAAATAAAACAAACAAACAAGCAGTCAAGATGATTGGCACTGAAAGTGTGTATATTATGTTAACAATCATATATTATTAGCATTACACATTTTATATAGAAATGTTTTAGCATCCTTGTAGATTAAATCATCGCTGCAAAGCAGATTGCCTGTAAGAAGAGGGATTAAATCATCGCTGCAAAGCAGATTGCCTGTAAGAAGAGGACTATAAATGATTTGATTTGATTTGATTTAGTTTGATTTGAGTTTAATGAAATAGGCTAGTGTGACAGTCCGGACAGGTGGAAACAAACGTTGAAGATTACATAAATGAAAAGAGACTGAAATGAGAAAAGCACACTGAAAAGCAGTGAGGGCAGTTAAAAGTCTTTAGTGATACCCCAGCAGCTTCTACTGGATGTTTATAGGGGTTATTAGTTAATATGAGATGAGATGTTGGTCATTTTCACCATAATTTGGTTCCTTTCTGTATTGTCTAACCTTCTCCCCAACCGTCTACTGATCATCCCCCCCCCCCCCCCCACCACCCCGCTCCCGTCAAATATTAACGCCAATATTTCTAAGATAAATTGAAAATCCTGACACCACCTGACCTGACTCAATTGAGTGTCAGTTAATTGTCTTTTGAGGAAAGATCATGTCTTAAGTAAGTGCATGGTGTCATATCTAGTGTTTAGATACACATGACGGGCTATCTTACATAGGAAAGGTGGAGGGCGGTATGCATGCCTAAATGATCGTCTGTTAGAAATTTGCTGTTTATTTTGACTGCAGCAGAGGGCAGCGGGAGCGTGAGTGACGTTATGATTGTCAGGACAGCTTTCTTTATGTCCAGTTCTAAAAGAAAAGAGGGTTGAGTGGAGGGAGATTTTTCTGAAGACTTTAAGGCTTCTTCTTCTTCTTCTTCTTCTTCGGCTTCTCTCTCTCTCTCTCTCTCTCTCTCTCTCTTCTCTCTCTCTTCTCTCTGATAGTGGGCGCAGGCATGCACGTGTGTGTGTGTGTGTGTGTGTGTGTGTGTGTGTGTGTGTGTGTGTGTGTGTGTGTGTGTGTGTGTGTGTGTGCATGTGTGTGTGTTGTGTGTTGTGTACACCACTCACTGTGTGTGTTTCTGTGCGTGTTTTCATGTGTGTGTTCGTGTGTCTTCAAGCGCACATACACGTGAAAACAATCACAGCACGAATGCCATTTCACAGGACAGGACTAATGAGAGTTCCAACGTTGCCTAGGGAACCCGTCAAGTCTGCCGAAGTGTTGGCCAAGTGGCGTGTCCAAGCAGATGATAACAAGGATCAAATGGACAGTCTGAAGAAGCGATGAGACGATAGGGCGAGAGGGGGGGGGGGGGGGGGGGGGGGGGTGGGGTTGGGAGAAGGGGGCAGCTGCATA